>CM050323.1:26149231-26193006 GCA_027475135.1 Bactrocera correcta | reverse complement strand
GACATCAGAGAGATAGCAAAGGATCTCAACTTCTCTTATGGTTCGACTTAACACATTCTGGTTAATGTCTTGGGTAAGCACTGATCTTCGGCATCCGTCACTGCCACAACCGTCAGGTCATTTGTAGAAAGACTGTAGTCAATATGGAAATATAGATTCTTCTTCACCAATATCGCTATTCTTACCCATTTAACTATGTAAAGGGTGATTTTTTAAGAGCTTGATAACTTTTTTTAAAAAAAAAACGCATAAAATTTGCAAAATCTCATCGGTTCTTTATTTGAAACGTTAGATTGGTTCATGACATTTACTTTTTGAAGATAATTTCATTTAAATGTTGACCGCGGCTGCGTCTTAGGTGGTCCATTCGGAAAGTCCAATTTTGGGCAACTTTTTCGAGCATTTCGGCCGGAATAGCCCGAATTTCTTCGGAAATGTTGTCTTCCAAAGCTGGAATAGTTGCTGGCTTATTTCTGTAGACTTTAGACTTGACGTAGCCCCACAAAAAATAGTCTAAAGGCGTTAAATCGCATGATCTTGGTGGCCAACTTACGGGTCCATTTCTTGAGATGAATTGTTGTCCGAAGTTTTCCCTCAAAATGGCAATAGAATCGCGAGCTGTGTGGCATGTAGCGCCATCTTGTTGAAACCACATGTCAACCAAGTTCAGTTCTTCCATTTTTGGCAACAAAAAGTTTGTTAGCATCGAACGATAGCGATCGCCATTCACCGTAACGTTGCGTCCAACAGCATCTTTGAAAAAATACGGTCCAATGATTCCACCAGCGTACAAACCACACCAAACAGTGCATTTTTCGGGATGCATGGGCAGTTCTTGAACGGCTTCTGGTTGCTCTTCACCCCAAATGCGGCAATTTTGCTTATTTACGTAGCCATTCAACCAGAAATGAGCCTCATCGCTCATCGGACGTAAAGCGCGAAACACATTTCGAACCGAACACTGATTTTGGTAATAAAATTCAATGATTTGCAAGCGTTGCTCGTTAGTAAGTCTATTCATGATGAAATGTCAAAGCATACTGAGCATCTTTCTCTTTGACACCATGTCTGAAATCCCACGTAATCTGTCAAATACTAATGCATGAAAATCCTAACCTCAAAAAAATCACCCGTTATATTCGGGGTGTATGTTGTGTAGTTTTGTTATTTTAGCCCAGCGACCACGTACCCTATGCAATCCATGGCTCCTGGACTATAACCACGTCATAGCCTCTCAAAGTTGAGAAGAAGTTCGGCAGAGGCGATCCTACTCTTGTTGAGGTTCACTTGCAGTACTCTCTGCTTCTAGTTTTGGACCACCAGACTGCTGACTAGATCTTTTCTCCACCTCCTGTAGGACGAGTGAAGTCGCCATGATCTGTTTTATCCCAAGATTTTTTTCCGTTTCACCCTTCTCCAATGTGTTTTTATTGCAGTCTGCTGGGTGGAGTTTCTTGAGGCGAAGAAATACGCTTCCAAGTAACGAAGCGCGCTCGGCCGTTCTTAGCGTCTTGTCCGACCCAAACAAGTCACTTTCCTAAAGGCTGGACTTGCTTTGAAAAAAATGCATATTCCGACCGCCGTCTTATACCTCGCATTCGCCTTCAACCCCTCCTTTCTTGGTTTCCTACGGGGCCTTCCTTTGTTACCAGAGTTGGAATCCTCGGTCACCAGCTTAGGATGGCGAAGAAGTTCTTTTTTCTTTTTAGAGTTTATGCTTACAGCCTTTTCTTGGTCCGAGTTTTCATGCACTGTGGCACTGTGAGGTGTAGAGCTAACAGTTTGACAATAGTGCAGCCGCAAAAAATGCAGTTGCAGTGGAGGTGTAGCCGCTGGCGACATAACACGTAGGATCACTGTGCCCGCCGATGGTAGCAGCCTCGTCTCCAACCGACTATTAGCACATCAACCCATTTTCAAACATATATACGAAAACATGCCTCTTGGACACTCACCATCCCACACGTTTAAATACACAACACTGGTACACCATATTCCCCACACCCACCACATCATCATTTGTTATGCACTTTCTACACCACGTTCTAACACCTATAGTTTCCTAACTATACTTCTTTATTCTAATTGTTTTCAATTCTTCATATCAAACATTCTTAAATTTTATGCTTCGAACTTAAACAGTTTTCCATAAAAAGTGTGCTTTAATGAAATCCTCATTGATTTTGTCTACTCAATATATTGAAATATTTTCACCAGAGCAAACATATTTCTCCAATTTCGTTTACTTAGCGTAAATGACGCTGTCAATTCAAGGAATTTATCTTGATGAATTTATTGGAAGCAGAAAAACGTGAAAGTAATTTATTACAATTTGGCATTGCATCGAAATGCGAGCAAAAGTAAAATATTCAAATGTGGATATTTTTCAGAAAAAAGACAATTTCAGCCGAAATTTTCGTAAGAGATATGATTTGTAAAATAATAAACAAATAAAAAAAACAAAAAGTACTTTATTTGCGTCTCGAGGAACTTTAAATCGCTTACCACATTAACTAATGTTTGCATTTAAAAACGCTCATTTCCGCATTTTGTTTTGGTTGTGTAGATTTTGATAAGCGCTTAAGCACGACACTTAATGCCGAACATGCGCTCAAAATGAACTCGAAAGTAAATGTTCTAAATTAACCAAAGAAAGTCATTAGTCATTTTGATAAGCATCACAGGATTTTACACACACACATACGTAAACATATGCACGCGAGTATTTGTGAAATCGTGATCACGCACTCCTGTATGCAATTATTAAACATTAGTATATGACACTTGGCAAAATAGAAAAAAATATGCTTACATCTTTCTTTAAAAGTGTATTGAATGTGAAACAAAGCGATTAGCATTGGACCAGGGTTAGTTTGTACAATTATCTGGCCTTGAAGGTCAGCTGTAAAATCAATTATTATTATTTACTTTGGGTAAGGGGTTACATGGGTTTATGGGTTTCAATAAATCGGTTTTTTGTTGCCTAATTACATTTTAGAACACCTTTCCTAAATTTTTTATCCGAGTAATAGTTTCGGAGATACGGTATTGAGAACTTGCGCGCTCGAGGCTAGCTAGTAGTGTTGGGGACTATCGAATAAAAACAATAAAGTTATTCGATAGTTCAGCAATTTTCATTCATTCGATAGTTTTCAAGAAATCACTCATTACTATTTTTTCGTTCATTCGAATTTTTTCGTTCATACCAATTTTTCGTTCAAAACGAATATTTTGTTCGCTACTAATTTTTCGTTCATTACTATTTTTTCATTCATTAGTATTTTTTCGCTATTGAATGATTTTTCGAATGAATGATTTTATGCAAGTAGATATCTAGTAAAGATTTTTTGTGCGAATTCATTTATTCCATTTCAAGTAAATAGTATTATATTCAGCAAATGTACGAATAATGCTTAAATTGTGTGTATTTCAAAACTATGTTGAATTATGTGTGATAATGGAAATTAAATTGAATGCATGAATGAGTGGTAGATGTTAATAGATGCTTAAAATAGGCATCGCCAAATTAATAAAATGACTAAAGTAGATTCATATGGTCATCGGTATTTGGCAAGATTAAATGACAGTTTCTAGTCGGTTTGATAAAATCCAATGGCTTTAAATTAAGCAGGTTGGCAACTTGGATATGTATTGCGATTCGAAATTGTAGCTATGTATACATTAACTTAACCGTTTCAACTGTTGGTATTATTTGCAGCATCAATAGTAAAACATTTGAATTAGGTCGCAACTTATATAAATATTGGTATTAGATTTTTAATTGCAGTGTTTTCTGTGATAATATAAAATGTATTCATGTATTTTGTAAAGAAAATGCTGAAAACGTTTTTATACATAATTAGATAATACAAAAATGCACCCTGGGATAGTGAGTGATAACGGTGCAAATATTAAAAAAGCTATAAGGGATATACTGCAAAAACACCACCACCCATGGGTCGCTCACACCCTAAATTTATGCGTTGTGGATGCTATAAAGACTGCTCCTCAGATTTTAGAGCTTATAACGAAATGCAGAGCTATAGTAACATATTTCCATCATAGCTCTCAAGCAGCAGAAAAACTTAAAAATCTGCAAAAGCAAATGGGAGTAGCTGAACTTAAGATGAGGCAAGACGTTGCTACTAGATGGAACTCAGGCCTTATAATGATGGAACGTATATGCTTGATAAAAGAACCGCTCTCTGCTGTACTAACTTCCTTACCAAGTGCACTGAACTTTCTGAATGCATCAGAATGGGAAAGGTTACGTGATTCCATCACTGTATTGAAGCCGATAGAGCATATGACAACAGAACTTTCAGCACAAAACTACCCAACGATGTCACTAGTGGTGCCTATAGTCAGAGGACTGCAATATGAAATAAGATCGCAGTAAATGAAAACTACGGAGGGAGAATGCTTTAAAAGTAGTTTATTGGAAGTAATTTCGAGACGACTTGGCCAACTAGAGTCTGACAAGATGTGTGCCAAATCGACTTCTTAGACCCACGGTTTAAAAAGATTGCCTTTGGAAATGAAAGTTACTCTAGTAATGCTCAAAAATGGTTGGGAGAAGAGGTATCAGCATTCATACAGCGGAACCAAAGGAATGCTATAGCCCCAGTAATAGAATTACCCGCGGATAAATGTAAATTATCTCTTTGGACTCTGCTTGACCAAAAAGTAGCGGAAGCAAAAACTATTTGTCACAACGCCCCTAGTGTTAATGCACATATTTCTTTGGAACAATATCTTAGACAAGATTTCGTTGAGAGACATCAAAACCCTTTAAACTATTGCGACAGCAAAAAGGCAACTTTTCCAGAACTCTACAAGCTTTCCAAAAAATATTTATGTATACCTGCTACTTCAGCTCCTTCCGAAAGGGTTTTTTCTAAAGCTGGGCAAATAATAAATTATAGAAGAAATAGACTTAAAGGTGAAAAGTTATATCAAATAATATTTTTAAATAGCAATTTTAATATATAATTAATATTTTTTTGCGTTCTTCTGATATTTATATTTATACGATATTGAATATCTTTTCTGTGTTTTACTATTTTTATGTTTTATTAAAATATTGAATTAAATTAAATCTTTGTATTGGTTTAATTAAAAATGAATAAAATTCCAGTACTTTTTTGTTGTTTGAAGAGGACGCCTTTGCTTAGTTAATGAATTTGATTAAATAAATGAATGAATGAATGAACGAAAAAATTCATTCGATAGTCAAAATCATTCAGTCATTAACAATCGATAGTTGAAATCACTCGATAGTTCCCAACACTACTAGCTAGGCTAAGTGCGCTGGCTTTAAACACGTTCGTCTTGAAACTGTGCATTTGAAGACGGTTGACAAGATTTCTCAAGAACTAAACCCCCGATTTTCATGAAATTTTACACAGATCTCTGAGATATAATTCTTAGAGACTTGAACGATAGATTTTTTTTAATTAAAACTACTTAAAGTTTCTAAGTTAAAGCTTTAACTATATATAATACGTATTTTTCACTTTAGATAATCCTGTAAGAAGTTATCCTGTCAACGCTGGTGCACCTTTCTCTAAAAATTTCAGACTTTTTTTTGCTAATAGTGTATGTTTGTAGCAATAAAAACTTCTAATTAAATATTTAATTTTTTGTATGTACATATGAGAAGAACAATTGTTGAAAAAGGCTGCTTTTTACCTGAGGATAGCCATGCATAGTAATTCCTTAATGCACTCATTAGGGTCCTGAAATCATTAATGTGTATTCGGTAGTGTTTGATAGTTAAGATTCAGCGCTTTTACCACGTTTTTCTTGAACTGTATCAGACCACGAAGTTGCTGAGAAAATTTGTGTAGGAAAATAGTGGAGACTCTCATCAACGGTGAGGTTTTGGCTCCATGAAACCGTACTCAAGCCAATAGTCTTTTATGTCTGGTATGTCTGATCGAGGGCGTTCGAAAAGGCAACGCTTGCTAAAAAGTTTGAGCGTGTGCAAAGAGCGCCTCTCATCCTCATCGCCAATGCTCTACGGACAACACCAAAAATAGCACGTAATGCAATTTTAGACATATCACCATCAGGTCATTACTGCGAAGGTCAATCTAAGGCTCAATTAAACCGGAAGTTCAAACAGATCGAAATTCTCTCCTTCTTCAACTGCATCCCTGTAAACTTATACCCCTAACTCGCATAGGCTACTCCTGTTGGCTTTTCCTTCTGCTCACATACTAACGTAGTATATGTGGAAGAGAAGAAGCTGGAAAAAGGGGCATTAAGTACAAAGCAAAAGATTTACTGAACTACAAGTCCTTGTCAAATTTTTTTTTCGTACCACAATCATAGGAGTTCTTACCGAACGTAGGCCAATAGGTAAGGCAGAAAATCTTGTTGAGCACTAATTGACAAAGTTGTGTGAGGCTTTGTCGATTAATTGGAGCGTAATAATCGATTATATAGAAGTTTTAGGTACCAAAACGGACAGGCATTCTATTCAGATGAACTTTTTTTAATCTAATCTTATCTAATCTAACTCAAGAACATTTTTTCCAATTTAAATATACTACTCTATTACTTTCTCCAGTCTTGTGTTTTTTATTGGTAGTTAAATGGTTTAAGATACCAAATGGAAATAATGATGATATACATATGTATCAAAGACATTTTTTTTATTCCTGCCGCCTTTAGTCCTCAGTTTATAATTGGACTTAGATCTCTAATTAAAAAGGGGAAATGTTTTGGTTAGTTACTGAAGCTTCCAAGTGATCGCGCCATTGATCTAAGACCTTAAAAAATATTTTTTCTGCTTATTGTTAAGGTTCGCCTTCATCATGTTATACACAAATAATCATCTTATAAGCATACACCAACAGTTTTTTTTTTGTATTTTGTTATTGTAGAAAGCACATGTCATTTTCATTGCTACAAAAACTCCCCATCAATTGAATTCAAAAATTCTAATTGAATTAATACTTAGTTAAAATAACAGTTTCGTTATTATGTATACACATACACATGCACAAAGCTGCAGAAGTTTAGTAATTAACAAAGCAGACACTTAATTCTATTAAAATGAACTGCGAGTTTAATTATTAAAATTTTCCGCGAACCCTTTACTTGTGGTTTTTCGCAGCTCAACATGGCGTATACGTAATATTTGTAAAATGTCACCACAGTGAGTTTTAATAGACTTTAGGAAACTTTAAGTGTCTCAAAGCCGCAAAGCAACAAAACGCTTGGCGGCGTATATCAATTTAAGCACATCAATTTAAATACGCGCCGATTTTTGTGTTTGTATGTGTGTGTGTGTGTGTTGGCTTTTCGAAATAAAAGACAGTCATTTGCTTTGATGAAGTAAGCTTTCGCTTGACTTAAGGGTGTGTGCATGTTTATCACTTATTTGTTTGTATAACCGTTTTTTACAAACACCAACAACAACAGCAATAAACAATCAGTCATTTGTTTAGTTGGCGTTGCTTAGCTGCTAGAGCTCTTTAAGTCAAAGGGCTTTGGCAGTCAAATGTGGCGCGTATAAAAGTAAATGTGCGTAAAAAGGCGAGGCAAGTGTAGACTAACACATACTCGCGCATAATAGTTTCGTTGATGAAATGCACAAATCAAAATTGAACTGAAGTCGCAGGCTTCTTATGGCAGCAGCGGTCTTAGGGCGACCGCAATTTAAGTCGAGGGAGTTGTGTTTGGCGTTGTCATTGTAATTAATGACGCTGTAATTAAGTTTGATGTTGGCATGGCAAAAAGATTGACATAAGGATATAAATTGTTTAACGGGACATATCTACATATACTAAGGTAGATTGATTTATAAGGAGTAAAAAAAATCTGTATATTTGGTTGTATGGCGGATACGTTATATAAAAGATCGTTCTGGCCGATTTCGACAAATGATCAAACAATATCACACATCTACGTACTAAATTGCTTTCGGTTTTCTCAAAAACTGACGAACAGATTTTTATAATTAATTTTTTAGGGACTTCTCTCAAAAATCGCTGACTTGACAACGATTTTCGAGCTGTCATTTCTTAGGCAAAGTTGTTCAGAAAGACACGTAGAACATTTTCCTTAGATGCGATTTTATTTCAAAAATATATCGACCCACTCTAATGTATATGTATCTTCTAATAGTTTATACAATAGTTGGGAGGCTCTTAGACAACTTTAAGAAAGTTTTTCCAAGATGTGAAGGTTTAGCTTTGAAGTAGTTAACACATTGGTTGCCATGTTCCAAATTTTGGTGCGACACATGAAAATTCGCATGACAACGGACAGCACAGGAGCTAATAGAAGCCCATTGCTGGAAAAGTTTCCAACAGATTTTGAGATCAGAACTGCGAATCGATCACATTTTACTAAAACCAATACTAGTCTAAAAGTAATCAAAAAGTAACTTAATGCCGTTGAGGGATCTTTACCTAACCTTAAATGCACGGATAATGAGCTCAAAGTCAGTATCGCCGTCTTCACATTGGACTTACATATATCTAATGGATTTTTTTGATATGAAGCCATGCTAAGCGGTTTTAATTTCGTTTTAAGGTCACTTTTATACCCATTTGACACATAAGTAAACCTAATGCACCTACTATTCACTGGAGTTTGTGTTTTAGTTAATTTTCAGGCCACTCACATTAGCCACTCATATTTTCTTCTTTTTCCTCCAGCAAGATTTTAGCTTCTGAAATAAATAGTTTGACATTACTTGTGGTATTTTCTTCATTAAATTTCACACGTGATTTAATCAAGTGAAATAAAGCAGTCACTTTCCCGCTTCCTCTCTAGACCCAAAGTTTTCCTTTAAGTTGTCCTTTGCCTGCAAGCTCATATCTATTTTTGATAATGTGCTCTCTTAACTTATCTTGTGGCAAGGCCAGCGAATTTTAGTTCAAAGCTTGAGCTTCTTTTCTATATTTTTTTTTTGCTATAATGTACCATAAATCGACTGCACAGCTTAGCCGGAACCTGCTAACCCATTATACATTGCACTATTATTATTCTTTTTTATATCGTGCGCTCTTTTTCACTCATTCATCTGCTAAGTCTACTCTGCTATTAGATAGTTAAGTGTATGTGTGCATTAAAGTCGTTAGCGGAAATGCTCACGAACCTCGCTAATGGGCAGCTGAACTCCGTAAGTGCCACACTCTGAACTATGTATTAGTTGGTCATTTGCGATAAGTGCAAGATAATGAAGCGAGTGCAAGCTTAAGGGTAAGAAATTGCTCGGAAGATATTTATATAAACTTATTTAACAAAAGATGCTGAATAATAAAGCGGTGGAAGTCTCGACTCTAGTAGGAAAGTGGAATAATAATGGTTAGGTATTGAATTACAAATACATATATGTATGTCTTGCACTGCATACGGGCTTAAAGATGATGTTATATGTATAACAAAAGCTTTCTGAGTAGAAATGTAGACGAAACGGCGAAGAGCTATTTATGAAAGCGGATTCAAGTTCATACTTATCGATTGCTTCCACTGTGATCTTAACAAAGTTCTGTTTCGGGTGGATGATCGCAATACCTCATTATACTAATTTTTGGAAGGCCAAAAAAATCCATATCTTTAATTAAATATTGAATGATATGAGTCTTTACTGAAGCCTAACAAATACTAGTCATATCTATAGCTGATGGACGCGTATCTAGAAAAATCAATGACAATTAGTACCTTGCGCTGAACAATGATTTTTTTTTTGGTGATTGCACCGTTACCTCGGGCAACAATCCACGTGAAAGTTGCTGAGATATCTCCGCAAATGAAATGTTTTTCATTCGTTCGTTCTGAGAATTTCTTTCAGAGTATAGACTATTGCCTTAAACAATAAACATAACACCAAATTTTGAGAAGCTTTCCCCTAAATTGAAAAACTGTCCCATACAAGCACTTGATTCCGACCGTTCTGCAGTGGTCCCGTATCGACGAATCAAAATATGAGTAGCTTCCTGAGGAGGAAAGGTCGTTTGTAAAATTTCAGATATATATCGCAAAAACTGAAGCACTAATTGGCTAAATCGACTCTGTTCGTCACGCTGATCATTTAGGTAGGTTTGACAAGCTTTATGATAAACCTACTTAAATAGGGTTTAGGTTCAACCTATCAAAACAGTCACACGGTAGCAGTGCTTTTAATTAAATTAGTATTTGAACTAATTTTTTAAAGTGTTCCCAAATATCGCTCAAAAAAATTATTTTAAATTTTTAATAAAAAGACTGGAATGAAAAATAAAAAAATAAATTTATAAAAAAATTTTAAAATAATTTTATTATATTTTATTTGTTACTCCAATTTTAAAAATTAAAACCAGTTCCTTAATGTATAACACAAGATGTTTCATAAAAAAAATTAATTTCTTAAATTGGAATTAAAAATTAAAATTCGTTTTGTCATGGTGAATAATTCCATTCTCCTCGCCAAATGTTCTGCTTTTTTTTCCCCCAACCAGTTAGATAATATATATCACACTTTGTGAATTCCCAAAACCAAGTTGGCCATAATTTTTCAATAAAAGGACTATCTTCACTTTCTACGGCTTATACGATATGGTAGTAAATTTCCCTTGCCATATTGACACCATCGATCGGTGAGGCTACATATTTATTGGACCATCCTCATATGATATTTGATGACGCCGTTACCCTATCCTCGAACCAATTTGTATTCTGGAAGGCAATATCCACAATCGCAGCGGTGAACTTAGTGAAAACATTGACCAAAAAACATACAAATCACTAGGTTTGCAAATGCCCTTGTTGTGGTAGTAAGAGCCATACACTTAGAAAATGTCGCTACGCTATCCAAGACCAAAATATCAGAAATAAGCGACTAGTTCGAAACTAACGAGCTAACTCTAGCAGAGAGCAGGAAAACCTCAGAAGCTGCTACATTCTACACAAAAGATGTACATAGTTTGGACGGAAAGTAATTAGACTGATTTTTTTCCAACTGTACTTCGGAGCGTGCGGGCACCGACTGGATTCGTTAAAGAGCGTTTTTCACGAATGAGGGCTGCGTTGTCTCCGAGTACCTGTAGAGTCAGGTCAAACATTTTCACGTGTTTCTTGCACCACTCGCAAGCCGAAAATGCAAAAAACTCAGTAAATCTGCCACAGGGACGTTTGATATGATCAAGCAGGCTTACCCAGATTGTGCTTTAGCAAGAAGTGGTGTGTTTCAGTGGCACAAGGCCTTTTTGAAGGGCCGAGAAGAGGTCGCTGATGAAGACCTTGTTGGAAGATCTGCGACTTCGACAAACACCTATAATGTGACCCGAGTGAGCAACATTTTAAACTTAAACCTTCGACTAAGTATCGTTTAATAGCCCAGATGTTAAATTTATCAAAATCTGTGGTTCATCACATTGTGACGGAGCATTTGAACATGCGCAAGGTGTGCGCGAAGATGATCCGAAAAGTGCTCACTGACGCCCAGAAATTCAATGCTTGGAAATCGCGCTGGCAGAGTTGCATCGACGCCAAAGGAACCTCTTTTGAAAGTTTTTAAAGAACTGTAACGATTGGTTCAATAAATTTTTTTAAATCGACTCAGTCTTATTACTTTCCGGACAAACTCTCTAAGCCAGCCAGTCATCAAATATTTGTATATTGCTCTTGATGCAAGAAAGTCGTTTAAAGAACGCGTGGTTTATACATTTGAAAAAGCTACAAAAGTATGCAGAGCTCTAACCTAGTTATAGCCCAATTCCTGCAGACCAAAAAAAAAAGGAGATGACTAATAGCTCTGCATAGCCTTAATGCGTAAAATCGAGAATTTTAGAGCAGATACGGCACTGGCAGAAACGATGGGAAGACCGCCATACTGTTCGCTGGACATACCGACTATTCCCAAACGTTGAGCCATGGCCAAATAGACGGCAAGGTGAAGTAAACTTTCACTTAACCCATATTCTCACGGAACATTGTTGTTTCAATTCTTATTTGAAGCGCTTCAAATATGAAGAACACGACAGAGCACATTCGATTCCATTATGTCAAATATGTCCAAGAAAGGCAAACTTTGAAAAATGCATTCGAGATAGACCTAACTCCAGAAAACCTCGTGTATCAAATGATGGAATCACCAGATTAATAAAAAGTCGTGTGCGGAGCAGCAGCCAAAATAATGAAGTACTGTTGGTGTTCAACAACATAGAACGAACGCGCTGGAGAACAACCACGTGGAAGAAAACTAAAAACTATGACTGAAGCAGACGAGTTAGGGTCAAGTAAATACAGATTATTACTGAATGCATTAGGATCGTTACGAACGTATGAGTAATACTCAGTGATACTCCGGATGTAATACTTGACGGTGATACCGAAGGGATCGGTGCAAGAAAGAAAAGGTTTGGTTCGGATTAAACTTCCACACTGACATGGGGTTCAGGCTCTCGATGCTTCCTCCTCGTAAAAAAGAAAAGCCTCCATATGATTTCATCCTGAAATTTTTTTTATTAAAGGTTTTGAATTCATTTTGTGCTCTGTTTTGTGTTCATCATTATATCTCAGAGTTTGCATATATCATTTGTTCTTAGGACAACGAACCATAAAATACCGTTATTTTTGATATACAAGCATAAATGCTTATATTCTCAATAACCCAGACGGCTTCTGGCGAGACTCATTCATCCATCCACCATCCAATCAATACTACTTTGCGGAGAAATATAAATGACTGAATGCCTTTTTAGCTTCAGTAGTTCAATTGCACTTTGAGCATTTTGTAAAACTATTCCAAATGCGCACAATTTTTGCACACAAAGTCCTCGTAAACTACTTACACAAATACATGCAAACATATCTACATATGCATATTAGCATAGGAATGCGCTTTGTGCATTTTCTAAGTATAACTTACAAGCCATGCGGCTCAAAAGATTCGCAACTAGACATTTGAAATGCTATTATAAGACTAATACAAGCATGTGGCATGTGGCAAGTCTGTAACAGTCATAACTGAAGTGCAGAGGCATGCTTGGGTACTTAATATATTTATGTTGAGTGATTGTGGATGTACGTGTGTGTGTGTGCTCTGAAAAGTGCGTTTCGACTAAAATGCCTTAAAACACACACACACACACATCTGCGTACACACAAAAATATACAAATAAGCTTTTAAATGTTTGCTATTTATTAGTCAGTTGCTGGCTGCTGCTTATATATGCAAGCTTGGTGGTGTGTATGTGTGTGTATGGCGGTAGATATTCAAGTGGCGCATATCAAATGCAACATTGCATTTCCGTGCTTTTTGCCGCAATGGAAAAACAGCAACAACAACAATCAGCAAAATAGCAAGCATGCGTAAGTACATACGGATATGGCCACTTCAGGCTAACAACACTCATACAAAATGTTACTCATACGCGCTGTTGGTCGCCATATTTTTCATATAGCCAGTGCTTGCATGTATGTGGGTGTGTGTGCTGTTATACGAAACTTTGTATGTATGTATATGCAGTGACTTGTAATTCATATATATTTATAAATATTTATACAAATACATGCACATAAACAACAACAAACACACATATGCAAGCTTGGATACAGATTTGTATGAATGTATGTATGTTTGTGGGTTTGGAGCAACATAAAGCATCGTTCGGTGGAGTACATACACTTGACTTAAGTTGGAGTTAGTGCACTTTGGACAACAATGTTGTGTTGTACAACAACAAAAGCAATAAAAACAACAACAACAAAAGCAACAACAACAACAAAATTAACAGGACGTGTAAAAGCGAAAACAACAACCACAATGGCAACAACAACAAATACAACTATCACTACAACGACAACAACAAAAACAACCAGAAATACACATATGGAACACCCAACGCGTACCCACACGCATACTATATTACATACAACATGCCTGCCAACCAATTCACATTTAATCCTTAAGTCCTGCCTGGCTAGTACTTCCTTAACGCTTACCGCTTACCATTACGCTCGCCACTGTATCCTTTCATATTCCTGCAATCAGCTTAGTGAAGTCATATGTTTCCGTCATTTTTAAGTGTTGTTACGGCTTTGTTGCCGACTACCGCTGTTATTGCAACTGTTTGCATGCAATACAACTACTCTTGTTGTTGCCCTTGTTGTTGCTGTTACTGTTACTGTTGCTGCTGTTATTGTTACACTTTGTGCTTGGTTACCTTATTGTTCCGTTCTATTCTGCTCTCAGTTCCGGCAGCGTTGACGCATAACGAGTACTCATGGCTGGCATTACTTGGCCGGGCATTGTGTTGTTGTTGTTGCTGCTGCTTGTTGAAGGGCCGAATGAAGAAAGCAACTAAGAAATAAAATATTATTTCTGGTCGAGTTATTTTTTATTATGCGCTGTTATTGTTATTGTTGGCGTACAGTTTGACTGCATTGCACTTGCATTTATTCAGTGAGCGTCTCATATTGCGCTGCAATGTCCCGTAATGACAGATATCCATGCCAACAACATGCAGCACAACAACAATAGCAACAAATTGAATTTGTAACGCTAACAAGCGCCAACAATGGCATAAATTCTTTATATGGCAAAGCCGTTGAAAGCACACAAAGAAAAAAATTACAAAAAAAAAAAAAAAAAGAAATTGTTGCTCATCCCGCGACAGCTGTCAGTGGATTTGTTGCCACTTCTTCCAGCAGCAATTTTTATTTTCATCTACTCAACTTGTGCCATCTTGTTGCACCATTCTGCGTAATGTTCTGTGAAATTGCCAAGGCTTAGATTTTCATTTGTCGTGGCTCTGGTCGGGCTTCTTGCGCACTTGCCACTCATCTGGCGCGATTCTGCTGCTCTCTTGCACTTGGGGATATCATATTTTTGCACAATTGCATAATTTATTTATTTATTCGCTTCGTGGTGTTATCAGTTGCAATTATGTATTATATTGTAGCCAAATTTATGAAATGAGAAATAGGGAGATAAATGCTTAATTAGATTAAAAAAAGTAAAACTTTTGCTTTGCTGCAACGAACCTATGAATAATGTTCTTCAAAAAAAATAAAATACTGCGGAGAAGAATTGCAATTCGATGGGTCAGGTTATATGGCTGAAGCATTCCAATGTAAACAGATTCGAATACAAGCACTTTTTCCGATAATTCAGTTCTTATGTCAGATATATACTACATTGTTTCGATATCGGCGATTCCATCAAATTAGTAGCTTCCTGGAGAGCAAAGGTTGTGTGTAAAATTTCAGATCGATATATCAAAACCTGGGGTGCTAGTTCGCCTATATAAAATCTACTCGGCCTATCACGTTTGTTTCCAGTATACCTTGATTAGATATACCTGTATATACATAATATCTTTTAGATTTTCGTTTAGTTAAAGCACTTTGAATATAATCCTCAGTCCTGAAAGAAGCAGGACAAAAAAGTTTTCAAATATCTTTTAT
The DNA here is from genome assembly GCA_027475135.1 of Bactrocera correcta. Classification (NCBI taxonomy): domain Eukaryota; kingdom Metazoa; phylum Arthropoda; class Insecta; order Diptera; family Tephritidae; genus Bactrocera; species Bactrocera correcta. The sequence continues at coordinate 26,177,598 of CM050323.1, read as the reverse complement.
GGATTTTAAAAATTTTTTTTTTTTTTGCAAAAAATTTGATTTTTCCATTCAAAGTGCCCAACAAATGAAAAATTTATATTTCAAAATTTGGCATTACCTGAGTTATTATCCAACGAATGAACCTCAACTTATTAAGTGTTGATGATACAGCACCAATATGTATTTGATCACAATGAACAGGCGAATTCAAATCCGGATGACCGTCTATCCGTGCGTCCGTCCCGCTATGCTGTACTTGAATAATATTTGAGATGTGTTAATCAGCGTGGCCCGCTCTCCAATTACTTCAATATAAATATCTCCTCAACGACTTAAGGTTAAAACCAAATTCGCTTGGTACAATTGAAATACAATTAGAAGATAACTCCTCTTCCTCTCTAAATAAAGGTGCTGTTAAAAGTCGAATAAATCAAATACTAAATATGACAGAACATGAAGTTTATCCGAGAAGACATGACGAACTGGACAATGAGCATGGCACCGTCTATTTTATGGGAAAGCATATTTCTCGAGACCCGCATGACCGAAAATTGTTCAAAACCAACTATAACTGTTCCAGCCCCCAGGTACCAAATATTTGGACCTCAGTACGTATAGATGACTTTTGGCCGAAAATGATAGTTAATGTTTGAGATACATAATTGGAATTCAAAGAAAATCCTTTCATGGTAGTAGTATGTCGGTATGTCAAAAATGAATTGGACCGTGTCAATACTTTCCTTAAATATAGTTTAAGTAATATAATGCTTTTCGCACTTCCAGGTGACCTTAAGGGGTTAGGGGTAGTTAGAATTTTCAAAAAATTAGCTTTTTTTGCATTTTCGGTAAGTGTATTATCTTGAAAATATTCTCTGAATTATACGTTGATCCGATAATTAGTTTTTGAGTTATTCGAAAAATAACAAAGCGAGCTTGGGCACTTCAAAGCGCTGGTGTGAAACTTTAAACGCGTTTTCAAAACTATGTTTTTTGAACCGGTGACAACTGTAACTCGAAAACCATTCAGTAGATTTTAATGAAATTTATACAGCTTTTAGATTGATAATAAACTCAGACCTGATCGAAGGATTTTTAGTTTTTCGAAAATTTCGATTTTTAAGTCCAATTAACTGTTTACTTTTTCTAAAAAATTTAGAAAAAAAATTCCTGAGGCCGCCGTTTTGTTCATTTTGAAAAAAAAAATAAATAAAATAAAATCCTTCTATCACGCCCAGGACTATCTATTTATAAAACAATTTTTTTTTTGGTCCCATTGATTTTATGAATCTCTAAGGACTTATAGTTGTCACGGCAAGTACCTGTTTTTGGAACAGGGTCAACACAAACAACTACTCGTATAACTTTGTAAGTTAAATTTTTTTTGAAATTTTCGTGATTTCAAGTCAACACATTCTATAATAATGCCATAATACTACTTTTGTAAAATAACAAGATTTAATAGCAAAAAATAAAAAAATACTGAAAATTCTCATTTTTTCGTGCCTCTGACTACTCTTAACCCCTTAACTTAACTAGCCTTAGTTTTAAATAGAACTTAAAATAGCTGAAATAGCGATATAAATTTATTTTTCTTTTTATTTCAGGGAGTTAGTGCAAAGATTTACTTCTTCTGGAGCTTAACCTTAAATATACAGGTAATTCTATAAAACTTAGAATTTAAAAACAAAAATATGTATATGGTTTAAAACTCAACAATATTCCTCATAACTCTAATATATCTGGTCCTCATTGATACCTTTTTATATAGTTTGATCGAGTTAAGTTTTAATGTGATTCATAGTTGTAAAGGTTCCGACACCCGAAGTGTATTTTTTTTTTATTTATTTCAAAGTACAAAATGTGTGAAAATAATCATAAATTCAGAGCCGATTCACTTTTGCTTGATATGACCACCTTTTGCCTTTACTATGGCCTTGAAACGGTCAAAAAACGAATCGCCAGCTGTCCGAATGTGACTTGCCGGTATTTTGGCCCACTCACGGACAATGGCTTACTTCAGCATCTCGATACTGGTGTATTTTGTACTTCGGACCTTGCTCTCTAAAATGGCCCAGAGAGAGTAATTAATTGAATTCGCATCTGGAGAATTCGAGAGCCATTGTGTGGTCGTAGTGAAGTTCGAACGTTGTTTTTCAGCCATTCCTGGTTCATTTGCGCTTTGTGAGACGGTGCTGAGTCTTGTTGAAATATCCATGGTTTGCGACCGAAATATTTGTTTGCTTACGGCTTCAAAGCAGTCTCCAGAACACTTTCCCGATAATATGTCGCTCTATTAAAAAAACTTTTTCATCAGAAAACACAATGTTCGAAATTTGACTGCTTTCGACCGTGAAGCAACTGCTCCGCTCTATTAAGTCTTACTTGTTGCTGCTTCGGTGTGAGGTCATGGGCCTTTTGGAAGTTTTAATTACGCGTACAATAATAGGGTTAATATTGGATATAAAGCGTGGTAGTTTTTGTACAAAAGCAGATTTCTAAAATGATAAAATATAGCCTCAAAAATGTAACCTCTAAAACAATTGTGGCTGCTAATTGAAAATATATGTGTCACCATAGCGACTAGCCCAGTGCAAAAGCCTTTGAAAATTATAAGTAAGAAAGAAATTCGTATGAGCCTTAATCCCATTAAAAATGAAATAAAAACAAACAAGAATTAAAGGAAAAATTATTTATGGGCGGTCTGAGATCGTGAAGAGGCATACTTATCTTAGTTACTGTATATTTTTACAATGGTTTACATCTGCTATAATTTTTTTGCTTTCAAAAATTATCTACCTTAGTCTATAGGGAATAATTATATATAAATTGCATTTATTTAGAATTAAAGTTCTCAGCAACATTTTTATTAGTTTTGTCAATTGCAATGAAGATTATATCTATAATTTATAATTGACTAAAGAAATTATTATTATGCTTTGCGGGCCAAAAACGATTTTTTTCCAAATACATGTGAATTAACATAGTAGTATAATAAGCGAATTATCATAATATTTTATTGAATTTTTTGTTCTTCAGATAATTATTATAAGAAACATTAAACATTCTTACTGCATTTGAATAATCATTAAATGATTGTTGTAAGCTGCTTATGCGCTAGCTTAGCCGGTGTTTATCCGCACAAAGGGTTCACAAATATTTTAATAACAAAATAAAACGAGAACAACAATAACACTGAACAAAGGCATAAAACGCACACTCAAAAATTTTCACCTAACTTATTTTTTTTTATTTTTTCTAGAAAAGTAATCAATATCTGCTCTTAGCAGAGTACATATACGTCACCTAAAATGAAAAACAATATGTCATCAAAAAAATCGAAATTGAGTTTGTTACTGCTTACGATTCACTACGCCATATAACGTATATTCGTATATAGTAGAAAAATTTCAGCTGCCGCTGTCAGATATAACTAATATATGACCATTTTATAGCGAAAGGTAATATTTTGTTGTTTGTAAAATTATGAAAAGTGCTGTTACGTTAGTTTGCATTTTAAGTGACGACATGTATTGTATATGTAGTTATTGTGACAAATGCAGCCTTCATCTTAACTCATAGTAAAGATTTTGGAGTCTTTGTCTTATACCTGTGCGTATGTGCTAACCAACTTCTTCTTCTTCTTTACTGGCGTAAACACCGCTTACGCGATTTTAGCCGAGTCAACAACAGCGCGCCAGTCGTTTCTTCTCTTCACTACGTGGCGCCAATTGGATTATTCCAAACGAAGCTAAGTCCTTCTCCACCTGGTCCTTCCAACGGAGTGGAGGTCTTCCTCTTCCTCTGCTTCCCGCGGCGAGTACTGCGTCGAATACTTTCAGAGCTGGAGTGTTTTCGTCCATCCGGACAACATGACCTAGCCAGCGTAGCTGCTGTCTTTTAATTCGCTGAACTATGTCAATGTCGTCGTATATCTCGTACAGCTCATCGTTCCATCGAATGCGATATTCGCCGTGGCCAACGCGCAAAGGACCATAAATCTTTCGCAGAACTTTTCTCTCGAAAACTCACAATGTCGACACATCGGTTGTTGTCATCGTCCAAGCCTCTGCACCATATAGCAGGACGGGAATTATGAGCGACTTATACAATTTGGCTTTTGTTCGTCGAGAGAGGACTTTACTTTTCAATTGCCTACTCAATCCGAAGTAGCACCTGTTGGTAACAGTAACGTGAGAGCCAAGTCGCGAGTGCGATGACTGTTTGTTTGATGACAGGAGATATTTCGTCTTGCCCTCGGTCATTGCCAGACCCATTTGCGTTGCTTCCTTGTTCAGTCTGGAGAAAGCAGAACTAACGGCGTGGGTGTTGAGGCCGATGATATCAATATCATCATGCTAACCAACACTCCTGTAAAATTAAAGAAAACTTAATTAACTATTATTTATTTAGTATCACATACATGGTGACCATACTCATTTGCGCGTAGAAGTCGGTATATAAGTAGCGACCAACAAGGAACTGGTTACAACTTCGTTTGTCCGTGTTCTTGCTTGATCGAAATATAGATAAGTTAATAACCAGGTGGTCTTACCAAAGGAGTGGAGGTCTTCCACTTCCTCTGCTCCCCCCGGCGAATACTATGTTGAATATTTTCAAATATGGAGCGTTTTCAACATGACCTGTAGCTTATTATGAAATTATCTAAAACTTCGAAGTTATGACTCTCCTCAGTGACGTAGAAGCCTAGTCGTAAGTGCGATTATTGCTTGTTTGATGATTGACGATACATATTTCCTATTGCCCTCGTTCACTATCCGACTCATTTGCTTCGCTTTTTTAGCCATTATGTAGAAAGCAGAAGAAACGGCGCGGTTGTTGAAGCCAAAGTTATCAAAATCAATCTCTTATAAAAGGTTGTACCTTCGCTATTTAGTTCTACGACTCGAATTATTTTCTCCAGCAGTGGATTGAAGAGTTATTCAAAAGGGAATCGGCTTGTCTGAATCCTCGTTTGGTATCAAACGGCCCGGAGAGATCCTTCCCGATCCTGACTGAGCTTTTGTTATTGCTCAACATAAGACTACTCCTTGAAATATGATACCATTTCGTACTGTCGGCTTATGACCACTGAAATTGGTGTTTAGTTCAATTAATTCGTCACAATTTGAGAAAACGTTTTTGTCGGTAACGAATTTAAGTCTGCTTTCTAAATGTCTGATTACCAACCTTTCTGTCCAGTTAATAGAGTTGTCCGCTTAATAGATTGTACTTAATAAACGGCAACAAAATGTGGGACCGGCCATGGTTAATGGAGATATCCGTTTATTAGAGCATTCATTTAAGAGAGTTTTTACTGTATTTTTTATTTATGAATTATTTTTACCATCCTATCTTCTAAGTTGGTTCACACTGGACACAGTGTGCTAACTTTTATTAAAATCGGCTCAGTAGTTTAGGAGTCTATCGCGGACAAACAATGTAACACGAAATTTTTATATATAAAAATAGTTCTTTATATTTAAATTTAATAAGAAATGCTCCTTACTTTTTTAACCAGTCTCCCATTAAGTTATAGTCAAGATCAAAGCGATTTAGAAAGTTCGTTGACAAATGAGTGGATCGAAATATTTTATTCGGCTCCATATCTGACCTCAAAAACTTTGATTGATTTTTTTCTTTCTTTAATTCCGAATAATATTCGTCGATCTCAACCAATTTCGATATAAAAATATTCGCTAACAAATATTTAGCTCACTTTCAATTAAATAATCAGAATTCATTAACCTCCACTTCTACTTAATATTTGATATTTTATTAATTATCCATATTTCATCCCAATTTACGCTTCGTCACCCTAAAACAGCACGAGATCGATTACCCCACGAAAGCTTTCTTTGACCTTAAGGGAATATTTTGCATTACATTGACAAATGTTTGAACTAAGAAAAGCAGTTATGCAATTTGAAACCCTTACTGTATCTTATACCTGATACACAGGCTCATTTCGCATTAGACATAAAAAGTGCAAGTCACCAAAAAAAAAAAAATAAAATAAAATAAAATCGTCTTATCATAATTACTTGCACAAGCAATAAGTTGTGTCTCGTTAAGTTGATGGATGTTCAAGCCGAATTATTTATGATGTGCCAATGGGAGAAAAACAGAGTGAGAGAAAAAGTGAGCGAAGGACATTTGCTATACAGATAGCATCGCTAAGTGGCTACTCATGAGCAGCAAGAAGAATGAAGTTGCTATAACTTCAGTAGAATTTCGTTGTTCTAACTGTTACTTCTATTATCAGACGACTTTGTTGGTTTTTGACTTTTTTAATCCAAAAATTTTTTGTTCCGCTTACTTGACAGTGACTTAGTATCTGATTTCATAAAAAAGTAAAATTACAGTGTCTCTGAGCTTCCTCTGCCAACCGAATTCGCGCTTTAAGTATTTATTATCTCACGCGATTTCCGTTTCTTCCGCTTATCTCTTGATTCTCTTGTCGCTGCTTTGTTTAGAATTTTTTCCGCTTGATTTGCACTCGTTATTGATAGCGTTAAACTGTCCATGGAAATAGCTTAGCGCATTAGCGTTCTTTTTTCTTTGCTGTGTCATCTTCATTCTTTAATAAATACGCATATAATCATATATATATACAAACTGTAAATAGATTTTCTTAACATAACTTTCTTAGCAGAAAATTGAAACTTAGCATTATTTGCTTAGCGCATCAATAGCGACCGTTATAAATACAATTTCCGTTAGCTGCTGCTTGTTTACCCATTTCACTGCATTTCTTTTTTTTTTCGCTTTTCCCTCAGCTGCGCTGTTTTACTTTTCTTTCGCGAAAATGATTGACAAATTGCTTATGATATCAACTTAAGTCTTCCAGCGGCAATCATCCAAAGTTTGCCGCCAGCCAAAGTTTCCTTCCTTCCTTTCATCATAGCAATCTGCACACTTGCCTTCCGCCACGCTGGCTTTCACTTTTATTTTCACTTTCCATTCCTCTCTATGCTGAAGGTCGTTTGGTATTTTTCTTATCACTTTGTGTCAGTCTTCGATTTTACTTAAGCCAAATTTTCCAAGTTTCCTCCATTATTTTTTTACATTTTGTGTGTTTTCTTTTTATTTCGTGATCATTTGTAATTTCTTTAGCAACTTTTTATCGTTCTTTTTGCTTTGCCGAAGTCTGCTTGCTTACTGAGACATTTTTTGTGTGAGCACAAAGTTTTATTCGAGCATATTTAAATTAATTAACTTGTGATAAATGGCGAGCGCAAGGACGAAATATCTGTATGTGAACGAATATTATAATTGGATTGTAACAAAAAGATAGCTGAAAAATTATCACGACTTGTTGCATCATAAACGGACAGCTAAAAGCTAATGGAAATGGTTTTCATTTCTGTATGATAAAATAAGAAATAAGTGGGATTTTTTCTAGAAATAAATATCGGATTAAAATAAAAATAAAAACAAGTAGGGAAGGTCTAAGTTGGGATGCAACTTTGCATTTTATAGTCAAAGCCAGGGAAATACCTATTTACAGCGGTTGCAGTCCGTTTTCGCCCAATTTCGTACTGTGATATAAGAACATGAAAGCGATGCTACGTACTAATTTTTTCAAATCGGTCAGTCGGGTCCTGAGCATTGGATTTCACCAAAAAGTGGGCGGTGCCAATTGTTCAATTTTGACCCCTCTCTCCTTTAAAGCCCATTCATACCATCTCGGTAGTAAAATTTAATGGCTCTGGCTCATTTAGTTATTTATTTACCGTGCTTTTAGTAGTTTTTAACAGTACCGTGATATGGGGAGTGAACGAGGTTCTCATCCGATTTCATAAATTTTCACACTGTCAGTATAACTTCTTATTATATTTACGCTCAGCAAATTTAGTACACGTGGCCACGCCACCACTTTTTCAAAGTCTTTTTCTCACGAGTTCGCCCTGCTACTGCGATCCCCTGTATTAAATTAGAGTTTTACATCTTATTTTAGTTATGGTACTTTATAAGTTTCCGATTAAGGCGATTTGTGGGCGTGGCAAGTGTTCGATCACGCTATTCTACGAAGTCGTATTTTTTTTGTTTTTTTTTTTTTGTACTAAAGAACTCCCATACCATGTTTCATTAAAATATCTTAAATCTTACTCAAGTTACAACTTGCACGGACGAATGAACAGTAAGACAGACAGTCAACTGAATTTCAACTTTTCTCGTCATTCTGATCATTTAGGTATAAATATATAACCGTATATTTATCTCGTTTAATTTTACAGTTAGTTAAACAAAACTGTAATACTCCGTAGCAACAGTACAGTGGTAAGCTTTGCGTGGCCACGAGTGTATATGAATATTGTAAGACTCCTTTATACAAGTATATAATAACAGCATCATCCTATTAACATATGTCACTTTTGGATAAATTTCCTTTCTCATAGTAAAATGCAATATTCTAACGAATCCGGTTTAAGTACGTAGGTTGCGCATCATATTTTGGCAGTTGGCAACAAAATTGTGGTAATCCAGTAACTTTATTGTAAACTTTGACATTTCTAATGTTTTAACTAAAAAATTTTACCAAAAATTAATGCTATTTGAAACATTCATATGGGCAAAAAAGGAACTAAAGCGCAACCATACATCGATGAACTTACAAAGTTAAATTTTTTACGATGAAGCACCATCAAGGATCCATGTTTATCGATTTGAAGTCGTAGATCACTCCAAGATGAATTTCGTGAAGGTCGTCCATAATTCAAAATTGTTCGGGAATATAAAAAGGCAACCCATGTACAAATATGTTAAAATTTTCTTTCGGCCATATCTTCTTCAATATACACTCGATTAAATGTCCTAATTGAGTGATATTTGAAAATACCTTTATTTTCACGTGGACATGTTGTACGCAATATCTTTTGCTCGTATATCATACAATTTTACTGAGAAAGGAATCATTTGTTGCAAAAATTGCGTATGTTATGCAGATTACGTTGCTTAAATCAATTGGTTGGACGGGGTAGAATGGTTTTCATGATTAATATTTTTCAATTTTAAAGTGCTGTATTAGATTCAAGCATTATAGGTACCATTGTATGAAAAACTGCTGTAATTTATATTGTCTATTAAAGATAAATCGATTTTGATTTCTATTAAAGATAAAATCGTTTTTTATTAGAATATATATTTTTCTAATTTGTTTTATTTGCAATCTATTTTAAAAATAATAAGCAAATGAGATAATAAAATCATAATCTGACTTATATCATTGATATCCAGTGATATCAATAATAATATACAATATTCATATCATTCTTTACCCGAAAATGTTTTAATTAAAATAAAACTTTAAATTTCTAATGAATTTCATTTGTTGAAATCTGTACATCATAATAAAAATTTAAATTACCAAATTGTACTAATTTCTTGTGTTAAAAACTGTAATACAATATATCAAAAAAATCAATTTAGTATAAAATAAAGCAATTGAATATTAAAATTTCATTAAGCTTTAAATTATTCTCTGGCTATTTCTAAATTATGAATTCGGTAAAATACACTTCACTCTCAATTTTTAAACGCTGTTAACAGTATTCAAATGGCTCACAGCGCTCTTTATGCAGATGTGTAAACACTTAGTATTAGTGATGACATTTATATCGATTATAGTCAATCCCGCAAACCGTTGCAAATTTCCTTTCACAATTACATGAAGTGGAACGCTTGCCATTACATAAAATTAAATAACGCAAGAGCTGAGTTCAATATTTTTATTTACGTGTTCTTAGGAGACTTTTTGGAATAAAATAAAAAAACAGTTTTTTGGTAATAAAATGTTATAGTCTCTATGTTACCCAAAAAATAACAAAAAGATGAGAGTCTCTGGTACTCTTAACCTGATGGGAACATTTTTATGCATGGTTTCTTTCATGTGGTTCCTGTTAATAGTAAAGAAAGACAGGTTGCATATTTTTGGCATCCTGTCTAACCCAATAATTTTTCATTTGCTCAACAATACATTCTGTATAAGAAAATCAGGCGAATTGAACTATACACCCTGTCAAGAAATTATCGATACTCCTTTATTTCCCCCCTTCATCTCCTGCTTATATGGAATAATGCTAAACTTTTATTTCTAGATTGGTACAAGTGTTCTTAATTATGATGCCAAAAACTAGCGCGATTTATCAACCAGTGTGTTAACAGGAGCTGTTTATGTCAGCCGACCTCTGTGGTGTCTGTCGAATTTAAAATTTTTTTAACGCATTTGTGTTAAATTTTGGCCAAATTCTCAACAAATATCATTGAGCAAGCACCGTATTCACCTGATATGCCCCCCTGTGACATTTATCTTTCTTCAGACTGAAATATCAATTTCGGGGCACACGCTTCCACTCAATTGAAGACATCAAAACAAATTCGACCCGAGAGCTGCAGGATATCTCGCAAAGTGCCTATAAAAAATGTTTTGTCGATTGGAAGAAACGTTGGCGTAGGTGCATCGCTTGAAATGAATGTTACTTTGAAGGCGATAAAATAAATTTGGATGATGATTGAAAATACTTTCGACAATACTTTCTTGATGCATAATATCCTTTGTATTAAAGTTGAACTCTATTTTATAGAAGTAATAGACTTGGAGATTGACCTTTTTCAGACTCTCTGCTGTCGCTCTCTGCCTTTTCATTACGATGAGGAGAAACAGTCTTTTACTTTAAATTTTTTTGAAAATTTAACCTGTATCATTAAAAATGAAAGGATTCAACGCTACAAGCTTCAAATTTTTACTACCTTTAAGCTAAAGGATTTTAAGGAAAATTTTTTAATGAATATTATCATTAGCATAAATTCAAAATAGAATTGATTCAACCCAGTATTTTATTGTATTTAATTCCAGTGTCTTGTGTTCTATGTCTAGTGTCTTGCATTCAAGAATATGGAAGTTATGTTGAGTGTTTTTTCATATTCTGCTCAATTTGTCATAACGATCGCCTTTGGTAGAAAAGAGTCACAAAAAATCCCTATTAAATATTGCAAGGAAAATAGTTACTGCTAGATCTTCCACTAGGACGACCTTAAGCTTAAAACTTTAGCTAATACTGAAAGGGATCCCTTTAGTTGGCTAATATTTTTAAATTCTTTAAAAGACACCGCATGATATTTGAGATACACGAGATAGACGTATTTTATAGATGTAGTCCTAACTCAGAATGACGCTTTATACAAGTACAAAATTATAATTGTAGAATACGATATCTGACACATAAGGCCATATTTTTCCCCTACTTGATTGGATATAAGGTCTTAATAAATTTTCAATAAAACGCGAAATATTCTTGAAAATTCAAAACCATGACATTCAGAATCAAGGTTGAATAATATTATCAACAATTCCATCTCTAATAGAACACACATGCGACACTCAGCTTACAAGTACCATTATTTGAGCACTCATTGCCGGCAATTATGCCAACCACAGTCTATGTGCTCTATATTTCATTATCGCGTTTAAAATCGACAGCCACAGGTTCGCATTTATATTACTATTAGTTCATATATGAAATTACGGCAAAAGATTAGACATTAAAAAAGCTCCCACTTCATAGAGTAGAAAGCCAGCGCGACTGAAAGTATAATAAAAACATGTGATATTAATTTAATATTTGCGGCTTGCGTGTTGTAATTCAACTGATTTTTTCTGCTGATGGTTTTTGTCAGATTAATGCCTAATTGTGGTTATTAATGCGCAATGTAGTAGTAAGTAGTGTAATAATAAAATTCATTATATAATAAGTTAAATGGGGGATATGCGGTTGGTTAATCGTGTTAAATCGGATTGTGCTTTATTTTTATTATACGAGTACTTTGAAAAAAAAAAAAGAAAAGTGAAAATAATGCTGTGTGGAAATAAGTGACTCATGGGATCTGTTAGCAGTGGTCGGAAAACCAAAAATTATCGATGATGATGAATGATATTTAAAATTCCGCTAAAATAACCATTTATTTCCACAACGAGTGTTCAGATTTTATTTTCTGAAAATCAAAAAGTAACGTCGAAAGATTGATTGGCTATCAGTTAAATTGAGCTAGACATTTCTAGGCAAGCTCTGTTTTTTTTTACTAATTTCTTTTTAGTATATAGTAAATGATCAGGATGATAATAATTGGGTAAAAATTGAAAAATAAAACAAATTTGCTCCTAGACAAAGAAGATAAAACGTGAACCAAAGTCAATGTGTCAATGTGTCATTCAAATTCGTAGAGAAGACTTTCCTCTCAATAGTATGTTTGTGTATTAAAAATTGGTTGAATTGGGTCAATACTTCCCTTGGCCCCCATGTACTTAATTAAAAAATTTTCGAAATTCCGAGTGACTTTACTCAAATTACTGCTGATTTTATGGTATGTGAGGTAGGAACATATTATTAGTCTGTGAAATATCAACTGTGCCTCCAGCTTAAGAAAATATCAAGTTTGATTGTAATTTATTTACGATTTCGGCGTAATAGTTGTTTACTTTTTTGCAACTTTTACTTTTTTTAATACTTAGGTAGGTCTTCCAGCACCTAAAGGACTTTCCGGGCTTTGATATTTGCAACAGTATAAAATTTTCGGCTACACCCGAACTTAGCTCTTGCTTACTTGTTATCTTTTAGCTCTTAGCCCACCTTACGCAGTACAAATCGATGACCATCAGGTCCAAATAAATTAAATTTGGGTTCATCGATAAAAGTTACAGAATCACACTGGAGTAGTTTTTATTAATCGAATTCATGGAAGTGGTCCGTGGTCATGTTTTCTCACCAAGCTCGGTATACGTGTTTTAAGCTCCTCGGGGCACACTATTCATCTAATTTGAGCTGCAATTTACACAAGAACATATTACATATTTTTTATGACTTGCATTCATATTCATTGGTATAATAAGTTCTGCAAATAAAATTCCATTTGTCGCTTTCAATATCATTTTTTATTAGTCTAAAATTGTGGCTCAAAAAACATGTATTTAATATTGCGATTATTCTTTTTTACTGTACCAACAGATTTAAATAATATTTGCGCAAATTAAAATAATAAATTCTGCAGTATATTTTAATAGAATGCTTTGACTGCACTTTTGCACAACTAAATATGGATAATAATTTCTAAATTAATCGCATATTTACTAGTAACGCGAAGTTATTCCAACAACAATAATGTAAAATTTATCTACCGTTATAAAAATTTACGTTTTGGTTTAATAAATACTTTTCAATGACAAACTACCTTAGAATTTAATACCAACCGACGTGAAAAATATAATTGTAAGTGCTTTGGAATTTATACTTGAAATAAAGCAAAAAAATAAAAAAAACAGATATTTTATTATTGTTTAATAGTTATTTGCTTCAGAGACAACTTGAGTTCGACCAAAGTGCTAAAACATTTAAAAAATAACTTCAGGTAGAATATAGAGGATGTACTCAATATTTCCATACCAAAAATGCTGGTCATCAAATGTATCAGACATACAGAACATTGATCGCGGAAAAGTTAAAGAAATTTGAAAGCACATTAAATCTTCCACCTTCCATATCAGCAGATATACGAGGATAACCCGAAGAAAAGGGGTTAAAGAACCTAGAAGGCTCATGATAACGCTCCACTTCTTCGCAGAAGCTTTTCCATGAGATCTTCTTTGGTTTTCTTAACTCGGACTTGTGTATTGCTAGTCCCCTTTTATGCAACACCTAGTGTTCAGTTGACCCACTAGTATGAGCCTTGTTGAATATATATCCACAAAACAATCTGATTTCCGAGAGTTCTATAGCCCATCAGAGACGTTTTCTACTGCCCTTTGGCATTTTCAATGGACAGAAGCTGTCTAATGCAGTTTTACACGCCGAGCTGTAGATTTTGAACCACCAATCTATCATGTTGGTGGTGACCAGTGAGTCTATCCCCCGGGGCATGTGTTTGTTTGCCGCAACCATTTATTTGTATTTATAGGATATCTAAAAAGCTTCCAAGGCAGACATTCTCCGACTAGGTTGAACCCGACATACCTATGATCAGAAAACAAGTGATCGTCAGAGCCCTAGAGGGCTCATGAATGAGATGAAAGGGGCAATTCCGGTGGAGATCATGTTCAGGTCAAAAATCTCCTCCCTGTCTGGAGTAACAATGAAATCTAAGAGCGACTCACCTCTGTTATTAGTATCCGAACTTTGAGTCGAAACCAATGATGACGCCGGTTCCTGTTCGTGTCGCTTCGGCCAAGGTCTTCTTCAACAATAGAGGAGGTGGTTCCACTTTATCGTCATGCGGCATATATGCCGAAATTAGCGAGAAATCTCTGGCGCCGTGCTCCAGTTAAGCCGTCACCACATCAGCATTGCCGAAATAGTGTAAAAGAAATGCCGTTAATTCATCATGCAGGCACTGGTTCTATATGCATCGTTGATTGTACTCGCTGAAGAAAGTTCAGCCGTAAGGCGAAGTGGAGAGTCAACACATCTCAAGAGCTTATAAAGCCCATGATGCCATACGGCACTCACATATTTTGGGAGGAAATAGTTGCCACCACTTTCTTCCATTCCTCACGAGAGATGATATCATCTTCCTGGCTCAAACACACCAAACTCTATTAAGCCAGCGTTTTTTTGTGATTTCGCTAAAGCTTGGCGCAGCCCTCGTTCGACCTTTACTGTTTAGCCTTAGTTGCAGCCGGTTCTGTCCTATCCCTCAGCACCTGTAGGCCGACTCTAGTGTACTAGCAGGCTGCTCAGATACCTGATCAGCATGCTTATCACCGTAGCGTTCCACGATTTTGGCAGCCAGGCGACCTTCAGCTTCCTTGCTAGTGCTTTGGTCCCCTGTAGAGCCTTTCATAATTCTAACAAAAGTTCCTCTGTTAATGCTGTTAATTCCCCCGCATGTGAATAGTCTACCTACGTCACCTACCGGGGGACTTTTACCGGCTTCCCCCATCCTATTGTTCGCAGAAGAGGTTCTTACTGGGGTATCAGTCTTTTTGCAACAATTTGCCATTTACCAGGAGCAGCAGTGCCAGGCGAGACAGATCTAGTTGTCGTTTTCGACATCCCTTCACTTTACATGCTCTCAAGCCTGCTTTTAACTGAACGGGGGCGGTTACGACAGTAGCCAAATTCCTGATAAGTGTCACCTAATCATACTCAGGTGTCAGAATGCCGCAAACACCTGCCCAAGATTCTACCAAATCCTATTGGACTAATCCTTCTCAGAAACTAGTTCCAAAGCAAAAGTCGTTCATTGGTTGAAAGATTGTGGAGGCCCCAGGTCATTTGGCGTTATACAGGATGCACAAATTTCGAGGTGACCTGCACTACATCCCTTGAAAATAGTATTGGTACGGTTTAAAGTTAGCTAACTGCTCGAATTCCGCCCCTGAGTTTCGTAGCTCTCATATTTGTTATATGATAATATTATTTACGACTCTCCCTTTGATTTTAAATCCTATAAGTGTATGTTGACCAATAGCTATATGAGACCTTTGGCGTTATACCACTTCACTCTGTCGTAATATGTTGCAATATATAAAATTAATTGAGATAACATAAAGTTAAATTTGTTTTTAGTCATCATTTTTCAATATATAATACTAATGAAGAAAGAAAAAAGATATCAGAATAAAAATTTACATAAATAGTATCTTTTAGCTTAAAATTATCGACTTTGGAGCATAACTTAGCAAGTCGCTGACATCGCCTATGAGCAGTGGTGGACTTACACTAAGGGTAGTCGGGGCTAGTGCCCAGGGCGGCAAATTTTCTAAGGCGGCAAAATTTGGAAAGTAGAAAAAAAATGAGCTGTCAGTTGACAGGTGGCAGATGTGAAACGTCGAAATTATTTTATAAAAGTAATAGAAGAGAACGTATATTGTATCAGGAATTTATTCATTCTATGAATTTAGTTAGACCTCACACAGTAGAATGCGCGCCAGAAGCTGCTTCTTTCTTTAATACTGAAGAAACTTTATATTTGGATAATGGTGAGATTCGTAACCGAGCTAAATGCTTACAAAATGTTTTTTCTTCAGTCCTCATTGGTGGACGAATTTGTGCACTTCCATTCTTATGGGGTTACATGGGTTTTCTCGGGCAAAAACGGTTTTTTTTTTCAAAATTTTTTTTTACATATAAAAAATGAAACATTTTAATGAATATTTTTTTATTTAAAAGACTCATACTTAATAAACATTTTGTAAAATTTTCAAAAAAAAAAAAAAAAATATCAAAATGACAGTCATTATGACGGCAGTCCCTCGGAAAAAAGGTGCATCCGCGTTGTCAGCAGAACTTCTTTCAGGATCATTTGAAATAAAAATAAAAAATACGTGTTTTAG
Organism: Bactrocera correcta; assembly: GCA_027475135.1. Taxonomy (NCBI): domain Eukaryota; kingdom Metazoa; phylum Arthropoda; class Insecta; order Diptera; family Tephritidae; genus Bactrocera; species Bactrocera correcta. The sequence continues at coordinate 26,161,295 of CM050323.1, read as the reverse complement.
TAAAGACAATAAACTACATAGGTATTAGACGAAGGAAAAAAAATGAAAATTGGATTTTTGGCTGACATTTTTATAAAAAAATGCAAATTTCGATAAAAATTTCTCGACATTTTTTTTTAAATAGTTGTAATTAAAAAAAAATCTTTCGATCAAAACCTTGTAAATGATATCTCTAAGACCTCTGTAAAATTTCATTAACAGCGGTTGAATAGTTCGCGAGAAATCTTGACAACCGACTTTGAAAACATGGTTTTGAGAAAAACGCGTTTAAAGACGGCGCCACCTAGCCCAACTAGCCTCGAGCGCACAGGCTCTCAAGGCTATATCTCCGAAACTATTAGTCGAATCAACTTGAAGATTTTGGACAATATTCTAGAGATGTTATAGAATTTAATAAGACAAAAAAATTTTCGACTTTTTGAAACAGTGAAAGCCATGTAACCCCTTATTGCACTGGAAAAAAGATGTAACAAAATTCACCTTCCGATATTCTGAAACTTTTGCATGCAAACGACCTTTATACAGAGTTTACGAACGTAGAAATTACAAATCGATTATTTATTACTTTAGCTGTAACAAACTGAAGCGCAGAACGATCGTTTTCTTGCTTGAAAAGAGTTAAAAACTACTTACGTCCTGCAGTGATTGCAAATAGACTCAATAGCTTAGCTATTCTATGCATCGAATCAGATGTACTTCAACGTTTAGATTGTGAAGATTTAATCGACCAATTTGCAATTCAAAAAGTCAGGCGTGTTTGCCTGTAAAAAATATTATTGTAATACAATAATTAGTCAATCTCAGTGCAAAATTTGTAGTTTAAAGAACAACAAGCTATATTTTTTATATTACGAGTATACTGAAGTATCATTTATGTTTATAATAATTATTAACATATTCTCGAGCTTAATTTAGCACAACGTCAAATATAAATGCAATCAGCCGAAACTGCAGTTTAGTACAAAAATGCCAGACTTTGCGGTTTTTCTTACACCACTTCTATTGTTGGTGTTTGAAATGATAAATTTAGTGGGCATGTTTTCTTAAACATAAAGTGATTTAGCACGGAATATCAATGCAATCTCCTAGATATAACATTTATATAGTATTTTGGTCTAGACTTGTTATATTCAGTTCCTCTGAAAACCCTCAAATTTCCGCAATATATAAAATTGCATTCCTCTACTTGAGCTTATACCACATATAACAGCACACAGTAAAAATTGGCGGTATGGGTATTTTTATTGAAATAAATTTTATAGCTTAATACCACATATCATATTTTTGAATAAAACAATTCAATTACGGCTGCATTACGCTAAGTTAATTGAAAATATCATATTACTGGCTTTTACTAAACTTGCATACTTTCGTATATGTATTAAGTTAGTTTGATTTAGAATTAAATTAATAGTTGCGTTGAACTTTCGAACAGCGCAAAGGTGAAGTAATCGAATGCGCATTGCAAGCAATTAAAGTGGTTTAGCGTTGAAATGTGCAACAGCGCCGTTGAATGCAGCTATCAGCAGTCAGTAATCAATAATGAATGCGCATTTTATTGCAATGAATTCCTCATAAATTGCCTGGAAATTGAAATCTAAACGGCATTGATATGTATTCTTAGCTTTTCGTGATAAATGCACATAAATGTGAATACATGTAAAAGAGAATGTGCAAATTATGGGTGAACACACTTGCATGCCTTCAAAGGAATTTTGCTGAATATGTTTGTGCATGGGCCTCGAGCAGTCGTGTGTAGGTTAAAATCATTTCATTGAGGTATATAGGTGTGGGTACTAAGTAATATTTCTAATTAAATTTAATAATTAATTCCAGAAAACTAAACTTGCTCTCTTTGTAGCAAAACTACTAAGGGTGCCGGTTTTTGGAATTATAATGTAGCTGGCTATATCTGAAGTTTAAACCATTTTGTCACATGAAACCTTAAATAAATTTTATATCTGAATGATGAAGCAATGTCACGAAAAGTTTTCTCGTGACATCAAAACACATGTTTTCTTAAAAAGTACCAATATCAGCTATACTTAGAAAAATTATTGCTTAAAATAAAAAAATATTTGTGATTTCGTGAAAATGTGGCTTCTGGAAGGTATTTTATAAGTCTCTCTATAGTCTATACTCTGCTGGTATTCCTTTGATTCATTCTTCGTGAAAGCGTTAAGGAAATTTCAATCACAGCAACCCGATTTGCCACAAAGAAATCCACATGAGAGTCCGGCATATGCATTTTTAAGAGCACATTACAGCCTGTAAGACATTGTAAGCTAATTTATTAAGCTTTTGAAACTTTTCGATTCCTGGGTTCCTACAAAATTTTGGACAACGTTCACAAAATATTTTAGCGAGCTTTTCCAGATCATTCAGTTTTTCTTCAAAGCTCATATCTTCTATCAGTTGTTGTATTTGCGGACCTACAAAAATCCCCGCTTAAATTTTTGTATCGCTGAGTTCGGAATGTTTCCCTTTCAAGTTTAGGTGTAGATTTCAAATATTTCATATCGATTTGTAGGTTTGGAGACACGCAGTTCGGTACTATTTAAGACGGGTCTGTTGTCCGAGGGCAAGTTTTGATAGAGCCGCTATCCACTTCTTGTAGCTATATATGTATATATAGTTTGTTTACTTGCTTTATTGGGCTTCTTCTCTTAAATCAACTGCTAGTCACCTATACCTGATATATACTCATTGAGCAGCTTTATCCAGAGAGGCAGCCAAATGCAACTACGAAGTCTCCTTGGGATATTCATTGCGGATATAAGCTTAAATTTGAGATCTTCATAAAATTCGTTAATTAAAGCATCACAATTCGTTAAGAAATAAACGAATGCATGGTCCGGGGATTTGATGAACCTGTAGTCTCTATGGATTTCTGAAGAGTCAAATTCCGGGTTGAGATTAACGAGTTGATTCGACGATTTGACCTCGTAAATAACGTTTCTTTTACAAACATATATTGCAGTGAATTAAAGATTTATTTTGATACATTCATTCATACCTGCTGTGGGTACATGTGTTATTTTTTATTTATTAGTAATGCCTATATTTGTGGGCGACGCCAATGGCGATGAATCGGCCAGTTGAAATTTATTTATGACCAAATTAATAAATATATTATATATTATAATATTGTAATATTGTATAAGATATAAGATGAACATATAGTATCGCATATCATATTTACATATTTAAAGTAAATGTAGATATATGTTAAGTGTATGTATAAATAAGTGGGTATGTTCTAAAATGCTGATTTGTATTGTGTTCATGTTTACATGAATGTCTCTTATAAGTGCTACGCATTCAAAAGATTGCTTCATAGTATTTCTTTCTTTAATATAAAATAAATATTTCATTCGAAATTACATTTTACAGGAGTATATCAATTAAAAATTATAATGTTCGTTGTTTCCTGATTTTCTCCTGATTTTCTAATACAAACGAGCTCTGAAATTTCGATTTTGTCTCAAGCTTAAGCTTTTCAGTTTGAATTTCAGCCGTGACTAATCTTTCCTTTGCCTTCCTTATAATGATTTTTTCCATAAGCCCACTGTTGAAGTTATACTTGTACATCAAGTTCACCATGTCGTATGAGCAACACAGAATTAATAAGACTACTGTATGGATGCTCGGTGATATGTATGATGCATAGCTTTAACTACGTACATATTTAAGGAAGTGCTTGCGTAAAAAAAAATTAATCACCATTTTTTAGAGCATACAGTTTTTTATTTTGCTTTAGAGATAAAAAATATGAAACAAAAAATCCCATATTAATTACATGGTAAAATGATTTAAGAAAAAAAAATTAGTTTAGGCGAAAATTACCATATTAGGTAGTTCTACAATAAGAAAAACATTTTTTAAAGTAACGAACGGATTTATATGAAAGGTGCTGTCAGCAGGTACCACTTTAAACACAGCGGATGTGGACCAAATATATGTTTAGTCAGAAAATTTCGTATTGATATACCCTATTTATACACTTAACAGGGTAAACGATTGTCTTTAATTACCATGCCAAATATGAGACCGATCTGTCAACCAGTTTGTTTACAGCAGCTATTTAAGTCGGTGTTTCGATTACTGAAAAAGGCTTGTGGGGTTCGATTTTATCAAAAACACAGTACAAAGCCTTCACAGACGGTCGAGAAATCGTTGAAGACATGCCCCTTTCCCAGCGTCCTTTGACCTCTTAAACTGATGAAAATATGGTACGATAAGATATAAAATCCTAAAATAAGTGTTATAGATATAGTTAGAGAGCTCGACATCTCTCGCGAGTCCACTTGAATGATTTTCATAGATATTTTGGGTATAAAACACGTTTTTGCGTGACCTTAGTTGTTTACATCTGCTGGGGATTAATATGAAAGCAACGAAATAAATATTAATAAATAATTAACTATTTTGCGTTTTATGTATGTACAATTTCCGGGTACTTATGTGTAGTATATGTATATAAATAATCAGCATGACAAGCAATGACCGTATGTCTTTTTTATACCCAAACTAGTGGCTAAGATTTTTAGATACCGATCTGAAAATTTTAGTATGTCCTTTTCTTTCGGAGAAGCTGTTAATTTGTCGGAACCACCACAACATGGTTGCTTTGTTCAGAGCCAACTTCTTGTATGGAGAACTTTTTCATATTTCGAGATATGTTTCTTTACGAAATGTGGCATGGATTATCCCCTAAGGCAATGTCATATTTCGAAAGAATTTTTCTAAACGAATCCCAACAGTACATAACTGACCTACAAACTGAACGCTCAAAATCAAGTGCTTGCAAAGAATCTTTCGTATTTGTGTGGGGTATTATAGCTGCGGAGAAACCGAAGTTAACCTTTTTTTTTTTTAAATGCGAGCCAACGTAAAGAGATTATGAGTCGCCTATTTATGTCTCACCAATTATTTTCCAACACACATCTGTGCTCGGCATTTCCATTTAAAAAGCTGAATTATTTTCTCGTTCTTCTAGTTTTCTGTGTATAAAATGAAATTGAGCTTTCGAAACTCTACACATTCCATTCTAGACAGATAAAATAATAATAAATATAATCGATTTAGAAAAGTACCATAATCCGGAGATAAATCAGTGAGAGCTCAAATTACTTTCTGCAATACCAATCGTGTGCAGTGGTCATATTGTGTTAAATCAATCTCTTTAGTCAATGTATTGATTTAGAATGCATATGGATAATAATAGAATATATATGACTGCATTAATTTTACTGCTGTCATCATCACAGCAAGGCAAACGTCAAACATTAAAGTTTATTTAAACATAAGCTTCAATTAACATCTCTATTAGATTAACCATATATGTATAATCATATATCGATAAATTTGTATTACATTATTACCTAAGGACAAGTACATATGTATTTTTCATATATCATATGTCTTCGCTTTCAAATATTTAACAAATGCTAAGTAAATCAATTAGCATTTAATTAATTATGAAAACTCGAATTTACATTTTACAGCTTTAAATAATATTTTATTAACTGAAATGGATACATATGCAAGCACGTGAGGCAATTGATTTCCCAGGTGCTTCATAATAACTCCAGAACAATTGCTTAAATATTGAGTATGAATTTGCTTACTTTGAACTTAATTGCAAAACTTCTGTGAGCAGCTTCAAAATCAAAATATTTAAATTCTTATGCACAGATGTAAAGTACTAGAAGACTAAATTCATCAATATTAGCTGGAAGTGCTTGGGAATTTTAGAGAAAATGGGATGTATTTTATATGGTGGTATGCATTTTCGTCAATCCGTCTGAAAGCTTCTTGAATATTTTGAATACTAAACAAGGAAATTTGGTAATGATGAGACGCTAGTTCTCAGTGAAGTATAAAATTTCCGCATATTCCACAGGTAGTATGTAGCCAAATAAAATATTTTATTGGAGTGAGAATTTTTTTAATATTTGGGCTCTCATAAAGCTCCAAGCCCAAGCATTGTCTATTGGATTGGCGTCTGGTGACTATATTGGGCAATGTAAAGAAACAATATGATTTTCTTGTTTCCATTAAACACAGTGTCTGTCCTTATGTTTCGTATCATTGTCTGCTTGCAGCAACCAATCACGGTTCTATACACCATACTGCTACAATAAACCCTTTTTATAAAATTTTAATATTATAACGGGATTCAGATTATCTGTGAAATACCTCTAAACCACAATTTTAAACACACGCACCTTTGGCGGTGCTTAACATTACTTTGAATAAATAATTGTGCTTTTATTAACAAAATTTGTATCACCTTAAATTAATCGCGGTAAATTGAAGTCCGATTAACTGTCTGTCTGTTTCTTCCGTCAATCTATCAGTGCAAGCGATAACGTGAGTAAAAACACGTGTTTCTTGACAATGAAGTGAGAACGAGTTCGTAGATGGGCTTAATAGCATCACTACCACGCCCACAAAACTCCATTAAAGGGAAATCTGTAAAGTGGCATTTGTAAACACTAAACTAACATATAAAACTATAATTCAAGAGGTTGCATGTAGATATCTTCGAAACCAATTCAGATAAATTATCCAAAATCGCTCGTGAAAAAACACTTAAGCATCCCTACCGACACTGTGAAGATAGATGAATTCGGGTTATAAAACCGCGATAAACCAATAAGTAAATACGCCAGTGAAATTATGTTTTACACCAAGAATTATACAAGAGAATATGGGTTTAAAACTAGACGATGGACGTGGCACTGCTCGCATTTCGATGGAAACCCATATCTCAGGACGTACGCTACCGCTTTTAACTAAATATGATATACAACATTACCCTGATATTCCTAAGTTCCAGTGCGAAAATGAGAGAAATCAGATTAAACCACGCATATTTCCCATATTGCATTCAATTACATCTGTCTCATTCCATTTTCCCTATGCAAATCAAGCACCACTTAATGTATCCGGGTTTTGAACTTTTTCCGAATAGCGCGTTAACTGCCCATATCGGATCAAAACTATTCAAGCCTCTAAATACCGAATATGTGGAACAAAGTTGCAATTGTGATTTTTTTTATCGAAAACGGTCAATATGTGAGATATGTATACTATTGAAGTTCGGAGATAATCATTTTCTAATAAAACAGTAAGCTCTTATGTGAAAAATACCTTATATCGAATTAATATTTTCTTACTTACTTTATGTACATAAAGAAAGATTTTCGAACTTCCAGTCGGATTTATACCGGTATATATTTTTCTAATTATGATACATCTTTGGACAAAAATAGTTAAAATGGGGTGAACACTTGCTTTGGACCCTACATAACTCAAAAACAGTATGCACCTACAAGTTTTTCGCTGGTTTTAGACCTGAAAGTTGCCAGAGTATAAAATATTCGGTTACATCCAAACTTAGCGCTTCCTTACTTGTGTCAATGTGTGTTTTCGATAGTATGTCTTTGCTTACAGGTCTGCTGCGTTTGATTCCAGATCTCTGATCCCAATTAAAAAAATTGTGTATCTTCTCTTAAACTGCGGAGTGTTTTCTTCCAAAAGGAAAGTAATAGCTCTTTTCTCATTTGTAGATGTCACGTGATTCCTCCCTCTATCTGGCTTGTCATCTATGTTTCCAGTTTCTCCATAATGTTCAGACATCCTTGTATATAAATTCAGTGTAGTGGTTTGAAGAGTACATTTGAAACCATTTGGATGTTTCCCTGGAAAGGCTGTCTTAAAACTTTTCTTTCTGTTTCACTGTTTATTTTTCAAATTGAATTCAATCAATCGCGCTGTTTCGCCGAGGCCTATCATAAAGGCCTTTTTCTTAAAAACTTGCTTTGGAGTTGAGGTATGTTCTATGGAGAGCGAAATTTGAACAAGCGCTATGAAATTTTTTAAACATGTTTGCCAAGAGTTCGAGCATCGGTGGTACTAGTATTGGCCAAATTGAAAATTAACAACAAAAAAAAACAAAAATCTATTTTTTAACTCATAATTTTTGCATTTTCTTGCTCTTCTTCTTTCGCTTTAGCACCACGGATGCGATTTGATCGCACTATGACGACGCCCTACAGCTATTGTTCTGCACTCCCTTTTCTCCCTTTACTTGATCCCAAAAAAAAAAAAAACATGTAATGCTTCAATCAACTTTTTGCGACAATTGTGCGAAAATTTCATTCTTTTATTTAACAATTTTACTTTCCGGAAAAAAAATCCAAAAAGAACATCCCAACAACGTGGAAACCCCATTAATTAAAAACAAAAAAAAAACAATAAAAGCTTTGTTGGCTCAAAGGAAAATCAACATTTTTTGAACGCATTGTATTAATTTTTTGCCCTCTATCTGTCCATTTTTGGTTTAGGAAATTTGTAGTGGTAGTGTTTTAACTTTTAATCACTTTAGTTGTCAATCTTTTCACATACAGACTATTAGACAAGGGCTAACTTTATTTCAGGAGATGTTACTCAGATATATTTTGAAAGGGATAACTCAATAATTCACTAATAATTCAATTATTTTTAGGATTTTATACCGACATAAAATATTGTACCGATTTAGAACTCATCAACCTGGTATTAACCTCAAAAATTTCATCTGTTTTTCTCAAACAATTTCCTTCATAAAAAATGATAAAAATAATTATCAGATCATTTATACCGCAATTAATTAATTACTTAAAGTTAATTAAAGTCAAAATATAGTAATATAAATATATAAGTACTATACTATATATACTTTATAATAAAATAATTTCACATTATTTTTCCAGGCCAGTATATAGTATATTATTTAATTGCAATAGAAAATACTTGTGTCGGAATTTTCTTCAAATATGACAAAAAATAATATTTTGCAATGAAAGAAAAAACCAGAATTTTCTCTTCTACTCTAAAAAAGTTACATTTTCCAGAACAACTCTACACATGGCAGAGCTTAAAGGTAGGCCATGCTGTGTATTTGCTACCCTAAAGATTGACTTATTCTCGACCACGTCCAGTTACTTTAAAGGAAAATCACAAATACACACACAAAGTGACACTTTTGGGCATATTGCTGTAACCTTAGCCTTAAGTATGCCCGGCCCATAAGTATGTGCTCAAACACAAGTTGTTAAAATATGTGCAACAACAACACATCAGCGATATCATCCCACTACCTGTGCGTATTATATAATTTGGGCTACAACAAAAAAGTTAGGGGAATTGAAAATAATTTCAATTCTTTTGTGTGACTAAACAAGTAGAAAGTAACTGGAAAATGTACACAATGCTGGCAATTTTCGTGTATAAACAGAAGCATACACACAGGCGCGCATATGTAGAATGCCTTATGCGCCTACATGCTACCGAGTTGATTGCATGTCTTTACAAACATTTTGTATTTCGTTTTTGAGGGCGAACGCAAAGAGTCCGACAAACAAGCCAATGGCTTTGTTTCCGGTAAAGTAAAAAAGTAAACCTCATTTCAAATACTCGTACTCGTCAAAAAATGAGAAATAAAGCCCAATATTTTTCTCCAAGGTGCCCTACATCGTATTCGTTCGTGTAATGTGGTTTAGTTTGATACCCTTTGCGGCATGTAAAGTAAATTTATTTTTTCGAAATCATTTAACCGGAGCTATTGATGAGTTCCATATATTACTTTTCTCATGTGTTGTTTATGCTATCTTTTGTTTTTGTTATTTTTTACGTTTTTATTTTTGTACTTTGCGGAACTTTGTGTGATGTTAGGACCAGCTTACACGCCAGCACATGCACAAAATAATAATAAAGTCGTTAGCTTGCAAAAGGCTTAGGTTTAATAAAATACAAAGTCCTTAGACAAAGAGTAGAAAATGAATCTAGAATAAAGTGATGCCCAAAGTGAATTTAAATTGTGGCGGAAAGGAGACTGACTGATACCGAGACAAATTGTTGGTCAGTGTTATACGAAGTCATGTGTTCACAGTGGAAATGAAATGTAGCAGGAAGATGAGGGCTGAGAGTGTAGAGGAGATAGTAGAAATTTCTGTGTTGGACTAAACAGTGAAATGTTCGAGGTTGCCTGCATTTTTGTTTAAAAGTCTAAGGCATCGTAACATTTTTCATTTGAGATCACTCCTTCAATGTAGTCCATAAAAAAAAGCTGACTGAGGGAAGGAAATCGTTCAACCCAGGCAAGGCAATTATCAGCCTTGGTACACACATCGATTTGAAATGCTAAATCGATTTGATTTTCAATTTTTAACCAAAGAATTATGCCTCTTTAGTTCTCTTCCTTGAGGAACTGTCGTTTCTTTCCACGTTTTCATGAAAATATAACGAATTGTTAATGCTCCATCATGCACTAAAGACGGACACTCTCTAGATGCATGGTCTCTATCTTGATTTTACCGATTCTCATATAATAAAATTGGACAAAAAACTTGACAAAAAATTAATTTGTCAAAAATAAAACATTTTTATCTGCAATTACAATGTACAAAAGTATTTATAACCTTTTCCTACGCTCGGATCGTCCATCTATTGGGTCCCATTCTCGAAGACTTTCGGCTGTTATTTGTAGAGTCTTGCTCCAAGGCCTGAATCGAAGCAAGATTCTCCACATAGACTTTAGGCTTTACGTATCCCTACAGAAGAACGTCTAACTGTGTTATATCACATTGTCTTGGTGGCCAATCGACCGGCGCAAAACGTGAAATTTTCTATTCACCGAAGCTTTCTCTCAATATATCCATAGATTGATGCGATGTGTGTGGCGCCGACTTGGTGAAATCAAATGTCGTTGAGATTACGAGCTTCAATTTCAGGCATCAAATAGTGGGTTATCATGGCTAATGGGTGCCATTGACAGTTGTATTCTGACTGGCATCATTTTTGAAAAAATGTGGACCGATGATGTTTTCTGGAGGAAATGGCAGTTTTTAAATCAAATGTTGGCAATTTTGCATGTTTATATACCCATTGAGCCAAAGGCGAGGGTGTCTTCTAATTATGTAGAATGAAGTTTCTTCGGGTTCTTCCTCTGTAATTCACCACATCATTGCGACTATCTCGATGCTGCGTAGTTGATGACCCACCAACTTGTCGATTTTATTGCGGATCTGTACGTTGGCAATAATCCCAGTCATATGCGAAGCGAAGAAGCACAGACTGCAGACTTAGGGTTGTTGACAGTTTGAATTCTTATGCCATCGAGTGTGATATTAAGGTTTGTCTACTTCTTCGTCTAGTTCAAGAGTATAGTCGTTGTCAATTTAATGGGGGGGGGGGGGAATGGCTTCTTGCCATGAAGAGGCGAATTATTGTCAACCATTTAACGGCGTTAATGACTGACTTACTTGCGAATTTGTTTGCATATGTCCACAGTAAAAATATACATACATATATTTTCAATGAGTTCGCTTACTTGAGCTGTTGGAGGTAAGAGTATAGTAATATTAAACTAGGTCGTTATGATACAATATTGATTATAATCCCAAGCCATTTCTTCTATCATTTCCAATGGCACTTTGACATTAGATTGTCAAAAAACTACACACGATATTTTTACAAGATTATTATTTCAGCAATTGGTTCTTATAATTAAAATTTAAAAGCGAAAACAATTATATTTCTCAGAATTCTGTATTTGAAACTAAAAAAATCAGTTATGACTAGACAAATGGATTTTTCAATATTTGAAAATGTGATCGCTGTCTTGATTTAAAAAAGTGCATTTTTTTACCAATTTGATTAAAATTTTTAAAAGACATATTGTCATATATAAAGTAGAAAAATTAAAAAAAAAATATTTTTTAAAGATACTTACATAGAGACCAAAATTTAATGGAAAAATACTATTTTTTCTGAACGTCAGCAAGGATTTCGCTTAAACGACATTCTTTAGAAACCATCTAAGCAATATATCGAGAGCCTTTTAAACATTTCGACAACAGCTCCTTTATGATCGACTCTTCATTCATTCATTCTACGAGGAAATTTAATAACCTCTTTGCTTCAGAACAAACGTTTTCTGTAAACAATAGTTAATTTCAAGTACTTTTGTGTGCTTTTACTAGTGAGAGCAATTCGTTAGTTGAGTAATTCACTA
>CM050323.1:26107254-26148231 GCA_027475135.1 Bactrocera correcta | reverse complement strand
TCAAGTGGCGCATATCAAATGCAACATTGCATTTCCGTGCTTTTTGCCGCAATGGAAAAGCAGCAGCAACAACAACAGCAATCAGCAAAATAGTAAGCATGCGTAAGTACATACGGATATGGCCACTTCAGGCTAACAACACTCATACAAAATGTTACTCATACGCGCTGTTGGTCGCCATATTTTTCATATAGCCAGTGCTTGCATGTATCTGTGTGTGTGTGCTGTTATACGAAACTTTGTATATATGTATATGCAGTGACTTGTAATTCATATATATTTATAAATATTTATACAAATACATGCACATAAACAACAACAAACACACATATGCAAGCTTGGATACAGATTTGTATGAATGTATGTATGTTTGTGGGTTTGGAGCAACATAAAGCATCGTTCGGTGGAGTACATACACTTGACTTAAGTTGGAGTTAGTGCACTTTGGACAACAATGTTGTGTTGTACAACAACAAAAGCAATGAAAACAACAACAACAAAAGCAACAACAACAACAAGATTAACAGAACGCGTAAAAGCGAAAACAACAACCACAATGGCAACAACAACAAAAACAACTATCACTACAACGACAACAACAAAAACAACCAGAAATATACATATGGAACACCCAACGCGGACCCACACGCATACTATATTACATACAACATGCCTGCCAACCAATTCACATTTAATCCTTAAGTCCTGCCTGGCTAGTACTTCCTTAACGCTTACCGCTTACCATTACGCTCGCCACTGTATCCTTTCATATTCCTGCAATCAGCTTAGTGAAGTCATATGTTTCCGTCATTTTTAAGTGTTGTTACGGCTTTGTTGCCGACTACCGCTGTTATTGCAACTGTTTGCATGCAATACAACTACTCTTGTTGTTGCTGTTACTGTTGCTGTTGCTGCTGTTATTGTTACACTTTGTGCTTGGTTACCTTATTGTTCCGTTCTATTCTGCTCTCAGTTCCGGCAGCGTTGACGCATAACGAGTACTCATGGCTGGCATTACTTGGCCGGGCATTGTGTTGTTGTTGTTGCTGCTGTTTGTTGAAGGGCCGAATGAAGAAAGCAACTAAGAAATAAAATATTATTTCTGGTCGAGTTATTTTTTATTATGCGCTGTTATTGTTATTGTTGGCGTACAGTTTGACTGCATTGCACTTGCATTTATTCAGTGAGCGTCTCATATTGCGCTGCAATGTCCCGTAATGACAGATATCCATGACAACAACATGCAGCACAACAACAATAGCAACAAATTGAATTTGTAACGCTAACAAGCGCCAACAATGGCATAAATTCTTTATATGGCAAAGCCGTTGAAGGCACACAAAGAAAAAAATTACAAAAAAAAAAAAAAAAAATAGAAATTGTTGCTCATCCCGCGACAGCTGTCAGTGGATTTGCTGCCACTTCTTCCAACAGCAATTTTTATTTTTCATCTACTCAACTTGTGCCATCTTGTTGCACTATTCTGTGTAATGTTCTGTGAAATTGCCAAGGCTTAGATTCTCATTTGTCGTGGCTCTGGTCGGGCTTCTTGCGCACTTGCTACTCATCTGGCGCGATTCTGCTGCTCTCTTACGCTTGGAGATATCATATTTTTGCACAATTGCATAATTTATTTATTTATTCACTTCGTGGTGTTATCAGTTGCAATTATGTATTATATTGTAATCAAATTTATGAAATGAGGAATAGGGAAATAAATGCTTAATTAGATTAAAAAAAGTAAAACTTTTGCTTTGCTGCAACGAAACTATGAATAATGTTCTTCAAAAATATAAAATACTGTGGACAAGAACTATAATTCGATAGGTCAGTTTGTATGACGAACTGGACTTTAAACATATTTCTCGAACGCGCACTACCGATTTCAATTAAATTTAGTACGTGACATTTTTCTCAAATTTCCACGTAACAGTGCGAAAATGTGCGAAATCGGACTGCAACCACTCCTACTAACCATGTAACACAATTTTTTTGACACAATCCATCTCATTCTTTTGTTTCCAGTACACAAATCAAGAAAGTATTGACTGAATAATTCTTTGTCCGAATAATGCCGGTAGTGTAGGCCAACTTATAACCGAAAATTTTTCAAATCCAACTATAACTTTTCGAGCCCCTAGGTACCGAATATTTTGACCTCAGTACCTATAGATGACTTTTGATCGAAAATGACGGTCAATGTGTGAGATACATAATTGGAATTCAAAGAAAATCCTTTTATGGTAGTAGTATGTTTGTATGCCAAAAATTACTTGGACCGTGTCATTACTTTCCTTAACTATCGTTTACCTAATATAACGCTTTTCGAACTTCCACTTCGACTTTAAGCCTTAGTTTTAAATTGATCTTAAAATATCTGAAAAAGCGATACAAAATTATTTTTATTTCAGGGAGTTAGTGCAAAGGTTTACTTGTTCTGGAGCTTAACCTTAAATATACAGGTAATTTTATAAAACTTGGAATTTAAAAACAAAAATATGTATACTCGCATGGTTCAATACTCAACAATATTCCTCATAACACTATTATATTATTTTCTGGTCCTCATTGATACCTTTTTATATAGTTTTATCGAGTTATATTTTAATGTGCTTCATAGTTGTACAGGGTCCGACACCCGAAGTGTATTTTTTTATTTATTTCAAAGTACAAAATGTGTGAAAATAATCATAAATTAAGGAGCAATTCACTTTTGCTCGATATGACCACCTTTTGCCTTAACTATGGCCTTGAGACGGTCAAAAAACGAATCGCAAGCTGCCCGAATGTGACTTGCCGGTATTTTGGCCCACTCACTTTCTTCAGCATCTCGATACTGGTGTATTTTTTACTTCGGACCTTGCTCTTGAAAATGGCTTAGAGAAAATAATGCATTGAATTCGCATCTGGTGAATTCGAGAGCCACTGTGTGGTCGTAGTGAAGTTCGAACGTTGTTTTTCAGCCATTTCTGGTTCATTTGCGCTTTGTGAGACGGTGCTGAGTCTTGTTGAAACGTCCATGGTTTACTACCGAAATGTTTGTTTGCTCACGGCTTCAAAGCAGCCTCCAGAACGCTTTCCCGATAACATGTCGCTCAATTAGAAAAATTGTTTCGTCAGAAAACACAAAAAAACACAAGAAAATTCCAAACATAATTTCACCGCTTTCGGCCAAGTGAAGCAACTGCTCCGCTCTCTTAAGTCTTACTTGTTGCTGCTTCGGTGTGAGATCATGGGCATTTTGGAACTTTTAATTGCGTGTATAATAATAGGTTTAATATTGGGTATGAAGCGCGATACTCTTTTACAAAATCAGATTTCTAAAACTATAAAATATAGTCTCAAAAATGTAACCTCTAAAACAACTGTGGCTGCTACTTAAAAATATATGTGTCACCATAGCGGCTAGCACAGTGCAAAAGCCTTTGAAAATTATAAGTAAGAAAGAAATTCGTATGAGCCTTAATCCCATTAAAAATGAAATAAAAACAAACAAGAATTAAAGGAAAAATAATTTATGGGCGGTCTGAGATCGTGAAGAGGCATACTCATCTTAGTTACTGTATATTTTTACAATGGTTTACATCTGCTATAATTTTTTTGCTTTCAAAAATTATCTACCTCAGTCTATAGTCATCATAATATTTTATTGAATTTTTTGTTCTTCAGATAATTATTATAATAATTTAAAACATTACTTTGCATTTATCATGTCTGAGGTAAACTGAAATGCCAACATTCTTACTGCATTTGAATAATCATTAAATGATTGTTGTAAGCTGCTTATGCGCTAGATTAGCCGGTGTTTATCCGCACAAAGGGTTCACTAATATTTCAATAACAAAATAAAACGAGAACAACAATAACATTGAACGAAGGCATAAAACGCATACTCGAAAGTTTGAAACTAACTTATTTTTTTTATTTTTTCTAGAAAAGTAATCAATATCTGCTCTTAGCAGAGTACATATAGTCACCTAAAATGCAAAACAATATGTCATCACAAAAATCGAAATTGAGTTTGTTACTGCTTACGATTCACTACGCCATATAACGTATACTCGTATATAGTAGAAAAATTTCAGCTGCCGCTGTCAGATATAACTAATATATGACCATTTTATAACACAAGAAAATATTTTGTTGTTTGTAAAATTATGAAAAGTGCTGTTACGTTATTTTGCATTTTAAGAGACGACATGTATGTAGGTATGTAATTATTGTGACAAATTCAGCATTCATCTTAACTCATAGTAAAGGTTTTGGAGTCTTTGTCCTATACCTGTGCGTATGTGCTAACCAACTTCTTCTTCTTCACCGCTTCACCGCTTACGCGATTATAGCCGAGTCAACAACAGCGCGCCAATCGTTTCTTCTCTTCGCTACGTAGCGCCAATTGGATTATTCCAAACGAAGCTAAGTCCTTCTCCACCTGGTCCTTCCAACGGAGTGGAGGTCTTCCTCTTCCTCTGCTTACCACGGCGGGTACTGCGTCGAATACTTTCAGAGCTGGAGTGTTTTCGTCCATCCGGACAACATGACCTAGCCAGCGTAGCTGCTGTCTTTTAATTCGCTGAACTATGTCAATGTCGTCGTATATCTCGTACAGCTCATCGTTCCATCGAATGCGATATTCGCCGTGGCCAACGCGCAAAGGACCATAAATCTTTCGCAGAACTTTTCTCGCGAAAACTCGCAATGTCGACTCATCGGTTCTAGTCATCGTCCAAGCCTCTGACGGGAATTTTGAGCGACTTTTAGAGTTTGGCTTTTGATCGTCGAGAGAGGACTTTATTTTTCAATTGCCTACTCAGTCCGAAGTAGCATCTGTTGGCAAGAGTAATCTTGCGTTGGATTTCCAGGCCGACGTTGTTGAGGGTGTTAACGCTGGTTCCTAAATAGACGAAATTATCTACAACTTCAAAGTTATGACTGTCAACAGTGACGTGAGAGACAAGTCGTGAGCGCGACGACTGTTTGTTTGATGACAGGAGATATTTCGTCTTGCCCTCGTTCACTGCCAGACCCATTTGCGTTGCTTCCTTGTTCAGTCTGGAGAAAGCAGAACTAACGGCGCGGGTGCTGAGGCCGATGATATCAATATCATCATGCTAACCAACACTCCTGTAAATTTAAAAAAAAAACTTAATTAACTATTATTAATTTAGTATCACATACATGGTGACCATACTCATTTGCGCGTAGAAGACGGTATATAAGTAGCGACCAACAAGGAACTGATTACAACTTCGTTTGTCCTTGTTCTTGCTCATCGAAATATAGATAAGTTAATAACCACCTGGTCTTACCAAAAGAGTGTAGGCCTTCCACTTCCTCTGCTTCCCCCGGCGAATACTATGTTGAATATTTTCAAAGATGGAGCGTTTTCGTTTCTTAGGACAACATGACCTGTAGGTTATTGTGAAATTATCTACGACTTCGAAGTTATGATTCTCCTCAGTGACTTAGAAGCCTAGTCGTAAGTGCGTTTATTGCTTGTTTGATGATAGGAGATATTTCGTATTGTTCTCGTTCACTATCCGACTCATTTGCTTTGCTATTTATCCATTCTGTAGAAATCAGAACAAACGGCGGGGTTGTTGAAGCCAATGGTATCAACATCAATATCTTATAAAAGATTGTACCTTCTCTATTTAGTACTACAGCTCGAATTGTTTTCTCCAGCAGTAGATTGAAGAAGTCATTCAAAAGGGAATCGCCTGGTCTGAATCCTTGCTTGGTATCAAACGGCTCGGAGAGATCCTTCCCGATTCTGACTGTGCTTTTGTTATTTCTCAACATAAGTTTCTAGACCAGATTACTTCATGGAATATGATATAGTTCGTATCGTCGGCTTATGACCACTGATATTGGTACTTAGTTCAATTAATTCTTCACAATTTGAGAAAACGTTTTTGTCGGTAACGAATTTAAGCCTGCTTTCTAAATGTCTGATTACCAACCTTTCTGTCCAGTAAATAAGGTTGTCCGCTTGATAGATTGTACTTAACAAAAATCAACAAATTGTTGGACCGGCCAATGTACATGGTTAATGGAGATATCCGCTTATTAGAGCGTCCATTTAAGAGAGCTTTCACTGTATTTTTTATTTATGAATTATTTTTACCATCCTATGTTCTAAGTTGGTTCACACTGGACACAGTGTGCTAACTTTTATTAAAATCGGCTCAGTAGTTTAGGAGTCTATCGCGGACAAACAGTGTGACACGAAATTTTTATATATAAAAATAGTTCTTTATATTTAAATTTAATAAGAAATGCTACTTACATTTTTAACCAGTCTCCCATTAAGTTATAGTCAAGTTCAAAGCGATTTAGAAAGTCGGTTGACAAATGAGTGGATGGAAATATTTTATTCGGCTCCATATCTGACCTTGAAAACTTAGATGGATTTTTTTTCTTTCGTTAATTCGGAATAATATTCGTCGATCTCAACCAATTTCAATATAAAAATGTTGTTTGACAAATATTTAGCTCACTCTCAATTAAATAATCAGAATTCATTAACTTCCACTTCTACTTAATATTTGATATTTTATTAACTATCCATATTTCATCCCAATTTACGCTTCGTCACCCTAAAACAGCACGAGATCGATTACCCCACGAAAGCCTTCTTTGACCTTAAGGGAATATTTTGCATTACATTGGCAAATATTTGAACTAAGAAAAGCAGTTATGCAATTTGAAACCCTCACTGTATCTTATACCTGATACACAGGCTCATTTCGCAGTAGACATAAAAAGTGCAAGTCACCAAAAAAATAAAATCGTCTTATCATAATTACTTGCAAAGCAATAAGTTGTGTCTCGTTAAGTTGATGGATGTTCAAGCCGAATTATTTATGATGTGCCAATGGGAGAAAAACAGAGTGAGAGAAAAAGTGAGCGAAGGACATTTGCTATACAGATAGCATCGCTAAGTGGCTACTCATGAGCAGCGAGAGGAATAAAGTTGCTATAACTTCAGTAGAATTTCGTTGTTCTAACTGTAACTTCTATTATCAGACGACTTTGTTGGTTTTTGACTTTTTTAATCCAAAAATTTTTTGTTCCGCTTACTTGACAGTGACTTCCTATCTGATTTCATAAAAAAGTAAAATTACATTGTCTCTGAGCTTCCTCTGCCAACCGAATTCGCGCTTTAAGTATTTATTATCTCACGCGATTTCCGTTTCTTCCGCTTATCTCTTGATTCTCTTGCTGCTGCTCTGTTTTGAATTTTTTCCGCTTGATTTGCACTCGTTATTGATAGCATTAAACTGTCCATGGAAATAGCTTAGCGCATTAGCGTTCTTTTCTCTTTGCTGTGTCATCTTCATTCTTTAATAAATACGCATATAATCATATATATATACAAACTGTAAATAGATTTTCTTAACATAACTTTGTTAGCAGAAAATTGAAACTTAGCGTACCAATAGTGACCGTTATAAATACAATTTCCGTTAGCTGCTGCTTGTTTACCCATTTCACTGCATTTCTTTTTTTGCGCTTTTTCCTCAGCTGCGCTGTTTTGCTTTTCTTTCGCGAAAATGATTGACAAATTGCTTATGAAATCAACTTAAGTCTTCCAGCGGCAATCATCCAAAGTTTGCCGCCAGCCAAAGTGTCCTTCCTTCCTTTCATCATAGCAATCTGCACACTTGCCTTCCGCCACGCTGGCTTTCACTTTTATTTTCACTTTCCATTCCTCTCTATGCTGAAGGTCGTTTGGTATTTTTCTTATCACTTTGTGTCAGTCTTCGATTTTACTTAAGCCAAATTTTCCAAGTTTCCTCCATTATTTTTTTACATTTTGTGTGTTTTCTTTTTATTTCGTGATCATTTGTAATTTCTTTAGCAACTTTTTATCGTTTCTTTTTGCTTTGCCGAAGTCTGCTTGCTTACTGAGACATTTTTTGTGTGAGCACAAAGTTTTATTCGAGCATATTTAAATTAATTAACTTGTGATAAATGGCGAGCGCAAGGACGAAATATCTGTATGTGAACGAATATTATAATTGGATTGTAACAAAAAGATAGCTGAAAAATTATCACGACTTGTTGCATCATAAACGGACAGCTAAAAGCTAATGGAAATGGTTTTCATTTCTGTATGATAAAATAAGAAATAAGTGGGGTTTTTTTCTTAAAACAAATATCGGATTAAAATAAAAAAAAAACAAGTAAAGAAGCTCTAAGTTCGGATGCAACCGAATACTTTATAGTCAAAGTCAGGGAAATACCTAAAAGAGTAAAACGTCTAACAAAGGATCATAATTTTAGCAATTTTAGAGATACATACACCATATATAACATTTACATTGACCTACGTATATATTCGGCATAAGATTTATAGAAAAACCAAAAGCATTATACGTAGTACATAAATGAATGTTAGTAGTTAGAGTAGTATTGACCCAATTTTAACTATTTTTCCCAATAGCTTATACAATTAACATGCCACATACTAAAAAACTAATTGTATAGAGTAAGCTAGCCTGATGTTCGAAAATTCTGATATTAGTTATATGTGGGCTTGGTCAAGTATACGCCCAAATTTATCTATTTTAGACATAAAGATACACTATTAAGAGTAAAACACGCTCTCTCATTTTCATTGTGTTAACTCATATACTATATAAGCTGATATATGCGGTACAAAGTCATCCGGAAACCCGAAAATCCTTATATGAGGTATATGAGAAAGATTCTTGAATATCAATTACATATCGACATTTTTGATCAGTGATCAACTATTGGTACCTAGGTGCTTGAAGAGTTATTATTGGATTTGAATAATTTGTGTTCATAAAGTCATTAAA
Source organism: Bactrocera correcta (assembly GCA_027475135.1). Lineage (NCBI taxonomy): Eukaryota > Metazoa > Arthropoda > Insecta > Diptera > Tephritidae > Bactrocera > Bactrocera correcta. Next base: position 26,139,403 of record CM050323.1, on the reverse strand, counting down.
GGAATTATTCGTGCAAAGTTTCGTTCTGTTAGATTAAACGCTTCTTGATTTGTGTACATACTAGAAAATTAAAGAGTCAAATGGATTTTAAAATTGTAGTTTATGGAAAGTAGGCATGGTTGTAGATCGATTTCGCCCATTTTTGTACTGTGATATAAGAATATGAAAGCGATGCTACATACATACTAATTTTTTTCAAATCGGTTGGTCGGGTTCTGAACACTGGATTTCACCAAAAAGTGGGCGGTGCCAATTGTTCAATTTTGACACCGTCTCCTTTAAAGCCCATTCATATCATCTCGGTGGTAAAATTTAATGGCTCTGGCTCATTTAGTTATTTATTTAGAGTGCTTTTATTAGTTTTTAACAGTATCCTAAAATGGAAAGTGAACCAGTTTCTCATCCGATTTCATAAATTTTCGCACTGTCGGTATAATTTCTTATTATATTTACGCTCAGCAAATTTAGTAGACGTGTGCCACGCCGCTACTTTTTCAAAGTCTTTTGCCCACGAGTTCGCCCTGCTACTGCGATCCCTTGTACCAAATTAGAGTTTTACATATTATTTTAGTTATGGTACTTCATAATTTTCCGATAAATGGCAATTTGTGGGCGTGGCAAATGTTCGATTATGATATTCTACGAAGTCGTAATTTTTTTTGTACTAAGGAACAACCATACTATGTTTTATTAAAATATCTCAATTTTTACTCAAGTTACAACTTGCGCGGACGAAAGAACGGTCAGACAGACAGTCAACTGAATTTCAACTTTTCTCGTCATTCTGATCATTTAGGTATAAATATATAACCCTATATATATCTTGTTGAATTTTACAGTTAGTTAAACAAAACTGTAATACTCCGTAGCAACAGTACAGTGGTAAGCTTTGCGTGGCCACGAGTGTATATGAATATTGTAAGACTCCTTTATTTATAATAACAGCATCATCCTATTAACATATGTAACTCTTGGATGAATTTCTTTTCTCATAGTAAAATGCAATATTCTAGCGAATCCGGTTTAAGTACGTAGGTTGCACATCATATTTCGACAGTTGTAGTAGATCATTCCAAGATGCACTTCGTGAAGGTCGTCCATAATTCAGAATTGTTCGGGAATACAAAAAGGCAACCCATGTTCAAAAATGTTAATATTTTTTTCGGCCATACCTTCCTCAATATACACTCGATTAAAAGTTATAATTGAGTGAAATTTGAAAATACCTTTATTTTCAAGTGGACATGACGATCAATATCTTTTGCTCGTATTTCATACAATTTTTCTGAGGAAAGAATCCTTTGTTCCAAAAAGTGCGTATGTTACTCAGATTACGTTGCTCAAATCAATTGGTTGGATGGGGTAGAATGGTTTTCATGATTAATATTTTTCAATTTTAAAGTGCTGTATTAGATTCAAGCATTATAGGTACCATTGTATGAAAAACTGCTGTAATTTATATTGCCTATTAAAGATAAATCGATTTTGATTTCTATTAAAGATAAAATCGTTTTTTATTAGAATATATATATTTTTTAAATATGTTTTATTTGCAATCTATTCTGAAAATAATAAGCAAATGAGATAACAAAATCATAATCTGACTTATATCATTGAAATCCAGTGATATCAATAATAATATACAATATTCATATCATTCTTTATTCGAAAATATTTTAATTAAAATAAAATTTTAAATTTCTAATTAATTTCATGTGTTGAAATCTGTACATCATAATAAAAATTTAAATTACCAAATTGTACTAATTTCTTGTGTTAAAAACTGTAATAGAATATATCAAAAAAATCAATTTAGTATAAAATAATGCAATTGGATATTAAAATTTTATTAAGCTTTAAATTTTTCTCTGGCTATTTTTATATTATGAATTTCGTAAAATACACTCAACTCTCAATTTCAAAACGCTATTAACAGTATTCAAATAGCTTACGGAGCTCTTCATGTAGATGTACAAACACTTAAGGGGGTATTCTAGTCTAGAAATAAAATTTTGGGCAGTTTTTGAATTTTATTTAAAAAAAAAAACCAAAAAATATTTTTAGCATCAATTTTTTTATGGTATTTTTATTGATATCTTAAGAATTCAGAAAAAAAAATTTTACAAAAAAATATTAAAAATTAAAATAATTAGAGGGGGGGAGAGACAGGTGAAAAAAATGGCGCATCCTGGTGACATTGATCCTGACTCTCCTGGTAGTCTGAAAAAAAAAAAAAAAAAATCAAAAGAAATTCTTAATCAGTAAGGATGCTGTTATAGTCCCTAAATAAGGGAATACGAAAAAAATTTTTTTTTTGAAAAATGGCGACTGCCTGAAAATAAAAATCATTTTTACGCTTTTTTTGAAATTCCTGAATTTGTTTTAAATATTAACAACAAAAATTTTGACACAATGCTGGTAGGAACAATAAAGAATCATATTAAGAAGGTTCACACAAAATTTCAAGTAAATCGGTTGTATAGAACCGCGTTTAAAACATTCGATACAACCGAAACGGGCTAGGTACTGCGTCACTAAAGTAACTGTAGCTATTAAAATAATTTTAATTTTTAAAAATCCTTTGGAGGATATGTTCCTAAGGGTCTAAACTTTAAATATATGAAAAAAAAAATCGAATTTTTCAAAATTCTAGAGTAGAGTACCCCCTTAATATTAGTGATGACATTTATATCGATTATAGTCAATCCCTCAAACCGTTGCAAATTTCCTTTCACAGTTACATGAAGTGGAACGCTTGCCATTACATAAAATTAAACAACGCAAGAGCTGAGTTGAATGTTTTTATTTACGTGTTCTTAGCAGCGTTTTTGGAATAAATAAAACATTATATGAAAAAAAAATAAAAATTTTTTTTTTGGTAATGCTATATTATAGCCTCTAGGTTACCCAAAAAATAACAAAAAGATGAGAGTCTCTGATACTCTTAACCTCATGGGAAGCTTTTTAGGCATGATTTCTTTCATGTGGTTCCAGTTAATAGTAAAGAAAGACAGGTTGCATATTTTTGGTATCCTGTCTAACCCAATAGTTTTCCATTTTCTCAACAATACATTCTGTATCACAAAATTGGACGAGTTGAACTATACTCCCTGTCAAAAAAGTATCTTCAATCTTTCATTTCCCTCTCTCATCACCCACTTAAATGGAAGACCGGTAAACTTCCTTTTCTAGATTGGTAAAACTGTTCTTAACTATGATGCCAAAAATTAGCGCGATTTGTCAATCAGTGTGTTTACAGGAGCTGTTTATGTCTGCTGACCTCAGTAGTGTTTGTCGAATTTTAAAATTTTTTTTAACGCATTTGTGTTAAATTTTGGCCAAGCACTCAACAAATATCATTGAGCAAGCACCGTATTCACCTGATATGCCCCCCTGTGACATTTATCTTTCTTCAGACTGAAATATCAACTGCGGGGAACACGCTTCCACTCAATTGAAGACATCAAAACAAATTCGACGCGAGAGCTGCAGGACATCCCGCAAAGTGACTATAAGAAATGTTTTGACGATTGGAAGAAACATTGGCGTAGGTGCATCGCTTGAAATGGATGTTACTTTGAAGGCGATAAAATAAATTTGGATGATGATTGAAAATACTTTCTTGACGGGGTGTATAATATCCTTTGTTTTAAGTTTTAAAGTTGAACTCTATTTTACAGAAGTAATAGACTTTGAGTTTGACCTTTTTCAGACTCTCTACTGTCGCTCTCTGCCTTTTCATTACGATGAGCAAAAATAGTCTTTTACTGTAAAATTTTTTGAAAATTTAACCTGTATCATCACAAATGCAAGGATTCAACGCTACAAGCTTGCCGAAACTTTCACCAACTTTAAAGTAAATGTTTTTAAGAAAAGTTTCCTAATGAATATTATCATTAGCACAAATTCAAAATATAATTGATTCAACCCAGTATTTTATTGTATTTAATTCCAGTGTCTTGTCTTCTATATCTGGTGTCTTGCATTCAAGAACATGGCAGATATATTGAGTGTTTCTTCACATTCTGTTCGATTTGTCATAACGATCGCCTTTGGTAGCAAAGAGTCACAAAAAATCCTTATCAAATATTGCAAGGAAAGTAGTTACTGCTAGATCTTCCACTAGGACGACCTTAAGCTTAAAACTTTAGCTAATACTGAAAGAGATCCCTTTTTTATTTTATAGATGTAGTCCTTAGTCCGAATGATCCTATATACCAGTACAAAATTATAATTGCAGACTATGATATCTGACAAATAAGACCATACTTTTCTCCTACTTGATTGGATAAAAGGTCTTAACAAATTTGCTATAAAACGCGAAATATTCTTGAAAAGTCAAAACCATGACATTCAGAAGCAAGGTTAAATAATATTATCAGCAATTCCATCTCTAATAGAATACACATGCGGCACTCAGCTTACAAGTACCATTATTTGAGCACTCATTGCCGGCAATTATGCCAACTACAATCTATGTGCTCTATATTTCATTATCGCGTTTAAAATCGACAGCCACAGGTTCGCATTTATATTACTATTAGTTCATATATGAATTTATGGTACACGGCAAAAGATTAGACATTAAAAAAACTCCCACTTCATAGAGTAGAAAGCTAGCGCGCCTGAAAGTATAATAAAAACATGTGATATTAATTTAATATTTGCGGTTTGCGTGTTGTAATTCAACTGATTTTTTCTGCTGATGGTTTTTGTCAGATTAATGCCTAATTGTGGTTATTAATGCGCAATGTAGTAGTAAGTAGTGTAATAATAAAATTCATTATATAATATGTTAAATGGGGGATATGCGGTTGGTTAATCGTGTTAAATCGGATTGTGCTTTATTTTTTATTATACGAGTACTTTGAAAAAAAAAAAAGAAAAGTGAAAATAGTGCTGTGTGGAAATAAGTGACTCATGGGATATGTCAGCAGTGGTCGGAAAACCAAAAATTATCGATGATGATGAATGATTTTTCAAAATCCGCTTAAAATCGCCATTTATTTCCACAACGAGTGTTCAGATTTTATTTTCTGAAAATCAAAAAGTAACGTCGAAAGATTGATTAAACTTGGCTCTCAGTGAAATTGAGCTAGACATTTCTAGCCAAACTCTGCTTTTTTTTACAAACTTCTTTTTAGTATATAGTAAATGATTAGGATGATAATAATTGAGTAAAAATTGAAAAAAAAAAAAACAAATTTGCTCCTAGAAAAAGAAGATAAAACGTGAACCCCAGTTCCTATAGTAAAATATCGGTCAATGTGTGATATATAATTCAAATTCGTAGAGAATACTTTCCTCTCAATAGTATGTTTGTGTATTGAAAATTGGTTGAATTGGGTCGATACTTCCCTTGGCCCCCATGTACTTAATTAAAAGATTTTCAAAATTCCGAGTGACTTTACTCAAATTACTGCTGATTTTATGGTATGTGAGGTACCTTTATAAGACTCTGGGAACATATTATTAGTCTGTGACATATCAACTGTGCCTCCAGGTTAAGAAAATATCAAGTTTGATTGTAATTTATTTACGATTTCGGCGTAATAGTTGTTTACTTTTTTGCAACATTTTGTAATACCTAGGTAGATCTTCCAGCACCTGAAGAACTTTCCGGGCTTTGATACATTGATTTGCAAGAGTATAAAATTTTCGACTACACCCGAACTTAGCTCTTGCTTACTTGTTATCTTTTAGCTCTTAGCCCACTATACGCAGTACAAATCGATGACCATCAGGTCCAAATAAATTAAATTTGGGTTCATCGATAAAAGTTACAGAATCACACTGGAGTAGTTTTTATTAATCGGATTCAAAGAAGTGGTTCGTGGTCATGTTTTCTCACCAAGCTCGGTATACGTGTTTTAGCTTCTCGGAGCACACTATTCATCTAATTTGAGCTGCAATTTACAGATGAACATATTACATATTTTTTATGACTTGCATTAAGGTATCTATCCAGCTTCTAATTTGTGTTCTCCTATGACATTAACCCACCGGATTACAATAAGTTTTGCAAATAAAATTCCATTTGCCGCTTTTAATATAATTTTTTATTAGTCTATAATTGTGATTCAAAAAAAATTTAATTTATTGTGATTATTTTGTTTTACTATACCAACAGATTTAAATAATATTTGCGCAAATTAAAATAATAAATTCTGCAGTATATTTTAATAGAATGCTTTGGCTGCACTTTTGCACAACTAAATATGGGTAATAATTTCTAAATTAATCGTATATTTACTAGTAACGCGAAGTTATTCCAACAAAAATAATGTAAAATTTATCTACCGTTATAAAAATTTACGTTTTGGTTTAATAAATACTTTTCAATGACAAACTACCTTAGAATTTAATACCAAACGACGTGAATAATATAATTGTAAGTGCTTTGGAATTTATACTTGAAATAAAGCACAAAAAGAAAATAAAACGCATATATTTTATTATTGTTCAATAGTTATTTGCTCTAGAGACAACTTGAGTTCGATCACAGTGCTAAAACACTTAAAAATAACTTCAGGTAGAATATAGAGGATGTACTCAATATTTCCATACCAAAAATGCTGGTCATCAAATGTATCAGACATACAGAACATTGATCGCGGAAAAGTAAAATAAATTTAAAAGCACAAGAATAACCCGAAAAAACGGGATAGAGGAACCTAGTAACTCATGATAACGCTCCACTTTTTCGCAGAAGCTTTTCCATGAGGTCTTCTTTGGTTTTTTTAACTCGGACTTGTGTATTGCTAGCGCGTTTATATAACACCCACTCCATCTGACTTTTTGAGAGTTCTATATCCCATCAGAGAAGTTTTCTCGGCCCTTTGGGATTTTCAATGGATATAAGCTCTCCAATGCAGTTTCACACGCCGAACTGAAGACTTCGATCCATGTCTGCGGTGACCAGTGAGTCTACCTCCGGTGCATGTGAGTGTTTGCCGTAACGTTTTGTTTGTATTTATAGGATATCTAAAAGGCTTTCAAGGCGGACATTCTCCGACTAGCTTGAACCCGACATACCTATGATCAGAAAACAAGTAATCTTCAAGAGCCCTCTAGTTTGAGATGAATGGAGCAATTCCGGTAGAGATCACGTTCAGGTCAGGAATCTCCTCCCTGCCTGGAGTAACGAATGTAGGAGAGGTTCTTCTATTACAAATGAACATGTTTTTACTAAGAATGAAATCAAAGAGCGACTCGCCTCTGTTATTAGTATGCGAGCTGCCCAGATTGAATGTCACGAGTTGGCGTCGGAAGCAATGCTGACGCCGGTTCCTGTTCGTGTCGCTTCGGCCAAGGTCTTCTTCAACAATAGAGGAGGTTGTTCCATTTTATCGTCATGCGGCATGTTTGCAGAAATTACCAGAAATCTCTGGCGCCGCGTTCCAGTTTTGCCTTCACCACATTAGCGTTGCCGAAATTGGGTAAAAGAAATCCCTTTTCTTCCCATTTTTCCTTTTTTCCCCGAAAAAAGATGGGAATAATTAAAAATCTTTTCCCTGGGGCCCCCCAAATAAAAACCCCCAAAGGGGGCTTTTTAAAAATTTTGAGCCAGCGTTTTTAGCGATTTCGCTAAAGCTTGGCGCAGCCCTCGTTCGACCTTTACTGTTTAACTGGTGGTTTAGCTTTAGTTGCGGCCGGTTCTGTCCTATCCCTCAGCACCTGTTGGCCGACTCTAGTGTATTAGCAGGCTGCTCAGATACCTGACCAGCATGCGTATCCCCTGTAGCGTTCCACGATTTTTGGCAGCCAAGTGACCTTCAGCTTCCTTGCTAGTGCTTTTGTCCCCTGTATAGCCTTTCAAAATTTTAAAAAAAGTTCCTCTGTTAATGCTGTTAATTCCGCCGCATGTGAATAGTCTACCTACGTCACCTATCGGGGGACTTTTACCGGCTTCCCCCATCCTATTTCTTCCCCAGAAGGGGTTTCCCTTACTGGGGTCTCAGTCTTTTGCAACAATTTGCCATTTCGCCCAGGAGCATCAGTCCCTAGCCGGGACAGATCTGGTTTTCGTTTTCGACATCCCTTCACCTTACATGCTCAAAAAGGCCTGCTTTTAACTTGACGGGGCGGTTACGACAATAGCCAAATTTTTGGTGATTGTCACCTCATCATATTCAGGTGTCAGAATGCCGCAAACCCCTGCCTAGGGTTCTACCAAATCCTATAGTCCCTAATCCCTACTCAAAAACCCTTAAAAAAATTTTTTTTGGGGAGGTCCCAGGTCATTTGGCGTTATACAAGATGAACAAATTTCAAGGCGATCTGCACTACATTTTTCGAAAATGGTATTGGTACGGTTTAAAGTTAGCTAACGGATCGAATTCCGCCCCTAAGTTTCGTAGCTCTCATATTTGTTATATGATAATATTATTTACGACTCTCCCTTTGATTTTAAATCCTATACGTGTATGTTGACCAATAGCTATATGAGACCTTTGGCGTTATACCACTTCACTCTATCGTAATATGTTGCATAGAGTATAATACGGCTGTGCAATATACAAAACTAATTGAGATAAACATAAAGTTACATTTGTTTTCGGTCATCATTTTTCAATATATAATATTAATAAAAAAGCTATCAGAATAAAAATTTACATAATAGTATCTTTTAGCTTAAAATTATCGACTTTGGAGCATAACTTAGCAAGTCGCTGACATCGCCTATGAGCAGTGGTGGACTTACACTAAGGGTAGTCGGGGCTAGTGCCCAGGGTGGCAAATTTTCTATGGCGGCAAAATTTGGAAAGTAGAAAAAAATAATGAGCTGTCAGTTGACAGGTGGCAGATGTGAAACATCGAAATTATTTTATAAAAGTAATAGAAGAGAACGTACATTGTATTAGGAATCAGAATAAAATTTACATAATAGTATCTTTTAGCTTAAAATTATCGACTTTGGAGCATAACTTAGCAAGTCGCTGACATCGCCTATGAGCAGTGGTGGACTTACACTAAGGGTAGTCGGGCTAGTGCCCAGGGTGGCAAATTTTCTATGGCGGCAAAATTTGGAAAGTAAAAAAAAAAAATGAGCTGTCAGTTGACAGGTGGCAGATGTGAAACATCGAAATTATTTTATAAAAGTAATAGAAGAGAACGTACATTGTATTAGGAATTTATTCATTCTATGAATTTAGTTAGACTTCACACAGTAGAATGCGCGCCAGAAGTTGCTTCTTTCTTTAATACTGTAGAAACTTTATATTTGGATAATGGAGAGATTCGTAACCGAGCTAAACGTTTAAAAAATGTTTTTTCTTCAGACCTTGAGTCCTCATTGGTGGACGAATTTGTGCACTTCCATGCATATGGGGTTACATTGGTTTTCTCGGGCAAAAACGGCTTTTTTCAATAATTTTTTTACATATAAAAAGTGAAACGTTTTAATGAATTTTTTTTTATTTAAAAGGCTCATATTTAATAAACATTTTGTAAAATTTTCAAAAAAAAAAAAAATATCAAAATGGCAGTCATTACGACGCCATTTCCGGCAGTCCCTCGGAAAAAAGGTGCATCCGACGCCATTTCCGGCAGTCTTCTTTCAGGATCATTTGAAACAAAAATAAAAAAAAAACGTGTTTTAGTAAAGACAATAAACTAGGTATTAGACGAAGAAAAAAAAATGAAAATTGGATTTTTGGCTGACGTTTTTATAAAAAAAATGCAAATTTCGATAAAAATTTCTCGACATTTTTTTTAAATAGTTGTAATTAAAAAAAATTCTTCGTTCAAAACCTTGTAAATGATATCTCGAAGACCTGTGTAAAATTTCATTAACATCGGTTGAATAGTTCGCGAGAAATCTTGACAACCGACTTTGAAAACATAGTTTTGAGAAAAACGCGTTTAAAGACGGCGCCACCTAGCCTAGCCAGCCTCGAGCGCACAGGCTCTCAAGGCTGTATCTCCGACTATTAGTCGGATCAACTTGAAAATTTTGGACAATATTCTAGAAATGTTATAGAATTTAATAAGACACAAAAATGTTCCACTTTTTGAAACAGTGAAACCTATGTAACCACTTATTGCACTGGAAAAAAGATGTAACAAAATTCACCTTCCGATATTCTGAAACTTTTGCATGCAAACGACCTTTATACAGAGTTTCCGAACGTAGACATTGCATATCGAATATTTATTACTTTAGCTGTAACAAACTGAAGCGCAGAACGATCGTTTTCTTGTTTGAAGAGTTAAAAACTACTTACGTTCTACATTGAGTGCAAATAGACTCAATAGCTTAGCTATTCTATGCATCGATTCAGATGTACTTCAACGTTCAGATTGTGAAGATTTAATCGACCAATTTGCAATTCAAAAAGTCAGGCGTGTTTGCCTGTAAAAAATATTATTGTATAACAATTATTAGTCAATCTCAGTGCAAAATTTGTAGTTTAAAGAACAACAAGCTATATTTTTTATATTACGAGTATACTGAAGTACCATATATGTTTATAATAAATTATTAGCAATACGTTAAATATTTTAATTTTTTAAAAACATGATGCGAAATCTAAAAAATTTTGAGTGAAATTTCAGTCACGAGGCGGTATTTTTTCCAGTGCCCAAGGGCGGCAAAAATTTAAATCCGGCCCTGCCTATGAGTATAATATGGTAGTGTCTACGGTTGACTTTTCAAATTTCCTAATAATTATGTATCCTACTTACAAAAGTGAAGAAATTAGAACCAATACTTCCTTTATGTCTAACACAAGGACTTTCCAATTTTTAGTTGGTTTTATAACTGTTAGATATATCAGTTAGTATGGAAGAGTTTTAGGAAAATTTAGTGAAAAAAAGATTAAATTTAATTTAATTTAATTTAGCTTAATACCACATATGATATTTTCGAATAAAACAATTCAATTACGGCTGCATTACGCTAAGTTAATTGAAAATATCATATTACTGGCTTTTACTAAACTTTCATACTTTCGTATCTGTATTAAGTTAGTTTGATTTTGAATTAAATTAGTAGTTGCGTTGAACTTTCGAACAGCGCAAAGGTGAAGTAATCGAATGCGCATTGCAAGCAATTAAAGTGGTTTAGCGTTGAAATGTGCAACAGCGCCGCTGAATGCAGCTATCCGCAGTCAGTAATCAATAATGAATGCGCATTTTATTGCAATGAATTCCTCATAAATTGCCTGGAAATTGAAATCTAAACGGCATTGATATGTATTCTTAGCTTTTCGTGATAAATGCACATAAATGTGAATACATGTAAAAGAGAATTTGCAAATTATGGGTGAACACACGTGCATGCCTTCAAAGGAATTTTGCTGAATATGTTTGTGCATGGGCCTCCAGCAGTAGTGTGTAGGTTAAAATCATTTAATTGAGGTATATAGGTGTGGGTACTAAATACTATTTCTAAGTAAATTTAATAATTAATTTCAGAAAAGTAAACTTGCTCTCTTTGTAGCAAAACTACTAAGGGTGCCGGTTTTTAGAATTATGAAGTGGCTGGTTATATCTGTAGTTTAAATTTTTTAGTTGCATGAATCCTTACATAAACTTTGAATCTAAAAGATAAAGCAATGTCACGAAAAGTTTTCTCGTGACATCAAAACCCATGTTTTCTTAAAAAGTACAAATATCAGCTATACTTAGAAAAATTATTGCTTAAAATAAAAAAAATATTTGTGATTTCGTGAAAATGTGGCTTCTGGAAGGTATTTTATAAGTCTCTCTATAGTCTGTACTCTGTAGTATTCCTTTGATTCATTCTCCGTGAAAGCGTTAAGGAAATTTCAATCACAGCAACCCGATTTGCCGCAAAGAAAATCCCATGAGAGTCCATCATATGCATTTTTAAGAACACATTACAGCCTGTAAGACATTATAAGCTAATTTATTAAGCTTTTGAAATTTCCGATTCATGGTTTCCTTCAAAATTTTGGACAACGTTCACAAAATATTTTGAGCGAGCTTTTCCAGATCATTCAGTTTTTCTTCAAAGCTCTTATCTTTTATCAGTTGTTGTATTTGCGGACCTACAAAAAAGCTCAATTCTATCAGTTGTTGTTTTTGCGGGCCTACAAAAATCCCCGCTTTAATTTTTGCTTCGCTAAGTTCGGGAAATTTTCCTTTCAAGTTCAGGTGTAGATTTTAAATATTTCATATCGATTTGTAGGTTTGGAGATACGCAGTTCGGTACTATTTAAGACGGGTCTGTTGTCCGAGGGCAAGTTGATACTGGATAGTAGAGGTTTTATTGCTTTTTGTCACTTAAATGATCTTTTGATTCTTTCCAAATCATTGGTATAGCAAATGACATATGTCTGGGTTCTTGTTTAGGCCAACATATTAGCACTATCACACACGTTACACAACATTTATTTATGTTGAATCGAAGTAGCATAAATACCAGTGTAAAATTAATTACACACTATAGTAGGACCTTGCAATGTTGCTTTCTTGTTACATCGCTACGTTCAAACCGTTATGCTCAAATGTTCTCAATGAAACTAAATATGTATATCCGTTATAGTTTTGTGGACAACCATTCAAAGTTTGATGAATGATGGATTTCAAGTATTTTATGTTTGGTGTGTGATAGAGCTGCAAAAGTGAAAAACGGTTTCCGCTTGCTGGTGGAATAAGCTTTGTTATAAAGCAAGATAGTTTCTGGTGCATGTCTAGGATGTAGTCTGATTTGCTTATATTTACTTAAGAGGATTGTCAGATTTGCTATAGCACTCCGTGAGTGCTGCGGATTTATCTGCAGATATCTAAGTAAATTTGCCACACTCCTTTATTACCACCATCGTCCTTTTCCGTGTCGTCTTCATCAGCCGTTTTTTGACCTTACAGATATTGAAGCTGATTTTATTATCAGCCTTCGATAGAGCCGCTATCTACTTCTTGTAGCTATATATGTATATATAGTTTGTTTACTTGCTTTATTGGCCTTCTTCTCTTCAATCAACTGCTAGTCACCTATACCTGATATATACTCATTGAGAAGCTTTTTGTATCTGAGCAACCTTCCTCCAGAGAGGCAGCCAAATGCAACTACGAAGTCTCCTTGGGATATTCATTGCGGATATAAGCTTAAATTTGAGATCTTCATAAAATTCGTTAATTCTAGCGTCACAATCCGTTAAGAAATCCACGAATGCATGATCCGCGGAATTGATGAACCTGTGGTCTCTATGGATTTCTAAAGAGTCAAATTCCGGGTTGAGATTAACGAGTTGATTCGACAATTTGACGTCGTAAATAACTTTTCTTTTACATAAATCTTACAAACATATATGGCAGTGAATTAAAGATTTATTTAGATACATTCATTCATACCTGCTGTGGGTATATGTATTATTTTTTATTTATTAGTAATGCCTGTATTTTTGGGCGACGCTATTGGCGATGAATCGGCCAGTTGAAATTTATTTATGACCAAATTAATAAATATATTATATATTATAATATTGTAATATTGTATAAGATTGAAGATGAACAAATAGTATGGCATATCATATTTACATATTTAAAGTAAATGTAAATATGTGTTAAGTATATGTAACGGGTGATTTTTTTGAGGTTAGGATTTTCATGCAGTAGTATTTGACAGATCACGTGGGATGTCAGACATGGTGTCAAAGAGAAAGATGCTCAGTATGCTTTGACATTTCATCATGAATAGACTTACTAACGAGCAACGCTTGCAAATCATTGAATTTTATTACCAAAATCAGTGTTCGGTTCGAAATGTGTTTCGCGTCCGTGTCCGATGAGCGATGAGGCTCATTTCTGGTTGAATGGCTACGTAAATAAGCAAAATTGCCGCATTTGGGGTGAAGAGCAACCAGAAGCCGTTCAAGAACTGCCCATGCATCCCGAAAAATGCACTGTTTGGTGTGGTTTGTACGCTGGTGGAATCATTGGACCGTATTTTTTCAAAGATGCTGTTGGACGCAACGTTACGGTGAATGGCGATCGCTATCGTTCGATGCTAACAAACTTTTTGTTGCCAAAAATGGAAGAACTGAACTTGGTTGACATGTGGTTTCAACAAGATGGCGCTACATGCCACACAGCTCGCGATTCTATGGCCATTTTGAGGGAAAACTTCGGACAACAATTCATCTCAAGAAATGGACCCGTAAGTTGGCCACCAAGATCATGCGATTTAACGCCTTTAGACTATTTTTTGTGGGGCTACGTCAAGTCTAAAGTCTACAGAAATAAGCCAGCAACTATTCCAGCTTTGGAAGACAACATTTCCGAAGAAATTCGGGCTATTCCGGCCGAAATGCTCGAAAAAGTTGCCCAAAATTGGACTTTCCGAATGGACCACCTAAGACGCAGCCGCGGTCAACATTTAAATGAAATTATCTTCAAAAAGTAAATGTCATGAACCAATCTAACGTTTCAAATAAAGAACCGATGAGATTTTGCAAATTTTATGCGTTTTTTTTTTTTAAAAAGTTATCAAGCTCTTAAAAAATCACCCGTTATAAGTAAGTGAGTATGTTCTAAAATGCTGATTTGTATTGTGATACTATTTGTTCATGTTTACATGAGTGTCTCTTATAAGTGCTAAGCATTCAAAAGATTCATAGTATTTCTTTCTTTAATATAAAATAAATATTTCATTCGAAATTACATTTTACAGGAGTATATCAATTAAAAATTATAATGTTCGTTGTTTCCTGATTTTCTCCTGATTTTCTAATACAAACGAGCTCTGAAATTTCGATTTTGTCTCAAGCTTAAGCTTTTCAGTTTCAATTTCAACCGTGCTTAATCTTTCCTTTGCCTTCCTTATAATAATTTTTTCCATAAGCCCACTATTGAAGTTATACTTGTACATCAAGTTCACCATGTCGTATGAGCAACACAGAATTAATAAGGCTCCTGTATGGATGCTCGGTGACATGTATGATGCATAGCTTCAACTACGTATATTTAAAGAAGTGCTTGCGTAAAAAAAATTAATAACCACTTTTTAGAGCATACAATTTTTTATTTTGCTTTAGAGTTAAAAATATGGTACAAAAAATCCCATATTAATTACATGGTAAAATGCTTTAAGAAAAAAAATTAGTTAAGGCGAAAATTACCATATTAGGTAGTTCTACAATAAGAAAAACATTTTTTAAGGTAACGAGCGGATTTATATGAAGGGTGTTGTCAGCAGGTACCACTTTAAACACAGCGGATGTGGACCATATATATGTTTAGACAGAAAATTTCGTATTAATATACCCTTAACAGGGTGAACGAAATGTATTTTGCTAATTTGGTAGGATTGTTTTTAAATACTATGCCAAAATGAGACCGATCTGTCAACCAGTTTGTTTACAGCAGCTATTTAAGTCGGTGTTTCGATTACTGAAAAAGGCTTGTGGGGTTTAATTTTATCAAAAACACAGTACAAAGTCTTCAAAGGCGGTCGAGAAATCGTTGAAGACATGTTCCTTTTCTGGCATTCTTTGACCTCTTAAACTGATGAAAATATAGTATGATATGATATAAAATCCTAAAATAAGTATTATAGAGATAGTTAGAGATCTCTCGCGAGTCCACTTGAATGATTTGCATAGACATTTTGGGTATAAAACGCGTTTTTGCGTGACCTTAGTTGCTTACATCTGCTGGGGATTACTGTGAAGACAACGGAAAGTATTGATGAATAGTTAAATATGTATTTTGCGTTTTATGTACAATTTCCGGGTACTTATGTGTAGTATATTTAAATAATCAGCATGACAAGCAATGACCGTATGTCTTTTTTATTCCCAAACTAGTGGCTAAGATTCTTAGATACCAATCTGAAAATTTTAATATGTCCTTTTCGTCCCGAGAAGCTGTTGATTTGTCGGAACCACCACATCATAGTTGCTTTGTTCATAGCCAACTTCTTGTATGGATAACTTCTTTATATTACCAGATATGTATCTTTATGAAATGTGGCATGAATTATCCCCTAAGGAAATGTCGTATTTCGAAAGACCTTTTCTGACCGAACTCGAACAGCACATAGTTGCCCTACAAACTGAACGCTCAAAATCAAGTACTTACAAGGAATATTTCATATTTGTGAAAGGAAAGTTGCGGAGAAACCGAAGTTACCCTTTTTTGTTTTAAATGCGAGCTATCGTAAAGATATTATACAATCGCCTACATGTGTCTCACCAATTATTTTCCAACACTCATCTGTGTTCGACATTTTCATTTAAACAGCTGAATTAGTTTCTCGTTCTTCTAGTTTTTTATGTTTTAAATGAAATTGAGCTTTCGAAACTCCACAAATTCCATTCTAGACAGATAAAATAACTATAAATATAATCGATTTATAAAGGTACCATAATCCGGAGATAAATCAGTGAGAGCTCAAATTACTTTCTGCAACACCAATCGTGTGCAGTGGTCATATTGTGTTAAATCAAAAAAGTGATTTATAAAAGAAGCTTTACCATACGTTGAGGTCACTGTCAAAAGAGAATTTCAATTTCTTTCAATTTATAACGTTCCTCCTAAGTCAATGTATTGATTTAGAATGCATATGGATAATAATAGAATATATATGACTGCATTACTTTTACTGCTGTCATCATCACAGCAAGGCAAACGTCAAACATTAAAGTTTATTTAAACATAAGCTTCAATTAACATCTCTATTAGATTAACCATATATGTATAATCATATATAGATAAATTTGTATTATATTATTACCTAAGGACAAGTACATATGTATTTTTCATATATCATATGTCTTCACTTTCAAATATTTAACAAATGCTACGTAAATCAATTAGCATTTAATTAATTATGAAAACTCGAATTTACATTTTACAGGTTTAAATAATATTTGATTAACTGAAATGGATACATATGCAAGCACGTGAGGCAATTGATTTCCCAGGTGCTTCATAATAACTCCAGAACAATTGCTTAAATATTGATTATGTATATGCTTACTTTGAACTTAATTGCAAAACTTCTATGAGCAGCTTCAAAATCAAAATATTTAAATTCGTATGCACAGATGTAAAGTATTAGAAGACTAAATTCATGAACATTAAATGGATGTGCTTGGGAATTTTAGAGAAAATGGGATGTATTTTATATGGTGGTATGCATTTTCGTCAACTTGTTTGAAAGCTTCTTGCATATTTTGAATACTAAACAAGGAAAATTGGTAATGATAAGACATACGTGTACGCTAGTCTTTAGTGAAGTGTAAATTTTCCGCATATTGCACAGGTAGTCCTACAAGTATGTTGTAGTAGCCAAATGAAATATTTTATTGGAGTGAAATTTTTTTTTAATCTTTGGGCTCTCATTAAGCTCCAAGCCCAAGCTTTATCTATTGGATTGGCGTCTGGTAATTATCAAAGCCAATTTAAAGTAACAAAATGGTTTTCCTGCTTCCATTAGCTACAGAGTCTGCTCTTATGCTTCGTGTCATTGTCTTCTTGTAGCATCCAATCACAGTTGTTTTCACCATAATACATTTCAAATAGCTACAATAAACCCTTTTTATAAAATTTTAATGCGGTTCAGATTATCTGTAGATAGCTCTAACCCACAATTCTAAACACACGCAACTTTGGCGGTGCTTAGCATTACTTTGAATAAATAATTGTGCTTTTATTAACAAAATTTGTATCACCTTAAATTAATCGCGGTAAATTGAAGTCCGATTAACTGTCTGTCTGTGTCTTCCGTCTATCCGTCAGTGCAAGCGATAGCGTGAAAAAACACGTGTGTCTTGACAATGAAGTGAGGACCAGTTCGTAGATGGGCTTAATCGCATCACTACCACGCCCACAAAACTCTATTAAAGGGAAATCTGTAAAGTGGCATATTTAAACACTAAATTAACATATAAAACTGTAATTCAAGAGGTTGAGTGTAGATATCTTCGAAACCAATTCAGATAAAGTATCCGAAATCGCTCGTGAAAAAACACTTAAGCATCCCTACCGACACTGTAAAGATAGATGAATTCGGGTTATAAAACTGCGATAAACCAATAAGTAAATACGCCAAAGAAATTAAGTTTTACGCAAAGAATGATACAAGAGACAATGGCTTCAAAATTTGACGATGGGCGTGGCACTGCCCACATTTTGATGGAAACCCATATCTCAGGACGTACGCTACCGCTTTTAACTAAATATTATATAGAACATTACCCGGACATTCCTATTTTCCTTTGCGAAAATGAAAGAAATCGGATTAAATCCACGCCTACTTCCCATATTGCATTCAATTCCATCTGGCTCACTCACTTTTCCCTATGCAAATCAAGCACCACTTAATGTATCGGGGGTTAGAACTATTTTCGAATAGCGCGCTGAACTGCTCATATCGGACCAAAACAATTCAAGCCTCTAAATACCGAATATGTGGCACAAAGTTGCAATTGTGAATTCTTTTATCGAAATCGGTCAATATGTGAGATATGTATAGTATATTATTGAAGTTCGGAGATAATAATTCTCTAATAATAGTAAGCCTTTATGTGAAAAATATCTTGTATCGAATTAATATTTTCTTACTTACTTTACATAAAGAAAGATTTTCAAACTTTCAGTCGGATTTACACCGCATATATTTTTCTAATAATGGTGGATCTTTGGACAAAAATAGTTAAAATAGGGCGAACACTTGCTTTGGACCCCATATAAATCAAAAACGTTATGCACCTACAAGTTTTTCCCTGGTTTTAGTCCTGCAAGAGTATAAAATGTTCGGCTACATCCGAACTTAGCGCTTCCTTACTTGTCTCAATGTGTGTTTTCGATAGTATGTCATTGATTACAGGTCTGCTGCGTTTGATTCCAGATCTCTGATTCCAATTAAAACAAAATTTGTGTATCTTCTCTTAAACTGCGCAGTGGTTTCTTCCAAAAGGAGAATAATAGCTCTTTTCTCACTTGTAGATGTCACGTGATTTCTCCCTCTATCAGGGTTGTCATCTATATTTCCAGTTTCATCATAATGTTCAGACATCCTTGTATATAAATTCAGTGCAGTGTTTTCAAGAGTTGGTTTGAAACCATTTGGATGCTTCCCTGGAAAGGCTGCCTCAAAACTTTTCTTTCTGTTATAAATCGAATCACTGTTTATTTTTCAAATTGAATTCAGTCAATCGCGCTGGTTCGCCGAGATCTATCATAAAGGCGTTTTTCTTAAAAACACGCTTTGGAGTTGAGGTATGTTCTATGGAGTGCAAAATTTGAGCAAAAAGCTATGAAATTTTTTAAACATGTTTGCCAAGAGTTCGAGCATCGGTGGTACTAGTATTGGCCAAATTGAAAATGAACAACAAAAAAAAAAAAACAAAAATCTATTTTTTAACTCATAATTTTTGCATTTTCTTGCTCTTCTTCTTTCGCTTTAGCACCACGGATGCGATTTAATTGCACTATGACGACGCCCTACAGCTATTATTCGGCACTCCCTTTTCCCCCTTTACTTGATCCCAAAAAAAAAAAAAAAACATGTAATGCTTCAATCAACTTTTTCCGACAATTGTGCGAAAATTTCATTCTTTTATTTAACTATTTTACTTTCCGAAAAAAAAATCCAAAGAGAACATCCCAACAACGTGGAAACCCCATTAATAAAAAAAAAAATAAAAGCTTTGTTGGCTCAAAGGAAAATCAACATTTTTTGAACGCATTGTATTAATTTTTTGCCCTCTATCTGTCCATTTTTGCTTTAGGAAATTTTTAGTGGTAATGCTTTAACTTTTAATCACTTTAGTTGTCAATCTTTTCATATACAGTCTATTAGACAAGGGTTAACTTTATTTGAAGAGATGTTGCTCAGATATATTTTGAAAGGGATAACTTAATAATTCACTAATAATTCAATTATTCTTAGGATTTTATACCGACATAAAATATTTTACCGATTTAGAACTCATCAACCTGGTATTAACCTCAAAAATTTAATCTGTTTTTCCCAAAGAATTTCCTTCATAAAAAATGATAAAAATAATTATCAGATCAATTATACCGGAATTAATTAATTACTTAAAGTTAATTAAAGTCAAAATATAGTAATATAAATATATAAGTCATTTTACTTTTAGTAGTTTAATTAAATTATATTTATACTTTATAATAAAATAATTTCACATTATTTTTCCGGGCCAGTATATAGTATATTATTTAATTGCAACAGAATAAATTTGTGCTGAAATTTTCTTCAAATGTGATAAAAAATCATAGTTTGCAATGAAGAAAACCAGAATTTTCCTTCTACTCTAAAGAAAGGTACATTTTCCAGAACAACTCTACACATGGCTGAGCCTAAAGGTGGGCCATATGCTGTGTATTTGCTACCCTCAAAATTGACTTATTCTCGACCACGTCCAGTTACTTTAAAGGAAAATCACAAATACACACACAAAGTGACATTTTTGGGCATATTGCTCTAACCTTAGCCTTAAGTATGCCCGGCCCATAAGTATGTGCTCAAACACAAGTTGCTAAAATATGTGCAACAACAACATATCAGCGGTATCATACCACTACCTGTGCGTATTATATAATTTGGGCTACAACAAAAAAGTTAGGGGAATTGAAAATAATTTCAATTCTTTTGTGTGGCTAAACAAGTAGAAAGTAACTGGAAAATGTACACAATGCTGGCAATTTTCGTGTATAAACAGAAGCATACACACAGGCGCGCATATGTAGAATGCCTTATGCGCCTACATGCTACCGAGTTGATTGCATGTCTTTACAAACATTTTGTATTTCGTTTTTGAGGGCGAACGCAAAGAGTCCGACAAACAAGCCAATGGCTTTGTTTCCGGTAAAGTAAAAAAGTAAACCTCATTTCAAATACTCGTCAAAAAATGAGAAATAAAGCCCAATATTTTTCTCCAAGGTGGCCTACATCGTATTCGTTCGTGTATTGTGGTTTAGTTTGATACCCTTTGCGGCATGTAAAGTAAATTTATTTTTTCGAAATCATTTAACCGGAGCTATTGATGAGTTCCATATATTACTTTTCTCATGTGTTGTTTATGCTATCTTTTGTTTTTGTTATTTTTTACGTTTTTATTTTTGTACTTTGCAGAACTTTGTGTGATGTTAGGACCAGCTTACACGCCAGCACATGCACAAAATAATAATAAAGTCGTTAGCTTGCAAAAGGCTTAGGTTTAATAAAATACAAAGTCCTTAGACAAAGAGTAGAAAATGAAACTAGAATAAATTGATGCCCAAAGTGAATTTAAATTGTGGCGGAAAGGAGACTGACTGATACCGAGACAAATTGTTGGTCAGTGTTATACGAAGTCATGTGTTCACAGTGGAAATGAAATGTAGCAGGAAGATGAGGGCTGAGAGTGTAGAGATGATAGTAGAAATTTCTGTTTTGGACTAAACAGTGAAATGTTCGAAGTAGCCTGCATTTTTGTTAAAAAGTCTAAAGCGTCGTAACATTTTTCACTTGAGATCACTCCTTCAATGTAGTCCATAAAAAAAGCTGACTGGGGGAAGGAAATCGTTCAGCCCAGGCAAAGTAATTATCAACCTTGGTACACGAATCGTTCTGAAACGCTAAATCGATCTGATTTTCAATTTCTAACTAAAGAATTATGCCTCTTCAGTTCTCTTCCTTGAAGAACTGTCGTTTTTTTCACGTTTTCATGAAAATATAACGCATTGGTTATGCTCCATCATGCACTAAAGACGGGCACTCTCTAGATGCATGGTCTCTATCTTGATTTTTCCGATTCTCATATAATAAAATTAGACAAAAACTGGACGAAAACTTATTGCAATTATAATGTACAAATATATTTATAACCTTTCTCCAAGCTCTTCAAACTTTCCATAAATAAATTCATTTACCTTCTTGGAGCTAAAACACTTACCTTCCGCTAAGATTTGTAGTGATAAGAAACATTCACTAAGAATATAACATTAAATGTAAAAGAAGACCTTCAGTTGGTCTCAACGAAAAATAAAGGGTGATCTATTTTGATATTGCCCACTTAAAAAAAAAATACAAAGAACTTCAAATTTAATAGCGAATGTTTATTATCATTCGAAAGAACACTCTTTCACATAAATTTTTTGAAGATTATCTCTTTCAAATATTGGCCATGGCTACGCCTCAGATCATCCATCCATTGGGTCCCATTCTCGAAGACTTGTTCGAGCATTTCGGCTGTTATTTGTAGAGTCTTGCTCCAAGGCCTGAATTAAAGCGGAATTGTCCGCATAGACTCTAGACTTTACATATCTCCTCAGGAAACACTCTAACGGTGAGATATCACATGGTCTTGGTGGCCAATCGACCGGCCCAAACCTTAAATTATCTACTCACCGAAGTTTTCTCTCAATAAATCCATTGCTTGATGCTATGTGTGTGAAGTGGCGCCGACTTGTTGAAATCAAATGTCGTTGAGATTACGAGCTTAAATTTCAGGCATCAAATAGTGGGTTATCATGGCTAATGGGTGCCATTGACAGTTGTATTCTGAATGGCATCATTTTTGAAAACATGTCTACCGATGATGTTTTCCGGAGGAAATGGCTGTTTTTAAATCAAATGTTGGCAATTTTGCTTGTTTATGTATCCATTGAGCCAGAGGTGAAGGTGTCTTTTAATTATATAGAAAGAAGGTTCTTCGGGTTCTTCCTCTGTAATTCACCACATCATTGCGACTATCTCGATGCTGCGTAGTTGATGACCCACCAACTTGACGATTTTGTTGCGGATCTGTACGTTGGCAATAATCCCGGTCATATGCGGAGCGAAGAAGCAAAGACTGCAAATTTAGAGTTGTTGACAGTTTGAATTCTTATGCCATCGACTGTGATATTAAGGTTTGTCTACTTCTTCGTCTAGTTCAAGAGTATAATCGTTGTCAATTTAATGGGGGGAGTGGCTTCTTGCCATGAAGAGGCGAATTATTGTCAACCATTTAATTTCGTTAATGACTGATTTACTTGCGACTTTGTTTGCATATGTCCACAGTAAAAATATACATATATTATCAATGAGTTCGTTTACTTGAGCTGTTGGAAGTAAGAGTATAATAATATTAAACTAGGTCGTTATGACATAATATTGATTATAATCCCAAGCCATTTCTTCTATCATTTCCAATGGGACTTTGACTTTAGAATGTCAAAAAACTACACACGATATTTTTAAAAAATTATTATTTCAGCAATTAGTTCTTAGAATTGAAATATAAAAGCGAAAACAATTATATCTCTCAGAATTCTGAACTTGAAACTACAAAAAACAGGTTATGACTAAAACATGGATTTTTCAACATTTGTAAATGTGGTCGCTGTCATGATTTAAAAACTGCACATTTTTATCAATTTGATTAAAATTTTTAAAAGACATATTGTCATATATAAAATAGAAAAATTAAAAAAAAAAATAATAAAAATTTTAAAGATAGCTACATAGAGACCAAAATTTAATGGAAAAATATTGTTTTTTTGAACATTAGCAAGGATTTCGCTTAAACGACGTTCATTTTGAAACCATCTAAGCAATGTATCGAGAGCCTTTTAAACACTTCGACAACTCTTCCTTTATTATCGGCCCTTCATTCAATCATTCTACGAGGAAATTTGATAACCTATTTGCTTCAGAACAAAAGTTTTCTGTAAACAATGGTTAATTTCAAGTACTTTTGTGTATTTTTACTTCAGAGTAATTCGTTAGTTGAGTAATACACTATGCTAAAATTGGTCTAAAACTCTAAATCAAAACTTGATATTATGAAAAAAGCGATTGTACCACTTCAGTGACATATTTGCATGGTCTCTTGCATCAACTCAAATCGATCGCTTTGCTATTGCTTCATACAACTATTTTGGCGAGAGAGCAGAGTTTAAAAGTAGCTAGCTGAAAATTTTGTTATTTCTTTGTCGAAAAAAAACTTCCCAGAAGTGAAATGACTCTGAGCTAGTACTCTTTTCTAAGAGTAACGTACAAGTTATTTTTGCACAACTTTGCGTAGGTAAATATTTAAACGTAAAAGCGAAAGAAGTTTAACTAAAGTTAAGAAAACAGTTAAAACTTTGAAAAATAGTTTGTTGAAAATTATATAAATTACATCGGCGTAGCAGAAGGCAACTAATGATGCAAGTGACATTCAACAGGAGCGTCAACAAAAACAAACAATTACTGTATGTAGAAGGTAACGAAGTGTACATATGTATGTAAAAGTTTGTGTGAAAGAGCTATCGAGTCAATATATGCTAAAAGTCAATCAAATAGTGGTGGCTTACTCTAGCTGCCTTAGAGTAGAGCAGCCAACAAGCAGAAAAGGGAGTCATAGAGTAGAGAGTGATTGGATAACTAGTCATTTTCTCTAATATGGCCATGTTTGTTTCGCTATCTTGCTTTGGGTTGTAGATTTTGAGCTGTGCTGAGCTGTTTGTTCAAATAGGATATTTAGCTCCTGCCTGATCGTTCCAAGCAAGCACGGTGTTTTCCATGCCTCTGAATCGTCTAGAGAGTCTACTGACTTGGTCAATATGTCTGCTTTTTCATCGCCAAAATATTTCTACGACTGGAAACTCAAATTATGAATAAGTAAAGTTGATCTGAAAGTAAGCTTAAAGCTTTCCTACATTTGTTGATCACGCTGGAGCTTAGCTTTGAAGACAACAAAACTATTTTTCTCAATGAAATTTAACTCTGCATGTTTTCAAATATTTTTTCCAGGTATCTTTTTTATAATTAGTATTATTTCACGAAAAATTTTACCACTCGAGTCGGAATAGCTTCCAGTAAATTCAGTAATATAAACATTTGACTATCCCAAACGACATTTTTTTTTCTGACTATCTCGCATTAATAATCTTGATTAACTTGGTATTCGCCGTTCTTTGCTTTTTGCTGGGTAATGGGTAGTGATAGTTATATATAGAAGTAAATATTTTATTTGAAGACGCATGAAAAGTAATTCTTTTAACATGAGAATGAACTTTAGACTTTTGCACACAAGCAAGCAAACAAATACATACATATGTACATATAGCATACAAGAAAATACTCTTCACATGAGTGACTAGGTTGCACGGCTCATTTCGCTTCAATGTTGGCAATACTTCCCCACCACATATCGATCCAGCCGCAATAGTTAGACTGAGCTCTCTAATTTAAAGTTAACTTCATTGTTATTTGTCGATTGGAAAGTTTTACTTTTCTGCTTTGCTTCTTAAAATTTAAACCTTCGCAAACGTGAGCAGGCGCAGAGGCGGCAGCAAAATTTGTGCAAAATCGAACTTATTCAATTTAAATGGCATCCTGCTTTGCTATTTCCTAATACTTACGACTTACGCCGAAGTTTTGCCAAACTAAAGTACTTAGTGGGAGAGCAGCCCACAGCGCCGATACTTATATATGTATGTAGCATACCCGAATACATTCACACATACACGTTCGTATAATAAAAGTGTTAAAGTTGGGAAAACTTTGCTGCTTCCTGGTGCGCCCGAACTTGTGAGAATGTGGTGTGATTAGTTCGACACTGAAGAGCTGAGTACTTCGTGACTATGAGCCAATATTATGTTCGCACGACTTGGTAATTGTGCTCACTAGGCTAGTTTCCTCAAGAGTTTTATGCTTCTGTATTTAGTTTTTGGTTTATGGTTATTACATGCATTTTTATAGTAAAATATGAATAAGAGGTTTTGACTTATTTTATAATTTTCTGGCTTGAAAATTTTCATCAATTTAAGCATGCATAGTAATTTGTCTCCAATTGCGGAATATCAATGAAATCAGGAAAGGCATTGAGAATGAATATCTTTTGATTAAATATAAGAGAGATATACTATATTTCAAAGTTTCCTACTTTTTTAAAGAAAAAATACAGAAACCATTTTCATGAATTTCAATAATGATTTCGTCTAATTTTTGGTGAATTCACGCACAGTTTTGATGGAATTGCCGGTAATGACGGATTTTGATTAGCCCACATGTTGATTGTCATTTATGTCCTCACGACCACGTTGAAACCATTCGTGCACGGTTCTACGGAATAGACAATCATCGCTATAAACTTGTTTCAACAATTGAAACGTTTCAGTAAAAGTTTTACCAATTTTAAAACAAAATTTAATGTTGGCTCTTTGTTCGGAGCTCATTTTCGCACCGATAACACAAACATACTAACACTTAAAATGCAATAACTTCACTTCCAATCAATGAAATGTCATGAAACTCTCGTCACACAAACGATAAAAATAGCAAATTTTAACGCACCAATCGACATATAGATGGCGCCACCAGGGAGCACTAGATTCAAAAAGTCCTGTTTACTTTGGACAACACCTTGCAGGTTGGTTGTCATCGAAACCGGAAACGTTTCCTTTCGACGGAGTTGGACCACAGGGAGAGAGTTGTTAGATAAGTTTGATACATTGCTGCTGCTTTGCTTGCTAACATCTGATTAGAGCTATACGGGAACTTCTTATACGCTGAATATATATTTTTCATGTCGGGGTCAATTCGGAATAAGTATGAACTTAATCCGCTACAATATCCAGAATGAAGTTGTAAAAATATCACTTTAGCTTTTCGTCAAGGCAAGGAATGGGCTCTTGATACTCTTAGGAGATGGCTTCGCTTTTAGCAGATGACTTCTGCGAAAACAGCTCAGCAGAAACAGCTTGGACCATAGTGAGGATTGGGTATTGGACAGAAAACATCGAGAAGCATCCTGAAATCCTACGGAGTTCAGAATTTTGACACGTTTGAAGCTTCTTCGTCTGTGATTCACTACACCCTGGTGACTATATTTTTATCTTCGATACGTTGGCAATAACCGCCGTCAACCGTGTAGTCCCTCAGTTTTTCAGATATCGTTTTGAAATTTTGCAAACGTCATTTTCTCTTCAAGAAGCTGCTCATTTGTCGGAACTGCCGATTTCGGACCACTGTAACATATAGCTGCCATACAAACTGAACGATCGGAATCAAGTTCTTGTATGGAAAACTTTCACATTTGACAATATATATTCACGAAATTTGGTAACACTTGGTAACAACAGTGTAATCTCCGAAGAAATTGTTCAGATTGGCTTACTATAGCATATAGCTGCCATATAAACTGAACGATAGTAAACAAGAGTTTATATGAAAAACTTTTTCATTTGTCGAGGTAAATTCCCCAAATTTGGTATAGGTTATGATTTGAAGCAATTATGTAATCTCCAATTTTTTTTTTTATTTTAGGTTAGGCCACCATAGCATATAGCTGTCATAGAAATTGATCGCTCAAAGTTCAGGGTAAATAGTCTTTTGCATTTGCGAAGGGTGTTATAGCTTGAGTTAACATTTTTCCTTGTTTTTGTATAAAGTAACTTCAAGATTTAGCCAATTACGTATTCAGTACTATATATGGAGACCAGGAAGCTTAAACGCCATCCTTGACTTTATATTATAAGAACTGCCAGTTATCAAAATATGTGTTACGTTGACATAAAATAACAATTTCGTCAACTATAAAAAAGATATTGTTAAAATAATTATAATGTTATAATAATAATTACTATAGTAATAATAACATAATACTCTGAATATATTCAAACCGTGCTGCGTTTCATGGCTGGATCACTCATCCCTCACCTTAACACGCAGAATGCCAGAATTCAAATTATTTTCTTTTTACAAGTTATCAGCATATATTCGAAAATCATGCCAATGTCATGAAATATTAAAACACGGATACGGTCAAAATAAATACCATTTGTGTACTTCAAGCATTGCAGATTTTTTTTTTTTTTTTTGAGATTTGGCTTTCACGCACAAACATATTGGTTGCAGTGCAATTTAAGTCAGCGTATTCGAGTACACGAAATTCACACCGCATCTGCGCCGAATAGTTGTTTATTACTGCTGCGAATTGCGGTAGTTGTTGTTGCGTTTAATAGTTTAAAGTTGGTTTATCGCCGCCGCTTCAATGGCAAAACGAAACGGAAAACTTTCCACGGGCATAAATAAAAATATAAATATATTGCACCTACAAGCGTATTTTAATAAATTTCTGCATATATAACAAACATATTTATGCATGTGTGTGTATATATATGTGGCCGCGCAGTGTGCGAACACCCCGAGCTGAAGGTTACTCATACGCACCGGAGCACACTATTTATGAATTTAAGAGCAATGGTATGTTGCGCGGCAATAAAGCATTTCTCTGCATGGCAGGCGCTAACTTACACACATACATGCATGCAGTCATGGAAGTTAATATGTACGTGGGTATGTGCGATTTTTTATATTCCTTAAACGCTGCATATGCATAAGTAAAGCAAGGCATGCTCGCATATTTACTTCCACAGGCGCTTACTGCTTACAAAAACTCACACATATGTCTGTGGATAAATATTTAAATCGCCTTGAAAATCGCGCTGAGGCAATGCAGTGCCACTTTCACTCGACACACTCACATACATGCATATATGCGTAGATACCTGTGCCAGTGTAGATATATACATACATATATATGGCGCCTAACAACTTTTAGCTGCTATTTTATTGTACAAGTACTTTATTATTGTTATTGCTATTGTTGTTTTTCTTGCTGCATTCGCAGTTGATTGCAGTCGGGATTTACGAGTTTCGGGTAATAAACTTTTTTGCTGATTGGTGCGCCGTGAAGCCCTCTGCAGTGACACATACTGTCATAACCATGAATATACACATATATTCATGTGTGTATGTGTGCCTGCGTTTGCATATGTGCTTGCAAATCATGCGCTTATATGTATGTATGGATATACCGTTGCATATTCACTTATGAAAAATGCATCGCATTACTTATTATACTCTGTTTGACTGCATATTGTATGGGCGTACAGGAGCTTTCCATTCAAGCATTAAAGCCAAGCCGATTGACGGACATTCAATTGACAACCTGAGTAACGATCAGTGCGTAAAATGTCATCAATATAGATGCAATAAATAAGCGCAATAAATATCGCGCTGAAATAAAATTAAATTTTTTCTTACTTTTGAGGAATCGAAAGGATTTAATCACGACATAAGAATAAAAACTAAAAAGTAAGGAAGGACTAAGGGCGAGTGCAACCTAACATTTTACACTTTTGCAATTTGCAAAGATTAAAAAAATAAATACTTTCGGATACAAATGGTTTCTTAGTTATATGAGGCCTAGGGCCAGTTTACATCCGATTTCATTCATTCTAAGCACAAATACGGATCGTTATAGGAAAATCACGATATCTCAATTTTATAAAGCTAATTCATTAATTAGCCGATATATGCGGAATAAGCTCACCCGGGAGTTCGAAAATCTTTATATTAGGTAAGAGGCTTAGGGAAGTATTGACTTGATTCTGCCCGTTTGTAGCTCACAAACATGTTAATATCAGTAAAAGATATTCCCTGTGTCTAAATATCAAAAAAATATTTTCTCTGTATCTCAATTATATATCTCACACACTGACCGATATTTTCGGTAAAAAATCAACTATAAGCACTGAGTTCACATATTCAGTACTTCGGAGCTGGAATAGATTTGATTCGATTTTGGCAATTTTTAGTCATTAGGTGGCACATATTACATGCACTACTCGTTCAAAGTTTGATCTTGATATGTCAACTCATTTTTGATTTGTATACTGGAAAGTGAAATAATGAAATAATCATTTAGAATTTAAAATTGTGTAATATGGGAAGTAGGCGTGGTTGTAGTCTGATTTCGTGCATTTTGTGTGATGGATAGAAGTATTGATAATGTTTCCGATAATCAAACTTTCCTCTGATAGCTTTAGCGGTTTAGTAGATATGTAAATTAAACTTATTAGAAGGTGGGGACACTTTTTCAAAAGTTTTTGCCATCCTGATCATTTAAGTGGTCAGGTGTTTTGGCATTTCCTGTTCTCTCATACCCCTAGAATTAATGTAGAAACCCACTTTACGATTGGATGGTTTCGAAAAAGGCCCAAAACTAATAATACCGCTCGACGATCGGAGCGCTCGTAGTGCACGCCTCAAACTTTAAAGGCGTATTTTTTGTTTTTTTTTTTCAAAACACACTTTTAAACTGACGGAGATTATTCCGGTCGAACTACTCAACCGATTTGCTTAATTTTTTTTTTGTTTAATATTAACAAAACGCCTGGCTATCGTTCCTTTTTCATAATTCATAACTTTTTACAATTTATTGACAATGTTATGACAAAGTTTATGCAAAAAAACATGAGAAAAAATTAATAAAAAAAAAGTTAATTACTTTTTTCTTTTTCAACATTTTTTCATGATTCTAGTAGAGACGATAGCCATTCACGTACTTTTTAAGAATAAATTGGGTTTTTGTGTTTCAGCTGATCCAAACATGAGAAATCGTGTCCGCCAGTGAACAAACGCATCTCATTCACCTAGCCATTTCTTCGACAGATGTCAGAAAAAAATTAAGAAATATGCTTATGCACTCCACGATATACTTCATGACATGTGAAAAAATTTCTATTGTAGAATAAAATTTTCTATGAAAAAAAAAAATTTCAAAAAACAGGCTAGATTACCCTACTGATTCCTTAAATATACATTAACGTGTACCTATCTTGATTAGTTATAAGGGAAACATACAGCCAATAAGTGAACACAACTATAATACTGTGCAGCAAAATGTTGCAACAGTATAAAAAGTCGTAAAAGTAAAAATGTATTTATTCTGGTCTTCTGTTCATACATTAATATGCCAAGTGAGCCATAATTTTTAAACGCAATTACATTTTCTTTTTAATAAAGTTCTTTTTCATCTTTATTGGTGTAGACAACGCCAGTAGTTTGGCGGCAATGGGAGATTCCAAGTGTAACCAAATTCTCCTCCACCTAGTCTTTCCAACGGAGTGGAGGTCTCATTCTTCCTTAGCCTCCCCACAACGGGTATTGTGTCGAATTATCTCAGAGCCGGAGCGGTTTCATTCCAGCCAGCATAGCCGCTGTCTTTTAGTTTACTGAACTATGTCAGTGTCATCGTATAGCTTGTACAGCTCGTCTGCGGTATTCGCCGTTGATAATGCACAAATTACCATATATCTTTCGAAGAACCTTTCTCTGGAAAATTCGCGGACTCATCAACTCAAATTTAATAAATTGGGACCTTATTCTGACTCCTTCTCAGTTCAGCATATATTCCAGCCTTGTCTAATTCGATAGATTACAGAGAAGTATTCTTATCCAGTTTTCACGTGTTTTTTCAGCAGGGACCTGTATAAGTTATCAACCTATACTTTTTTATATCAATTCCTTGCAAAATTAGAGCACAGTAGCAAATAATATTGGCCTCGTATCAATAACCTTCGTTATTTCTTTGAAAAATAGAGAATAATTGTGAGAAGTGGATACTATTTAGTAAAGGATGTTTTTTTAGACATGTGAAAGAAGGATTTCAAGAAGAAACGCATATAATTATATATTATTTCCAAAAATGTAGCCAATTATTTATAAAGATATCTGTTTGCTATTTAAAATGATTTCGGACCGTCGCAGCATTCAGCCGATAGGCCGAATTTTCGACCAAGGCGTCAATCTTGTCGGGCTTATCTGCGAAGACAAGTGATTTCACAAAACAACCAAAGAACCAAAGAATGATATCCACATCTACATTCTCGAATTCAGGCACAACAGAGTCCTTAATCATGGCGTTAAAGCGTTCCTTATCGACTGTAACATTATAATCGGCTTCATGTTGAAACAATGGATTGTGGATTATCACGACTCCATAATTAAAGTGATCTCCCTCACTGACCAAGATTTTCTGGTAAAAGTCGTGATCAATGCCCGTAACGTGTTGGGGCCATTTACTGTACGCGCGGCGTGGTTAATTTTCATTCGATTTCAACTCTTGCACCAATTGAATTTTACTACATATGCGCGCAAGCGAAGATCCCTCCCCGCCAAATCTGGATGGGAACAGATCCAATTTTTGAGCGTGATAGCGAATGGACTCATGCGAGTCTCCTTTGACACCGGTCCACGGTTCTTACAATTAGTTACTCTGCTACCCGATTATGTCGACCAAATATCGCACGCAATTCGTGATGTGTCGCGTGAGCCGAAATATTATTTTGGTAATAAATTTGTCAGCGAAACGTGGAACTAGCGACGAAGAGCTTCACCCATCGGATCTGGTTT
>CM050323.1:25973715-26106254 GCA_027475135.1 Bactrocera correcta | reverse complement strand
CATACTCCTTAAATTGTCGCAAAGAATAATTCTTATCTCTTGAAATCTATACATTTTTTGCCAAATGTACAAAAGGGTTCGATACCACAGCAGACTTTTGAAATTGAAAAGTGACTATTTTTATTTTTCACTACTTTTCTCAATATCAATACTTTCTGAATATCGGATTTAAACTCCATGATTTATGTATATTAAAGCTTAAATTATTGAGCTGAAATTCTTTAGTATTAGCCAGCTGGGTAGTCCAATATATTCTTAGCCTCATCAATCATTATCACAAGAAAAGCTTACTTCAGTGAAGTGCATTCTCGTAGATGATTACAGTCAAAGTTTAACTCAATTGAGCTCTTAGTTTTGTTTTAGCAACATGCGGAAGAGGTTAGGACTGCAAATTGTAGAGAAATTCAGAGGAAAAAAAAAATCCGGTCATTCGTACGACTTTCTGCATCATTTTGGGACGGTCACTGAAACGTGGAACTAGCGACGAAGAGCTTCATCCATCGGATCTGCTCTTGGGGGGGTATTCTACTCTAGAATTTTTAAAAATTCGATTTTTTTCATATATTTAAGGTTTAGACCCTTAAGAACATATCCTCTAAAGGATTTTTAAAAATTAAAATTATTTTAAGAGCTACAGTTTCTTTAGTGACGCAGTACCTAGCCCGGTAGGTAGGTAGACTCACTTTTTTAAACGCGTTTTTCTCGAAACTACTTTTTTCCACACGATACCGGCATTATCTTAAGTTCTATACAACCGATTTACTTGAAATTTTGTGTGAACCTTCTTTATATAATCCTTAATCGTTCCTACCAGCATCGTGTCAATTTTTTTTTTGATATTTAAAAAAATTCAGGAATTTCAAAAAAAGGCGTAAAAAATGATTTTTATTTTCAGGCAGTCGCCATTTTTCAAAATTTTTTTTTCATATTCCATGATTTAGGGACTATAGCAGCATTCTTACCGATTAAGAATTTCTTTCGATTTTTTTTTCAGACCACCAGAGAGTCAGGAACAATGTCACCAGGATGCGCCATTTTTTTTACATCTGTCTCTCCCCCCTCTAATAATTTTAATTTTTAATATTTTTTTGTAAAATTTTTTTCTCTATTATTAAGATATCAATAAAAATACCATAAAAAATGGATAGTAAAAATATTTTTGGTTTTTTTCTAAATAAAATTCAAAAAACTGCCCAAAATTTGATTTCTAGAGTAGAATATCCCCTTAAGAATGCTAAGAGTACGCTAAAGGCCGAAAGGATTAAGACCTCAATTGTCTGGATTTCACCAAGTGTTTTTTATACCGACTTCTTGGTGAAACTCAAAGCAGTCACAGGCCTTTATTAACAATTATGTCATTTCTACTTTGATAACATATACGATTACATCTTCGACGTCATCGCCGCCTATTGGTTGAACTATGCTACGACAGCTGCGTTTCCTGTCTACTTCAATTTGGTCTCGATCGCTTGATTCTTATTTTCGAACCTGAGAAAGTCAATCGCCAGACAGAAACTTCAATCGAATGAAGAGAGTCATGGAGGCATACTTAAAAGACTCCCAAAAAATATATTTTTTCTGACGGATTAAAGAATTTGATGAATCGCTAGCTTAAATGCATCCAACAAATAGGAGACCATATTGAAAAATAGGAGGTTTACTTTATGTGCCTTCGCTTTTTTATAATATTGTCAATATCAGTA
The DNA here is from genome assembly GCA_027475135.1 of Bactrocera correcta. Classification (NCBI taxonomy): domain Eukaryota; kingdom Metazoa; phylum Arthropoda; class Insecta; order Diptera; family Tephritidae; genus Bactrocera; species Bactrocera correcta. The sequence goes on along the minus strand of CM050323.1, from coordinate 26,104,551 downwards.
TTTAAGGTTTGATTTAGCTGTCCCTAGACAAGACTTCAGCTGCATAGTTTATAATATCGGTCAATGAAAAGTTAGAATCTAATGAGGGAAGGAATTGAGAGTATATTTATGGAAAACCTTTCTGTAAAAGCCATCGTCAGTAGGCGATTGCTTAAACCCATAATTATTATACCAATTAATTTCCCGAGCATAAAAGTTGCCTCAGTTTCATTCGTGTCATTATATATCCTTGTGATTTTCTCAATTTTCTTACTGATTTTCAGTCATAACGACTTCTTCTTTAAAAAAAAACTAAGTTTCATATAATTTTACTCAAATTCGCATCAAACTTTTTTTAGGTCGTATGAAGTAATTCTAAGAGCATGTAAACTTAGAAACGCAAATTCACTTGCGACTCTTAACATTTATGCATATATGTATTTAAGTGTGTACGTTTGTATATATGGGAATTTCATACCCATTTGTATCGAAATAGCTCAAAACTAAACTCTTACAATTCGCATGTCAATGAAAAGCAAACAGCATTCAAAGAATATTATTATCGTAGCAAGTTGAATGCAATGAAATGAACTTGCAACGCGCGCTGCAAGGCAACTGTCAGCTACCAATTTGCCAGTAAATGTTTTTGAAGTCGCACACCAACTCACTCAAACACACACACAAACGCACGCACATTACCATAAAAGTTGGCAAAACTTTACTATTTGAATGCTCCTAAATGCCACACATACACATACATGCATACTTACATATATGCCGAAGTGATAGTTTGCAAAAGCATATGTGTGAATATCTATACATATATATATATATATATATATATATATATGTGTGTGTGTGTGTGTGTCTGTTAAAGCAAACTATTAGATTATCAAGGCACACGCCTGAATAGAGAAATACCAATGTGGCAAAAACTTTGAATGACTGACTCTATTCACAGCCACTCGCACTCACACACACCCGCGCCTTTTACATATTTACATAAACGCATATAACTATATGCGCGTACGTGTGTATTTATAAACTTAAATTCTCAGTCGTATTCATCGTCGCACAATCAGCCCGAATGAATACCATTTCATTTATGGCAATTTCAATGGCAACCAATTTCCCAACATAACCACACTAATGTGCAGAGATGCGGCTGGCGACTGTGGCGAGGTCATTGAAATGTCTGCCTGTGTCTGTTGCTTCAATTGCTGTTCGTGGTTGAAGTGTGTGATATGCCGGAGCAACCGCAGAAAGTTATAAAGTTGTGCCATTTAATCAGCGGCGAAAGCAGCAGCAGCGAGCGCCAGAGCAACAGCGTTAAAGACTCCGAAGAAGAAGCGCCAAAAGAAGGTCGGCGCTGGTGTAGACAAGCTGGTGTATGTTTGTGAAGCTTTGCCACACCTACACTCACAGCCACACAGTCTGCCGATGCCACTGCTGCCTTGGCAAACAACTTACTTTTGCAAATGAATGGGAGTTTAAATGCCTTCGCTCGCTTTGTGCAGCTCCCCACGCATGTGTGTGTATATTAATGTGCGTGTATTTGTGCAAATATTTGCGCAACCATCTTAGCAGCTAACAGTTATATTATCAGCCGCGTTATTGCTGTTATAATGCTTTAATATCAACTTTTTCGCACATTAAAATGGGGAAGTAATGCAAACAAAGAGACGGAGACTAACAAACCTACACATACACACACTCAGGCATACATATAGATTTTGCCACTTAATATTCTGGGATAGTAAATTACCCCTAGGTATGTCTATTATGCTTATTAAAATATCATAAACAAAAGCCGCGTTGAAAGCTTGTGTGCCAGCGTAGTTGGATGGAAGTGGCGAAGATTGTTGGAAATGGTGGCAATCATCGGAGGAGTTAATGAGACGAGCAAAAGTAAGTTTCCCAAGTGAATATGTGATGAGAATGGGGATGAAATATTATTCCTCCTAATCGCAAGAAAACGACTGTATTGACTTTATATGATGTACACAGGCTTGCAATAAGTCTAAAATGTTATTTGCGACTCTGGAAACTTTAAAGTATTCAATTAAGTTTTGTTTCGTGAGGAGATGGGCTATGAGTAATGGCACACCACAGGTGCTAGTTCTATGAACTTATTTTTGAGTGCTTTTGGCACCAGTTGGCGTAGTTTTGTCTGAAACTCATTTGTGTTCTGCTTGCTGCTAGCAGGGTCGACCCAAGACAATTTATCCCCTTAGGCAAATGCCAAATTCTGCGCATAATCTAAGCCTATTTTGTCTTAGCAACAAAATTTTTAACTTTTGAGAATTATTATGATCATTTTATAAAAGAACACTCATATTATAAAGGTTTAACATATACCCTTATTACGATTTTTAACTCCTTTACTTCTTTACTGGCGCAGACATTGCTTACGCGGTTATAGCCGGCATACGAGGTATGACAATTAAGTAATGAGACTGATTCCATAAAAACCGTATATTTGAAAATTATTCTACAACTCTGCCATCCCCTTCAAAGTACTCCCCTTGGGCAACTAGTTATACACCGATTCCAGCGCGTTTTCCATGCTTCGTAACATTTCTGGAAGGCTTCGACTGGGATGTCCGCGAGTATCCTCGTCACGGCCGCCTGGATGTCCGTAATCGACAAAAAAAAAAACTCGTATCATGCACTTCAACCACGAACAGCAATTGAAGCAACAGACGCAGGCAGACATTTCATTTTCAACTCCACTCATTTGAATTAAAGTTGGAGCAATTCAATTTCAGATCAACCCCCCTTTTGTTTGGTATTACGATTTTGAACTATTTTCAGTCGAATTTTCATTGGTGTTGCCAACCTTAAAACTGAAGATTTGACAGAAAATGCGAGCTACTGTGCTTTTGTTGCTCTAGATATAAGATCGATTTTGGATATAGTATTTGTGCTCCCAAATCGTGACACTATTAATAATTGATAATGTAGTTTAAGGAATAACCTACTATAACTCGATGATCCCATTAACCTTAAAACCTTTCTTTAACTATTAGACTTTAGTGGAACTGCTCCCTCTCTCTGTTTCTCAATATAATTTCCTAAATTTTCCACAAATGTATTCAGATAGTTGTGGACATAGTCTAAATCGATACACATACTTGCTCTTAGACTTTTTAAGTTTGTCAGCATATTTTGAACAATATCTTCACAATTTCGTGCTTTATAAAGAATCCCAGAAAAATATTTAAAAGTTTCTATTTCCTGCATTATCATAACCTTGATAAAATCTTAAACGCCATGCTTGCGGATCAACAAATATTCCAAATTTGGTCTTTTCCATACCGAGTTTTGAAAATGTTCTACTAAGGTAATTGAAACAATCTTCTTCCACATCCACCAATTTGACAAATTACTTTGTTGATCACGATTTAGTAACTTTCACCCTTCTTTTCACTTCCACTGATACATTGTACCGATTTCAGGAAGTTTGGCTGCATCGTTGTTTCTGAGGGCTTGTTGAAATACTTTGAGTAAAACTGAGCATTTCGTAGACTTTAATTCTAAATATCTCCACCTTAGATTTTTATTAAACTTTAAAACATTCCGGATGATTTTTCTTATATTTTCTGTAAGCAGCCTGTTCTTAATCACGCAAAAGGGCCTAATCTTGACTGGCTGAAATTTTTTCAACGAAAAATGACAGGAATTCAGTTCAGTTATTGCTCGCGAAATGGTGAGTAGTTACTAAAATGAAGTTTTCATTTCTATTACGGTGTCAAAAATATTGGTTTGTCGCAGATCCATTAGTTGTTTATGTATAAAATAGAAAGCATTTTTTTCTAAATTAGATAAAGAAACAACGAGGTTTTTCTTCCAAAGGCTAAATAGTTTTTTTTAACTTTCTATGAATTTTATACAAAATAACTGATTAAAATAGTTTATAATTATCAATAAAATATTTTTTCTTCTTAGTTCCATTTTTTATTAATATTTTTCCTAAATAAACGCAGTAATGTTCAACTACAAGTGTTTGGTAGGTTTTGTAATTGTTTGATACTCTGCTCAACCTCATTGACACAGAGTTGAAAATCGTAATATCAACAAAGAAGTTGAAGTTTAACAACACTTTTTGGACGGGTCGAGTTGAAAACCGAATTTCAAAACTTTACCTGTAAGGCTAAAATAAAATAATTTAAAAAAAATTAATGCTGCTGTTGATTTTTACATTCAAATATTACTTCCATAGATTATATACTCGTACATATAAAATAATTTGTACATTTGTAATTTTATAAAACATGTTAAGAAAATTTGCGAAACTGCCGGCCTAAAATTTTTATGCCGTAGGTAATTGCCTATACTTATAAGGACGGTCCGGCTGCAAGGTTATGTTCTGATAGACTGAATGTCACATAAGTAATGTGTAATAAACTCCTCTTGGCAAATTAAATGCGGAAGCACAAAAGTTATGCTTAGTCAAGCTGGACTGGAACCGTATATAATCTTATGTAATATTTTAAATTTATAAGTAATGTCTATCGGAATGCTTTCATCTATATCTCTTATTATCGGAGAAGTTAATTATAAGTTTTTTTGAAATGACAGAGGTCGGTGGATTATTTAAACATTCAAAGAGGAAGGGGAAAGACTAATTTTTTTATCATCCCACTGTATATTCAGGAAATCCTCATTTCCAGTTTTTCCATATTTAATTTCATTTACAGTGTACAAAGTGAGTCAACTAAGAAAAACAATAAATGTAAATATGCTTTTTGACAAATTATTTTTATTATGGATTGATATTGCTTTCGTAGTTGTCATTTGTGTTAACCCAAAGTAAACACTTTTCTATTTTCGCAGTGAAATTGGGAAATATTTTTTCAAAAATAAATAAAAAGAAAAAATTTCATAGTTTTTGTTCTATAAAATAGCAACATAAATTGGTTTGTGTTATTTTAAATAAAAATGAAATTAAATTTAATATATTTTAATGCAATTTTTTTACCCTGAACAGGGTATATTAAGTTTGTCACGATGTTTGTAACACCCAAAAGGAAGCGTCGGAGACCCTATAAAGTATATATATAAATGATCAGTATGTTGAGCTAAGTCGATTTAGCCCTGTCTTTAAGATATCCTTTTGAAATTTTGCAAACGTCATTTTCTCTTCAAGAAGCTGCTCATTTGTCGGAACGGCCGATATCGGACTACTATAACATATAGCTGCCATATAAACTGAACGATCGGAATCAAGTTCTCATATGGAAAACTTTCGCATTTGACAATGTATCTTCACCAAATTTGGTATATATTATTTTCTAGGGCAACAATGTAATCTCCGAAGAAATTGTTCAGATCGGTTAACTATAGCATATAGCTGCCATACAAACTGAACGATCGGAATCAAACTTTCACATTTGACAAGATATATTCACGAAATTTGGTATAGATTATTTTTTAAGGCAACAATGTAATCTCTAAAAAACTTGTTCAGAACGGATTACTATAGCATATAACTTCCATACAAACTGGACACATAGTTACTAACAGAAATGCACCTGTGAAGGGTATTTAGCTTCGGTGCAACCGAAGTTAACGTTTTTTCTTGTGTTTTTTGTGATTTTCTTAAATCAGTTCATGTATATACATATTGTGAAATAAACATACTGTCAATGGCAGGTTTACTGTGTACTGGGACTCCACCTACATCAGCAGCAAATAACCTAGATTTTTTTTATTTTTTTATAATTATCTGTTATCAAGTCAAAGATTCTCTGTGTCTGAAAGCAACTTTCGTGAGCATACGCCTTTCTTTTTGTGCTATCTTCAACATAAGGCTTCCAAGGAAGCTGCCTACTTATATAGAACGAGTACTAAATACCTTACCATATCTGCAGGTGGCAGGCAGATGCTTCCCATTCGCTGCAATGGTGCTTTCCGCATCTTGTTTCTCTTAGTAAATAAAACCATCTTAGTTTTATTCGAGTTAATAGCGAAGCCATTTCAGGTCATCTAATTGGTTACGATACTTTCGAATATTTTAAAAACTACATTCTGAATAAATTCAAATGCAAAGTTTTTTCTTTGTTGCCTTTAAAAATATTCGCACACTTTCTGCAGTAAAATTAAGTTTAATTTACTTAAAATTAAGTTTAATTTACTTAATTTTTATGTTTTTATTTGTATTCCCACGTCAGTATATTTTAGTGTGAGGATTAGTTTTAGTGTAGGCGTGTCTCTAACAATATACGAGGTCTGTCGCAAAAGAAACATAACTCTTTAAATATAACTGTTTCTGGTGGCGCCACCTATTGGTGGGTATATGAAATAAAAAGTTTGATCTCTTGTTGACATTTTGTAAAAATTTTAAGACAATTGGATGACTACAATCGATGTTATCGATCAAACAGTGACAGCAGCTTTTGGTCATCGGTCGTAAAATACATTTTGAACAAAGAGAAAATATTAAATTTTGTTTTAAACTTTGGAAAACGTTTACTGAAACATTTCAAATGATGAAAAAAGTTTATGGTGATCAGTGCCTATTCCATAGCAATGTGCATGAGTGGTTTAAGCGATTCCAAGTAGGTCGTGAGGACCTCTGTGACGATGAGAAGGCACCGAAAAAAAGTCGTCTGCAAAAGTCAAAAATAAAGACAATGCTGATTTGTTTTTACGATTCCGGGGGTATTGTACACCGAGAGTTCGTCTCACCTGGCCAAACGATTAATGCTGTGTTTTACCATGGTGTTATGAAGTGCCTTCTGTCACGCGTTCGTCGTGCTCGACCACAATACCGTGAGGCAGGGTCCTGGCGCCTGTTGCAAGATTATGCGCCGTGTCATCGGTCGACGCTTGTCACTGATTTTTTGACAAAAAATCTCCATATTAACCATTAATCATTCACTCGATCTGGCACGTTGTGATTTTTACTCAATTGGAAAACTTCATTTGCCCATGAAAGGACACTGGTTTCAGAACATTTTAGCTATCCCAAAGGCGACGACCGATATTCTCAAGAGCATTCCGAAAAATGACCTTAAATACTCATTTGAAATGCTAATTGACCGGGCTAAACGCTGTATCGAAGCACAGGGAAACTTATTTGAATAAAAAAATATTAATTTTGAAAAATATTAATTTTTCGTTGTTTTTTTTAACAGTCCTGTTTCCTTTGCAACAGACCTTATACGTATATTAAGAAAATAAATTTTTGTTTTCTTCACTTTTTCAGAAATCCTTTATTTTATATATAACATATATTTACATGTCTATAAATATATGATATGTAATATACATAGTATAATATGTTAGTACATTATGTAAATACATATCTGGGCACATATTTTTTGCAACAAATTGATTTAGAGTCATTGCCACCAGAACGAATTCTTTCCCCAAATGTGTTCTTGGTTTGGATGAGGAGATATGTTATACTTACATATTTTCATTACCCGCTAAGTAAATTCTTATACCCTGAACAGGGTATATAAAAGTCGCCACAAAGTTTGTAATACCAAAAAGGAAACGTCGGAGACCACTTCAAAGTTTGATCAGCTTGATGAGATGAGTCGATTTGGCCATGTCCGTCTGTATATATGCGAACTAGTCCCTCAGTGTTTGAAATATCTCTCTGAAATTTCACAGTCGTGCTTTTCTCATCAGGAATCTCCTTATGTGTAGGAACGAGGTATATCAGATCGCTAAAGCTAATAGCTGGCATACAAACTGAACGATCGGAATCAAGTGCTTGCATGGACAAATTTTTATTGACGAGTTATCTTTACGAAATTTGGCAACAATATTCGAAGAAATTATTCAGATCGGACCACAATAGCGTATAGCTGCCATAGAAACTGACCGATAAGAATCAAGATAAATATTTTTTTTTTATACTACTGGATACTATAAAAAATTTACCTGTCAAGGGTATTATAGCTCCATTGCAACCGAAGTTAACGTTTTTTTTTTGTTTCATTTTACATTTTCTATTTGAGGTATTCCGCAGTTTTTTACGTCAATGCATGTTGCAGCTATTGCTTAGCAGCATTTGTTGGCAATGTCAGCGCCGCTGTTGAAAAACTATGCTTTGACAGTTTTCACGTAAAAATAAAATGCTCGCGCATTTTTCACTACATTACGCTCGGTACATGTCCAACAAGCATGCATTTATATACCGACATTTGTACATATGTATGTATTAGTATTCGCGTGAACACAAACACGCTGCCAAACAAAAGGTGTCAACGTTTTCCATGCAACATGAGCAGCAAATGTGCATGCAACGGAAAAACGCGTGCAGAAATTTTTAAAAATTCAAACACGCGCTTGTAGATATGTATGTATGTGGCTAGATGCAGATGTGTTTCATATAAAACATATGCAAAATATGCGCCCGCAAACACTCAACCACAGTCCGCCCACTCAATTCGGAAAGTGTTGTGCGCTTAATGAAAAGTATTTAAAATTTTAAATTGAAGCGTTTTCCCCTTCAAATATGAAATTCATTTTTGTTTTTTTTTTGTTTTTTAGAAAATATAACCATATACATATAAAGTGAACCGAAATTGAAATTTTTCCATCAACACGTTGTTAGGCTTCAATGCACAAAATATTATATGATTTCCACAAATTTAAAAGAGTAAAATGTTTGAAAATCTTTTACGTTTTTTTGTATAACAGTTTGTTTGCAATTAAAAAATGTACAACTTTTCAATTTTATAATTTTCTCAACTGGCCAAAATTGCTAATCAAATTAATAAAGGGCAATAAGTGCCCGGAAAAAGTGTCGAACAACGGTAAAATAATTGAAAATTAAATTGCATATATTTGAGAGAAAATTCTCATTACAAACTTCACAATCATGTACAAGAACATATGTATTTCAATATCATATATCATACATGTGTATTTCGAAGCTATAAAAGGTAACAGCACTTTTACTATTACTTTTTGAAATTTTTATTTCACCGTTTCAGGCATCAAAGGAAAAATTTTACTGGAAGTTTCAAATGTCATGCGCTCGAAATAATTTGTTTTTTTCTCAATTTTTTGCAGTACAAATTTTGAACTTTAAAGTCAAGAATTTACACCGAAATTTAATTTATTGAGATTTGTGTATAAAATTCTTATTCAATATAAAAGCTAACAAGTACAAAAATATCATTTAGACTGGTTTTGTAGAGCACATGTCGGCCGTTCTTTTCGTTACTTTTAACTGACAACTGAGCTGAAGTGTGAGTATTTATGACTCTCTATAAGAGTCACTCAATTGTCATATTAATTCTTAAATTTCCATGCCCAGCAAAATCTAAACAACAATACTTGTTTGTAATATTGATTTATTGCTTAAATTGTTTAAATTAAGCAAAGTTGAAATGTCGCCCAAAAATCGTATTCAAATGTAAAACTTCTTGATTCCAATTCTCTATTTGCGAAAATATTTTTTGTATGAAAAATATATTTTTCACTCATCTCAAGCACGTACTATCTGAAGCAGTTGTCTTCTTCGTCGGATCTGGAGATCATTGCCACTAAAATACACCGTCAAATTATGTGATACCAACACTGTAATATAGAGTCCGTCAAGTAAGAGCGTGGTTCTGTTAATTTATAAAAAAAAAATTATTTTATGAAACTTTCATATTTATATACACATTGTACACATTACAAACAATGATGCAATTTTGTCAATAATATGTCCAGTCACCACCGGCGTCGATAATTGCCTGGCATCTCCGAGGTATGCTTTTTACTAATTTGACGGTGTATTCTAGTGGCAAGCTAGACTGACTGCTTCAAAGTGTCTAAAGATGCACCTTTATTCCATGTTTTACGGTCCGCTGAACAAGCCTATTGGTGGAAGTTGACCAGACTCGCGTGAGGACAGAACGGGACCATGTAGAACATTCATCAGTAAAAATGACATTAACAAAATCTCTATCAATATTCTCATGTGCCCAAGCGAGTCGCTTTGTCACAAGTTTTTCAGCCAACAGAGGCTTCTTCATTGTGTTGCGCCATTTTAGATCGTGAGTATGAAGAAGGGTTCGGATAGTTTTGTTGGATATATCTAACTGTAACTATACGTAACTATATGTAACTGTCTATTGATTTCCAATTTTCAAATGGGACATACAGCTTTGGACACACAAATAGCACACTGGGCCATCAAATCAGAAACAATAGTTTAATTATTAATTTTATCACTTACGGATTTTTTTTTTTATTTTAAGAATTATTCATTTTCATATTACTAAAACAATAAATATTCTACTATCATTAAAAAGGCGAAAACATCAGTATCCTATATGACAGCTGGGACACAGAAATAGCACAATCGGAAAAGGGCTTACAAAAAGGTACAAAAACTTATAAAAGTGATTATGATGTCTAGAAGTTTATGGTAGAAGGTTAAATGGTTATTTTTTTGGTATACCTAGGGTTAATACTTTTCCATCTCGACCCATCCTGTCTATCTGGGTAACGTCACACCAAAGCACGTTCCTCCACCATTGTGCTGGTTTGTTTCTGTGTTTTTAATTAAATCGTTAAAAAAGTTGAGCTCGTTGAATTGTTTTCTTTCAAGCTTTCTTGGCACGTTCATACCATATTTATCATTAATTTCGCTCATAATTTCTATAGCTATGTCTATGTTTTTGTCAACACTAATATCGGTTTTATGTGATCTTGTTTTTCATGGAATCCTGACACAAGATGTGTTTTTTTTCGGAGCATAAAGAGCATTATATACCATTTTTCGAGAACAATGCATTATTTCGGCACTTTCGGCGGGAACTTTAAAATAAGCTATTTATTTGTCCACTTCGAATCAACAATATACGCAATAAAATTGCCGCTTGCAAAATTAATTAAGAAAACCATATACCAAGTTTCATCGAGATATCTCAATTTTTGTCAAGTTACAGCTTGCACTTGCTTATCTATGTCTACCTCGCTTAGTTATAGGCGATAAGTACAAGCATTAGGTGAATAAATCTATAATACTCTGTTACAAGTGCTTGCAGGAGTATAAAAAGTCCGAAAGAGAAAATAAAATTTTTACTTTTTCTGTTATATTTTTTGAAACCATTCAGTCGTCATTCAAAAATACTTTAATATTTTGAAAGGATAAAATGAGTATCGTATAATTATTATCCTTCGAAATTTATGCATACATATAGGCAGCTTAAACCTTTAGGAGGCGTTTTGTGAAACTACCGGGCTAAGTCACTACTAGTCACTGAACTACTCCGTCTTCGTCCCGAAGTTCATCAGTACAAAATGCTTTATCTGTGCAACCTCCAGAACATTCACCGATAGTTGCAGTTATTTTCCTATACAATTCTTTGAATTCGCATAGAAAACGTTTTTCAAATAGTTTCAACTTCATCTACCATTTGAAGCTGTATAGTATGCTGAAATGTCTTCCAATTAGACAGTGACCTGTTAGCTTACTACTAGACTTTTTCCTTTTGAATTTTAATAGTCGGCATGCGCGGTTCGTATTCCAATCAGGCATATAAATTTCCTCTTTTTCATTGCCAGCTTGGGCTTATTCATCTGCTTCACAGTTACTAGGAATATCACCATGTCCTGGAACGCATTGCAGAATTATCGTGAAATATGATGCGATTCTGGCTTCTAATTTTGCTGAAAAAACACCACCTTCAACTCGATTATCTAGTTTGGACCCATCCGTATCCACTTCACCCACTTCTTCTCTGGATGAAAAAATTTAATTTTAATTCTATAAAAATATCGCAAAACCATGGTGTTGGTTAAAAACGTGGGCTTACTAACTAACTTTCTTTAAATCTTACCGCGTATTTGTTTTCAATTATTGGCCACCATACCAATATGCCTTAGGTTATAATCGACTTTACAACTGCTGTGTAGAGACAGTGAGTTACACGAGACGTTAGTCTCCTTTTGGGCCTCACTATCGCTTACAGATGTAAAGTGCTGTAGCGGATTTCTAACGTCTATATTTGGTTTCAATTAAAGGTAGTTTAACTTATTACCTTTTGTTAATGACACCATAACTTCTTCGATTGCATTTTTTTTAGTAGGATTCAGAGAAGTGGATCTAACACGTCTTTTTTGAGGTTTATCTCTTTGGACATATCTGCATATCGTTGAAGCTCCCAGCGTTGAAATTAATGACCTACCCATGAACATCAATTCATTCAATTGCCCAAGAAGTTCACAGATGCACAAATCTTAATATGCGCTTTATGCTAGATATTATTGAAAGCGTCTTCAATGTCAAGGAAGACTAGACAGGTGTATTATTTTACCACCAGAGATTTTTCAATTTCTTCTACCACCTAATTTTATGCTGTTTCTTTGGGTTTTTCTTTAGAATATGAAACTGCTCATATTTCTGGGTTTAATTTATTTCTTATATGTGTTTCTCAATAGTAATTTTTCCAATGTTTTTAAGAGGAATGAGGAAAGGCTAATTTGGCTTGAAACCCTTTTAACTTCTATGAGAGCTTCTACCCGCCTTTGGTTTTTATTATGTATTACTTTGACGTTCGCCTATAATAAAGGAATACAGTTTAAAAGCAGCGCCTCTTTAAGAATAGTTATTTACCAGATTGATATGTAGCTTTGAGACTACTGTAGCTGGGCCAGGAATAAACCGGCAGGTACCGGCGATTTAAAGAGGTTGAAACCGCTTATTACTCAAGAAAGGTTTTTCTTAGGCGAAACAATGTGTACTTAACGTCAACCAGCTCTAGTATAGCAAGAAAAATGTACTACCCCATATTATCCTAAACGGCTATTGTCAAGAGAGGTACAGGTGTATTCCCATCTATATGTTTACATTACAAATTTTTATATGTTGATAGTTTTATTGTTTCATTAGCATTCTATGTATAGTCTAGTAATAAAGAGAGAAACCACAAACATAGTATCTCTACCTTAGTAACCATCGCCTTGGAAACTGATTTTTATTTACATTCCTTAAATAAGGGTGAAATCTACAGCTAGTCAACAGCTACTAGTGCGAACCACTCAAGCAAAACAGTAAACTATTCACCATGAAGCATATCTCACAACTCGAAAATTATGTGCATCCGCCTTTAGAAGCAAAGGCTTTGCGGAAGTTGCTATTATCTGCGGTTTACAACGAAGCAATCACTAAGTTAACAATCTATCAACGTAGCCAGAGGATAAATGCCCGGCGCTGTGAGCCCAAAAAAGAAAGTACGCCGAAATATCCGCCGAACTCACGTCGCAGTTCCAAGAAAGAGGCACTAAAAAGGCTCGATGGCACAGAAAATGTGCTCAGTGCAAAAATGTTAAATGAAATAAGGTTGGATCAGGAGTTAAATTTACTCCGTAAAATTTACAGTACCGCGCTTTCAGAACTCGAGTCTAACGCTACTAGTAAAGTGTTTGATGCGGAGGATTTAGATAAAAGTCCTGTTCGATCAAACGACCAGTTGTACAGTGTAATCGAAGCACAAAAGCCGGACAAAAATGAAGTTGAGCAAGCGTTAGATCTGCTAAACACCAACAAAGAAGCATTCAAAGCGCTCAAAATGCAATTAGCAGAGGAGCAGCAAGCGGCAAAGGAGCGCATAGTAGAACAAGACGACTGCATTGCTACACTTCGTCACAATCTGCGTAACATACGTCTGCTAAACGAATTGGAGCTGCGCTTGGTGCAACGCTGGGAGGAGAATCGCTACACGCAGGCGAGTATTGTCGGCGCTAATGAGGAACGCACATTGCAACAACAAATCGATGACTTACGCCGACGTATTGCGGGTGAAGAGTGCATCATTGTTCAAGTGGACAAGTTTAGTGTGAAACAATTTGCAGAGCTAAATGCGAAAATCGCCGCCTGGCAGCTAAAGTACGCGCGTGTAATGGAGATCAAATGCTCGGAGACGCAGGCGAAAGAGCGTCAAATATTGAAGTTGCAAAAGTCATGGGAACGTCATCGGGAAACGTACGCAGAGCGGCAGAAATTTGTACGCGATTATTTGGAGGAGAAGGAAGTGGAGCGGCAGTTGTACGAACAGCAGATCTACCGTGTGGAATGTGCAGTGCGGCTTCAAGCTTGGTGGCGTGGGCTAATGGTTCGCCGTGGTCTAGGGCCGTTCAAAAAGAAGAGCAAAAAGGGCAAGAAGGGAAAGGGTAAAGCTAAGTGAACTGAAATTTTTCATTCAATTTGCCTTCGAAGAAAAGTACATGACTTACATTAAATAAAATAAAATTTGTAAAAGCGAAAGTTAAGCTAATTGCTGGCCTTATAAGGTAGGAATCTTTCACAAAACTCTTATCTAATGCAACAAACAGAAAGGATAGTCCATAATTAAAACGATTGTAGAGTAGGTTACTATCGTTCAGCTTCATTTCTTTTCAGACAGTCTATTTCCTTGTAGTTAGAACTACTTTCCTATCGGCGTGCCTATAGTCGGGTAATTTTCAGTAAATTGTATCCTCTCTGATTGGTGGCTTGATAGAGAACTTGAAATAGATAGATGCTGCATTCAGCTCCATATGTGATATTTTCGACTGACATTCGACAATCGTCGAAGATTTGAAGACGCGCTTTTCTAGAGAAGTATAGGATCGATTTCAACTGAGTTTGCGGTTTTCAGAAAAAGTATATGTTTTGAAAACCGAATAAATGGAAAATGATTGACTGCTTCATAGACAGATTACAGGCCTTTGAATAATAAAAACGGCGAGCGATGTTTGGGGACAGAAGCAAAAGTTAAAAGGCAAGAAGTTATTGATTACTGCATTGAAAACTTTGAAAAATTCCGATGTAGACCTGTACTCCATAATTCATAGTTTTCTGCGCACATTCTTCACACTTTCCCTGACGAATGCTACACTTCGCCGCATGAAAGCGTAGCTGAGGACGAACATCTGGCTGGCGTTGCCGCACACGCATCATAACATTGAAGTCACTACAAAAGAAATTCTCGAAAGATTCTGAAAACTTGGCCCAAATCGTCATTTACTAATTTTACATTTCAAATAATGTGGCAGCTGTTTAAAGTCATATTTACTTTGCAGCAATTTACATTTCAGTGTTATTTAAGGGGGATTCTAGTCTAGAAATTAAAAAAAAAATCATTTTTTTTTATATTTTCAAAGTTTAACTATTCAAGAATATGTCTACAAGAGGATTTTTCAAAATTCAAATCATTTTTCCCAGCATCCAAGCTGGTTTGGCCGGAACTGATAGAACAACAGACATTAGAGAATCTTTAAACGCGTTTTTCTTAAAACTTGATTTTTTGCAACGATGCCCACGATTTCTCAGGTTCTACTGGACCGATTTACTTGAAATTTATATTGAGTCTTCTTTATAGGCTTGTCTATGGTTGGAACTAGCCCCATCCCAAAACTTTTATTTCTATTACTTTTAAAAAATTCGAAATAGTCAAAAAAAAGTGATAAAAAAAAAATATTTTCAGACAGTCGCCATTTTGTGAAAAAAATGTTTCCCACATTTCCGTAGTTCCGACCATTGCAACATTATTCTAGATTAATAATCTTTTTTTTGGTTTCAGATAACTAGGAGGGTTGAAATCGTGGGCAAGGTCATGTGGAAATTTTTAGAGTCCCCCACTTCGTCAGCTGATAATTTTTGAAATTTTTTACTTTTTTGAAAATTAATAAATAACTAATAAATAAATGAATGGTAAAAATATGAATTGCTTTTTTTACGACACTTTAAAAATTACCTGAAATTCATGCTTCTAGACTAGAATACACCCTTAATTTTCTCGCATTTTACTTTTTTAATGATGAGTGTATGTATATTAGCTGGAAAAGCCCCAAATAGTAATATTTGTATTATTTCATAAAATTAAAATTCACTTATATAAATATCAAATGTAATTCTACATATTTATATTATTTGATGTACTTCCAAAGGTTAATGTCGTATGTGTTGTATTCTTTTATTTCAATTGCCAAGTTCGATGGTAACTTATAAAATTTGTCAAATGAATGTATGAAGGGGAAGCAATAACAGCCGCGATTCATACACGACTGCATTAAACCTTCGTTGTTTGCTGCTTCACTCTTTCAACATTTTCTCCTTTACGATCACAGAGAGTAGAATATGTGCGCAACAAACACAAACGCACTCTCCAGACTCGCGCTACAAGTGCGACAGCAACCCTCCTGGTGTGGAGAAATTCATTTACTCAATGCAAATAAGTTCAGTGTCAATTAGAGTTTTCTTCTGCATTCGGTCAGTGGTGGAATCTCGTGTCATTTCGCGATCGTGGTAAATAATAGCAAATGCGTTAGTCAAATAAGTAAATAGCTATATTTGGTGTTGTATACATTTGTAAAAGCGGTGCTTAGTGAAAATGAAGTGTAAATTCCTTTTAATATAATAAAGTTCAATTGTAAAGTGTAAATGTTTGAAAATGATGTGAAAAGAGGTGCAATAATAAAATAAATGGTTGATTTCAATAGTCGCAAAGCTAAAACCGTTTTCTTTCATTAATTTGATTAATTAATTTTAAATTTTTTAGTACAAAGATTTGCATTAAGTACATACAAATATTTTAAGTTTAAAATGTTTATTATTAAGAAAATTGATGGCCAAACATAGTTCGTTGGTTCCTTTTTTCTTTTTTTTTTTTTTTGCATGTTGTTCGTCAATCGTTGCTCTGTGTTAATGATATTGACCTCGAAACATTTAACAATGCAAGAGAATTAAAATACTGTCAACAGGTAAGTGGACTTAGAGGGTGTTTAGATATATAATTAAATATTTTATTATTCGTAAATTAATAAAGTTGGCATACCAAATAGCATCGGTGAAAACTTAGGGATACCAAAAAATAGAAGAGAAATCTAATTCATTTAATTTTCAGTCTGAACAGTCAACAAACAAACATAAAATTTAGCAGAAGGTATTAGTTCTGAAACAAATTTCGCGTTTGCGTTATTGAGTTCTGCAATTTTATCTATTTTTTGAAATGGAAAGCTTTCTTTTTATTAAAATATCAATATATTATATTTTAGTATATTTTACATAGAGTTAGAAAGAAATATATTCAGTTACAAATAAAATAACTAAATCTTTCCTTTCAATCTCTTCTAATTTTTCTCCTCAACTTGATTTTTATTAACTCATATTTTTATACCAAAAATCACCAATTTTTAATTCTGATTCTGGGAGCCAAATGGCACTTATAAAACTTTCGTATGATTGATATTCTGAAGTTCATCAATCGAAATATATTGATCTTTAGGGAGATCGGCTTTTTATTTGCGTAATATCGATTGGCGTTCAGGGTCTCAAAATCTGATATCTGACGTAAGATAAGAAACTAAGACAAATTAACTCCGTGATTATTACTTAATGGTAAAGATATTCTTAAAGTATATTCTCCAAAAGACCAGGTTTTGATCAGGTGCTTCATCAAGACCATAATTATCTATTACATTATATACCTTTATATAAATAAGGTATCATATTGTGAATCAATATAAATAGATATAATTTCAAACAATTCTATTACGATTTAAGGTATGATCTCCAATACCTTTTAAGTCCTCGACTTAGCAAAAAATCATATTAGACATTATTTGTGGATCGTTAAAGATCTTACGAGAATAAGTTCTAATTTGTGGCAATTTGGCGTAGAGCCGAGTCCAGTCGTTCCTTCCTTTCGCTGTTTGACGGCAGTCGGAGATTTAAAGGGAAACCAGGTCCCTTTCCACCTGATCTTTCGAACAAAAATTCATCTGCTTCCCCCGGCGGGTATTGATGAGTGACTTGTAGCTTGTTGTGACATGCCTACTCAGTCCGCAGTGAGTTTCGAGACTGACGTTTCTGTTGATGTTAATGCTGATTCCAAGGTAAGACATGGATATCTTGTCGCAAGTGCGATGACTGCTTGTTTGATGAAATTTTAAGATATTCATTTTGTCCTCGTTCACTATCAGACAAATTTGCTTCGATCCTTTGTCGAACTTGAAGAAAGCGGAACTAAAGGCGCGATTTTATTGGCCAATGATATCGATGTCATCGGCGTACGCCAGCAGTTGTACACTCTTAAAGAAGATTGTACCTCCTCGATTCAGCTCTTTAGTTCGAATTATTTTCTACAGCAGTAGACTGAGGAAGTCGCTTTGTCCGAAACTTCGTTCTTCAAGGTCGGGCAGGGGAACGTCTGCTTCATAGCGGCATAAAGGGAACTCCTTTTTGTGCTATCAAGAACAGATTTACAATCGCCGAGTAGATGGTGTATGTTGATCTGCTTTACACTTGTTATTTTCAAATTTTTGCGCATGGTGAATATCGGGACAGTTGTTGATTTTTCAGCCTTGAAGCCACACTGATAAGGTTCAATCAGTTTGTTGACCAATCACGTTAGTTGGCGCAGATTTTAAACGTCGGGCATGCTTTCGTCCGACTATATTCTGCAAAGAAGCCGTCGTGTTCTTCGCCGCCGTAATTGAATAGCTCGGACGGCAATCCATCTTCCCCCGCCGCTTTGTTGTTCTTCAGGCGGGTAATTGCTCTTCGAACTTCTTCAAGATCGGACAATGGAACGTCTGCTCTATCGTAATCGATTGCGGAGTCGGGTGTGCCATCCCTTAGTGTTATGCTTTCGCTGCCATTCAGCAGGCTGGAGAAGGTTTCCTCCATAATTTCAGTATGCTCTGGGCATCAGTCAGCAGATCAGATTTGCAAGAAGACCGAAGGAAATTGTTAACAAAGGAAATGGCACAAAAACCTTAAAAATTAGTATTTCTAAACCAAGATTATCAAAACCAAAATTATATACAAAAAACCTCTCAATTACTTATGCATTGATTTCTTAAACAAATTTAAATGTTTGATAAATGCCGCGCATAAAAAAACAAGGAAACTTATGCGAATTTATTTCGCCGCAAGTGGATTTTAGTCATGGAAATAAAGCTGCGATTACTTAGTAACATATCTGCATTTTACAATAACTGCCAGCGGAAAGATGGTATGATTCATGGCATGGGGACTATTAGTTGAAATTGATACGCCCTTTCAAGCGTTTGATTTGGATACTTTTCAAGACAGCTTCAAATTTTTATCAATAACATATGAGGGTGGATTTGAACCCATAAAATTTAAATATCACGTTTATAAATCTGCGTAAATATATATATGTATATATGTTGGTGTAATAGTATGTTTAAGTAGCTACATAAATCATTTCAATATGTCGAAGTATTTATATATATTTGGGTTCTATTTTTAAGATAGATTATTCTTAACGAAACCTACTTTGTAAACTTTTTTGGGAGTTCAAATGTATACTGAATCAAGTTGTATCCAAAACAGTTGCTGGAAAAAGTATATCAACAAACGGGAATTTAAGAGGTTTTTGGGGGTGTGTTTAATGGTGTAGTATTTTCTAGCAGATTAACTTTCAAGCCAGCTGTCAGTGTCAGCATGAGGGTTTCAAATTTCGGTTGAACATAGTTTGGTCATTATCATACACATTTTGATATAAGAGTGGGGTTACAATCTCCCTAAACTATTTTCGAAACTAAGATGCTACATATTAACCTACAGAGGTTTACATCATTGATGTGTTTATATTGTGAGTTGTTCTGACGAGTCTCTCCACGTTTCATTGTATCCAAAAAAGATACTAATTCAAGTGGTTTCCATACCGAAGATATTATTTAAATAAAAAAATATCTTTAATAACGTTATTCAATGAAATATATTACAAAAATATCTAACAAAAATATTTGAGCAAAGTTTCAAGCCATAAAAACCAATGCAACAGTTTATAGTCCCGTACGAATACTTTTTCGTCTAAGTGTATAAAAATATATTTGCACATAATACCACTCATGTATTTATCAGTAACTTCAAAAAGTGCCAATAGAACAACTCATATGCCCAATTTAAATTCAATTCAAAGTTGATTTATAACCTCACACCGCAACAGACAGCGATACCGTTACCAATATCACACCACAACTTAACCTCAATTCAATCTATGAAAAACGCATATGTCAATACAATAAATCCCACAAAGTAGAATAGAAGAAAGCTTAGCCACCTTTTTCTTTCGTTACACTTTCCCAAACGCAAACTTTTTCCTTATGGAACTTTCAACTTTATTATGTGTGCGACATATATGCTAAATATATAATACATATTTATTTTCAGAAATGTATGCCGCAAGCCCTCTTTTTTCTTTGGTATTATAAAGTATTGCAGGGATTTTACTTATGCAGAAATAGAAAAATAAATACTAACTTACATATATATACATACATAGACAAAGTGAAATGTACGTGCATACATACATATGCATAATCAAACATCTGTCATTTTATCGGCTAAAAGATTTTCTTTCGAACACAAATAGATTTGCAAAAGTTTTCGTGCGATTATACCCACACACACACACATTTGCTTAAGCACCAACGCATGTGTGCGTTTTTTGTGGTTGCTCAAGCCGCTTGTTTTTTGATGGCATTGAAGTCGTACAAGCATGAAATATAATTTATGCAAAAATTGTCAAACCCATTTCATGTCGCCGAAATTAATTTGAGCGAACCGGAAGTTGCAAAATTCGCCATGAAATTGTTCAAACGGAAATCGGGCAACACTCATGTGTAAAAGAAATGATGAAAATGAGAATGATGTAGGAAGCGGCATAGTAAAACGCAATCAGCTTTGGATAGGCTAATAGGCGGACAGTTCAAAATTAATGTTTCTGTACATGCCTGCTCACTAAATATATTTAATATACATACATACATATATATATGAATATGCACGTATTTTTGTAAGCCATTGAAGGTCCATAAAAAGCTTGAGGATTATGGTGATGTTTTATACAGTTGAATGAATCCAATCGCTTTGAGATTTAAGACTGAAACATATGTTTTCATAATTTTTGGTATTTACATGCATAAATACATAAAATATATGGTTATTACATCAATTTCATTGAACGAACTTTTCGCATGCAAAACAACTTCTTTAAAGTGGAAATGTAATTCTGCAGAATTTTTCATTTATAAATATGTGAAGGCCTTCGGAAGACCTCAGAAGAGGTGTTTGAAGACTACTAATACTATTAGAATATTGCACCTCAGTTCTTTGCACTTTCTTTAAAGTTAAGAGTGATGTTCTTGTAATGAGTGAGCTCAAAAATAGTGTGAAGGTATATTACAATATTTCTTCTATTTAAGCATGACTTTGATAGTCTCCTGGGGTTCTGGAACACTGTTTCGAAACAATCTTTGGTTCACTGTGTAGAAAAATATTTTTCTTACTTACTAATAGTCAGTATACCATACTCAATATTTATACTTACTAGAATAGACACCGTTTATAAGACCAACCTCTTGCAGTCCTCAGATTTTGACCGGCATTTGATCAAGTATTCTTTATTCATTTTTTTATTTTTATTTTTTTTTTTATTTTCTTTTAATTTATTTTATACGAATCTAAAACATGGACATATGCAAAATTTAGCTGACAAATTTATGAATCTATATTTCGGGATTTTCTTGAGAAAGGTAAATATAAACTTTTACCTGCTCTCAGAAGTTAGGATAAAGGCGAAGCAATGAAGATATGATGTTGTTTCAACAAGAATGATAAATTTCTATAATCACTCTCGATGGTAACTGATAAATTAAAATTTTTCTTCTAATGCCTTTGAGTCGCTATTTTTAAGTTAAGTTATCACAAGTCTTGAATATTGATTAATTATAAAATTTTGTAAAAGCTTTCATATTAAAGGGTGTTTTTTTAGTCAAGTCGTTTTCAAAAAAAAAAAAAAAAAACAAAAAGAAAAAAAAAGTAATAATAATAATAAAGTGTAAAATAATTTAAAGTTTTTACTAAGAATTTAGCTTTACTTTAGATGCAACGAATTCAAGAATTATATTGTCGCGTTTGGATCCAATAAATTCCAGCCATGAGGGTCTATTTTCGATTTCTATTAGATCAATTGTCACGAAAAGTTATTCAACACAGCTCTTTAGTGACTGCAACATCAATTATTCCATCTGCCTATACAAGTAGACTACACCAAACAGTGAATATTTGAGGATATAACGTATCCGCTCAAAAGTTAGTTTCATCGCTGAACAAAATTTTCTTGCGAAAATCGCGATAGGTTGTCGTCTCGATTTAGGTTCATTTACCGAACGTGCGAGGCGATTGATAGTCGTTCGGCTACAATTCTTGCAGGAGTTGGATTTTCTATGGATGAACATAGCTCCAATTGTTGCGTGCGTTGGTGAGTGGAGTCATTCGGGTCTTTTTCGATGCGCTGCTTCTTATTTCTTTCTATTGCGCCAATAACCCACAACGGCAACATGTATCACTTAAAACTAAGCGAGATAGTTATTTTGATATATTGTAAATATAAAAAATCAGGTTGACGAAATGAATTGATATCCAGGTGATTGTCTATTCATCTCTCTGTGTAAGTGAGGACTTTAGTAAAAATTGAGATATCTGGACGAAATTAGCCGCATATGTTCCTTGACATCTAAGAGCGGCATTCCAGATGGGCACAATCTGACCAGACCCAAGCTAACTAAATGCAAATCGGCTAAAGTTTTATTTAACCTGGGCTAATGTACACTTTAAAGCAAAAAAAAAAAAACTGATTAAAACTAGCTCCAACTTGAAAAAAAAATATTTGTTTATAAAAATTTATCTTTTGTTTATAAAAAAAGTCAAATTACTTTCACGTATTTATCAATAAAAAGTTGAGAAAAAATCATAAACATTATTATAGTTATTTTTATAATGACATAATTTTCTTCGTATAAGCAAATATTTAAAGCTACTTTTTCAATCGCTGAAAATTTTAAAATTCATTTTATTTTAATTTATTTATTTATTTATTTTTATTTAAAACTTTTAAAATTTTATCGAAATAAAAAGATACGTGTTCAATATTTAGCCTCAAAAAAAAAAAAATAAATAAAAAATTAAAAAAAAATTGCGCACTAAAAAGCTTAGAACATAAATTTTTGATGGAATGATCCATAAGCATATCCTAAGAATATATAATATTCAACGAAATATCAAGTGGTAACGCCGCCGCTAATTCATAAAAATTATAAAGGCATGAAGCATAAAGATAAGAGAAGCAATAACTGCATCAATTCCACTTGCGAGTGCATTACCCCTTCGTTAAGCTGCACTTCGCAATCACAAAGGAGACTATGTACTTAGAAAAAACAGCAGTTGCCTTCTCCACATTCACACTCCCGCACATGTAATACTAACAACAGCATCACCTCAGTGTGGGAACTCTCCACACTCAATGCATATTAGCACATTGTCAATTGGAATGCTCGTTTGCGGTCGCTCAACGGTGGTATTGTGCGTCGGCCTCGCGCTGCGGGAAAAATTAATTCTAAACGCGTTGTGAACTTTTCAATTAAAGTGTTTTAAATAGTATTTTATTTTTATTAATGCAGTGTAAAATCGTAGAAGTGTTTTGTGAGAATTAATTAGTGGTTCAATATTGTGAATATATGAAAAAACGAGCGCAAAAATTTTAAGTGTAAAGCGTCGCTAAAAGTGAAATAAAATATTTTCGCGCAGTTGCAATGGTGCTTAGTATTATTCTTACCTCAGTAATAAAATCGTGTATTGAAAAAGTGTGATGATAATAAAGTATATTAAATAGAAATAATTCATATTAAATGTTGGAAACAATTTGAGAAAATAATTTTTGCTTATTTCATTCTACAAATGTCTGCAGGTCGTTCGTTCGTTTTTCCGTTGTTCGTGTACGTCGCTCATGCAGCAACAAGTATTGCAAAGTAAAGTTTTATCAAAGCAAAAGAGAGTAAACAGCATTCGCCGGTGAGTTACAGGGTGCTTATGTACATATGTACATGCATCACTTAATGTTCTCAATTTTTTTTTTTTAATTTTATTCTGAATTAAAAAAAAAAAAACATTCTCGCTAAACACGACTAATTAAAGTTAACTTTTACGACATTATAAAAAATAATTTTTCAGTATCTTTTAATTTGGTAAAGTTTTTTGAAATAAGTACAAATTATTATTAATATTATTTTATCCAGAAAATATACAAAATAAAGCGAATAGTAAAAAATGAGTACAAGCTACTGGAACCACAGACTCCGATATAACAGCATAAAAGTACAAAGTTTCTATTATTTTATAAAGAAAACATATTTGTATAAAATTACATACAACAACAATGTTTGTGTTGGGTGGTGCATTTAAAAATGTTTGGTTTTTATTAGAATTTAGATGCTTTTGATTAATACTCTCTAATACTGGACAGGTATTGAGTTTATATTATATGGATAATATGGTGGAGCAGAATGGGCATTATGATGTAGGATTATTTGCCAGTGCCCGATCCGTAAACGTATAAAAAATGTTGCTTGCAGCCGCGAGATGTTGTTGAGGTAAAATATCTTTTCACGTGTTGTTGAAGTTTGAGTATTTGTGCTTAGATTTCTTGCAGTCTGAAACTTTCTTTTGATTAAAAGTCGCCTAAACATTTTTCTGAGGTCATTTTTTTGTCTGGAACCTTGTTTAGCAACGTGGAGACGAATTCGAAGAATCTTGCCACGTTGTCGGCAAATTCGTTCCTAGGAATGTCAACTTGACCTGATGCTCACAAAAGAGCTATTTTTCTTTTCTGTGTAATTCAAATACCTCGAATTTTTTTAAATTACTGTGGAATTATTTCATATGTTGCGTAAGCCGTTCAAGCAAGAGTGGATGTCTGAGCAAATAAGGACTTTGCTTTTTTCTAGTATAGCGTATTTTAGCGTCATATATGTAAATTCCAATTGCCTCGAAGGAATAAAAGAATGAATATGGTGGAAGAGTTCCGACTGGAATTGTTGCCCTGCCAGCTATAGCAACTACGTAGGCTCTATTAGTTAATTTTGATCCGTTTATAAATTATTTTAAATTTTGTTATTGGGATGAATGTTTTTTAATTTATGTAGGGATGTATTTATTGTGTAAAATTTTGATGGTGGTGTTCAATGCTTTGGCAAACTGGTAATATTAATAAATACTTAATTATGTTTAGTCTGCTGGAAAGCAATTTTCTAAGGTTAAGACATATTTTCAAGTTATTTACAGAAGTTATTAAAATACTGCCAAAAATTAGTTCTAGCTATGAACATTTTTCTTTGCAAAAATATAAAATAACACCGTTCAACAAGAAAAATATTTTTTTGGGGGGTTTCTGTTCTCATGCTTGAATTCTGATTCTAGACAATGAAAAACACTTAAATATAATATTAATCTTTAGTTATTTAAGTTTGCTTTGGGCTGATCTACATCGATAAGTATATTTTAATTTATTTCATAAATTAAAGATCGAAAAATTCCTCTAATTTCTACGAAAGCAAACTTTAACCGAAAAAAAATTTTCGTTATTTTTGTCATAGGAGAAACTAAAATTTAACATGTAGATGTCTGACCCAAAAATCGTGTTGACCGGTGTAATTGACAGAAATTGAGATAGATGCTCCGAAAAGTGAATCCCATCTTTGAACTTTGTAAGTATTTCATTGGATACATTAGTTGCCTGCTGATCTTTCAAATTAGTGTAAACAAAAGCACCATACGTAGTTATGTTAAGGGGGTATTCTAGTCTAGAAATTTAAAAGAATCGATTTTTTTTTATATTTTCAAAGTTTAACTATTCAAGAATGTGTGTACAAGAGGATTTTGCAAAATTCAAACTATTTTCGAATATATAGGTATTTTTCTGAACCGGCATCCAAACTGGTTCGCCCGGAAGGCGAAACTATAAACGCGTTTTTCTCAAAACTGACTAATTTGGAACGATACCTACGATTTCTCAGGGTCTACTGGACCGATTTACTGGAAATTTTTATAGAGTCTTTTTTATAGGCCATTGCGACCTTATTCTATGTAAATTAATAATCTTTTTTCTTTTTGGTTTTAGATAACTAGGAGGATTGAAATCATGGGCATGGTCAAATAGGGAATTTTTTAGAGACCCCCCACTTCGTCAGCTCATAATTTTTGAAATTTTTTACTTTTTTTAGTTTTTAATTTTTTTTGTACTCTTCTAAAATTAACAAATAACTAATAAAAAATGGATGGTAAAAATATTGATTGCCCTTTTTTTACGACAATTTAAAAATTACCTGAAATTCTTGCTTCTAGACTAGAATACCCCCTTAATACCATCTATATTTTACCAGATTTCGGTGAGTTTATCGAACGCAATAATGAACATTACTAGGGACATGGAGGAGTTAATAGGTTTTAACTCGGTAAAAGTATTATTAATGCGAACTCGGAACTGTCGCTGGGTCATAAATGCCATTATAATCATAAAAGCTTTTTAACCAACCTTCTAGTCTGAGTTGATTCAATACTGCGTGAACACCAATGCGATCAAAGACTTTTTCAATTTCGGTAGCCAAGGTAGGGTTGTGGTTTTTTGTAGCAATCGAGTTGGATACAAAGTGTTGTAGTTGCAAAGTGAGCGGTTGTTCTTTATATACTTCTAAAAGCATTTTGATTATTTTTTGTTATAAACCAAATTAAGTTTTTCACAATAATTTTTTTAATGTTTGTTGAGACAAGAAAGCAAAGAAATAGATCTATTAGAGAATCAAGTTCAAAGGCTTATGGGGTTTGATTATAGGAATGACTCTTGCAGTTTTCCAATAATGAGTATAGTAGCCTTTCGGAAAGATACTGTTATAGAGGGACACTGTTTTTTTGAGGTTGATGAAGGGGAAATTTGCAAAGTGAAGCTTTGAAAATTTTTTTTCTTGGCCATCTTTTTTAAATAAGCATTCGTTTTATTTATATTAGTTAATTATATTTGTATCAGTGATAGAATTTTTTTGAGTTTTCCAGTATTCAAGTTTTTGGGTGCGAAGGTCGGAGCTCGTTTTTCCACTAGATGGGGGAGGTTTTGGTAACTTTTCTTTTGCTTTGTGGAATTGAGTTGTGTGCTGCAGAACATACAGCTTTTGTAATAAGAGAGGTTTCTTGATTTATATTGCCCGTCGATGAGTTATACATACTTTTTATTATTTTTGCTTGAAATTGGTGGCACTTTGGGGACACTTAAATTGGGGAGGATGAGTTTATTTTGTAGGATGTAAGTCGGTACCAATATTGATTGAAATTGGGAAGTGGCCACTACCTTTAATAATCTGGAAAAAAGGCTCTGCACCGATTCTAGAAGAGATCTACAATATTGAACGTTAACGGGATGAGAAGTGAATGTAACAGACCACCAATTGACTTTACTTAATTATGGCGCTCCCATTCACTTCCATAATTAAGTAAAGTCAATTGGTGGTCTGTTATAAGGTTTTCAACTATCATGCGCCTTGAATTTGATTTGGGAGAGCCCCAATATGGGTTCTAAGCATTGAAGTCATCAATCCATAAAAAACACAAATTAAGAAAATGTATTGCTGAATTTGCAATGTTTTTTTAACACTTCTGACATTTTTTGTAATTTGATCTAAATTGCGTTCGTATGGAGATGACTCAATATTTTTTGGGTAATTAAATTACTAAATTATCAATAGAGACATCTGTTAAATATTTTTTATTTTCAAGACATTTATCTAGGCTCTCAAAGCCATTATCTTGCACTCATACAAATATGAGGTCCGTAAAAATGCCGAAAACCTCTTGCTAGTCAAAATATCAAAACTTATCTCGAAAGACTTTTGATGGTTGACAGCATGCTTATATAATTATGGATGTGACATGTTGATAATTCTATTATTCGTCAAACTTATTCATTCAAGAATTTATAAAAATATATTTACTTCTTTTTCTAAAACAACGGATGAGTGCATTCAGGTACTTTTAAATTTGCTGTGCGTTATTTGCCTTGCTCTACACTTCGTGCAGCCGTCTGTAATATTGCAAGAGAAACCAAAAGTATTTCTAGAATATTTCATACTCTACAAACAATAACAAAATAAGGTGTACGTACCTACACAAATAAAAACAACGCTAATGAATATGAGCATTAACAAAATTGGCGCGGAAAACTTTGCAGTAACTTCTGCTATGCAGATTAAAAGGTGAAGCAGTGTAAATATATGATGCCGTTATAAACCTGCCGGGAAGCGCCCATAAACACGTGATAACGCATGAATATGCACGTCGTAATTAATGCAAATGAGTTGAGAGAGTTTTCCCATAATTTTCGTTTCTGTGTTGGTTGTTATTGTTAGAACTTGTATAATATATAAGTATATATATCACATTATTAGTTGCGGTGAAATGGTGGCGACTTGTAATATATTTTCTCTTAAAAACGCTAAATTTTATATATGAATATATCTGCTGTAGCTTGAATATAAGATAATAAGATATTTCATAGTACGCAGGTAGATCAAGGAATTTACCATAGATATTATTTCGCGCCTATGGAATGAGTGTTTAATCAAATTATAATAGTTTTTTGGAAATAAATAATAGTCATCACTTTTCTAATCAATTAACGTTCTTCATTATTTACACTAATGAGATAATGAGATAAGAAATAAATATATTTCAGGGTGAGTCAAAAAACCGAAATTTTTTTTCGCTTCGTATTCTAAAAAATTTGTAAAAGGGTTACATGGGTTTACGGGTTTCAAATTTTTTTTATTGCCTTAATAAATTCAACAAAACGTCTAGAATATTGTTCTAAATTTTAAAGCGGATCTCAGTAATAGTTTCGGAGCTACAGCTTTGAAACTTGAGAGCTCGAGGCTAAATGCGCCGCCTTTAAACGCGTTTTTCCCGAAACTGTGGTTTTGAAGTCACTTGGCAAGATGTCGCTGGAACTACTCAACTACTCAATTTGAGATACAATTCTTAAGGGCTTGGATGAAGGATATTTTTTCGATTACAACTATTTGAAAAAAAAAATTCACATCAAATTTAATTTTTTTTTTCACATGAAATTTAATTTTTTTTTAATTCCTGCCAAAAACACAATTTTCAGCTTTTGTTTCCTTCCTCCAAGTTCTAACTTAATGTTTTAACTAAAAAAAAACCTATTTTTCACTTTAGATGATCCTATAAGGATCATTTTTTACCAAGAGGTCACCGGAAATGGCGTCGCATATGGCCGAGTATAAAATAGGTTTTTCCACAGAATTTCTTGGACAATATTGTATTTTGTAACAATATCAAATTCTAATAATACATTTAATTTTTATATTGAAAAAAGTTGTTGAAAAAGGCTGTTTTCTTCCGAGGAAACCCATGTAATTCCTTAACAGACACCGCTTTTTCCATGAAAGACTCTCCAGTTCTGAGTTCTTAATTATAACGGCAGGGTCTTCCATAAAGTGCATAAACTCAGCTTTCAGAGATGCGTTGGAACCCATTCGGTTTCAACTGAGGTTAGCACTGAGATGCGAAACCTGTACATGGTTGGTTGAATTACCGACTTTGCGCGGCTATTATTTCGAACGAATATCGAACGCGTTTTCGCAAATTAAACCATTATTTTGTAATAAATTTTCTAAAATTGCACGCATTGTTTGGAGATATTTTAATTAGCTTAGCTTAGCTTAGTTTAGATTTAAAAAGGAGTCTAAACAAACATCTATTATACGACTCTACAAAAAAAATTTCGTTCTTTGTCCTAAAGTTTATTTTGTGATTTTCTGATTAATTATGAACAAAAACGATAAGAAAATACCTTTTATACCTCGTATAAAGTTTGCTTTTGTAAAAGTTATAGCAATAATACTATATTTGGGGTTTATTAAGAGATAGTACCTATGAACATAAAAGAAAAAGTAAAAGTGTGCACTTTGAAATTATTTTTTACTTTTTTTTTGTGAGTTATTTTGATAGTAAAACTTAATAAAAATAATAAAAATGTTTCTTTAAGTGATTTCCTTTCAAATGAAAAATTAAAACCACACATTTTAAAAAATATCGTTAAAGTGACTTCCTAAATAAAAAAGCAAACTTTTTCATGGCATATATTTTTTTCCTATAATTACGACCTAAAACATGGAAATTTACTGCTTTAAATTTTGTGTTGGCCCGTGTTATTATTATCTTTTTTTTATTTTTATTTTTTTTATTTCAGTGTTGTTCGATAAACTATTTCCCTGTGTTGATTGAATTTATTGTAATGTAAAGTCCCTCCTTAGTTTTGAGCTCGCGAAATGCAATTGATCTAGCACACAGGTTCTCATGAAGAAATGTGCGTAAATTCTATGTAAAATTATTTTAAATTATTACTTACAGATTTAAACTATGCGGACGTAAGTAATACTAACACAGCGTGGGCGCAAAATGATTTTGAAGATGCCATGAGGTACAAGTAAATTCCGGAAGACGTTCATTCGTTATATATATGTATATGTGATGGTGAGTTTGCAGTGCATATAATCTTGTTAGACGTCCAACACCATATAAATGCGAGCAAATGAGCGTTTTCTTTGCTTTATTGGTTATAATAAAAATATCATTTGCCAAATTGAGCTAAATATGGTAAGGGTTTTAGCCCACACAACAGCTGTAGCGTTACCATCATTACTCACCTGTTTATGCGTTCGTTTGCAGTTTGCTATATGTGCGTGTGTTTATAATTCCTACTCCTGCCTGCTCCTGCACTTCGACAGTTGCTGGTCTTCAGCATTAACACGAAGCTGATGCGTGTAATTTAATTTCCATTAAAGGGTTTTGTGGTTCAGTAATAATATTTATTATATATTTCATATTTCACTTTACTGCTTATACGAGTGCACGGTATTTTTAACGGTAACAGTATGCACAAATGTCTGCATATATACTTACATGCATTTTTATGAACGCGCATAAACGCACCGGCAGACATTTCGTATTTTCGGCTTAAATATTTGCACGCACATGATTTTCATATTTTATTTATCTTCCGTACGAGATATGGCCAAAGTTTGACAAAAATTATTAAAAGCGGATATTAAGTATTTCCTGCGCATTAACGGTTTTCATTTCATGTAGCTGCATAAACTTTTTACAGTTATTCAGCCATGCAGCGTCGATGAAATTGCATCGTGTTTCTGTGTTTTTGCCAAATTTACTGTTGAGAGTTATGGATATTTTACAGCTTTATTGAAGTAAAGTTCTTAAAGACTTTAAATAATAAATCTTATTTACTTAATACTTCTTTGGTTGAAGTATTATTTCAGAAAATTTTTGATTTTAATAAGTTTGTACTATGAGCCCAACTTTTTCTGTAACTCGTTACATTAATCGAAAAAATATCGAATTAAATATGCCTGGTGAATAAAACTAATGAATTTGTCGACATCGATATGTCCACTATTAAATACCCTATATAAATTTTTTTTATACTCTTGCAACATGTTGAATGAAAGTATACTAATTTTGTTCATCTAACGGTTGTAGGCATCATTTAAGACTAAGCAAGATAGATATAGGTTTACGTATATATAATATGTATAAATGATCGTGATGACGATACGAATTAAAGACTGTTTGTCTGTCCGTCCGTGCAAGCTGTAACCTGAGTTAAAATAAAGAGGAAACTTGGTAAACTTGTTCCTTATCAAAAAGTTAAGGCGGAGTTCGTAATACTACCATTGCCACGCTCACAAAACGCAATTAATCTGTGCATTCCGTAAAGTGCCATAACTAAGGACAAAATAAGATAAGCAACTCTAATTTAGAGCAGAGGATAGCAGTATGTATCTAGGGGCACCACACAGCTAAAAATGTTGAAAAAGTGGGCATGATCACTCAAGCTAAAATAGCCAAATTTACTTAGTATAAGTCACATAAGCCCCCCATAGACACTGTAAAAATGTTTGAAATCGGAAGACAACTTCGTACTCTTAAAAACGACTAAAATCGTGATAAATTAAAAACTAAATACGCCATAAACATTATATTTTACCTTCGAGATGATACGTGTGGGCTTTTAAGGAGCCGGAGTCAAAAGTGGACAATGAACGTGGAACCGCGATGGATGAAATCACATACCAGCAAATCCGCTCTACCGATTTCAACCAAATTCGGTACATGACATTACCATAACATTCCTACATGGCGGTGTGAAAATGGATGAAATCCATAAAACACAATTTTAAATTTCATTTGATTCTTTTCTTTCCAGTGTTCAAACGAATAAGCAATAAATATAACGGTATACAACTTTGCACGAATAATTCCTTTAGTATACGCCACCTTAAGACTATAAAGTGTCTAAATACAAGAAAAATTGCTCAAGCATCTGTGTGTTAAAAATGGGTAGAATAGTGCCTTAATATATGCTTCCCTTAGTTTCCATATATTTAATACAACGATCTTCGAACTTCCAGTTTACTTTATACCGCATATATCGACCAAAATGTGAGTCATCCCAATGAGAGAGATCGTGTTTTACAAATAACTGTGCGTCCTTGTGACTAAAATGGATAAAAGTGGGCAATTGACATAATCCCCACATAATAGTAATATAACATCCTGGAAATGTTATGTGAAGTACCTTAAAGAATCTCAGGGAATATTTTGTTAGCATGTAGTATTCGCAAAAATAGATAAAATCGATTAAATAGAAAAAATTTTATATACTACATATGTGTAATGATTTTCGACTTAACAAACAAACTTTTTGTCGAATTTGTCGGCTAGTGCATGAGTTATATCTACATATGTATGTATATAAAGTTCTCAATATGTTGTCAATCTCACGATAGATCACATGACGATCTTGCAGTATAAGTTTGCACTCAGCATAAAAAGCGAAATTCGTTTACGTTTATAAAAAAAAATCGGCCCACTCCGGGAATAGCAGGGATAGTTGTCAAATTAATTGAATTTTTTTTTGAGAAAAACAAAAAAAAAAAAAATGCCGAACTTTCAAAAAATGGCGATCTTCCAAAAAATGACGAAAAAACCGATTATTTTACGTAATTGATCGTGTTAAATATTGTTCGTGTATTTTTTTGAAAAGTTCATTTAAAAACAAAAATTAAAAAAAAAAAATGGTCACCAAAAGTCAATTTCTACATGCTCCGAATAAGATGAAGACTGTCCAATCGTCACAGGGCTTCACTACTTATGCCGAATTACTGGACCGATTTGATGCCGAAAATGATGGTGAAAAATTAAAGTGGATCTGTTGCGCTATGAATCAGTTAGATAAAGCGATAAAGATCAGAGTAAATGTTGCGGAGGTTGTCCCCGCCTCATATCTCAGAGCATCGCTGAGTCCGGCCTAAGGTTAAAAGGCTTACTATGCTCAGAAGTAAATGGCAATTTTTACAAACTTTTCTTTTTTTCATAAGCTTTTAGTTATTTCTCAGACTTCAAAATAGCTGTGAATTGCTATAAATCGTAATATGAATATTCTACTTAATTTTTGGAAAATGGCTACAGCCATCGTATCTCCCTCGATTACTTATTACCCATGTTGAGTTTTTATTTCTAACAACACACAAACACACAATTGTTAGCATATCTGGTAGACATTTTTTTAAACCTTGAACAGAGTATATTAAGTTTGCGTTTGTAATAGCCTAAAGGCACAATCCGCCACACTATAAAATGTACATAGAATTCATTGGCATGACACGTAATTTGATTTAACTATGTCCTGTCTGTCTATCGGTCTGTCTTCAATAGTCCAACAGTTTTTGAGATATCGACTTGAAATTTTGCACACTTATATTCTCCCAAAGAAACTGCTCCTTTATTGGAACCGCCGATATCACATCACGATGGCTTATAGTTGCCATACAAATCGAATAATCAAATATATGTCCTTGTAAAAAAACCTTTTTTATATATTAAAAAAAATGTCTTAACAAAATTTGGAGAAGATTATTCTTTATGTAAGCAAATGGAACAATGTTCGAAAAAATTGTTTAGATTAAACTTCTTCTTCTTGCAATTATGAAAAGAACAAAACTACTTTGTATGAGATTGGACTATTATAAAATAAAGCTGCTGTTTATGACCTTCTTATACTGATTTGTGTTATAACAATAGCACATTTAACTAAATTATACTAACGAGTGGGTATTATTCGTACCTAATTTATTCTTAATTAATATAAACACATTGCACATAAAAACAAAATAAACACATATACGAGTATATTTATAGGCAAACACAATATTTGACTCAATTGTTTTGTATTGCAAACGAGTTCGGCGATAAATTACCTTTTCCCACACATGATTATCATTTATACTAATAAGCTATGCATGATTATACACTTTTAATTATGCAAAACAGTAAGCCAGACGCCTTAACACACGCGCACACCACTGTGGCACTTAAATACACACACTTGCATACAAATGTATGTATGTACACATAAAATGTTACGTATACGCCGTGTCAGGCATTAATTTTATAGTCAATATTGGATTTAAATAACACACGAGCGGCATTCGTGCAAATATTTTACAGTATTTATGGCGCATTTATTGAATATGTGCGTTACGGTTTTTATGCCGCGATGCTACGTATTTCACGGTTGGCATTTGCAACATATGTTTCTATTGGCGAATGTATAATTATTTGCGGCTAACATTTGTGGCGTCTGTAACAATTTTATAATTAGTTTGATTTAGTTCGTTTTTTTCTTCGTGTATTTGTTGTGCGCTCATTAAAATTGCATGTGTATACGGTTATTATTATTATTTTATTTGGAAAGCCAGCATATTTGTGTCACAGCTGCGCCGCGCTGCATGCAACAACGCCGTTGACGTGTCCCAAGTGCGCGGCGCTTCACGTGAAAAATATTTGTTGCTAATCCGGTTCGCGCTTTTTTGTTTGTTATTTTATCGGCTTGTGGATTTGCATTTTTGCGCTGTAAAATTATTATAATTTGTTATTACAAATTACTGCTTTATTAGTGTAATTAATGATGTCAACACCATTTGTTTGCACTAATTTTGTCGGGCCAGCGCAAAAACTTAATATAAATAACTAAGAGTGACAATGTTTTTTTAAGTACAGTTGCTTTTTTGTTTACAAAATACTGCCAAATATGTGGCCTACATTTGTCTATATATAGATATAGAATTGAGCATTTGCTAATAGTAACTTTGTTTGTTTTTGCAGGATTAGGCTGAAATATTAACAACAAATCGTGCGGCTTACTGTAAATAAGTGTCACAACCAGGCTGCAATTTCAAATAATTATTTAATTCATGTGAGTACCATTTATTATTTTTAAATTGAAAATTTTCAGTTAATGAAATTTTATGGCATAAATTTCAAATTAAAATTCTGTTTATTTTCGCATATTTTTGTTACAAAATATTTGCTGTTTATTTATCTTTAAATGCATTCATTAGTTTTAAAGAATGATTTCAATACAAATTTATAAAAAACTACCTTTATTGCTGTAACAATAAGGTGTTGTGCCGCCTTGCTTTCTGGTGCTAAGGGGAGACTGTCAAATTGTGATAGTTTTAGTATGACAACTTTCGTTAATAGTTACATCAATGAGCTAAAAATAAATTTGTCTCTAAATCAAGGGCTGTGGAAATCTCAAAACGATATTTATTTGGTAGAAATTATTATTACCTGAATGAATGAATTTAGGAAATTGACATTATTTCGACTTTTTGTCATTGTCTTTACGCTGTTGTAGCGCAAGATTGTGTATTTTCTAATAAAATTAAGGAATGAATATAAAATGTCCACTTTTTAATTTTGATTTTACATTAAAAATTACGTTTTCGAATTTCGAACTGATTTGAAAAAAAAAAGACTTCGTAACACTTTTAGCGCGTGTTCTCCAAACTGCTAATGCCATGTTATAGTTGCTGTAATCAGGAAAATACTTTTCCTGGACCTATGTATTAAGTCCTCGATTTTAAACTTATAATATTTGATTCATGTCTGCTTCGGTATCTTGCAGTTGGTTACTGATTTCCATTTGACCTCTGCTGCTTGTTCGTTGTGTGTATAAAGCTCTCTTTCAATCGTTCCCAGCGGATATAGTATTAAATTTACTTCGGATTCATATAAAGAGGATTCAGTTTGGCCAACTCGTTTGCTTATTTTTTTTCAGTGAAAATATGCCTGTGGCTGGAACCCAAATTAAGAACGGGTTGTGTTGCTTGGCTAGCCGTGTATATGGTTCCTTTCTGTATCCCACATTTATTCAATAGAGTACTACTAATCGGCGCCACTAATCGGATAGAGAGAGAGATTTTCAAATCATCAGTATATACCCGCATCCACGCTCCTTCACGCACATGTAGACGGTATCCTCACTCGGAAGAGGTTATTAAAATCTAAAATCGGAAACAATTCCAACCGTCCAGTTCCTGTATTTTTGCATCCGAATATTCTTCTATACTCCGAGTAAATACGTCAACGAGCAGCTGATGTAGGAGTTTATTGAGTGAGACTTGAC
Source organism: Bactrocera correcta (assembly GCA_027475135.1). Lineage (NCBI taxonomy): Eukaryota > Metazoa > Arthropoda > Insecta > Diptera > Tephritidae > Bactrocera > Bactrocera correcta. The sequence continues at coordinate 26,068,207 of CM050323.1, read as the reverse complement.
CTTATCGGACCGGTAACCCCTGCACAGGCTCTCTGTACCAAACCGCTGGTCCGTATGTCGGAATTGGTCTTATGATGACCGTATACATCTATCTAACAATATTTAGTTTAAGGCCCAGTAGCTGCTATATACGTTTTATTTGTTCTTTCAATTTAGGTTAGGTTAGGTTAGGTTCAATAAGGTGGTCTAGGGGTTGCCCTAGATATTTAGAGATGGTAAAAAGAAACATTTTTATATCGAATGAAGGAAGGTTATATTGAGATTTTTTGTAGTTTCTTTTAGTTGCTGTTAGATTATGGGAATAATCTTATCTAGACTCGTCGCTTTAGGTGGTAAGAAGCAGTTTATGGCGTATATAATTTTCTTCTTGCTGACTATGAAGTCGAATCGCATTTGCACGTATGTCAGGTTGTATCTCCACAGCCGTTTGCTGAATATCATAAAGTGTGTTTCAGGAAGTTCTTCTAGGGATCCTTCAGCAAAATAGGTCCAGACTTCACCCCTCGTCTTTATATAAGGTATAGTGATGCCTTCCTTAGACAGTATCTTACGGTGTAGCTAATTCTTTGCAGTCTTCCATCGATGTGCAGAAAGATTGCAATAGCGACTCCTCCATGGCGTTTGTGTTTGTGTTTACCCGTTCGGTATATCTAGCATTGGCGTCATATCCTAATAGGATATTCTCCCTTCTGATCTTCTTTGTTAATCTTACTAGGGGTGCAAGTGGCTTATCAGTTTGGTCTTGTCGTCTTTCACTTAGGGCTCGTGAATTAACCTGATGTCAATGTCCCTCTAGCTTATGAAGGTTGTCAGATTTGTTGTAGCACTTTTTGAGTACTGCAGATTGATCTCAACGCTTCTAAGGCTTCCTTTTCACTCTTTCACCTCCTTTAGCAACTGGCTGCCTTAGAATATCGTTTCAGTTAGAGGCCTTAGAGGGCGTTGTTAATTCAAGAAATCCAAGGATGCCTGATCCGGGTATTTAATGACACTGTAACCGCTAAGGATTTAGGAGAGTGAAAATCCGGGTGAGGACCCACCGGATTGTCAAGTTCATATTGTAAAACTAGACTCGACAATCTGATGTCACTATTAACCCATCTCCCTATATTCCGCTCGTGGAGGTGGAGTTGGCGTCTGTGACATTGATCGACAGACTGCCTATAGCCACATTGTTGAAGTGCTTTACTTTTGCTGCACTGTGCTTGCCTTGCTTGGGTTTATTAGCCATACTTACCATCGCTTCGTTCATTTAGCGATTTCTTTTCTGCGATACATTCTGCTTATTGGTTTCTATGGCAGTTTATGATTGCTTTCCTTTCAGGAAATTCTCATACTCCTCCACTAGACTGACGATCTGGTCTTTGGCAATCCTTGCCTATTATGAAGACTGGCCTTTGGTACGGGCTTTTCCTCATCTGTTATCGGTATTTCTTTATTTTCTTGCGTTGTTTCTCTACTTTAGCAGCCAGTGTATTTTGACTAGTATTCATGGTTGGTTTAGATGGGTTCTGCACCCAGGAGCACTCTAAATTGTCTCCTGACTGTTGGATTACATTAGGAGAACTGGAGTCCTATAGGTTTTTGTCTTGGACATTACCTGAGCGTCTTGTCTTCAATGTATTAGTCTCCGTTGCTATTGATTGTCCATTTATAGTTCCACGAGGAGGCCAAAAGGAGTTGGTCACTCGTCCGCAGAGCCGGTATGCGTAAGAAAACGTTTCATACGTCCGACCTCAGCTAGTCATCTTAGTGAACCGTCTGCGATAAGTTATTCTAATACCGCCCTCCGAATATTCATCCATCAGCACGGGTATTTTAACATCTTCTTTATATACATACTTTATATCTATATTTCCATCAATAAAGGTCGACTTTTTCACTAATCACCGAAAATGTAGTCTGAATACGTTTACAATTTTATGTAGGTTAAGACAAAACTGATGGAGTTGGCATGACACTAAAACTTATATAAATATAACTTTATAGTAATATACATTTTCAAAAATTATTTTGAGCAAAATTATTTGAACATATAAGCTATTGAAATACGAAAGAGAATTTTCACGTTTTTTACAAATTTCTTAACTAGAATTCGTTTTTAATACATTATATTTCAATGTATTTTGGGGTAACTGTTGAAATAATGAATATTTTTATGTTGATCAATATTGAAGATATTGTTTTTCATCTTTATTACTTGATAAGCGTTAATGCTTATCTTATAAGGATGTTGTGAATAATCACTCCTCAGTTGGAGTTCAGCTGTTGATTCAGTCGCTTTTATTATTGCTTTTATCTCTCTATCTTAACTGTTTCCACAATCATCAAGGCGACTCTACTGTGCCTATTCTTTATCCTTTTAAAATCCCTTTTGTGAAGCTAAAAATGGCGTTGAAGGCATTTCTTAAATTATATATAAACGACAAAAATATACTTTTCCATAGGTCGATGACGTCCAAGCAACTTGCTGAAGTTTACGAACTATGCCACTCTAAATTACTTCGCCAATTACAATTAGCACTAATTTCATTTCACAAAGTGTTGATGGAAATGATTTTAGAAAATAAACGTAATCACAATTTCCGCAATTCAACACACAACTCACCGCCGGACGAGCCATATAGTCTACCAGACAACGGACGGACGTCCATTTGTCGAATCCGAGCTCGACGCAGAGCGCAGGTAACAAGCAGTCAAAGTGACTTTAAGTGGCAACATTATTGCAGGCAAATTAGTTGCCTTCATCACCTCTGCACTCACTAAGTCGCCGTCCAAGTACTTTCTCAACAAAATTTGCAACTTGAAATTAAATTCAAATTTTTCAGAGAATACTTACATACTTAGTTCGTTGTTGGCTGCAGGCAGAGCCTTAGTTTTGTTGGCAAACGGGTCGGACCTTGAATGAGAAAGCAGCGGCTGTATGTGCAAGCTATAATTGCTATGAATGCATATGAGTGTGGGTGTGTTAATGTATATATATATAAATGTATGTATTTGTGTTGGTGTAAGTCTGCAGTTGCATCAAAGTTAGGAATGCAAGCGAGACAAGACTGCTTGCGCTGGTTGTGAGTACAAACATACACAGATAGGTAGGAAATGCTGCACTAGCTCCTACTCTCTCCCTCCACTCCACCCACCATTCATCATACCGCTTGCAGCCAGCCGGCATATTCTCCGTTTACGCATAGCTTTCACCAAAATATGCTGTGCATTACACGGCCTGAGACTGAGTAAACATACCGTTGGCTGGTATGAGGCAACAAGGAAGTGGAAAAAGTTTTGTTGAAGTAGCCAAATGCAGACAAAAAGTAGATTCAAAATTGCTATGCGTCGCTGCTGTGGGCAAGTAGTCACCGGCCAAGGCATTCGTAAGCTATGAAGACTGTCCTGCCTGCCTGCCTGCATTCTATGGAGACTGTGCTATTTGTCTGCGTGTGTTGGCCAACTTAAACAGCGCTGTGTGCTACTCGAGAACTTTTTGCTGTTTTAAGACTCTTTGCCAAGCAGCAACGCAACTCAGCTACTTAAATATAAGTTTGCCTAAATTCATACATATATATTATACAAGATATGTCCATACATAAACTGCTAGTTTCGCTACTATTCTATTTAATTATTAAAACTCTTTACTCAGAATCAGTGCAACGGCGCAAATAGTTTTCGTGAGCAGGCAGATTCTTTACGAATTAATTTCACAATTTTAATTTTGTTTTTTCTTCTTTCCTTACACCTGAGATAATATTATGAGAGAAAGTGTGGCTGCTGCTGTGCAAGTTTGCAAGTCTTAGAGTGAAGTTAGCGCGTTGGCGCCTGTGCATATACTTTAGTGTCATTAAATATGCAAGTGTAAAATTTTTCAACTAAATTCTGCTGTTTTACTTATTCTAAACTTTTTTCAGTCCTCTTTTGCATTCTTCTTCACTGTACGCATTAAACGCGTGAATGAATGCGTTGAATGCAAATGTAATGAGTTTGCTTGCTGCCTAAGTGTTTGTATGTGCGAGCACACACATACAGTCTCACATATATGTAAATACATATATTTATGTGTAATGAAAAGTGTGCGCATATGGTTTTTAACATTTGTTAATATGTCGAAATCATTTGTATGCAACTCATCGCCGCAGTCCGACACCATTAGAAAAATGTGTACAGAAATCGAAACGCATATATTTGAAACCCATAGAGATATGTAAATGTGACCCATATAATCGGCATTGTATCTGGTGCAGCCATGCATTTGTAGTTGTGCATTGAATCTTAAACGAGAATAACAAAATCATTTGGCGAGCGCAACGCGCAACAGTTTCTATTTACCCGAACAAAGAGTTGACCCACAAATATTATGTAAAGGATTCGCTCTCGAGAAAATAGAGCATAAGACGGTTTCACTTGCAACCGATAAGTTAAAATTCGTGTAAGAGAGCTTAAGAATCACACAAGCTAAAAATCATTAATAGCTGTTGAAGGAAAGGTGATGAAAGTTAGTATGATTTGGAGGTTCGTTCAGAGTATCGCACTTCTGAAGCTATAATAATTTCCCATCTTTATGGCAATAATTGTGCCGGCTTGGTGGCCAGAATGAGTGAAGTCATTTTAGATACCCAGTGTTTATGTGAAGTTTTTCCAGTAAGAACTTTTTGCATCGTCTGTAACAAATTACAGGTAGAAGGGGCGGATTCTTAGCTACTGTTTCTAAACCAGTCTTGCAGCATGAAGTCGGGCATTGTCGTAATGAAAAATAATTTCTTCCAGTCTAGTTTCAGAGTTTTTGGGAGTCACTCTGGCACACATTTTAAATAAAAATCTCATACGGCACCCAATTTCCTTGCTTTTGAATGTATTTTTTTTGAATATTGCAACTATCTTAAATCCTTTCAGCTTCTTTTCTTTGTTTTCCAAGTCAAAACCAACAATTTTAAATCATGCAAACTACTTTTCTCAGCTAGAGCAATTTTGTAGCAAAATCGGAACAAAAAATTGCAAAATTACCAATCGTTATTCTGCGTTGGATTTCGAGGTCATTTGCTAAGGGTGTTAATGCTGGTTCCAAGATAAAAAAGTTATCTACGACTTCAACGTTATGACTGTCAACTGTGACGTTAGAGCCAAGTCGCGAGTGCGACAACCCCAAAATTAGACATTTCACCTTTCCAAAGTCACCTCTTAATTAAATTGACACGCATATTCAGGAGATTTTCAGTGGATCATTCTGAAATACTTATTCTAAGCGACTATGAAGCTAAAACCAGTTTCGTACTGACGAATTTTAAGGCGAATTTTCTTAAGATGATAATAATTTTTTCATTACTTTTTGAGATATCCGAATGAAATTCAATAAGTGGGTGAATTTTTATATTCCAATGATAATTTATGGGAATCGGTTAGATCGGACAACTATGTCACGTATCTCTCATATAAGCGGTCATACAAATTTTTAAACTTCTGCTTAAAAATTGCTGCCTCGAAACTCTTTATGTTTTTAGTCAGATTGGCATGTAGAATATTCTTTACATATGCGATTTCATAAAAAAACAAACGACCCGCTCTAATGTGCATAGTCCAAATTTCAACAACCACTATCAAGCGCAAATAAATCGTGAAACAATTCCTGTTACAAAAACAATAAATCGTGCAAATTTATGCAAGTCACATACCACAGGCAACTTGAATTGTTATTTATCTGTGTCAAAATTTAAGCAATTTCGGTGATGGCGAAAGTTTTTATTTCACTTTTACTTTTTTCTACCAGCTTTCCCTCCACCTTCCTCTCTCGCTCTCTACAGCGCAATCTGTTGTATGTCTGACTTGCCAAATCGAATTTGGTTTAAGCATTCTGATTTCATTGCCATCTCATTCTCCATCCTTAAGTATCGATGGCATTAAGACTTTTTGTTGTTATTTTATTATGTACTTATGTATGTACATGCCGCGTTGATTTATTTCTCTGCGTTTATAACTGTCTGACATTTTTCTTTTATCGACTTCCTTGTGTTCACTTATCGAGCATAGATTTGCAGCGTTGAATTTTATAATGACAATCAATGTCACATTTGTTGGCGATTTGTGCGAGTGATTGGGCAAATTTAGTTGATGGTGATTGGCTGCTTCTTTTGTCTTGCTTTTGTGGCAATGTCAAAGTTTTATCCTTCCAGCAAAGCTGTAATTTTGGCAATTTGATCCTTTCAAACTTTAAATAATGAATTTAAGCGGTAGAGTTGTTGAAAACTGTGGTTTTTGTTGTACTTTCAGATTGCAATTCTTATATTTCATTCATCAAACTTAGGCGTGTTCTATTGGGAATCGATTAGGTTAAACTAATTTAAGGACTTTTTCTAATCTTTATAAAATGTTTATTATCTTACGCAAATACTTTTCTTATATTTGGTTTAAACAACTTCTAGACCGCAGCTCCCTTTTCTCAGTATTCCAAATTGTGTTATTGATTTTTTCCAATCCCAAAAGAGAGCGTATTAAATGTACATTGATGGACAGTAGTATCAAGTTTGGCACTTTAGCTTTTCTCAACTTTTAGAATATTGAAAAACAGGTTTACTTTATCTGTTTAAATAAACATAACTCACTCTGAAAACTAAGTAAATTAAAGATGAAGAAGTAATTATTGTGTAAAACAAATTAAAAGTCGATTTGGTCAGGTTATGGAGGCCGACGGTCACGTCACATATAGTCCTTAGTAATGTCTTAGATATGAGTTTTAGATAATTATGGAAAGAACCATAGGAGGAGTTTCAGTGTCTTGTTATTGCTTTGGTAGCCAGACGGATAGCATTTCAGGTATTTTCATCAACCACAGCCTCCCTGTTTCTACGAACGTATTACTGACGTAATACGATGGAAAATAATTGCCGCCAGTCTTACTGCAGCATTTTGGAAGCTTGAAGGTTCGTTAGAAATCCAGCTCCGAGCAATAGCTAATGGCTCCTACTTCATTATAAATTGTTTGTCCGCGTCTACAATTGTTGCATGTTTCGCTGGCAAGTCGCATGCTCCTGCGCCGTCCACCTTACTTTACTGTGATCTTCCTTAGCTCCCAAATAAAGCGGTTTGTTATGTGGTCTATTTTATCCACAAACCCCTGGCACGAAAGTTTATGGTGCAGAGTAGTCCACCACACCAAAGCTTTACTACAGCTGTGTAACACCAATACATGAGGCCAGTTGATAAGCCGCGTGGAAACCCTAACCCTCATAGGGTATCACCTTTCACTCTCTGCTCCACATTGAGTTTCTAAATCAGTTTGCCTTACAGAATTAGTCCCAGGTACTTGGTATTCTTTTCAGTTGTTAATTGAACAACGTTTAGGCTTCTCTGTGTTGCGATTTTGTACCCCCTTTTAAGGAATACTATATCCGTCCTATTGACATTTACCTCACGTTGCTGATTGTGTTTTAGAATTTTCCTGACACTAATATAGCTACGTCGTTTGCATAGGCTATCAACTGGAGTGTTTTCCTTTGAATTTTTTTCCAGAAACTCATTAGCAACAAGTGACCATAAGTGTGATGACAATACACACCACTGAGTAATTCCTGATTGCAGTAATCTAGGAAATCTGGCTTCCTTCCAATCCATATTAATCGTGCTGCAGCTAAGCAGATCTTTTGTCAACACTATGATGAAAAGCTCTTTCCGGACTTCTTCCAGACTGTTAGCGATTGCGTTACTGGATATATTACACGTATTGAATTCTCCGATTATGTGAAGAAAGATATCTAGAGCTTTTTCTATATTTAGGATTAGTGAGTGAAATGCAGTCTACGTGGACTTACTCTTCGTAAAGGCGTGCTGTGTTTTCAATATACTAGACCAGAAAAAATTGTCGCTTATGCAAGTATAGACGTTTAGAGTTTTTTCAAATTTCTTCAGAAATAATGAGGTTGAAATTATTGGTCTATATTCTTTCGAATAAAGGAGAACTCTTTTGTCTGATTTTTTGGTATGAATAGGACCTTCTTCTCTCTTCATTAAATATTGAATTGTCACGTAGTTTGTAAATGTACTTTATACTTAAATGATCAGCGTGATGAGGTTACTAATTTGATAGATATAGGGTGGGCCATATAAAATTTTAAATTTAAAAAGTCTTTAAAAAAAAACAGCTTGATATTTTTCAAAGGTCTAACATTTATTTAAAGGGTTGTTTTATGAAATTTATTTGTGGAAAACAGTTTCGGACAAATGACCACTACGGCTGAGTTTACAGTAGCTTATCCGATCCACCTAATTTTGAAAATAGTCCAACGGAGTTAAATCGCTGCTTCTGGGAGGCCAATTCACATCACCTATTTTGCTGATTATGCGATTATCGATAGGGCGATTATGAGATTGAGGCGATAGGACGTAAAAGATTGAGTGTAGCGTTTGCTGTATGGCACGTAGCGTCGTCCTGTGCCCCAACTGCGACAATTCTGCTTGTTAACGTACCCATCGAGGTGGAAATGAGCCTTGTCCGAAAAGATGCTTTTTCGGTAAAATTGACCATCCTCGTTTTTTTTTTCAATATTTCCCAGTTTTTTTTAGACTTTTTACTGAATATCTGTCACTTTCCGAATGGTATTTGGCGTTTCCAATGTTGAAATATAGACAATTCAAATTTAAAACGTTAAATGGCCCACACATTATATGTAATTAGTCGGTGAATATCTGAAGGAAGATTTGAATAAAATACATTTTTATGTTATTAAGGACTTGTAAATCGACTTGTTTTTATTAAATAATGTGCTAGAAGGAATTTGCAAAATGTTTTCAGTTAAATGCCAACCTTTGGTCGGTTATTTTGTCTTTGTTATATATATACAAGTAGTTGCTAAAAGAAACCTGTGAAGGGTATTAAGCTTTGCTGCTTTGAAGTTTTGAAGTTTTTTTTTTGTTTTACTTCAAAAGAAATAAATCTATTACTAGTGGAAATATCCAAATAAACCTTTTCAAAATGTTGCCGGTTATAAGCAATACGATAGTATGAATTGCTTAAGATTTAAGTACATTGGAACACAGTCATATGCAAAATAAGTGAAAGTACAACAAAACAAAAAAGAAATTCTTAATCAGTAAGGATGCTGTTATAGTCCGGGAACACAAATTTTTTTTTTTTTTTTTTTTGAAAAATGGCGACTGAAAATAAAAATCATTTTTTACGCTTTTTTTTGAAATTCCTGAATTTTTTTAAAATATTAAAAACAAAAATTTTGACACGATGCTGGTAGGAACGATAAAGGATTATATAAAGAAGGTTCACACAAAATTTCAAGTAAATTGGTTGTATAGAACTTGAGATAATGCCGGTACCGTGTGGAAAAAAGTAGCTTCGAGAAAAACGCGTTTAAAAAATTCGAGACGGCCGAACTGGGCAGGGTACTGCGTCACTAAAGTAACTGTAGCTCCTTAAATAATTTTAATTTTTAAAAAATCCTTTGGAGGATATGTTCTTAAGGGTCTAAACTTTAAATATATGAAAAAAATTGAATTTTTCAAAATTCTAGTGTAGAATACCCCTTTAAAATAATAACAATGTTTTTTAACACTACAAGTAGTTTTATATACTAACGAGCTAATTACCAACTAAATTACATGGGTTTATTCAACATAAGCGACTAGAGACATCTGTCTAACCGTGCGATTCTGTAACGTGAGACAGTATCAAGTCTCTAAATTTGAGATTTTGAGTTAGAGACAATTTTTGAGACTTGAGACGATTTTGCTATTCTGTAAGTGACAGTCACTAAAAATTTGCGAGTCTCTCAACTGAAAACGAACAGGTCTGAACATCTGTCACATTTCATTATTTAGAGATGTATGTAAAACCTGAATGAAGAAAGACTGTCGATAACAAATATTAAATTATCTTTAACGCAGTGAAAAAGATGAATTACCAATTAAAATAAAAATAAAATGTAGTATTTGAAATATCATAGAGCTAAAATTTATGTAAAATTGATTTTTTTTACTTTTACCTGATTGAGTTTTGTATAAAACATAAATACCAACAATCGATTATTATCTGTGATGATCTCTATAAGTGAATTGTCAATACATTCAAAATGGAAAACAGAGGTAAGTAAACGTTAAATTAAAGTTTTGCTATTATATTCGTTTACTTTTATATAATTAACTGTTGCATTTCCAGAATCCTTGCGTACAACAAAGGAGCAAATCGAATGCTACTTAGCATTTCTAGAGCTGCGCCCTCAAATGAAGCTACACAAGAACGATCCCACACGGCCCAAAAGATTAGAAGATCTGTGGATCGAGCTTGCCCAACAATTAAACGCTCTAAAGGGTCCATCACGTTCGCCTACCAAATGGAAGGAGGTATATCTTTAAATATACACTTATATATAATTATATATTTTAATTGTAATAAATATCTGGTTTATTTTAAAGTGTTTAAACCACTGGTAAAATCAAATTCGATCAAGGGCAAGAAAGGCGAAGGTAAGTAGGATATTAACTGGTGGAGGACCCATGCAGGAAATACAATCCTCCGAGCTGGAAGAGCGGGCGATGGAAGCACTAGGGAGGACCGTGGTTGATGGACTGCCTGATGTCCCAACTATTGGAGTAGAGGTATGTATGATTAAATAAAATCCTTGCATATAATATGTTTATAAACATATAATAAAATGAAATATTTTCTTTTTTCGTTTAGAACGACATTATAATCGATATAGATCCCCAAAGTCCGACCGTAAGCGAGATGCCATCAACTTCACGATCTCGAAGGCAGACTTCTCAAGAAATGTTTGCTGACATGATGGCCACAATGAAAAAGAGAAGCGAAGAAGAGGCGAAATTTAGAGAGACATCGCAACAATGCTTTCAAAATGTTGCGGACTCTTTGAATAATATGGCATATGCTATTTTAAAGCTATCCGAAGCTGTTTTGAAAAAAAATTAAAAAAAAATTTTGTTTAAGTTAAGAAGATATTTTTAAGTTCCTATTACTGTATATAATGTGCATACACACCAAAGAATATTTTTAAGTTACGAAGATATTTTTAAGTTCCTGTTAATGTATATAATGTACATACACACCAAAGAATATGTTTAAGTTAAATAATTTTTAAGTTCCTATTAATGTATATAATGTACATACATATGAAAGAAGACTGAATAAGTTAAATTATTTTTATGTTCCTATAATGATTATTATGTACATACATATCAAAGACTGAATAAATGAATTTATTAATTTTTTGTAAAAATATAAATGAAAGATTTATTTGTAAAGATATTTATTTACAAAGATTGTGTGAGAGAATTTAAGCAGCTACGTCGTGCATTTATCCCTGCATTGTAATACTGATTTGCTTGAGCTGGAGAATTATCATTGAAGGAAGAGTCTTCAAAGCTTTCAATATCGATTTTATCGAAGTCACAAATACCATGTTTTTGCAAAATGTGGTGTAAAATTGAGCAAGTATAAACTAAGAACGCGGCGTTTGAGGGTGTATACCTCAGTACTCGCTCTTTAGATAAGCAACGGAAACGAGACTTTAAAACACCAAAGGCTCTTTCAATTATGTTCCTGGCCTTTATATGGATTCTGTTATAAGAACTTTATTTGGTGCAGATGGGTTTGATATAGGAGTCAAAAGCCATGGCTCTAGTGGATATCCTGAGTCACCTAGAAGCCACTTAAATGAACCATAAACATGTTCCCTTAATAATTTTATTCTGGCCGGCGATGTTCTCCAAATTCCGGAGTCAAGGCATGAGCCAGGAAAACGAGCATTTAAATGGCGAAAAATAAGTTTGTCGTCACAAATCTAAAATTCATATATGTATACATATATTAATTACATTAAATAAATATTTTAACCTACCGCTTCTACGTTAATACTGTAGTAACCCCTTCGGTTCATGTATTCATGTGGAATAACATTAGACGACGAAGATGGTCCAATTATGGCAACATAGGTGCAGTCAATAGCACCAATCACTCCTTTTATTCCGAACTTATTATGGAAACTAGAAATATTTTTATCTTTTAATATACTTGTTTTAATTTAACTCATATATATATACTTTACCCCATTTTAATTGTGTTGTAGTGCTCTGTTGCATTTGCGAAGTTTATTTCCACATTTTTGTGTTCCAACACAAGTTTGCATATATGCCTTATACTTCGGGATATGCTAGCTTGGCTCATGGCAGATAAATGGCTATTTCCAATGCAGTATTGGTATGAGCCATTTGAAAAAAAATATAGCACTGAAACGAGCTAGTACACCAATGTTTAGTAAAAAATTTTAATTTAAAAGAATGAACACTCACCCGAATCTCAAAAGGAATAGCAGACTTTCGGAAGCGACTATCGTGAGGTTTCAAATCCTGCATAAGGTCCCAACACAATGACTTCGGAAAACGAAAATATTTTATAAATATTCCTTCCTCCAATAAAAATGGATCCTCACTATTCCTTAAGTGTGCCAAATTCCTCCTGTTTGCAATTCTAATTGAAAAAAAATTAATAATATTTTTATATTCATTGCTATAAAACAATACTTACCTTTCTTCATTTTCATACGTTTGTAAAATTAACAAAAAAAGCTGCGACTTCTTCGTCCATTGCTAGTTTTTTATATTATCAATACGTTTGTGACCTGCTTATTACCAGCTGACAAAATTTGAGACTATGTTTTGAGACTTGAGACTGTGACTGTTTAGTGAATAGTAACTAGTATCAAATTGATACTTTGTCTCAAAATGTCTCAAATAGAGACTAGAGACTGGTTACAGAATCCCGCTATAAGAGAAGATTTTTCCCTTCCTCATTTACATGATCATTAAGTCTTTCGTAGCATGAAATCTTACTTCTTCGGCGACGTCAGTTTGATTATCAGTAGTTCTGATGCACCAGGGAGCCTTAACAATGGCACGTAACATCTTATTTTGAAAATGTTGAGTAATATTTATGCTTGTACTACTGGGGCAACTCTACATATGCGCAACATACGATCATATTATATTGGCTGACTGGTTTGACTTTCGTATAATTAGCCATTGCATTTTTGACAATTTCGTAATTTAGCATCAAGCGTAATGCCAAGTTGTTTGACATCAAAAAAACTTTTAGGTTGATAACTAATTCTTTTGTATGTAAACATGAACCGACTTGCCAACGCTCAGATTGTTTTCCATTTCTTCGACCAAGTGACTACAGAGTTGATTATATAGCAGATTTCGATGTATAGTATCATTAGCAACGAAGGCAGTCATACTATTTGGTACTAACGGTAAGTCTGAGTATAAGAATATACAAAAGTTTTCTTAAAATACTTCCTTGCGGTACACTGCATCAATTCCCTACAGTTTGCAGAATTTATTCCCTTGTTTAACACGTCCATCTGGAGATGATATAACAGAACCTCTTTTGGAAGTTGAATATCCTGGGGTAGTATCTGAAATAACGTGGCATCCTCTTACATTTAAGATATTTCGTACTTTTCCAGAGCAAGTAATCAACTTTTTTATCCGCTGATATTTGAGATATGGATTTATGTATTAACGCATGCTCAATATGACTGATTTCTCATTTTAATTACTTTTTTGAGGTTGGTTAGGAGAATTTTGATTTCTGTAATATTTTTCGTTGTATTTTGTTCATTCAACAAATTGGCTTATCTGTAAGTAATGTATGATTTGTTTAGGCAATCCTGTCTATATCTAATAATAATTTAAAATTACTTCTGCTCCAATTTAAGCACATATATTTTTATTTTAAAAGCAAAATGTTTATAAGCAGTCAATAGCTCAAGCATTATGCATTTATGCCTAACAGTCTTTATTATATTAATCCCTACATTACTTGCTAAATTACTTAAATAACTACAATAACCATTGATCCGCTTCCATTTGTAATCTTCATAAAAGCAATTTTTGTGCCTAATGCCACTTCTCACATCTCACAGAACAGCTTGGTTGATGTTAAATTGCAAATTATTTTCATTAGAGTTTCACAAAAAAAAAAAAAAATAAATAAAAACAAGAAAAGCCTAATGCAGCGCCAACCCAATTCTGACCCTTATAAATTGTTAAGCATAACTAAGAATTACGCTATTATTGTTTTACAAATGATTTTAATACCTAAGGGAAAAATGTGATACCCAACGGTCCAAGCAGGAAATAAAGCAAAATAAAATGCAAAAATACAATGAAATTTATGCGCATCAAAGGCGAGCGCTTATCATAGATAATACGTATTTATGTGCGGATATCCAACTTACTGCTGCCAACTGAGTTTTCCATTGCAAAATTTGTTTCTAATTCCACAATTTTCATTTTGTAGCGAACCCTTGTAACCATTACGAGCACGCGCCACGCAAAAATGCACACACGAACACACATTATACTGAGGGAGCGGTGGCAGGGGAAAAATATTATTATTTTTTTTGATAAAAAGAATGTCTTAGATATGCATACAATTATGGCAGGAGTTTTTCAAGCGTTTTATTGCGTGAAATTTCACATCATAAGCGTGGCTGCAGACAACAACAATCCGAACATTGGCAACAATAACAACAGTGGCAACAAGTTGAAAGTAATATAAACTTTTTTATGCGCTTCGTTTAATATTAAGCGAAATTTTTTCGCAACCCATAAGGGTTTCTGTATATATGTACGTTAACAACAGTGTTGCCACACTTAAGTTTACAAGCATCAGCTTTGTTTTGCTACATTTTTCCGCAGCTTTTTTGAGGGTCGCCCGCTTTAAAATCGGGATATTAATAACTTCTTTTCCTTCTTACTTTTTTCTTACTGTTGCTTCCCTCCCTCCCTTAGCAGCAGTCTCCGGTGCGGATAACAGTGCAAAGTCTTGTTAACAATTGGCTGCAAGAAAAAAGTTCCCGTCGTCCAATTGAGGAGCGCCACAATAGCGCAACAATCTCGGCAAATTAAGCGCCTGTAATAAAGTGTAGTGCAGATAAACCATAATAAAGCGCCTTTGAAGTATTAATGTCATTAGACTGCTGTTTACGAATAAACCAAAAAAATAAAATAAAATGTGAGTATAAATAAATCCTTTCGAAATATGAATAGCCAGCGAAGCGCACAAAGCAACAAATGTACCGCTCGCCATTGTAGGCTGCGTTTGTTTGAGTGTGCAGGTAAGCACGCGTTGAAATCTCATTTATTTCTTCCCTCATTACTTTTTGTGTGTGTGTTCCTTGTTGCTGCAATTGCATCAGTGCTTATTACCCAGTTAACAATTTTGTGAGATTTCTTTCCGGATATGGGACAACTAAAACAGGTGAACGTGGTCCTAGTTTTTTCAACCATTTTTGTCTTTTCTCCCTTAATTGCTTCAGCTAACTATAATAAGCAATTATTTTGTAATATAAGAAGAGATTTTTATGTATGTTATAACCATTCATCAGATCTTGGAGATTCCCAAAGAGGCGAGGTCCTGGTTTTTCCATCGGAGTGGAGTTCTTCCTCATCCTCTGCTGCTCCTTGTGGGTAATGCGCCGAATACTTTCAAAGCTGGAACGTTTTCATCCATTAGGATAACATAACCTAGCGCAGCCGCTGTTTATTAATTCGATGAAACATGTGACGACATTGACATATTTGGTAAAGCTCATCGTTCCATTGCCTGGGATAGAGGCCGTTTCCCAAGCACAATCTTAATCTATAAATCTACCGAAAAATCTTTCTCTCGAAAACTCGTAGAGCCGACTCATCAGATGTTCTCATCGTCCAAGCCTTTGCCCCATATAGCAGAGTGTGTGTAGAGTTTGCTCTTTTTCGTCAAAAGAGGGCTTTACTTCTTAATTGGCTTCTCAGTAGAAGATTTTACCTTATCTAATCAGATCTGTAGCTTGACTTATTTCGTCCAGCCGAAAAACAAGAAGTCATACTAAGGGGAGTCGCCATGTTTGTGACCCAGTTTGATATCGAACATCTTGGAGAAAACTTTCTCGCTCTAGAAGGAGTTTTTGGTATTACTCAACGTCAGTTTACATAACCGTATTATTTTACAGTTTACATAACCGTAATATATTTACGAGGGTTTCAAATTCAGACGTAGCGGCATAAAGACAGCTCCTTTGTTCTGCTGTCAAAAACAGCTTTAAAATCGATGTTGGTGGGTGTGCGCCGATCCTCTTCTCATGCATTTTTTCCAAAACTTAGCGCATGGTGAATACCTGGTCAGTTGTTAATTTTCCAGGTCTAAAGCCATACTGGTAAGGTTCAAACAGTTTCTTGACGGTGGCCTTAAATGTTGCCCATAATGCGCTTGATAGTATCTTGTATGCGATATTGAGGAGACTTATGACACGGTAGTTGCTCGTAAGGCAATCCATTGGCCTCCGTCCCTTTGTTATGCTTCAGACGAGTAATTGCTATTTGAACTTCTTTAATATCGGGCAATAGAAAGTGTCCGCTCCATCGTTATCAGTTGGGAAATCGGGTTGGCCACCTCCAGATGTTATGCTTTCACTGCCATTCAGCAGGCTAGGGAAGTGTTCCCTCCATAATTTTAGTATGACCTGAGCATCAGTCACTAAATCACCTCTGGGGATTTTTGAAGAGTGTGCTCCGATCTGGAAACCTTCTGTTAGTCGCCGCATCTTTCCGTAGAATTTCCGAGCATTACCTCTATCAGCCAGCTTATCAAGCTCTTCATACTTACGCATTTCGGCCTCTTCTATTGTGGTCGATTATAATGTTCTGTTTTTACCTTCTCAGTCCAGCTCTCATAGGTGCGCTCTAAGGGCTTGTAGAAGACGTCCTTCTCCTCCTCGTCCTAATTTTCGGGATGTAGGCGAAATTCAGTGATATTTTGAAGAACTTTGCTTTGATGTGGATTGTGGCTAGACGTTTATCCACCGGGGTGAATGCCAGGACTTGGCGATGGAGTGCGAGTATCTCTCTTACCACGAATCTGACACCGAATTTGCGGTCCTTTATAAAGCTAGTAAATGCCACAAAGACCTACACGTCCCAGTCCTCTTCCAGTCCATCGCTCTTCTTGGACGGTGGTGATGTCAACCTTTACTCTTACGAGGACAACAACGAGCTGAGCAGCGGCACTTTCCCAGTTAAGGGCCCCGGTATTCCGAGAGCATGCCCTCAAATCACATTCCTTAATTCGTTTGCCTTGGTCGTCATCACAATTGGAATCTCTCATCCCAGGCTGGTTGTTATTTTTGATTGGGTGCGTTTTTTTACGTGACGGGTCCCAAACCCAGCGCTCAATCCTATGGAGGGATGTTACTCGGTCTAAGATTGGAAGTCGTGAGCTCTTTGAGCCATATGTACTTGTAAAAGAATCGCTACTGGCTTTTCCCTAGGGAATGGCGCTCAGAGAACTTTCCTCACTTTTGTGAACTTCTACACATGAGTCCATCCTCTATTGGATTAGTTAGGCATACATATAACATGTTAATACAGTTAGTTATCGTTTTGGTTATCTTCATTTATATACTTACAAATGAGTTGTAGAACTCGTCCTTGCCGTTACTATTGACTTATCCAATTTTTGTGAAGATACCTGCAAAAATAATAAAGTTCTCCATTATTTTGTGTTTGATTGATCAGTTGACTGGCAGTTAGATGCTATAGTCATCCAATTTAAACAATTTATACGGATATTGAAGCTATGCCTTGCACAATAATCTCTGTCAAATTTCTAGAAGATACCTCGTGAAATGAAATTTTTTTTGATTTCGATCGTTCAGTTTGTTTGGCAGCTACATGCAACAGTGGTCTGAAATCGACGTGTTCGACGAATGTGCAATTCTGGAGAGAAGAGGACGTTTACAAAACTTTTTACCGATATCTCAAAAAGTGAGAGATTAGTGCGCGTATACATATATAGACGGACAGACGAACCTGACTAAATGGACTCAGCTCGCCACTATGATCATTTATGTATATACTTTCTGTGATCTCCGACATTTCCTTCTGAATCTCACAAACATCGTGACAAACTTAATAAGCCTTGTATAAGGTATAAAAATTGCAACTTAACAAATTTACCGATTTTTCGAAAGAAATGTCAACTTTTGCTAAACAATGGGATGACTTTTAAGCCAACAATATTGTACTTTTCACATAATTAAAAAACTGGAAGATATGGACAAACTAACCAGAAAAAAATCAAACTGATTGGATGAGTTAGCTTCGATTAAAAACTGCAGTCAATTTGAAAGTTTTAGTTAAAAAAAATGATTTCGAGACGAAAAAGAAATAAAGCAAAATAAAAAAGGAAAAAATTAGGCTTATACCCTTTTAGACCCAAAATTTTACATACTTCTGAAATTATTTTGAATTGGTATAAATAAGACATTATCATTCGAGACTATATGACCTCATGCTCAAAATATCAAAGAAAGCAGATGCTCTAAACTCTACTCTTTTTGTCATCTGGGTTAATGAGTTCTTCACACAAATTGCAACAATTTATAACACATACAAATAAAGCGCTCATTTTGCGCATTCTTTCATTATTTCCTACACTTCGTTAATGTTTTGCCTTTCTTCCATTTAATGTAACAGTTAAAGCAAGATCTTGACGCTCGCTTTTTACTGTTTGTTTTATGCCAACCGCTTTTGATTTGTTCCTCTCGCTTTCATATTTTATTTCATTTGCGTGATTTCAATGTTGAATTGCGGTAACTGTCACATGAGACAATGCTGCATGCCACACAAGACCACCACTACTCCACTCCTACAAGTCACTCAATGAAAGTGAAAGATAAATGCACAAGCAGCAGGAAAAACTGAAAAATTTTTCCACACACACTCACACACACACATGCTACTTGAGTTTCAGCTTCCTTAGTTGTAATGGATGCCGCATGGACGCTTGGTTAGGCAGCACAAATAGTTGCTTTTGTTTATTATCCCTTGCAAATATATGTGCGTGTGTGTTGGTGTGCGTTTTTGTTCTTCATACCGGGTATCATTGCCTCACCACCCATTTAACGAGCGTCACGTTTTGACTTTGATTTCCTCCTCAGGTTTCATTTGAACGGAGCTCCCGCAGTCCACAGCGCCGCTTGTTCACTTTGATATAAAGCCATGACACCTTCACCACCATGACCACTCGAAGATCCACATACCAACACACAAGTCCACATATATATATGTATGTATATGTGTTTGCGCCTTTACTTAGAAACGCTGTTGCGATAAATCAGTGTGTTTTATGTGTTCTCCTTGCCTCGCTGGCTTTTGGTTTTTCCTCGGCTTCTTCTTCACTCCATCATGGCGCTGCTGTCACGCATATCAAACACTTATCCCATCTAACCATCGTCGGTGTGGCTTTATGTGTCTCTGCTTGTCACAGCGCTCGTATTACAAACGCACACACATACACACACATAGACGCAACTGTACTTTTAAGGGATTTGTATAATGCAGCATATCAGCGTCGAATTGTGGCTTTCGAAAGTGTCCTTCCAGTTAGCTGGAAATTGAGTTCGATGAGGTTGAGCGATGTGAAATGAAATTATCACAATGTGCGTTAAGCAGCATTTAAATAGAGAAATTTCTACACCCCAACATTTCTGCAAGAATTTGCCACATTTTAAGTGCAAATGAGGCTTTTGTGTCTATTTTAATGATCGGAAATTTTGAAGTTATTTTTGGTATATTTGTTTTTCTGTTTTTGGAAAATGGTGTCATGTGACTTTAGAAATGCAAACATTTTTGCTGTTCACACATGGTCATCCATCATTTATGACTCGCATTAGTTTCACAAATATATTTGAACTCAGCAAATATTTTGCTAGAAGCTAAAATTACAAATGCGCTCTTATTTTGAGAATGTTTGTTAAAAGTCAAACAGATTTAGGAACTAAGGTCTTCTTTTTAATTATGCATGTTTACGTGTATGTAAGGGAACCGAAAAATAACTATATATTTATCGTCATCGATGAGTTTAAGCTCTCGATTTCACCGATTTACTATTAATTCAAGAATAGTTTGGAGATCCATTTTTGATCGTCTGGTCTCATTAGTTGATCAATTTATCTTTTGACTTTCAGAAATTTTTATATTGTAATAGTTATTATTTATTAACATTTTATTAATTTTTGTTACCTAAATAAGGTATTTAAGGGCATTTTTCAATAATTTTTCTCTAAAGTCAAGCGATTGCCACAGAATCAAATAGGCTTTTGCTGCAACCACAATAATTCGTATGATATTGTAGAAAGCTTTCTTCTTCGGTTAGTCTTTTTTGAGGTGTGCTGCTTTTTAGTTTTTAATTTTAAATATTAAACATAGCCTTATCTTTTCAAAAAGCTGCTCATTTCCGGAACTCAACGATGTAGACTACTAAGTTTATATATATTTTTTTGTTTTAGGCCGTAAGGAGGGTTTAAAATGCCTTCGCGCCACATAGGGATCGTCATCCTACGTGAGTGGTGTACCCACCAAAACGCTCCTTCTTCTATCATGAAATTTTTTTCCTTACCCCAGGGCCGCTTTCGCATTACTTCAGGCAAGGCTTCCAAGATGGACCCATTACAGGTCAATTTCTACTCTCCCTGCGTCCAGGGATGCCTACGATTTTGTAGCCAGCATCAAGCTATTTGGCTCGTTTTCTATTGGGAGTTCGCGTCCATGTCTCTTTTATTTAGTGCGTAGAACATGTTCCGCGTACGAGGCAATTATTTTCCAGTTTTCGCTGCTAGATACCATTTTTTCTAAGGGATTTTCCGCACTTAATTCTCCGAGTTTATTTTATACAGTCCTTCGTGCTTCTTTCCACTGGCGGCACCTGAAAATGATATGGTTTGCATCGTCTAGTAGTTCGTCTCCATAAATACATGCTGGGCTTTCTGCTTTTCCCATGTTGTATAGATATTTTCGTAAATACCCGAGACCGGACAGCATCTGTGTTATGTAGTAGTTTACCTCCCCGTGTTTTCTACTGTACTACTTCTCCATTTCTTTAATCAGTTTGGCGGTCCATCTTCCTCTGCTCTGCTCCACCGATCTTGCCAGAGTTCAAGAGTTTGCTTCCTCGGCTGTTGTCCTGTCTACTAAGTATATAGCTGTCATACAAACTGAGCGATCAAAATTAAGTTCTTGTATGGAAATCTATATACTTCACAAGATATCTTCTGGAAAATAGGATCGGATTATTGTCCAACCTACGGTCTCCGACCAAACCGAACCACTATAGCATTCAGTTGTTATACAAGCTCATAGTTCAAATTTAAGATATGTATAAACGAATTTTTCCAAAAAGTGTGTTTTGCTGTGGCACATTGGGGACATTTCAATTAACCTCTAATACGAGGGCTGCTATATATATTTCTGGCCTAATAATGAAAATAGGCATATTTATCAACGAAAATGTTTTTTTATTAATTTATATTAATCGGATTATTGTCCAACCTACGGTCTCCGACCAAACCGAACCACTATAGCATTCAGTTGTTATACAAGCTCATAGTTCAAATTTAAGATATGTATAAACGAATTTTTCCAAAAAGTGTGTTTTGCTGTGGCACATTGGGGACATTTCAATTAACCTCTAATACGAGGGCTGCTATATATATTTCTGGCCTAATAATGAAAATAGGCATATTTATCAACGAAAATGTTTTTTTTTTTTTCTTTTTCGTTGGATTCGGCTCGTCTTGGAATACTCACACGATCGATTGCTGTTTTGTTTTGAGCTCATACGCATAGATCCATGATTCGTCACCTGTGACGATCTTATAAACGTCTTTTGTAGTACCGCCATCGTTTTTTCTCAGCATTTCTTTACACCAATCCACACGAGCCTTTGTTTGAGCGATTGTCAAATTGTGCGGGATCCAACGAAAACAAACCTTTTTTACGGCCTGGTGTTCATGCAATATCGAGTGTTTGCTGGTGGGATTATTAGTTCACGTACGGCATCGATGTTTTCTGGCACAGCGGCTGTTTTTGGACGACCTTCACGAAATTCGTCTCTGAGCGAGCGTCGGCCACGATTGAATTCGTTGCAATAGTTTTTCACAGTGCTATAGGATGGTGCTTCATAGCAATACAAAGATTTTAGTTCATCGATTCACTCTTGTCGTGATAATCCACGTAGAAAGTTGTGAAAAATGATCGCACGAAAATGTTCACGAGTTAGTTCCATTTTTTGGCCGCGATGAATTTTTTAATTCCCTGTAAATAAAACAATTTTCATGATTAAATGACAAAACGTTCTGAGTGATGTTATGCTAAAAAATGTCAAACTTTCCAATGGAAATGCCAGATTGCACCTGGGAACACTTAGTGTTGCCTAGTCCAGAAATATATATAGCAACCTAGGTATTTCTCTTTTGGCACCATTGCAGTTCACCCCTCTAATTTTAGCTTATACGAGTACCTATGTACAATGAAGTCTACGGTTTATATCGTGTTATATTTTGAAATAAAGTTTACTACTTTCCGATTATTAAATAAATCGTTTGAATACTTTTTCTTTCAAAAATAACCAGCAGCAAATTTAACCCTTTGTTGATCAAGCTCAAAAAGAAATATTTTTTCTAATTTATTTTCGTATAAAATTTTTCATATGCATGTTTTGTGATTCTATAGAAAATAGCTTAGTACAAGAAAGGATATGGTGATATGGTATTTAGGAGTTCCGTGGGTTTGAAGAATATATAAGTTTTTAATATTTTGATGCCGTGATATTTAGCAAATCAGTTTAGTTTCTCCATATATAGTTTCCATTATAGTTTGGACTGAACCTTTTTATGCTAAACATTTCATATTTCCCTCGGGTTTCAACAAACACTAAGCAATGCACTGCTACATTACCTCATCGGACATCGATTGCCACTTACTCTATACACAAGATTCATTGCTTGATTTTTAAAAACTTTGTTTGTTGGCACAAATATTCTTCTGTATAATTAAACCTTCTGCAACGTTTCGTCTATATTCTAGCAGTGAAACTTTTTCATTAGTTTGCACGATTTGACAAACGAATTAATGAACACAAATTCCAAAAGTCTCCAAATAATCTATGTCATCATTTTTAGTTAGAACGCCTGTCTATTTCATAGAAATTTGGCAGCTGATCGCCTTGGTCTACTTCAACCATCAATGCGTTGTAATGACATTTAGATATTGAAAATATAATTTTTGATGGTTTTCAGCTCTTCTCTTGCTAGCTTTCATTTAAAAAAAAAGCTCGCATTTTATCATTTTCTTGTCCAAACTTTATGTTTGAAGAAAGTCTTTTCGATTTTCTCTAATTGTCTCGGATGTAAAAATTTTCTTCGTTCGAAGAAACTCTAAGGGCAATACAGTTGTATATCATTGTCGAAGTACTCGTATACGTACTTATTCTTGCCGCATTCGTTTTCTTTGAGGTACACAACCACTCTTTTTTACTTGAGAAGAAAGATAGTACGGCAGAGTTCGGTTTGACGACAAGGGATTAAACTGGCTTTCAAACAAAAAATTTTAACTTATCCTTAACAACGATAAAGGGGGGTGCACCATGGAACATGAAAACGGTGGTCCCGGTATTCTTATAGTAAAGAGAGAAGTTGATGATATCAGAGAGAAATATGTACTTAAACTTCGGGAACATTCAAATCTGTTAACTTGAACAATCCTGTAGCTTCCAATTGCTCATAACCGTTTTTTTTTTATTAATTATTTATTTGTATATGAAATAGCCAGGAAAAAGGACTGGCTGATTGTAATAGTTAAATGTGGCATCCAGCTGTTGAGTTCTTTCAAGTTTTCCGAAAATTATCAAACCCAGATTTAAAACTTTTTTCACTAAATGATCACCAAAATTTTGATAACACTAAACAATAAAGGCGATATTAAATAGCTTCTGTATTGAAAATTTTTTAATGCATAATTTTTTATATGTACAGGTACATAAGCATGCAGTTGGTACGCTATCGTAGAGGGACATCACAATTTTCAAATTGATTGTGTATCTCTATCATTACTGGAAATTATATTCGTAGAAGTTAATTTTTTAGAAGGCAGAACGACTCTTTCTAGCAAATTTGTATGACTAAGATAATATTTATATTCTTCTATATATAAATGTTATCAAAGTTTATACACTGAAGAAATCTCTGTTGTGTTCAAAGTTTAGTATTCAACATAGAAGAACATGAAAAAGGTTTTATAGCACTTTATAAAAGAACTGAAAACCTTTTACTTGTTGATTTAAGTCTCCAATAAATTAAAAAGTAAGTGATGATTATCGAAAATATTTTTGATCACAATCTCATTAGTTTTCAAAGCTGATTTAAAGCCATCCTCTTCAGGGAATTTCTCTTCGCATAATTATTCAAGTGATGGATTGAGTAGTTCCTAATTTAGTTTGAAGAATTTCGATATTTAAGTTCAAAAAAATGTTAAACATTGGAATTATAATTGCAGTAATTTTGAATTCTCTGTGGACTTATTTTTAGCTTTAGTTTCGCCATTCCAAATCTGTATTTTGCAACAGAATTTTTATACCCTGAACAGGGTATATTAAGTTTGTCACGATGTTTGTAACACCCAGAAGGAAGCGTCGGAGACCCTATAAAGTATATATATAAATGATCAGTATGTTGAGCTGAGTCGATTTAGCCATGCCCGTCTGTCTGTCCGTCCGTCTGTCTGTATATATACGAACTAGTCCCTCAGTTTTTAAGATATCCTTTTGAAATTTTGCAAACGTCATTTTCTCTTCAAGATGCTGCTCATTTGTCGGATGGGCCAATATCGGACCACTACCACATATAGCAGCTATATAAACTGAACGATCGGAATTAAGTTCTTATATGGAAAACTTTCACATTTGACAATGTATCTTCACCAAATTTGGTATATATTATTTTCTAAGGCAACAATGTAATCTCCGAAGTAATTGTTTAGATCGGTTAACTATAGCATATAGCTACCATACAAACTGAGCGATCGGCATCAAGTTCTTGTATGGACAACTTTCACATTTGACAAGATATATTCACGAAATTTGGTATAGATTATTTTTTAAGGCAACAATGTAATCTTTGAAAAACTTGTTCAGAACGGGTTACTGTAGCATATAGTTTCCATACCAACTGGACACATAGTTACTAACAGAAATGCACCTGTGAAGGGTATTTAGCTTCGGTGCAACCGAAGTTAACGTTTTTTCTTGTTTCATATTCAGTTTATTCACAAACCAACATGCAACACACCTGTTATTCTGATTTTTTTCTTTTTTAAAGAGGCAATATGGTAGATTTATGCAGATATTTGTAAGTATATTATGGTGTTCCTTATTTCCTAAGTTGATTTTTTAGACGCCCCTGAAGTTTCAGTGTATGCCTTAAAAAATTTTCCAAAGTAAACAAGCTCTTAATTTTTAATTTAAACCATCTCTAAAGCATTTTGTTTTTCCTCGTTCATACACATAAAGTTTGCTTCTGCAAAACTACAACCAACTTGGTAAATAACAAACACCCTAATTTATATATGAAAGGATTTTAACTACCAAAGTCACTTGCATGAACAATACCCTTATGGATGAGGGAATATGCCCGGCTTGCATGCAAGCTTTTAGCATAATCCCCGCACACATATACATAAATGCAAAGTAGGGTACGGTTTATATACTGCACTGTGCCACAATAGCAACAATTCCGTCAAGTAATCGTGAACGAAAAAATATGAGAGGAGCTCCATGTCAAGTGAGTTTATGCAAGCTGGACATTTTTTCTTTCATATTCTACATGCATATTTTACAAATCAGCATAGGGAGACAACATAAACATCGCCACCGGCCAACACACAGATCCTCAAAAGTATGCGAAGTGGCGCTCGCTCAACGAGTGACAGCTGCGTAAAACAGCACAACTAACGACTTTGACAACAGTGACATTTCCCGCCACTTAAGCGTCCAGCAAAAACATTCCTTTGGACAACAACAATGTGCACTTGACGATGCAGGACATAAAATGTAGTAACGCTACAACAACAACGACCAGAGTTGGCATTCGAGGTGGCCAAGCGAGTGCGCTGACTTTCAACGCCAAGAGTGGTATTAAAGCGTGAGAGCGATGTATGAGCGGATAGAGGATTGTAACAATCTAAAGTGAGTCTGAAAAATATAGAAAAATGCCACGAAGAATGCACACAGTATAATAATAAATGATGCAGCGTGATTTAAAAAGTAAGGAAATGTAGCAATGCGCAAGAGTTTTTAATATGTTTGCACTTCACCACTATTTGATATTTTTATATATTTATGACTCATTATTGAGATGAGAAATTACTTTGGAGAGCTGAAAATGCAACTGCGCACGACACTCGTAAAATAATAAGAACAGTTTGTCCCTAAAGATGCATTTTATGGCAATCAATTTGCATATAAATTTAATCCGCAATCGAACAGTTTTTAATTTCTTGAATCGAGCGTGACTTCATAGATATTTGAAAAGCTAAAACTTTATTGCTGAAGTTCACCACTAACCACACCATTTTTGTGTTTACAGCGTCCAACAACAGAGTTTGCCATAAAGCAGAAGCACTAGGTTTGACGGGCGAGTTCTTCGTGAAGACACAACTCCAAAATCAACTAAAAGCATTATTAGATTCTTGCAATATGTTATACAGAGATTGCTATGACTGTGAGTGACATCTGTGCCAAATCTCACATTAAAAAAAAAAATAATTATTGGTGTGTAGTATACGCTTGTCTTTCTGAAGTACATAATGAGAATTCGGCGATTTTTACGAAGACAATACAAAGAATTTCCATTAAATTTTGTGTGCAAAATCTAATTTCTGGTGCCTAAACCTTCAGAATGTTGGAAAAGGCCTTCGTTGCCATCAAGTGTTTTTGGTTGGAACAAATTTTCCACATATAGTCGCGAAGGCGTTGACGGCGAACCACGTTCAGGATGGCCGTCAACATCAACTGATGATCAACACGTCAGTAAAATAAAGAAATTGTGCTTGAGAACCGACGATAAACAGCTAGAGATCTTGCTGGCTTCGTGGAATATTCGAAGATCAGAAAAACCATTTTGAAAAATCATTCGGGGCTTAGAAAAGTGAAAGCAAGATTGGTTCCAAATGGTTTAATTTATTTCGAGAAACAGTGTCGCGTTAACGTCTGTGAAACAATGCTTTCGTTACGTATTATTACTGGCGAAGAGTCCTAAATCTGTGCTTACGACCCAAAAACAGACGATCAATCAGACTAATGTCGTGACAAAGGTGAGCCGAAGCCGAAAAAAACCACGTCAAAGCAGGTCAAAAGTGAAAGTTATATTAACAGATCTCTTATCGAGATACGAGGCACTTCTAAAACCTTTCTACCAGTCAAAATGTCGATAAGGAATATTACTTGAGTGCTATGTGTCCTAAAACTGGACCAGAATTATGAGCATACAACAGTTAGTTTTTGCATGAAACACGGGAGAGTCAAGAGAACATTGCATACCAAATTTGGCCAACATCGTGCAAGTAGATACTGAAATATGGTTTTTCCTCGAAATGTGGTCAGTAGCAAGCCTATCGTCCATTTTCGACTCAGGCTTCATTAAAAGCCTCTAGTATCATCCCAAGTGTAAAATTTAATACTTAGTATTTATTTATTGATATTATCGTGCTTTTAAAAGTCTTTAAACGAACTGTTATATGAGGAGTGGACGGATCACCAAATTTTATTTTTACAACGTCGGCTGGAGTGCTCAAATGATTTGCTCTGATTGAATTTGGCTATTGTACTCTAAGTGGTTTAGGTGATATACATATACCATAAACCTCTTTAATGGTGGAACTCAGTCCACAATTCTGCATTATTTGGTTTTTCTATCTTTTTTTTTAAATATTACACATTAGAAATAGCTTTTGTGAAATCATACGATAGAAAGGTACTTAAAAATACTCATGCAAAAAAGGTAGTTTAAAGAATAACGGGTTTAAATTTTAAGTTAATACTAAACTGTCCCAAATTCACGGGAAAAAAACCGGTAAAATTTTGAACTTAATGAGAATTTTGAAAAATTCTGTTAGGGAGATTTTTTTTTTTTTTGAATAAATAAACTATCTTAATCGGAAAAAAATAAATTTTCTTAAATCTCTAGACTATAATGCCATCTTAACCAAATATAATTGCTAAGCTAGTCAGAACAGGTTTCAAATATGGGTCCTTCAACATTTACTGGCGGTTACATAATTTTCCATTGTCATCCACAATGTGAAAAAGCCTTTGCAAATACGGCTGTTAAAGAGATGCAGAGGAGCTGTCATTCGCGTATATCAAAAAGCCTTTATACAACTTCGAATAAAATTGCGTTTAATCCCTCTTCTACAATGCTTAAAAAAAATATTATTAAATAAAATAAATACAATTCAATTCGCCAATTTCATGAATTTTCTGTTCAAACAAGATACCTAAAAGCGAGTGCTATGGCATTTTTAGCAGATAATTTTGTATATTTTTATATATTTTTCAGAATTTTTGCATAAGTATTTGGAATGCGCTCGCACGCTCTGCAAAGTAGAATAAATCGAACTGATTTTCCATATCACATATTGCTTTGCTTCAAATAAAAATCACACTTGCGTTGTTGTAAGCAAGTGCACCCTTGTTAATCCAAGTAATGCAAGAGTAGTGCAAAAGCATTTTTATATTCGCTGCTGAACGGTTATGTGTTTGTAAATATTTAATATGAAAATTTCGCAAATAACAACTGGTTGCACAGCTGCATAAATAGAAAATATCATTGTGGAGTAATATGTATATACATATATGTATATGTATGTATATGTATGTATATATGTATGTCTGTATATACAAGTGAGCATAGAAGTGGTTTGAAATGATAAGTATAGATAGTACTTGTATAACAAACATAATGTAAAAAAAAAAAAAAAATTTAAAAAATAAAAAAAAAATAATAAATTTTCACTAAAACCTTAAATTATTTTTTTTTTTTAATTTTTTAAATTTCTTAATTTTTAAGAATTTTTTTTTAAGATTGGAAGAAATTTAAGTTATTTTTAAGAAAGTGCTTATAAGTGTTTTTTTTTTAATACTTTTTGCAAATTCGCTTGTCTGTGCAACTTCATATATGAACCTGTCACAGTACTTACTTATTGATAATATGTGCCTATACCAAATACATATATGTATATACTTATTTTCTAATATGTGTTCCGCACTGCAACTCTTCTCAAGTAACGTGTGTCAACTGCAATAAAATTTAACTGCAATTTGAAACTCTTCAGGTAATATAAGTATGCACATATGTATAGTATGTAAATTCTTCTCACATTTTTATTACGAGTAAATATGAAAAAGTTGTTATGCATACATTTGCCACACAAAAGTTAGCATCCTAAACTACTTTTGTGTACCTTATGTGCTTAAACAAATTACAATTACTCAGCGTTGCTTCGTGGAAAGCAACTCTAATAGGAACTTTGTGTGCGTTTTGCACCGCAGCATCTAAAATGCAGATGCAATTTTCTAGTGCTGAACCCTCTACACCCCTCACAGCGTATGTTAGCCACGTTTGTTTACATTTACTTCACTTAGCCGCAGCCGCAGTCACATTCTAATTTTACTTTTATTTGGCCGCCCCCTAGGTTTTACACAGCCACTCAAGTTACGTATACGCACTGTGCTCCGCATAAATCTGCTTTGTCTCTACTCAAATATTCATATATGACTGTTGCGTTGCACACACTTTAAATCGTTACTTATGACAACTATTATTGCATTCTTTATTTATGCATTCTCATTTTCGTGTTGCTTCCGAAATCCTTGCAAATGTGTATGTGCCTTAAAGTATAGTGAATGAGTAAATTGTGTTGGATTCGCTAAGATGCCAGATCAGAAAGCATTTGAAGTTTTTGGAAGCTCAAGAGAGTATTCGCTGCTCAGGGAACTGCATATTTGAACTCTATGGAAGAGTTAATCAGTGTAATGGGTGTTTTGAATTATGGCTTAGCTGGTGGGAAATTTCGATCACTTCTCGTTCAGTCACTATGAAAAACTCTCGAAGGTTCATTTGTTCATATGCGAATAAGTACAGTTTCACTCTCACACTGCAGATAATATTATATTTGAATTTTTTTTTATCATATGTTTTAATTTGATTGAAAAATTTACTTTTTATTTATTTTTTAGGAATAATTTATATAAGAAAGTAGTCAAAAATTAAAATACAAGAAAAAACTTTAACTTCGGCTGCACAGAAGCTAATATACCCTTCAGAGATACATTTCTTTTAGTAACTATGTGTTCAGTTTATACTAAAGCTTTACGCTATAGTAATCTCATCTGAACAATTCTTTCGGAGATTATACTATTACCTTAAGCAGCAATCCATGTCAAATTTCGTGAATATATCTTATCAAATGCAAAACTTTACCATACCAGCACTAGATTCCGATCGTTCAGTTTGTATAGCAGCCATATGCTATAGTAAGCCGATCTGAACAATTTCTTCATATATTAAATTATTATCTTAGAAAATAACCTGTGCCAACATTTGCGAAGTTACATTGTCTAATGTGAAAGTTTACCATACCAGCACTAGATTCCGATCGTTTAGTTTGTATGGCAGCTATATATTGTCCGACAAATGAGCAGCTCTTGAAGAAAAAATGTCGTTTACAAAATTTCAAAAGGATATCTTAAAAACTGAGGGACTAGTTCGCATATGTACAGACGGACGAACATGGCTAAATCGACTCAGCTCTACATACTGATCATTTATATATACTTTGTAGGGTCTCCGAAGCTTCCTTCTAGCCCTTGTTCACCACTAGACCCATTTGCTTTGCTTCCATATCCATTCTGTAGAAGGCGGAACTAACGGCGCAGTTGTTGAGGCCAATGATATCGATGTCATCAGCGTACCTCAGCAGTTGTAAACTCTGATGGAGGATATTACCTTCTCTATTTAGTTCTGAAACTCGAATTATTTTCTCCAGCAGCAAATTGAAGAAGTCACACGAAAGGGAGTCGCCTTGTCTGAAACCTTGTTTGGTGTCGAACGCCTCAGAGAAGTCCTTCTCGATCTTCATGAAACTTTTGCTATTGCTCAACGTCAATTAACACAAACGTCATGAAGGCAGGTCCTTTTCGTGCTGTAAGTTTGCTGCCCAAGTTTTATAAGTTATAAGAATTGTATGCATTAGAGGTGCAAATATGCGAAATGCGGTTTAGTCGATTTCAAAAATCGAGTTTTTTTTATTTCAAAATATTAATAACTATTATTGATAAATAAGCTTAAAATTCTTCAAATCAAAATTCCGTTCACTTTGCATCTTCTTATTTAAAATGAGTCTTTCTTCCTCAGTCTTTGAGCTAGAGATATTTCCAAAAATTAACTTGCGTGTGTGGCTGTCTGAAAAGAAACTTTACTTTCTTCGCATTAAAACGCTCCATTTAAAAATTAAATCTGTATATTATGCTTTTTGATGAAAATTATTTATTATGTTTATTTATTTTGAAAAATGTTTTAAAATAAGACCAAAAGTCATTCTTTGTATTTTGACCCTTGCAAAAAAAATGCCATTTTCTTGATAAATCAGGTTAATGTAGAAAATATAAAAAGAACATAAAAAGATAAATTCCGACCTATATTGACATCAGATGAAATTTATGTACGCAAAATGATGAGTCTAAATGTGGACTGTAGTTAAACGGTCGCTGGTTCGTTAGGTTTTTTAAAGAAATTTTGTAAAAGCTTTAAAGTATGTACTTTAATATGTGTATGACAAAACGATCAATCTATCAATGATTCAATGAATATTGGAAATACATTCGAATCTATTTACAATATCCTGTATAGTGGATGAAAGGAAGTTTCGAGCCACCTCCAACTCTTGGAACTTAAAATTTTCATCAATATTTAGTATGTTAAATAAAACAAAATCGCAAAGTTTCGTTAAGAATGCATGATATGAAATTGCTAAGGTAGATGGTATTTCAAAAAGTGTATTTTATATTTAAATTATCATATTACTGTAAATTTACAGCAGCTGCTTAAGTCGGAACACAGAATTTGTGAAAAATTTTGAATTATTAACCAAATTTTAAATGCGGAATCATTGTGAATGTTAGAAAAGGCGTACGTGATTCAGTTCTATCAAAACCACAAGCCTACGAGTGTTACAAAGACGGACGAGAGATCTTTGAAAACATGCCTCGTTCTGGACGTTAATCGACATATTCAACGGATAAAAATATTAAAAAAGTGAAGGATATGGTGCTTCGTTAAGCATGTGTTGGCGAAATAGCAAGAAAACTCGAAAACCCTCGCAAGTCCGTTCGCATAATGTTGGAGTATGTTTTTGGTAGGAAACGCGTTTTTGCTCCACTCGTCCCGATATTACTGAATATTTTTCAAAATGAGCACCGTAAATAGATCTCTTTGACCGGAATTGTGGGAGAACAATTTATAGATTTTACACGCTAATAATGCACCATCTCATCGAGCCACGATTATGAGCGAATTTAAAGCCAGTGAATACCATCATTCAACCAGCATATTCACCAGATTTGGCTTTGTGAGATTTCTTATTGTTCCCTAAATTGAATAATTAAATGTTTTGCGCTTTTTTTGCTATTTCAGGGTTTTTGTCGCAGTGAAAAAACTTTTCTTTGATACCGTCAATGAAATATATTATATTTTCTGTATACAAATATGTTTCTGTTAAAATTTTGGCTGAAAGAAATTATAAATAACGATTTAAACAAACTATGAAGACAGTCACTTCTACCTGTCAGTGGCCTATACAACAAAAACTATTTGCAAATCTATGGTTGATAATAAGGGTTACCATACCATACAGGATAAGCCAAAATGCAAAACGAACTTCTGATCAAACTATAAAATAAATTAATTTATTGAATATCTTTAATATTTGATTTGCTAAAACTAAACTCGTTAAATATTTTTCAGTAAAAATCAGAGAAAAAACCTTCTTTCTTTTGTATTCATACATATGTATATTAAAGCTTGTGAAAAAATAAATTTTAAAGTAATTTATTGCTCCCATACAAATACCATAAAACAAGATAAACAATTATTTAATAGTCATCGATATTGTGTGGGTTTGTAGTAGTAAATATTTTGTAGTATACATATTGTGTGCAGCGTATCATTTGCCTCCGCTGCACGACATAATGGACTGTTTGTTATGTCTAAAATAAATGGTTTTTTAATGAAGCCGGTCGAAATTTAAGATTTTACCATTTTTCAACATTTTTAAACTAGGATTTTTTAATTTTTTGCATTAGAACTTCCATCACAACCCTCCTGTAAGAGTTACATCAAATGTTACGGTGCCCATATAGTACGCTATGTCGTATGAGTAACAAATAATTTGGGAGGCACTTGAATGAAATTGAGTTTTCAAACAAGTTTGATGCAAATACTCCTTTTATAAAAATTATTAAAATTCTTTTTATAGAGCAGGAAATTTTGTATATATGCCGGGTGCATGGGAGAAGTTAATTTATTTCTCGTATAAATTCAAAATATTCCTTATAATAATTTCATTCATTCATAAGATCAGTTTGTATGGCTGCCAGATACTATAGTGACTCAATCTGAGCAATTGCTTCGGAAATTGCACTATTGGCCTAGGCAATAATCTATGCTAAGTTTCTTGAATATATCTAATTAAATGAAAAAGTTTTTCATACATTGATTCCGATTGTTCAATTTGTATGACAGCTATATGCAATAGTGCTCCGAAGTAAACATTTTTTTCTTAGATTCCGCCAATGCTTAAGACAATAACCTATCTCAAACTTTATGACGATATCTCATCAAAAAAAGGTTTTCCATAAAAGCACTTGATTTGTATCGGTCAGTGTGGGTCAAATATTTTTTGGCTAGAAAAGATACAGAAAAGTTCGATATCTCAAAAATTATTCAAAGGCATGCGGATAGACGTACACGGTTATTCTAATCATTTGTATATATATTTCGTAGAGTTTCAGCCATTTCCTTCTGCGTGTTATAAATTTCATAGTAAATTTAATATAACATCTTCAGTAGAATAAAGAGCTTGTTTAGGACCACAAAGAAATCAACCTCGGAAATAATGGTCACCCTAATGACACTGTCATGGCTAAGTTTCTATATATCGCTCTTTATAAATATATCCAAACTGGCTGCTTATGTTCCGTGTTAGAATTAATTCTTATCTCTTTTCTTTCAAAGAATTTTCAACACATACAAAACCCTAGACTCTTTAACTCGTAACAAATTGTGTTATATCAGTATGTATGTATTTGAACAGTTTCTTATTTGCAACTAAATAAGTTAGAATCTGTTAGCTGTTGTCAACAAACAAGTAAATATGTTATATGGTAACTGCAGTCCACCTGTAAGCGCTGAGCCATCTATTTCTTCCATTAATATATATGTATACATATGTATGTTGCAGTTGCATGCAATATGCGGTTGCACGCTGTCATAGTTAACTCATAAGTTTTGCTTATAACAACAGCCACACACACATATGTAATATGAAGCGGTTGGTATAGATGAGCGTGAAGCTGATCTCATGCAAGTAGTAGTTGCAGCTCTGGGTACACACACAACCACAAAAATATGCAACTATTGTCATACAAAATTCAAAAGATAGGGACATGCGCAGGTAGTTAGTTGGCTTTGCTTGCTTTCGCTCGGCGCTTTGGTTGCTTTGGTTACTTCTATGTCTTTTACTTGCATTTTTGTGGCTAGAAGTTAGGTTTTGCTATAGCCTACCACTGGCAACATATTTGCATTGAAATTTCTTGTTGCGGAGCACAGAAATTGCTTATTACCTTTGCTGCTTTTCGTGCATATTTTCAAGGCACAGCAACAATTTCTCGCCGCCAAGTTGCGTACCACTCATCTCGCTAAAGGCAGAGCTATTGTCGCGGAACATACTCAAGGCGTCTCGTCGGCTTTTGACATCATTCGCCATTCTACAACAATAATTGCTGTTGCACTACTTACATTTTTGTCGCTGCTTCTTCGAAACCTTCGAAACTTACAAGAACGGGTGTGTGTGTATTTAGTACTTTATAGTAGAATCTGCCGCACGTAACTTTCTTAAGACAATTTGCAACTTTCTTGTTACAACAGCAATGCTGGCATAAATTCAACTTTTGCTCTACTTCTTCTTTCGTTTGCTGTGCAACAGAGAAACCAGTTCGCTATCTCCAACCGAATCATCAGTCATATCTTTGCATGTGTGTGTTTGTATGCGCGTGGCATGACTTACTCAAGTTGCACTTGCTCCACTTTTGTATCCAGTTTCCCATTTGAAATTCTCTTCATGGCGAGTGCATTAAATTTCAATTTTCCGGCAAGAGCGAGCGCTCTCTCAACAACCACAACCACTGCAATGAGACAGTGCGTAAGCGAATTTGTTAGAGCACGTACGCCGCTTGAAATAAAAATTAAGCGGAGTATTGGTTAAATAAATTTGAAGAACCCATGATTGCTACAATGAGGATTATTGCGAGGAAATTTATTTTTCTTGCTGCCAAGTGTATGACACTATTATAAATCCTGACTCGCATTAAATTTTTTCACAAGGATGCCGATCCCTAGACGGTAAAATAGTGTTTTTTTGGAGCCTGATAGCTTTTATATTTCAAGATTTGACAACCAAAGTTTTGCAATCTGGCAACTCACAGCTTTGTCGTATAGTTTGATATTTTTGGTGGTATGCATACCCAGATT
Source organism: Bactrocera correcta (assembly GCA_027475135.1). Taxonomy (NCBI): domain Eukaryota; kingdom Metazoa; phylum Arthropoda; class Insecta; order Diptera; family Tephritidae; genus Bactrocera; species Bactrocera correcta. The sequence goes on along the minus strand of CM050323.1, from coordinate 26,032,517 downwards.
CCTTTTATATACGACCGCTATTTGAATTACTTACAATAACATGAAATATGCATCTCATCTCCCTTGATCCCAAAACACTTGCGCCAACGTTTTTTCCAATACTCGAAACAGTTGTTAAAGTCAACCTCCAATGCGCGTAGCAATTCACTTTTAATGTCTTCAATTAATTCAAAACAATTTCCCCGGGGTTTCCTTCATGTTAAAGTTTGTTGAATAGCCAGAATTCACACTCTCGCATAGTACTCAAGTAGTATTCCTGGTTGACATTTTGGCCGGGCGGAAGGAACGCGATACTCGAAGAAAACTGTCTACGGAACCTTGATTTTTAACCTGCTTTGACGTGGTTTTTACCGTATCGGCTCACGTTTGCCACAATATTCGGCCAATTGATCATCTGTTTCCGGGGGTTTCTGGTTTTCCGTGTCATAAGCAAAGATTTAAGCCGCCTCGCCAGTAATAATACGTTTCATGATATCCTGGTAGTCGGTAAGCATTGTTTCACAGACATTAACGCGACGCTGTTTTTCGAAAAAATTAGCAGATTTTGGAACCAATCGTGCTTTCACTTTTTTTAGGCCCAAATGATCTTTCAAAATTGTATTCACTGATCCTTCTAGCCTTCCAACGATGCCAGTAAAATCTCTGACTATTAGACGTCGATTTCATGAAACTTCTTTGTTGAATAATTTCACTAATCGTAAAAATCGCCAAATGTACTTTATAAACTTCAGAAAAACTTCAAGAGTACGTATATACCAAACAATAATGATTCTTTTGAAGCGACATTTGGCACAGCTCTTTCTGACTGTCATAACAACCTAGAAAAAAAATATTTCGAGTATATTATTTTTTAGCCCACAATAGTAATGAAAGTGAGATGAAAACCATATAAGGGGCATCAAGGGGTATTCTACTCTAGAATTTTGAAAAATTCGATTTTTTTTTCATATATTTAAAGTTTAGACTTTCAAAAATTTGACCTCGGAAGGACTTTTCAAAATTCGACTTATTTTCGAAGATACAGCCGATTTTGTGAGGTGGCGTCCGTGTTCATTAGATTTGTCTCCTACTACTTTTCTAACTACCTTTTTCCACACGGTACCGGCATTATCTCAAGTTCTATACAACCGATTTACTTGAAATTTTGTGTGAACCTTCTTTGTATAATCCTTTATCGTTCTTATCAGCAACATGTCAAAATTTTTGTTTTTAATATTTAAAAAAAATTCATGAATTTCAAAAAAAAGCATAAAGAATGATTTTTATTTTCAGACAGTCGCCATTTTTCAAAAAAAAGTTTCGTGTTCCCTGAGGTAGGGACTATAACAGCATCCTTACTGATTAAGAATTTCTTTTGATTTTTTTCCCAGACCACGAGGAGAGTTAGGATCAATGTCACTAGGATGCGAAATTTTTTTTGAAAAAATGAGAAGGTTTTATTGAAATATGATTTCTAATCATATATTTAGGGATGAAAAAGTAAAGCCCGAATAACAATGTTTTTGTGTAAAAAAATCGTTTTTTTATAATAACTCACTTATAAAGCTGCTCCTGTGAGTATAAAATTAAATTGCATTTCAACGTGCAAATTACTGATATTTGGCAGTAATGTAATAAAAAAAATTGGCCTAAAATCGTATAGACATGTGGCACTTTTAAACCAGAAATACAAGTAAAATAACATATTGGCATATACCTAGATATTGGTATGGACATACACATATAGAGTGAATGCGAGACAGCGATAGTAAAAATAGCAGTAAACCAAAAACAAATATACAAATGCGACGGTGACAACCGGCTTGCGGTTGCTTGCGGTGACATATGTGTATAGTATATACTTACATACGTGTTACTATACAAAGGGTGGGCCGTATAAAATTTTAAATTTAAAAAATCAATAAAAAAAAAACACGGCTTGATATTTTTGAACGGTCTAACATTTATTTAAAAGGTTGTTTCATGAATTTTAATTGTGGAAACAATTTCGGACAAATGACCACCACGGCTGAGTTTACAGTAGTTTATCCGATCCACCCAATTTTGGAGTACTTTCTCAATGGTTTCAGGCCTTATGGCAGCTACAGCAGCTTGAATCTCGTACTTTAGATCTTGAATTGTTTCTGGATGGTTGGCGTAACATTTATCTTTAACAATTCCCCACAGAAAATAGTCCAACGGCGTCCTGCGTTAAATCGCAGCTTCTGGGAGGCCAATTCACATCACCTCTTTTGCTGATTATGCGATTTTCGAAGAAAGGGCGTAAAAGATTGAGTGTAGCGTTTGCAGTTTGGCGCCGTCCTGTGCCCCAAGTGCGACGTAACCATCGAGGTGGAAATGAGCCTCGTCCGAAATGATTTATTCGGTAAAATTGACTATACTCGGTTTTTTTTTTTTCAATATTTCCCAATTTTCTTCCAGTGAATAGCGACACATTCGTAAATTTTAGACTTTTTACTGAATATCTGTCACTTTCCGAATGGTATTTGACGTTTCCAATGTCGAAATATAGACAATTCAAATTTAAAACGTTAGATGGCCCACCCGTTACCACAATGTTGAAAATATATCACCATCATTACTAATTGTTCTCCTTTCAAAAATGGTGTTGATTGGATGTGAAGTGCGTCTTCTACTACATCCCTCAACTATGTTAGATAGCGACGAGCTGAATCAACATCGATTCAGACCACTACAGTTAGACAACAAGACTCGAACGCTACATCGAAAGGCAGCAATGACAACAGATAGCGATTAAATGCTCTACTCGACCTCGAAGAAGAAGATAGCACTTTTGAATTACTCGCAGCCAGGCTTGTTACCTCTACCTTATATATTGAAACAAAATATACTGACCCTATAAAATGTTTATATAAATGAACAAATTGATGAGTTGAGTCGATATATAAGCTAGCTAATCCCTCAAATTTTGAAATATTGATCTAAAATTTTACATACGTCCTTTTCTCGCCAAGAAGCTGCGAATTGTAGGAACCGCCGACATGGGTCCGTATATGAAATAGTTTTTTATTGGGCGGGATATCTTCACGAAATTTGACATGAACTTTAACCAAAAGCATCGCTATAATCTCCGAATATATTATTGTGATCGAATCACTTTAGCTTATAGCTGATTTAAAAGGTTCTTGTGTGAAATTTTTTATTCAGTGCAGCCAACAATTTGTTAATAGGAAAATCGGCCTGAATTGAATATGTAAAAATGCACACACACATATAAAAATAATTTTGTTTAATGGAAAAAATCGGTTTAGATTGAATATATAAAAATATGTAAGCACATATGCTTTCATAAATATATTTTTTCGTATTTTTCAATAGCACTCAATAAAAAGGCTTAAACACCGCTGTCGTTATGCCTGAACGCTATTAACTATTCGCTGCAATGCGTAAACGGTAAATTCACTTGCACTGCCCACCACTCTGCACACTCACTACAAACACTCCCGTTTTATGCCGTAAATACGCAAACATTTAAGCTTTGCCATGAAAATAATTTTGTGCCACACTGCGTATGAGTACTTTTTATTTACGAGTGCGCAGGCGAATATTTATGTATGTGTGTGTGGGTGTTTGTAAAATATACTCGACGTTCATTTGCCCATGCTGCCGCGCTTATATCACTTTTAATTATTGACAAGGCTAAAGGGGGGAGGAGAAGCGCCGCAAACGAAAGTGGCAGCGGTTGGCGACGGCAATAAACAACTGCCCGCTCGTTGCAAACAATGATGCTTTATTGAAAATTGAACATTTCCGCGGCTTTAAAATTTCTCCGCAATTCACTCCTGTTTGTTTTTGTTGTCGTTGATTTCAACGCCACGCAATTATTGTTTGTTGCAGCGCTGTGTTGTGCCACAGCTAATGGCTGTCGGCAACTTTCGCTTGCTGCTGCCTGCCAAAGCAGTGTTTATGTGTTTGGACTTGCAAATTGTTTGTTGTTGGCATTGCTTTGCCCTATTTACGTACCCATGCATGCGTGTGTGTGTGTGTGTGTGAGCTCAAGGACGACGCGCTGTATATGTGGTTATATAAGTGTTTTATACGTGTTGCCGCTGCAAATTAAAATGCGCTCAAATAACCCACACAACAACAAACACTTAACGCAACACTCAACTGCCATTTATGGCTTTAATTTGGCAATATTTTGGCGAAATATTTTACAATTTTCGTTTTTTGCTGGCAAAACATCCATAAATTTAAACGTTTTTCGCATTTTCAGTGTGTGTTATTGGAATTTAGCAAACACTTTTTGCCGTGCCCTCAACGCAGTAGTGGCTAGGCGTTTGCTGAAATTCAATTTATTTCCAAAATAATTTTAATTTTTTTCTGGCAAGGTTTTAGCTATTCAATTTCCTATAAATAAATTTGGTTTTGAAGCCTGTAGAAAATTCTGGTTAATATTGTGAAACATTTTTTACAAAGCAGAAGAAATTCTTTTATTCATTCAAATACGCCAGAGGGACAAATGCAATATTTATTGAGTGGCAATATGCTCGCAATTGTTCAAATACAATTTTTGACGAACAATCTCTTTCGTTAAATGCAATTTAATTTAGTTTGCCAAATCGTTTTTATTTTGAAATAAATTGTTAAATACTTAGCATTTGCGGAAAGAAAATTTTAAATAATTAAATATTTTTTAAAATATTTTTTGTCTCAATTGCAAAGGATTTGCTTCAGGCTATACATATAATTTTAAAGTTTGATTATTGAACAGAAGCAGCACCGCGAGTTTTCTAATATTAACGACTTATAACCTATATATGAGTTTTGTCAAACTTAAGTGAAGGAAGGAAGGAATCGAACATATTATTCAACTTACCCAGTATTTAAATCAGGAGTACCAGTTCCCTATGAACTCTTCCTCATTTAAATACTGGGTAAGTTGTATGTTTGTATGTTTACTGTAATTGCTAGATACTATGCCAACCAGCTCAAAATGTCCTCCGAACTCTAAGGAGTCTGAACTGTAGCAAAAAAGCAAATGCGAAAACTTCTGCCAAGGTTATAAAGTGCTATAGCAAAAGTGAATTAAAATTAAATGGTTTGCAATCTACATACATCTGTGGTTGTTATCCCAATACTTACAAACTCACCCAATTGCTCTTTAAGCCTTTTTATTAAGATAATATATTCGAACCAAATCGTCTACAGTCAAGCAGAAACTCCGCGTTACTAACGTGAGTTATGTACCTTCTCGGGGAGAGAGCTATAGCATGAACTCACACGGTCGTGTTGGTTTTCGTTCTTCATTAAGCCGGAAACATTTCATTCGGCCGTTGCTTGTTGTTTGGGTTTTTGGTATATTAGTTTGACGGACCTGAGTTCTTCTCCGAAAACTCTGAATATTTCTGAAAGGAACTGTCATTCTTTATTTCATCTAACTGCACTCCGATCTTATACTAAAACAATTTGATAATGAGCTGTTCATACAAATTTTAGTTTTGTATACAAATGTTGTCGGCATTTTTCCTTATCTTTAGGCAACTATAGTCGCTGAGTCTCCAATTTTCAAATACCCCATATTTGAATACCCAAAATGGGGTATGTATAATAAGCTAGCCACGAGTTTTGAAAGACCCAGAAAAAATATCGGGCTCACTGTAAAATATACTTGTATATAAATTTAAATTATCAACGGAACGAGCCGATTCGGCTAAGCTACGTCCTTTTGTCTAATGACGTATATACGGGAACTAGTCTCTGAGTTTTTGAGATATCGATCTGAAATCTTACGCCCCTCCTTTTCTCTCTAAAAACACAGATGAAGACTCCAAATGTAGAAAGATCCTTTTCCACCTGTATTTTTCAAAGGAGAGGAGGTCTTCCTCTTCCTCTGCTGCCGGGATTTTGTTTGTAGTAACATCTGTCGGCAAGAAATATTCTGCGTTGGATTTCGAGACTGACGTTCTTCATTTAGTTCTGATCAGTTGTTGATTTTCTAGACCTAAAAGCACACCGAAAAGGTTCAGAGCAGAAGATGTAAAGCTCTATTTTCATCGTATGGGGAATCGGGGTCATCATCTCCTAGTGCTCAGCTTTCACTCTCATTCAACAGTCATTCAGTATGTTCTGGTCTTCTGTCACTAGATCACCTATGGGTGTTCAACCAGAATTAGATGGAACAACTTTCCTTGTATGTAAAACTTTTTTATTTATGAGCAGTATTCCAGCGTCGGGGCGAAGATGATGCTTTTCTTATTTTATATTTCAAGCGGAGTTTGTTGTTGTTATAAATTATTAGTGTCACCGGTTTTAATTAAAACTTTTCTAGGAATATCATCAAGTCTTGCAACTTGTGGTCGATTGTAGTGGTTCCGCTGCGACTTGTGACAGTGTTGAAGTCTAGTTAGTAGTTAAATCGGCAGTCCCCAAACGGTTGTACACTGTGACACTTGAAAGAGTATTCCAAACGACCGAAAGCAGCCAGCACGCTATACGAGGTTGGACAATTAAGAAATGAGACTGATTTTATTGCCGCTATTTTGGTAAACCTGTGACCTTGAAATTCCCTTTCTCTTTTTTCGGCATCCCTCCCCTCTCCTTTGATATATGCACCATCGCTCTAGCTTATTTAGTTCGCCTGCTGCGTCAAGTTGAGTAGACGTGTGTTTGTAGTGTTCGTCACGAAAATGGAAAAACGAAATCAAGAGCAACACGTCGCGATAAAATTTTTGCCAGATTGGGCGAAACAGCTTTGGAAACGTACGCTAAAATTGTAAGAGTGTAAGATTATAGTGCTCTTAGTCGTGCCCAGGCTCACAATGGTTGTCTCCGCGCACCCCCCGCCCGAAAAAAGCTCGCATGAGCAAGTCGAAGGTGAAAACGATGATTATTGCCTTTTTTGATAGCCGTGGAAACGTCCACAAAGAGTTCGTTTCATCGGGGAAAACTGTGAATCAAGTCTACTATTGCCGAGTACTCGAAAGATTGCGAAAACGAGTCAACAGGGTGCGCCCACACATCGCTCGTAACTGGATCCTCCGTCACGACAACGCGCCGTGCCACACCACCCTCAGCGTGTCCAGTATTTGGCCTCTAAAGGGATTGCCGTGTTGCAACAGCCGCCTTATTCGCCCGACATGTCACCCTGTGACTTTTTTGTTCCCTAAAACAAAATCGGTCTTCAAAGGAACCCATTTTCGGTACTCGCGGACATCCCAGTCGAAGCGTTCTAGAAATGTTACGAAGCACGGAAAACGCGCTGTAATCGCTGTATAGTTGCCCAAGGAGACTACTTTGAAGGGGATGACAGAGTTGTAGAATAATTTTCAAATGTACATTTTTTATGGAATCAGTCTCATTACTTAATTGTCATACCTCGTAGCTATGTAGTATTTTTTGGTATTCTCTTGGAATTTTATTTAACGACTATGTGTGTATGTACGTCAGGCTTAATGTTGGACCATATTGTTGGTCCAACGATTTTTCAGCATTTTGAGTATGTCTTAGTTCTTGGCAATAGAATCCCTCGTTATTTTGTGTTAAAATACTTAAACACAAATATACACATTTTCTGTAACCAATTTTCAATAACGAATCAATGAAATTAATAAAACAATTGCAACTTTTTTGCTTGCAATTATTCATTAACTAATAACAACTCTTTATGCATGTTGAACTTGAATAAGAATCTGTCGGAATTTTACATTGAAGTTTTCCTTCCTTTTGTAATGCTTTTATGAAAGCAAAATATTCCGTTTTACCGCATGCATTCAACTTGACAGATAAAATTCCAAAAAAATGGAAATTGTTAAGCAAATGGAAACACAATACTCGTGGCATGCGAATGGAATTTGTTCACCTTGAGTTACCCACACGCGTGCACATCTTTCTTATATAATTGATTGCTTCCATGTTCTTCGCTGATTTCTGAATACAGCACTTTTTTTTTCTAATTCGCCTCTTTCGTTGCATACTTCGAGGCGCTCCAACAAGCTAAGTTAACGATCACGTGCAGGTATCTTCGAATAGCGCCCGAACGTACGAGCGGCGCGAACGCACAAGCGAATGCGAACTTCATTAGGAATATGTCAATAGCATTCTGCATAACATTCCTGCTTCGGCGTCAGTTTCAACGTCAATTTCCTTTCTTTTCGTTTCTTTTCGTTTCGTTTCTTTTGCTATTGCTTTTGTTTGAATTGCATTTACATATGTAATGCGTATTTATTTGCATATTTCTGCTTAAAAACGACGATGGCGCATATTCGAAATTCTGCTGTTGTTTCCCTCTGCTTTCTTTTGCTTTTGCTGCCATGGTGCCACTGTTGTCTCAGCTGCATTGTGCAATCGATGGAGTGTCGCATATTTGCATTGCAACGTGCGTCATTTGTTCAAGCTGCCACTGCCGCGTCATATGCCAACCTAGCGATTGGGTGCTTTGTGTTGCCACAACTCAACTTTTATATATTTTTTTTTTTATTTTCGCGCATTTTAATGCACGACCGAAGCGCTTTGTATGCGGTGTTGCAAGTACAGCTGACGCACAATGACAACTGATATTTCTGTGGTTAATGTGTGCAACGTGTAGGGCATTCTTAAATAAAGAAAAATCGTACAAAGTTGGTCGGAATTTCTTATACTTGCCAAGTTTAAAGTTTGATTTTCTTAAAAGTTAAAAAACGTTTTAGCTTGAATATTGCCGATTATTGCTATCGTTTTTTATATGAAATGTAAATTCTTTTAACAGGTCAATTGAAAAGTCTCCGGCCTGACACATAGTTGCTGAAACTAGAATTAAACCCATATAATTCTTTTTAATTAGCTCTAACCTTCAGAAACCGCATGTATAAACTTGATAGATGTCGAACTATTCGTTTATGAGATATAGCACTTTGAGTGATGCAACTTGTGTTAGTTAAAAAAAAATTATTCAACAGGAATACCGTGCGCTAATAAAGCATTGATTTTTAGGGGAAAACACATTTAAAGCCAAGATTTGCATTGATCAAAGTTATTTGGACCCTACACCAAGGAAATCCCCCGTTAAAAAATGGTTTGCCAGGTTTGAACGAGGCGAAATGAGCACCTAGAACGATGAACGCCATTAAGAGGTCGTTACCGACGAAAATATCGAAAAGTCCACAAAATAATTTGGATGAAGTTTAAGCGTAATACTAAATCGCAATTTTTTGCGTTCATATGTGACAATGGATGAAACATGGCTCCATCCTTTCACTACGAAGTGCAATGACGGTCGATCAGTAACGGTGATTATACTGGATGATAAACCCGCTCTAAGGCGAGGAAAAACACAACAGTCGTCTTGCAAGGTTATGGCATATATATCTTAGGATTCGCATGGTATAATTTTATTGTCTAAGTATTGTTTATTGTTTTTAAAGAAAGGCCGTCAACAGCCATTATTACATGGCCTTTATTGGACCTTTTGAAGGACGAAATCGCTGAAATACGGTCCCATTCGAAGAAAAATAAAATACTTTTTCACTAAGACAATGCACCATGAAACAAGTCAGTGAAAACGATGACGAAAGTCCTTAAATTGGGCTTCGAAGTGCTTTCCACTATATTCTCTAGATCTGAACACCAGTGAGTATTGGTGGAACGGAAACAAAGAAGGAGCTGGTACAAAAATTTGAAAATTGGCTTGTCATCGCTTACCTTTAGGTGAAAATTAGGTGAAAACCTATATTTCAGAAACTACTTCACCGATTTCAACCAAATTTGGTGCTTCTAGTTCACCCTGTATATACAAGTAATTTAAATTCCATCTGATCATTTTACTTTATTTATCTTCATCAATGAACTTATCAGAATCAAATTTTGCAACAAAGTAGCCTTAAGTTATTTCATTCAACGCATAGAAATTGTCGAAACAAAACTTGTCTGAAGATTTTATACTTCACACATTTAGTACTTTTATTAGCTGAATAGGTCGAAGGTCGTCTAGAACGAGGCATGTCTTCAGCAAACTCTCGTTCGTCTTTGAAGACTTTTTACCAATGGAGGGGTTGTGTTTTTTAATCATCTCAAGCCTTTTCAACATTCGCAACCATTTCGCATACAAAATTTGGTTATACAAAATTCGAAGACGAATTCTTTGTTCGATATTTTATTCGCTGTAAAAATCGCAACGTTGATCAGCTTTACAGTATCCTGAACTCATTATTAATGAGCTCAAGGCTAGTATCGTCGCTCTGCTATCTGGGTAGATGGTTACTCCTCTGAAGGCTGCAGCACTCTGGAGCAGTAAATCGACTGCTATTTTAAATCTGAAACTGGAGTTGATAGAGAGCTCCTGATAGCAGCGACACCCTTTGTGCTCTTTCTTTGATATTCGGTTTTCATGAAAGCCTTCTATCCAGAATGAGCCGTAGATATTTCACTGTATCTACTGGTTGCAGACGGATATCTCCCATTTTCGGCATCTTGTTTCTTCTGGTGAATAAAATCATTTCGGTTGTATTTGGGTTGATGGTAAGACCGTTTACGACTACCCAATTTGTTATGACGCTGAGATACCCTTGCGTCAATTCGTAAACAGTACTCAGGAACTTTATTTTGACCATAAGCTCTACATCATCTGCATAGGCAATCACCCGGCAGCCACACTCTTCAAAATTTTGAATCAGGTCGTTAACGAACAGGATCCATAGAAAAGGAGAGAGACCTCCACTTTATGGGATTCTCCTACTCACTTTTTGTCAACCACGTGCGCTTGCCCATTCAGTTTCGATCCCTTTATCGCACAAAAGGCTTAATATGAGGTGCTTGAGGTTGGATTCAACCCCAAGATCGTCTATGGCAGTTACAACTACTTCCGGCAGGACGTTACATCAATGAAGATCAGAACAGTGAATTTCTTAACCCTAATGGCTTTCTTAAGCCTGGATACGATAGGATGCAAGGCAGTATTTACTGATTTGCCTTTACAATAAGCATGTTGCTCTTTTGATACGTGGGCCATTGGAATGCGCCCATTATGTACCAGTCCATTAGTCTTTCCAGAGTTTTTAGTATGAAAGAGGAGATGCTGGTGAACGAGAAGCTCTTGACGGTCGCGTGAGATCCCCTGCCTGCCTTTGAGGTAAACGTGAGATTAGAGAGAGAGTGCCTTTGAGATAGACTCGTCTCCAGGCCCTACAGGATAATATAAGATTTGCTTTATACTTTATGTTAACTATGTTTGCTACGTGAAGTCCTAATACTCCATTATTTAGAATAACAAAAATTAACTGCTAAATTAATTGTTCTATACTAGTTGTATTCTAAAATTTTAATGCCAATTAATGGAGATAATGTCTTTTTGGTGGTAATAATTCATTAAAATGTCGGAAACTATCAACCTTTGTAGTATTGAGCTTTGTAATTACGGTCATTTACATACTTACCTTTAATACTTATATTAAAATTAGCAACTACATGCGATTGCAGGTCTTTGAAATGAAAAAAAAAACAATTAAATTCATTATTCGAGGAAAATATATTATTTATTCGACAATCAATTTCAATGCACATCACTTACACATTCCAAATGGTTTCGCAACATTCCATTAAAATGTTGCTTGATCTTTGACAATGCATTATTTCACTTTCTTGCCATAGTTTCTTCCATTTTTTATTATTATTTTTCTTTTTGTTTAATTACAAGTATTTGTTTCACCTAAATTTCATTTATAACATAAAATTATCATTTAATTAGCTCAATTATGTCTTAAGTATTGATTTCTGTTTGAGTTTTCATATAGTTTCTAAATAAATCCAATTTCTTTAATTTACCGTCTATAGTTACAAAACTTAGTTGCTAGAATTTTGTTACGAATATATAGAAGTATGTTTTATAATTACATTACTTTAACATATGTGTACATTAATATGTGTTATGAATACATACATATATTACATAAGCACTGGTTGCTCATATACATGCTTGTCCTAGTGTTAGTATCTAATTTTCGTTAAGTCTTTTGAAGTAATTAGTAATTGCTAATGCATTACTTCTAGTGCCTGTTTGCAAATTTAAAACTCGCAAAATTCAATTGTAGGTTGTGTCGCTAACTTGCGGGGTTCAAAGTAATTGAAATATAATTTTTTAAATTAAGTTTCAAACGATTTTTTTTAAGTAAAATATTGCATTTTTTGTTATCAAATAGACTTTAAGAGATATTTTGGGGTGAGCCATTCGAATAAAACTTTTTTGTGTTTGCAACGTGAACTTCCTATGATTCAAAAATGTGAGTATTGAGGATTGAAGAACTCAGTTAGAGAGAGGGTAAGCCGGAGAAACGAAGAAGTTGCAGAAATGAAGTCCACGTGAGGTAAAAATATGCTTGGTCTTCAAAAAAAAAAAAAAAAATAAATAAATAAATAAAAAACAAAAATAAAAATTAATTAATAAAATTTAACCACAGACAAAATCAAAATTACTTTCCTATGGCTCACCCGGTGTTAGAAATCAGAAGCTCTTTGAGCCACTACATGCTATTTGTATACAAATACGTATATTATTTTTGAAAAAATATTTCAATGTTAATTAAAATAAATATGCATTGTAATCATAAACGATTGTTGCAAATTTTTGCTTTTTTCTCTGCGTTAATTTCATTTGCCCATAAATATGTAGTACTGTAATTTGCATATATTACATAAACAAGTCTATATTTAGAAATACTTGCTTTTGCATGGAATTTTCACATATTTTAGCTATCGATTGCAATATAATAACATAGGTATGCATATTGTACACATATACATACATATATATAGTTAAGTCTAAAATTACTTGCTATTATTTATACAATCACCCCTACCAGTACCAGTACTAGTAGCGCTTACAAATTATTCAAATAATTTTACATTACACAATTTTACGCTAATGCAACTATATTCGTTTCTTTTTTCTGTATACATTTTCTATTTTATTTTATTTTGTTCTATTTCAATAATTATATATATCTAAATCTGCAACTGATTATATTTCATATAACAGCGCAAATATTATTTGAAATTTTTTAATATTTTATATGAAAAGTACAATCGTATTTACAAAGAATTCGGTTATTTGTTGTTGGAATTTTCACATAAATTTTACGTTCAAGTTTAGGAATCCAAAAGAAAAAATATAGCAAATAAAAATGCGGTAAAAATTTCACTTAACCCTCTAGTGCATATGCCTGCCTACAGACGGGGTGTTTTCAAAATCAGATATAAAATATTTCTTTTAATATTAAAATTCGGATTTTTTTTTCAAAAGAACGCTTAAAGTTCAACTTACGTAATGGTTTTTTCAGATTGGCAATACTACTTCTAGTTTTGACGTACTGTCAATTTGAAGTGACAGATTAGCACTTTCCCGCCAATTTAATTATTTTTGCAATCAACACAATTTTCTGAACAACAAGAAATATAAATTCTTGTGTCGTTTCAAGTTGAAAAAAATACTTACGGGTGTGGAATTTTGTGCTCTTTATGATAGTGTTCGATTTATAATAAAAAAACTAATAGCAGGTGAGTAAATTCGAAAATATTGAACTCCGCCTTGAGGCGGACTCATGCATTGCGCTGCCTACCTTTTTCAAGTAAAATGAAATATTTGTGATACAATTGAAAATTTTTCTTATTTTATTATTGAATAATAATCAGATATGTCGCGTTATTCTAAGACCCATATGACGGATGAAGAAATTCGACAATATTTCGAAGAGTCGCAATTGGTAACTGATACTTCCGACAATGAATGCGATTTTGATAGTGACGATTCTGATATGGATCCAACCTACTCACTACCGGAAAATGATACGATCATTGATGCAATGCTAAACTCCTCAGAAATGATGCGAAACGCAATCGAATGCAGTTTGAATGTGACAGACTTTGAAGAAAATGCTGAAATAATTGAGCTGCCACCGATTCCTCCATTGCCTGTTTGTGACGTTACTTCTAGTGTATTCTTACCGTCGACAGTGACACGTTCTGTGCACAAAGCATTAGAATCGCAAGAAAAAATCGGAGTCCTACCAGCTGCAAGTGATTTGAGAAACGATATGAGTGCGATAAGATCGATTCTTTGGAAGAAGAAAAAACTTCAGCTGAGTGTTGCAGATTTGGCTTTTCAAGGCCAGGACATGCCGGATTTTTTAAAATGTTTAAAAACACCTTACGACTGCTTTGCATATTTTGTGACCGAAGACTTTCTGAAGGTAATTTCTAATATATAACAGTTTATTAAATTTTTAATAAAAATTTTGCAGGCAATAGCCTTACAGATGAACTTGTATGCCAAGCAAAAAGATATATCTTCAAAGTTTTGTATCGATCACCAAGAGCTGCGTAAGTTTTTGGGAATATTGTTGTTTACGTCTGTTTATCGCTTTCCTAACAGTCGCTCATATTGGGGACAATACGGATTAGATCCGATACGTTTATCCATGACATGCAATCGATTTGAAGAAATTAGAAACCACTTGCATTTCAATAATGATGCGTCTCGTATAGAGAAAGGTCAACCTGGTTATGACCTCTTGTATAAAATAAGGCCGCTAGTAAAACATTTCAACCAACGTTTTTCTTCAGTTCCAATGCGGCAGAGACTTTGCGTTGATGAGCAAATGTGTGCCACGAAAATGAGTGGAAACCCAGTGAGGCAATATATGCCAGCAAAACCTCACAAATGGGGAGCGAAACTATTCGTGATTTGCGATTCCTTTGGATATTCGTATTCCTTTGAAGTTTATTGTGGCGCCGGCGATAACAAAATTTTGCCAAATTGTCCAGATCTTGGTGCTGCATCCAATGTTGTAGTTAGGTTGTCACAAGTCATACCAAACAATGCCAATCATATTATTTACTTTGACAACTTTTATACCTCATTGGGATTGCTATTATATATGAGAAGTCGCGGAATTCACAGTTTAGGTACAGTGCGAGGAAATCGAGTACCAAATATAAAACTTTCCACAGACGCAGAGCTGCAATCAAAAAAAGTAGCACGTGGGTATAATGAAGAATACGTGGGAAGTGTTTTTGGAGTAGACATAAGCAGCGTTTTGTGGTACGACACAAGAGCAGTTCGTCTGTTATCCACCTACGTAGGAACAGATGCAATTGTACATAATGAAAGTTCATATTCCTTAAAGGCAAATCGTTGGGATCGAAAATTGAAACAAAATGTTGAGGTGGATTGTCCAGCTATTGTGAAAGAATACAACCAGCATATGGGTGGTGTGGATTTGGTTGACGGATTGATTGGTCGATACCACATAAAAATGAAAACCAGAAAATGGACAAATAAATTATTTTACCACATGCTGGACGTGAGTATGGTGAATGCATATTGTCTTTATAACCGACTAAATAAGGACGTCCTAAAGTGTAAACTTCCTGACTTCAGATCAGAAGTGGCAGAAACACTTTGTTTGATTGGTTCGACAAAACCTGTAAAACGTGGTCGTCCATCGTTTTTAACACCTCCACCAAAAGCTAAAAAGACGTATCACCTATCAGAAAATATAAGATACGATCAAATAGGACACTGGTGTAAGTTTTTGGACCGCTCAGGCAAAAAAATGTGCAAATTTCGTGGATGCAAATCAGAAACTCAGGCATTTTGCATTAAATGTAAAATTAATTTATGCAATTCAACGGCAAAAGATTGTTTTTTCAAATATCACAATAAAGAAGAAATGAAAACATAAATTTATATGAACAATAAGGGTTAATGCGGGATTTTTATTTTACCTGTAAAAGGTACACAAATTGACAAATCGAAAAACTAACATCAGATTCGTCTTCACAGACCTGAATATAGTCTAATATAAAAATCACAGTCGAAACAAAAATTCATGCATTAGAGGGTTAAGGAAGCCAGTCTCTAAAATTGCCTCATCATACTTGAACGGCGACTCATCGTAATTCATGACATTTTCCTACAGCTTATTCCGCTCTCTGAGTAGTATAAAGTCATATGCTGCGAACCGGATCACTTATTATCTACTCTGTCAAAAAACCGAGTATTTTCTCATATTGTTATACACAAAATGCTTCACACGCCGTTTCGTGGTTTTGGAGTCGGAGAAAATAAGTAGAATAGTATAAAATTTGATAGATCGTACTCACAATCTCATTAGTGACTTATTTTTTGTCTTTGAGGCACCCTTGAGCTGACCGATATTGGAATCCGTTTTTGAGAAGAAACATTCTCTTCAAACATATATCTCAAAGTAACGGGCATATTGGTCTTACATGAAGTTTTTTACTTATGTACAGGGTTTTCCAATAAGATCGATATGATTTCTTTTCAAAAACAAAACTCCTAATTTCTAAAGAATTTCAATTTTTTTTCATATAATGTGAACCTCAATCGATACAATTAAGTTCTGATTATAACATTTAAATTGCCTCCACAATTTCTTTTACAAGAACGAATGATTTCAACTCTACCAGAAGTAGTCTAAAGGTATTAAATCACAACTTCTTAAAGGCCATTCCAAGTCACAATTTCTTAAAATAATCGAATCTCCAAACCTTCCATGCAATAATTAGGTTGGTGCACATGCTGTGCGGCACGTAGCTCCCGTCTTGTTGTAATCAAATCTTGTCAAAATCAACTTTTTCTCATTGCGGTCATAAAAAGGTGGCTGTTATCGATCTATACCACTCTCCATTGACAGTAACGGTCTCACTAGCTTCATTTCGAAAGAAATACGAACCGATGATTCCACCAGATCGAAAACCACACCAAACTGCCAATTTAGGTGAATATAATTATTGTTCATAAATAATTTGTGGATTTTCTTCGCATCAGAATTGACAGTTTTGGTTATTTACCCCATTACTCAGGTGAAAGTAAGCTTAATATAACAAGATGATTTTCTTAAAAGAAATCGTTATCGTTTTCAAGTTGTTCCTAGACAAAATCAGCAAATTCACGACGTTTATGGTGGTCTAATGACTACAGTTCTTATGTAAGAACAATTCTGTGTGGTTGTAAGACCAATTTCTTTCTCAAACTTCCACCAGCTTGTGGTCTGACACAGCCCTGATTCTTGAGAACGTCTTGGCATCGACAAATTGCGGTCTTCAGTAACCCTTGCCTGAACGGCAGCAATATTTTCCTTACTTCGAGCGGTTCTTTAACTTATTGACAATTCAAAATTATGTAAAGAAAATGTAGGATCGAAATTTTCAATAATTCGACGAACAGCGAGCCCAATGGACGATTATTACGACCATAAAATGGCAAAACCACACGAAAATTTGCAGTTGGAGAAAGTTTATTTTGACAATAAAATTGAACAATTTGAAAACGTTGTTCTTGCGTATATCTTTCCGTAATGAAATTGTAAATATTACTAAATACAATAAAAAAATTAGGCATCTTGACATATTAAAAATGGACGAAAGAACACTTAGATATCATATTATCGCTAGTGGAAAATAACTTCAAGTGAAATAGTTGGTGAAAATCTCTATAATTTCTTTAAAAAATTATATCCTCAAAACATTATTAGTTTACAATATGCGAGACTTAATTTAACTTAGTAGTACGAAAAGAATTAGCAATCTAAACAATAAACAAACTTGAGTGCTTACTTACTTATTTTGAAAAATCAAAGTAGACTGGAAGTTATTGAAATACACTTAGCTACTGAAGTGTTTAATTTATAAACTAATAATGATCAACTTATATAGCGTAGATATTATAGAACAAATGGTATATAACTAAGTCAATAATGCTCAGCTACTTTTTATTTAAACTATATAAAGTAAATACTTGGAAATGCTTATTATTAACACGTCATTCTGTAAGGATATTAGCGCGAGTATAGTAGCCGCGAGGCATTCTGAATAAACATTATTAAGCATCGCTATCGGCTCCCAATCGATCTTAGGTTGCGATGCAAGCCGCATTTCTTATCTGTCGGCCTCAGGCTCTTTAAGATTACAAAAATGTCAAAACAGGTAACTCCTCAAGAGTCTAGAGTAAACTGCGAGTTTTGGAGTTCAAATATATTGAAAATATGTATACCTTTATATAAGTATAAATTAAATTTACTTGAATTTCATCATTTTAAAAACTCAGTGTTAATAGCTGAATTTTCAACTAAACTGAGATCAATAGTCATACGCAATGCAAATTCCAGTTATAATAGCCAACTACGTATACTAAAATTTTTTAAAAATTTATTTAAAAATTGTTAGCAAAAAAAAATCAACTTTTTCTTGAAATTCATTTGTGATTCCTTTACAATTGTCGAAATATTTACATACGAAGTAGTTTACCAATTAATTCTACCACTCACAGCAGCTTTCTTTAAGAAATCCATTTTGGCTGAGTTCCCACTTGGTTGTAAAATTGTCCTTGGTTAGTAAAGAGATCTGCAAAGAATTTGAAAGAAATATAATTTTTATTGAATATAATAACTTTGATTAGGAAGGTAAAAAATTCAGTTTATTAAGTGACGTAATGAGTATATTTATTACACCGGTCAACATGATTTTTGCTTTAAAGTTTGCTTTCGTAGAAACTAGAGCAATTTTTCGATGTTTGATTTATGAAATAAATTAAAATATACTTATCGATGTAGATCAGCCCAAAGCAAATTTAAAGAACTAAAGATTAATATTTAGGTGTTTTTCAATGTCTAGAATCAGAATTCAAGCATGAGAATAGAAACCCTAAAAAAAAAATATTTTTTTTTACCGGTGTTATTTAATTAATAATTTTCATTATTTGATGACTTCTGCTGAGCTGGGAAGAGGTTAGACTGATTTATTATTTAATTTAAAGAAATATGAAGAGCCTCATATCTCCATCATTTGTGAAATGGGCTTAAAGTTGCAAGTAAGAACTACTAAGTAGCCAACTGCTTAACAGCTCCAACACACACTTTTTGTAAATGGTATTACCCATGACGACGAGTGTTGCCCTCCTGTACTTATATGATGCACAGAGTGTTTTTTTGTGGAAGCATCGAAAGCTGGATCCGCTAAACCTAAGCCCAACTCAAGATTCTCCCACTAGATAAAGTATTAATTCGAGGGAGTGACAAGACATTTTACGTCTCCTCTATAGTAAGGACAGACTTACACCTATTCTGCTATAACTGTCTTAATTTAGTCATGCCGATAGTTGACGCTTTACGTACAGCTTTCTACTTATCAGAGGACTGATCACCTAGTGCAGTTTCTAACTGCTCCCTTATATTTAGAAACTGAGGGCAATAGAGAACCACGTGTTCAGAGTCTACTGTGGCTCCACCGTTCTTTGTTTGCGGATTGCCACCATTGCTGCCATATAATTATGCTCTTCTTTCTCTTTATCCCTTTTTTGGATTTTTGTTATTGACACTGATAACTCATATACTCGTAATCTCGTGAATTCTTCTCCCTGGATGTTTGTGAGTTGCATACTAGGTAGTACTTCAGCTGCTCTCCTGGATACAGTTCGGAAAGCACTTCTTGCTCTTATTGCTGTGAGTCTATGCACCGCATTTATTGATCTGTCATAGGTTTTTATGTCTACTACCTGTATCCATACAGGAAGAGCATATAATATTATATTACTGAGCTCATCGCTAATCTTATTTTTATTTTTATTTGATGTGTATGCCAAGTGCTTCTGGAATTTCAGTATGGAGTCCAATATTACTCCTAAATACAGATATAGTGAGAATTATTTTTTCCTCAATTTTTCTGGTGCTCATGCGCAATACTTCTGTTTTGTGCTTAGGCAGTTCCAATTTCGCGTATTTCATATAAGGCTTCGAATATGTATAATCCAGGGTAAACAGCGCACAATTTTTTTGTATCACCTTTCCATCTTTTGCCACTACACATTTTGCAGTGTCGAGAACTTCTTTTAGTGCATCGATAACATTGGCCTACACGCATTATGGTGCCTAAGATGTTATACCTGATTTTGGATGTATTTTGTGAGTTGATACGAAAAAACCAGTCACATTTTCGATATCAGCTCTTCTTCATAAGAAAGAAGAAAAAAAAAACATTTAGTAGCGGGAATGTGGTTCATCCTACCTACCAAACCGACTGCTGATGCGCTGCCACCAAACCAAACATTTTTTTTGTAGGCCAGTGTAATTGGTTTATTCATATTAATTGCCAGAAGCCAATAATTGAAACGGCTGACCTCATGCAGGACAGTACCATACAAGCTTACATTACTTAGTGTATGCCAGGGCGTATGAGTGATGCGCGATGCGGTGGCTGCCAAGTGCAAGTGCTTGCATACATAGTATACGGAGAAATTCACTTTGTCCATTTTATCGAGCATGCACAGAGGTCGATACTATGAAGCTTCATCTGGCGTTTTTTTAGTTTCGGGATTCAAACCAGGCACTGGATTTCCGGGAATCGGGCAACACCCCTTCTTTGATACATGCTTTTTACGTTTCAGCGAAAAAAGTGTGATTTGAAATTATGTCTACCTTTAAAGCTCTCTCTTTGGTATGCCATCGATTTTGATTATTTAGCTATGGTCCATAGTTCTTCTTCTATAACCAGCGGGCTGGGCGACTCAGCAACTTTGTTTCGTCGCTCGGCGCTAAAAAATGGTACACAGGGGTAATAAAGTCGGAAAAATTTCAATCAATGCAATTCCAAGTCGCCAATTGCTAGTAGAGTAATTATGGTCTTCTTTTTTGTATACCATAAAGGAAGTTTAACTTAATCTAAGCAAATTTAGCATCCTAAATATGCCTCTCTCTATAAATCTTCTCGTTCAGCAAAAGAAAAGCGGAACTAGAGCAGATCTTCTTCTCTTTGGTATTGGATAACTCGAGGTTGAATTAAGTTACTAAAAAAATTCAGTGCTTGTTATTATTGAGACATCAATCTTCCAAATTTGATCCACTACTTTACTATACTAACACTATTGATATAATCGATATGTGGTATTATCTACCATTGAAGTTACGTGCACATGTATATGTAACTCTATTCGCTCACTATTGTTTCATTTTTAATTGAATCTTGGTATAAAAAGCAAAGAAAATCTTACATCACAAAAGGTTTGCATCCAATGTCAAACGTTTTGCCAATTCCTTCTTGCCACGCTGTGTGATATAAACATCCATTAAGTCGAATTAAAGAAATGTTAGGTTAGGTTAAAGGTGGGTCCTGCTTTAAAGGCTTCAAAGCATCGATTTTTTAGAATTTTTTTTTTTTTGGGAGGGAAAGCCATAATTGATTCAAGTAAAGTTTCTAGGGTTTATAGTTATATATTTAAAGATCATTCACAAATTTTTTGGATACGAAAACTTTGAAATCTTGCCTTTGTTAAGCAATTGCCCGAGGTATCTCGCAAGTGCATTTGTCGGACGGCGGGCAGGATGCAGGTCGCAATTTCTATCGCAAACAAAAAATTCAAAGAAATGCATATTTCTTAACCATTTATCCTCTGGTTAAACTGAGAAAATTACAAAAAAAAGGTTAAAATTTTACAATTTTTTTAAAATTGAAAAAAAGTGGTTTTTGACCAAAACAACTTTGATTTATGTTGTTTAAAAATATGTTCAAACTTGACTTAGTTTTGTTTAGCTTAAATATAAAATAATTTAATGTCAAATATAATAAACTTTGCGCCAATTCCATTCGACGTTTAGTTTTTTCTATCCTGTCCGCCAACTAAGAACAATCGTAAAAATGAAAAACCGAGAAATCGCGAGAAATCAAAGTTTTCGCTTTCTTTCCAAGTTTCTAGTTTTCAGGAAAAAAGTTGGAGCAGGAAATAGATTCGACGTGCTCTGAGCCTGGTATTTCTAAAATAACTAAGCTTAAAATGACCCTCTTAGAATTAAATGTTGGACGCAGTTCGAACTTTATTTTTTACGCCCGACATCATCTACAGACTATATCGATTTTGGCATTACATAAATTATTCTTACATAAATATGCATATACGTACATATGTATGTATGTATATGCTTCCATCTGCTTATATGAAAATGTTTTCATTTCCAGTCGCACTGTGTCAAATAGCCGTAAGTAACTTTATTTATCTAATTTTGCCTTCACCATCTTCAATATCGGCTGCTGCAAAGTAAGGTTATCAATTTCTACTTTGCTGTGCTATGAACCTTATCTAGTTTTTGCTTTCGTGCTGCTCCAACAAAGCTCTACTGCATCGATTTTCCACACACGCTCTGGTCGACCGTCTGTGCTCCTCTCCAGCTGTTGTGCTGCTGTCAATGCCATTTAGATTTTCCAAAAGTCACACATTTTTATGTCGCTTGTGGCAAGCTGTTGTTGTTAACACACCAACAACAACACATGAGCTGTGCGTCGTTTGCAAGTGAACGTGTTGTACAATAACAACAATAAAGGCGTTCATAAGAAAAACAAATCGTTAGAAAAACGTAAGCAATCGGAGCGCAGACAATCGAGAAGCAGTTGAGCAGCTAAAATAGGGAGCCAAGTAAGCAAGCAGACAAATGCGAAGGCAAATACAACAAACTAGAAAAACAACCGAAAATTCGGAGAAAGCCAAATTCGAATTCAATTGTCAACAAATGTTGCAAATGTGGCACAATAGCAACGACATGTGTGTTTGCTGTTGTTATTGTTGTTGTTGTGGCTGCTGATATCATTTTTACCCACTGTCGCGTAGCTGGCTAAAAGCCTGGGAAATCACTAGCAAATTTGCTGTCAGCTGTGCAAAGACTGTTGCAGCAGTGCTGGGGCAAAAACGTGGCAGTTATGAAAAAAGTTTTGCAAATATGTGGCGCGTTGCACATACGTACTTATACTACGTGTGTATGTGATTGTGTGATTGCTTCTGTTTACCAACCGCAGCTGTGCATGTATTTTTGCCGTTTTCTTCTTGACTTTTACTGCAACTTTGGGCGTTATCATTTCTATTATTATTTCAACTTTTTTCATTTTAGTTGTTGCCGCTGTTGTTGTTGTTTTTATTATTTCCTAAATTCAAATGCAATTGAGAACATTCTGCTGGCAGCTTGCACAATTCACAGCTGCCTTAACAAATCCCAACTGCCGGATATGCCATCGTATATGCTCACACCAACACACATGCACACCCTCACACATTCACACCCACACCAATACATACAAGCAAATTCATACTATCGCCATCTCCGCTAGTATGTACCAGTTCATAATTTCTTTTCTTTTTCCTTTTTTCCTTTTATACCCTTACCATGAAGTTTGTACCACGGAGAAGAATATGAGGGAAACCCTATAAAGAATATACTAAACAATGACCATGACAAGTTCAGTTTAACCAAGTCTTTCTGAATATAAACGATAATTCCTGAAATACCGTTCCGAAATTTTGTACAAATATGTTTGTCCCCATGAATTATGGTGGAATAACTTCAGAAGCTAACGCGAGGTATGTGATCGGATAGGCAGTATGGGCTCAGGAAAGGACACATTGTATAGGATGCATGGTTTCATGTTCAGAATGTCGTTAGGAAGAATACCAACAAGTATGTCCTTGGCGTAATTGTTAACTTCAAGGGGACGGTTGACTAACTAAGCTAGGATCGAGCGGTGCAACGAGTGAAGGAGCTCGGCTGACTGGCATTCACTCTTTGGCGGAGTTATTTTTGGGTAGAAAGACCTCTCTAGTCGGCATGAATGGGAGTGTGGAGATTGTAGTGGTCCGTGGCTACCCGGGGGTTCTATACGTGGTCCATATATTTTAAACCTTATGGTGGACTCTCTGCTTGGGCAGCTCAAGCCACTCTGTAAGTGTTGCGCGTATGCGGACGACCTTTGTATTCCGGTCGAAGTTCGCAGTCTGAGCTAGAGCGGACAAAAGAGCATCTCTTAGAGCTTGTAAATACCTGCGATTAGGTATGGGGATGAACACATCGATGGAAAAAACGGAGACAATGATGCTCAAGGGCAGATTTTCGCCGGTTCTTCTACCGAATATTGGGATAAACGTGTCCCAAAAGATATGCGACGCCAGTCAAGTACCTGGGGCTGACCATGAGTGGCATTCACACTCGCCAAGTGTGCAGTGAAACACATTCTTTCGGAATACCGAACAATTAGAGATGATCGTGAATTGTCTAGGCTTCGAAGAGGTTTAACTGAGAACTAGGCTTAGGTCCTTGTGCGCGTGGTGTGTACGTATGGGGTCAACTCCTTGTCATCAGTCCAGAGCAATATGGAAGCTCCAGTGATAGTAATAGTTTCAGCTACGGGGTTTGACCGGAGACTTAATTCTACTACCACGGGGAACAGGAACCCTTGGAGTTTTCACCAACCTGCTCATGTGGACTGGCCCCTCGAGGAATATCGTGGTGTTTATGGTTAAAACCCGAATGCGAGAAGAACTGACATAGTGTTAAATGCCGAGTTGCATTATAACCGGGAGCCGGAACCAAAGAACGGTAGAGGTTTTAGATGGACCTGGAACCCTATCAAAGTAGTTAGTGTGTCCATTCCACACTGTCAATTGGTACTGAAAATGTCTGACATTTTCAGGGCGCTGATCCACGCATTAATTTGATCCCTATTGCTTTTGAGCGCCGTGGGGTAAGGCTGTTGCCAGCAGATAACCACGTTAAACACACCGGACGTTGTCCCCATGAATTTGATAATTTGTTAGAACCATACAAACTGACCGATTAAACCCCTTCTATAATAAACTTTCTTACTTGTCTTCTATCTTCCCGCAATTAAGATTGCCATTCAAGACAACGATAAAATCAAAGAAAATCTTGTTTAGATTGGCCAACCAACCGATACATATCCAGTCCATATAAGAAAAAATTTCTTTTTTGACAAGATATCTTAATACAATTATTTCTTGGATTAATATCCAAAACAATGGTATAATCTCTGACTATATTCTTCAGGCCGGATCACTATAGCGTATAGGTGGCATACAAACTGATCGATCAAAATCGAGTTCTTGTATGATGAAATTTTTTATTTGATAAACTATCTTTGCGAAATCGACATGAACTATTATCTATGGTGACGCTATATTCTCCAAAGATATTGTTTAGTTCGTAAAGAAATGCAGCTGTGAAGGGTATTATAGCTTCAATATTGCCGAAGCTAAGTTTTTCTTCCTTTTTTGGTTACAGCATTTTGTTGTTGCTGCAGTGTGTGCCTGCAAATTCAATTGTCATTTGTGCGACACGTCGAGGGGGTGTGGGTTAAAAACACCATCTAATGCCAAAGCAGCTCAGCCGGGAGGGTTAAAGCAAACTGATGACTTTTGCTGCATTTCAAACACACACTATCTTAATTTTTGCTGTTGCTGCTCTTGTTGTTGTCTTAAGTATTTTTCCAGCAGCAAATGCAATTCAATTCAGCAATTCAAAAACTCATCACCAAGTCAGTGAGACAAATTTCCATTTAAAGTGAGTTTGCTCGACGAGAAAAACGTTCTCAGCACACTCTTACACACACAAATATAGGTTGTCACTTACATATTCGCACGCAGAGTGACTCACACTTATCTGCACTTATGTAAATTCAATAAAGCGTTGTGTTGCAAGACCAACACTTTTGCGCACTCTTTCCTCCCCTCCCCGGCGCACACATAGTTTAATCCTTTTCTGCAATTCTTAGCATTCAAATTGATAGCAATTTGATTCACTCACTTTGTGCTTTGTTTTCATAAGTGTTATTGGATATGTCGAGGCATCAATGCGTAACTGTCATGTGGCGTCATGTACGAGTGTGACAGTGACAAGTTGGTGCGCTGCCAACAAAGCAGGAAATGTGCAGCTGATAAAACACCAGTGATTCGAATGATTTATTTTCCGTTCGCAGACATTGGCAGTAGCAGTTGCAATAAATTGGCTATGAAATCAATGCAGGGCTGAGCGGAGAATATCAATTTCATGCCGCAAATAGTTTTATTTAAAAGTCTATAATACTTGTACATACATTATTTATGTGATGCTATGGGCCAAGGATAACTACAAGTGGGCAATAAAATGTCTACAAAAAGTTCAGAATTGCATCTTGGATACATAAGTAAATTATATGTTTGACATTTCCGACATTTAGTACTTCCGAAGTGAAATACTGTGGCTATTTACATACCAAGTTAGTTCTGTTGGATAGGTAGTTAGGCTATACTCTTAATTTTGTGTCACAGTTTCACTCAAAATTTGCAAAGACCAAAAAAAAAAATGTTGCGCTTTCATACTACAGGGTAGGCCATTTAAAGTTGACCCATTTGTTTCTAAAAAAAAAAGAACAAAAGAAAACAATGTTTTTGTTCATTTCAAAAATAATTTATTTTGGTCCAAGGGGATTTGTTTCAGCTAATATTTAAAAATTAGATCGCGTAAATGGGCACCTTTAGCTTTGACAGCTAAATGCACTCTTTTTTCGACATTTTCCATGACTTTGGCCAATGTTTCGGATGATATGGCGGCTGTTTCACGTCGAATGTTGGCTTTCAGTTGAGCTAAGGTCTTTGGCTTATTAGCGTATACCTTGGATTTCAAATAACCCCACAAATAAAAGTCTGGTGGCGTCAAATCTGGTGATCTCGGTGGCCAGTCAACATCACCATTTTTCGATATCAATCGCCCGGGGAAAAATGGTCGCAATAAATTGATTGTTGGTCGAGCTGTATGGCATGTAGCCCCGTCCTGTTGAAACCAGAAGTTATCCATGTCATTTTCGCGAATAATGGGTATCACAAAATCCGTTATCATGGCTCGATAACGCTCACCATTGACTGTTGTCGTGGCTCCATCATCGTCTTCGAAAAAATACGGTCCGATGATCATATTCGCGCAAACACCGCACCAAACTGTTACTTTTTGGTCGTAAAGAGGCTGTTCTTCAATTAATTGAGGATTTTCGGTGGCATAAAATCGGCAATTTTGCTTGTTTACGCCTCCATTCAACGAGAAATGTGCCTCGTCTGACATGATGAGTTTTCGCCAAAAGTCAAGTTCGTTTTCAGCCATTTCGATGGCCCATTTGCCAAAATTAAGGCGTCGCGGATAATCAGCTGGGTTTAGTTTTTGTGCCATTTGAATTTTATATGGAAACATCTTCAAATCTTTATGAATTATGCGTCGGAGAGTGGTGCGAGAGATGTCTAATTCCTGAGAGCGGCGATAACTCGATGTCGATGGAGTCTCCTCAATACTGGCTCGTACAGCTTCGATATTTTCATCAGAACGTCTTGTGCGTTGTCTGGATGCATGACTGGCATTACTGAGATTACCGGTGTTCACAAATTTTGCGTATAAAGACTTAATTGTGTTCTTAACTGGAGCACTTTTCACTTTATTTTTTTTGCGAAACGCACGTTGAGTTAACACAATTGAAAAGTTATTTTGAAGTGTACTGTTCCATGGTATAAATTGTCTTCGAATGACGCTTCTAACGCGGTATGACATTAGCCGATTTGTCAGCGCTGTTAAAAGTTACAGCGTTGCCAGATGGGTCAACTTTAAATGGCCTACCCTGTACATGCATACTTTGAGGGGACCAAATAAATTAATATTATATTTGGTATTTTTATTGACTTATATTAGACTCACCTAGTCTCATTACTATATTTTGTTAGTCCGAAATACTTATACTAATATCAAGCTAATTAACTCATTTGCGATAAATTTAATATATGTGGTACGTGAAGAAAACTGAAGTGTTACGAATATGAGGATTACATTTCTTTCATTTTCAGCGCTAAATCATATTATTTTTCAGAAACTTGTATGCCTGATTTCATTAAAATATTATACAAGAACATTGTGATCAAGATATACGATCAACTTAAAGTCAGAACGGAAATTACTACAAAGGGTAAATTGCGCTAGGAAAGGATCTGGATTAATTGCATTATTCAATTTTGTTTAGGTTAGGTAATATTAATCTGCTAGGCCAATAAGCCTCGCATTGACCAATTTGGTCCATTGCGATACCAGATGGAGTTCACTTGCTAAGCCCAAGAATAGCAGTCATCGTTTATGATGCTTGTGCTTGACGCGAATTTTAACAGCATCATGTCGTGGAGACCCCAGATGCTGACAGCGTAGTCTTGCCAATGCTGGACAAGTGCGCAGGAGATGCTTCATTGTTTCCCTGGTGCTCTGCTGTAGACATTTCCTGCAGTATTCTCGATCTGTCAGCCCCATACTGGTGGCGTGTGTCGCCAATAGGAATACTGAGTACTTCCGATGTACCGTTTTGCATATGACTTTTGCAGTCTCGCACCCAGTTAGCTCGTTTCATCGGGTTTTGATTTTCTTTACCATGATTCTATCCAGAATTCCGTATGGAAAATTCATAGTTTTCTCAATGTTGATCACGTTTTCGGGTGTTAACCGGACTCCATTCTTGGCAATCTCGTCCTCTATTACAGTAGAAGTGAAGTTGCTTGCTTCTTGCAACACTTTCCATAGCTGTCTTGTTTCCTAAAGCACTTCTAGCGGATATGCGATACGAATTTTATGCTTGGCTGTGTACATAGATGTTGAGTCTGGAATTGCATGCAGGTGCATTAAAGGTCAACTCCGCGGCTTTCGCAATCGCAAAGACCTCAGCTTGAATTATGCCACAGTAGTCCGACATCTTAGGTGATTGTTGTTTGACAGTTGAAAGTGGGGTCATGTAGTCGGTGTTTGCTTAACTGCCAATACCAACCGAGCTTTGTCCGAAGGTTGTCTTCCACGTTGTGCTTTCTCAGAAGATTGCTTTCCAAGACTAGCCCCAGGTACTTGATGCAGCCTTTAAGACAGAGTTGTGTCCCATTTGTAAAAGAGAACCTCCATAGAGGAATTTTGTGCTTTCTTGTGAACACAAGCAGATCTGTTTTCTCCGGGTCCACTGGACTGTATTGAGAGTGGTGGTCAGAATACTGTTAATTGTCTTTAGACTCCTTCCCGTTATTATGATGGCAATGGCGTCCGCATATGCCAAAGTCTAGGGGCTTTGCCTTCCAAGTTCTTTAACAGTTTATGAACCACCAATGTCCATAGAAGCGGAGAAAGCACTCCATATTGGGGAGTACCTCTACAGACTTCTTAGGTCATTTTAGCGGGTCAACACCTATTGACTAAATAATGTTCAGAAAGATTCTGTAGAAGCGTTGTAGAATGCGCCAGAAATGTCCAGGAAAGCTCCAAGAGCGTATTCTTTATATTCAAGAGTCCTTGTGGTATTAAATACCAGTGTATAGAGTGCAATCTCTAGTGATCAGCCCTTCTTATATATGTTCTGTGCCTTAAACAATCTTCTGAGAGGCGCTGCGGCGATAATGTGCGCATCCAAGATTTTCTCTAGCATTTTTGGCAGGAAGGAAGTTAAGTTTATAGGCCTAAACTCTTTTGTGTAAGATTATGTTTAAGAATCTGCAATTTTTTACATCTACCTCTCACACTGACTCGACATAGAGTCTTCATTGTATGTAGTAACAGATCGATTGGAAAGTCACGGGCCTACCATAGTAAAAAATATGTTTTGACAAAATTCGTTTTGAATTTGTTCTTCCTAGAAAGAATTATTTTGAGATCTGAAAACAGAAAATAGTCGCTGGAGTCAGATCTGGATAATACGGCAAATGCAGAAGCAATTTCAAGATTAACTTATGGACTTTTTTCCTTTTTTTAAGATATAATAGGAGTCATTCGTGGACCGATTTCACAGTTTTGGCATCAAACTATACATATTTTTAATTACATTATCTTCATGTCTAAGATAACTGTAGCTCAGATATAAACAGATGTTAATTGAGGTTTACACCACGATCTGTCTTACAAGTTTGCCCACTCTGCAAGTGCTACTAGGATGGTAGGACAGGAACCCCATATTGCGGTTGGTTCTCATACCATAAAGATGCTGCACCGCAAGAAGAAACAGTAGACAGGCAAACTTATTGGCAACAACTGCTAGGTATGCGCTAGGCCAAGTTGCTGATGGGTGGTTACAACCACATTAGGTTTACTGGATACTACACAGCAGTATTAATATGCAAGACTAAAGCACTTTGATCCATGTATTCGAATAGTCATCACATCGTCTTAATGCAAGTAGTACCTAACAGTAGACAGGAATATAGCAGTGTGATGCGTCTATGTGAGGCTTTGTGGCAGAGGGGAAGGCACAATTTAGACTTTAGTTCGACTATACCCTTGTGACACCCAGTTAAGGAGCAATTGGTTGCAAGGTCGGCCATTCAGTAGAGATTGAATCTCATAAGCTGAGATCGCTTTTAGTACCACTTAACTATCACAGAGTATGGCGATATTGTCATTGTGATAATTTCGTTGTCGGGCACGGACGCATTGCACTCGATTCGCAGATGCAGGGAAATATTTGCAGTTTTGATTGTTAAAGTCCTACCAAAGTTAGCGATGTTTGTCTCACGGTCAAGGTGTACAATCACCTGATATTTCTTAGCTTGCCACCTTAGGATTCTTTAGCAATTTGTGGCACACCAAAAGTGTTTTTGTAGCTTTTGACAATGCTAAGATCGACGTGCTGCTTCCACCGAAGAATTGATGCTGAATTAACAGGAAAATTTCAATAAAACATTCTATATCATTTCTTCACCGAAATGCCTGTGAAATTTAATTCTTCCTACCCACTTTTTCACTGAGTTATCATATTTTATAATCGCAAATATTTTTTATACAAAATATATATATGTATACGGGGTATTCCATACCAAATCGACCACTTTTGAACCCGACCCTTTTAGATTTTGGGCAAACTTATCCATCCTATTCTACCCTTTGAAAAACATTTTTGAGAATTTTTTCAAAATATTTTGTCCAACTTCAAAAAAGTTATGAATTTTGCTATTTTTTGCTAAAAAATTGTTTTTTTATTTTCAAATAGCCATAACTTTTGTAGAAATTGACTTTTGAGGGCAATTTGTTTTTTTTTAATTTTTGTTTTTGGATGAACTTTTCGAAAAATACATGAAAAAAATTTAAAACGATCAACTAT
Organism: Bactrocera correcta; assembly: GCA_027475135.1. Taxonomy (NCBI): domain Eukaryota; kingdom Metazoa; phylum Arthropoda; class Insecta; order Diptera; family Tephritidae; genus Bactrocera; species Bactrocera correcta. Next base: position 26,001,611 of record CM050323.1, on the reverse strand, counting down.
ATAAAATAATTTTCCTTAAAAAAAACTTCAATTAATTTGACAACTATCCCTGCTAATTCCGGAGTGGGCCAATTTTTTTTATGTTTTTTTTTTTTTTTATTAAAAAAAAAATGAATAAAATTTTTTTTCCGTGAACTTTAGGAACTCAACAACTACATTGCATAATTCCGTGCAAGAATAGTTGTTTGTATGTTAAAAAATTTTCAAACTCTACTGAACATAAAATTTGTAAAATATGTAAACGTCAGAGAAAAAATAATTAATAAATAATTTTTTGTATTGTTTCTGTGAAATCATAAAATCGTTAACTATACATATTTTTTTTATATGATAGAAATAAAGTTGGATGGATAAGTTTCAGCAAAATATAAAGGGGTCGGGTTCAAAAGTGGTCGATTTGGTATGGAATACCCCATATTTAAGTATACTCCCCACATTTGTTGTAAGATTTTTAAGTTGCTATCGAAGGACTAATAGAATTTGAAAACCAAAGATTCTTTGAATTCTACTCGTAAACAAGGCATAATCTGCAGAAGTTGCCCGATTTCCTTTGTACTAGCACTCGCTCTAACAAAAACAACAATCATCTGGTGAGAAGTATACAGCAGCTCCACAAAACCTCTATTAACCCAACTAAGACACTATCTAAGCTTCTAACTTTTCCTACAAAAGCTCACTGAACGAAATTATCATATTTACATTTAAAACAAAAAACTTTTTTCATAAGCCAGTCTTGAGTTATTCTATTCATTTATGCACAGCAAACTGTGACTGCCACATATATTGGCGTAATATGTTAAGTGGTAAAGTTTTTACGCCTAACGAATAATGCTCAAGGAGAAAATAAAAGCATTGCCACTTCAGAAGATCAGCCAGCGCAAATGGACATGAATAAAAGCAAGTGCCGGCAGGGGAAACACAATAGAATTATTTTCGTTTGTATTTCTATTTTTTTCACAAAGGTAAATAACAAATAATAACAAAAATATTATGTGGAAGTAAAAAACGCAGAGGCTCCAAGAAACAGACAAAGCAGAAAATTTCTCTAAGTTGATGTGCCACCTAGAGGAGCTGATAAAAAATTAAGTATTCCATGCAGATGAATAAAATATGCGTTTTTAAAACATTTCAACATTTAACCTTCAGTAAACAATAAAACTTTGTTGCCACCAAAAGTGAGGGATCGGCGCTCCTCCGTGAAAGGAGGATGCCTCTTATTTGGTTCCAAGCAGTTTCGCTATCACCACTCCGCTTCTTTCCCGCTCTCAGTCCCTCCCACGTTCACTGACTCTTCCGCAAACCACTTCATCTAACAATTTCTATTATTGCTCGCTCAAACAACAAAACCAACAAACATCCGTTTCCGCTAGTCTTTGGCAATGGTATTATACTCGCAGACGCCGTGCAATGCCACGTTAGAGGCAAGGCTGGTGTGTGTGTGTGTGCGTGCAGCGTAATTTTGCCAAAAGAGAAATCGGTGTGCAGACGGAAACTTACGAACGGCACAACCGTATTTGCGTTCACCCACTTGGAGGCATGCTTATACATTTAGCGCGATTGAATGAGATTTCTTTGAATTTTTCATTTCTTCACTCATATTTCCCCTGCTTTGCAATCGCACTAGTTCTTCTATTGCTTGAAAAATTTTACTATATATGTATAGACTTGGGTAACTTTTATCATTACGCCGTCCATTGTCTGCCGACTCACAGCTGTTTCCTCGGCGGCAAGCGCGCTTTTCATTCATTACTTTCTATTTCTGTATATTTTACTCTCTATTTTTCGTTATTTCACTTTCTTTTTATATTTTATATTATTTTTTTAATATTTTACCGTATTTTTCTATTTCTTTTTTTTTTTTTGATGTATTTTTTTGCTATTTTACTTTCTTTGACGTTTTATTTCGTAACTCAATTCCGCTGTGGATTTCCTTGTGTGGAGTGCTGACGCTGGCTACTATTATTTATAATGCTGGTGATATATTTGATACTTTTATTTGGTTTTGATTTATTTAGTTTCATTTAATGTGTGTATTTGTATAAATATTATTAGCGATTTCAGTGAAAATTAAAGTTAGACAAAATTTAGACCTGCTGAAAGTGCAAAAAGGTGTCCAGATTTTTTCCAAGAAGTTTTAAGAGTTTCTAAAAATCATTGTCATATAAGATAGTATGTTTATCTGAGCTGTTTTTCGGTGAATTGTGCACTCTTTCATTGATTGACGTTGAGCAAAGGTCAATAATCAATTGGTCATCTCGAAGATATTCGTGAAGTTCTTTCGACTGAAGCAGTCATGCAGGCGTAATATCATTAACAATCGTCATGTATTTTACGTTTAATTTTTATACCCTGGACGGGGTATATTAAATTTGCAACGAAATTTTTAACATCCCGCAGGGAAATTCTGAAACCCTATAAAAAAATATATCTAAATGATTAGTATGACGAGCTGAGTCGATTTAATCAAGTGTATCTGTCCTTTGTCTATATATCAGGTAGTCGGAAATGGTTTTCGTATTTTGTCAGTAGATAGAAGAAAGAATGCCACGCAAGCCACGATTGAAATTTGTGAAGTTTAAGGAGACGACTCTGTGTCTGTTCCTGTAGCACAACATGGTTCGCTCGCTTAAATTCTGGAAATTTTGATTTATACTAATAAAAGTTTTACACTGGTGGAATAATGTCTCTGGCAGAAAAATGGCAAAAAGTGGTCGAACAAAATGGTAAATGTTTGTTTATTCATTTATTAGTAAAATATAAAAAAAATATGTAGAAGTTTGATTAGAAATAAGAAAATACTTTTTTGACTACCTAATATACACGAAGTAGATCCCCAGTCTATAAAAGAAAAAAATATTTCATTGTTATGACCAAGAATTTACCTTTATTATAAAAATAAGAGTTTGCCTTAAAAATGATTTCGGACCAGCGACCGCTTCTCGATTAAACTTAAGCCGAGAAGGCTAATTTTCCACCACTTTTAGCAGCAATTGGTAGCATATGTCAGCAATAATTCGTGGAATATTCCCTTCCAAAGCGTCAATCGTTTGGGACTTATCTGTGCAGACACAACTGCCCACAAAATATTCTACGGATGTTAAATTGCACAACCTTAGTAGTCACGCCACAGGCCCACGATGCCAGATTATGGGTTCACCCAAAGTTTCCTTCAATATATTGATTTTTTCGTTGGTTTTATTGCATGTAGCATGGTCTTATTGGATCAAAAGGTCATCTACTTCAACTTGATGAATTTGGCATGAAAAAGTCATTAATCTTGGCTCTATAAGGTTATCATCGACTGTAACATTGTGGCCGGTCTCACTTTCGAAGAAATAAGACCCATGATTCCTTTCGCCCGTAGAGTATACAAACTAGTGAATTGAGGATTATCAATGCTTCAAGTGCGACAACTTAGTTTATTAAAGTACCCATTCAACCAAAACTGAACTTCACTGCGAAACAAAATTTTCTTGTGAAAAATGAGATCGGTGACCATCTCGTTGTGGGCCCATTTGCCGAACGTGCGATGCGCTTGATAGTATTCGGCTTCAATTCTTGCCTATATAGGATCTTGTAAGCACGCACACGGCTATATGTACTTCTGTAAAATCTTCAATAAAGAAGATTGGTACAGCTCCAGTCGTGCACGTGGCAGCGGATGGACTCATTCGGGTTTTATTCATTACTCTGCGCCACGAAAGCAATAGCGTGCTCGGTGTGAACTGTACTTCATAGTAAATAAGGATGGAGATTATAAATTTGATATAAGCGTAGTCCAACACCTATCCATGATTGCTCCAATTACTGACTTTTGTTTGGAAATTAATGTGTTCTGCAAATTTTTAAGATTTATAAAAACAAGTTAGGACCACCTTTCTTCTACAAAGCCTTTTAATTTGACATTGAACTTTGACTTCTTCTTTTAATATATTTAATTCATATATTTCATATTACACAAAATTAAATAACAATTGGTTCACAAAACAAACAAACCGTATACATTATTAAATGCCCAGTTTGCGTATAACGTGAAGGAATAACTTTATAAAAGTCATTATGTGGTAAAACACTCGTGTGTTTGTGTACACAGATCACTTTGGTTTCCCTTTTTTCATGAAAAAAAGCTTTACAATTATTCGCATTTAAAAATAAACATCAAATGTATTGAACTGAACATACATATACAACAGCCTTCTAAATTATATGTTGCGCATACGACATGGCGTACTGTGTGAATCTAATTTGAATGCTGTCACCACAGCATGGTATATACTTTATCTGTTTTTGGACTATATCTTTTGATGTCTTTTGATGATTACATAGTATGTACATATATATTGTATTATAGAAAGGTATAAAGCTGATTTTCCATTTGTTACGTTGGATTTAAGATATTTTAGGGCTATTATTTCCTTAGCCAAATAGTACAAAAACTGTGAAGTACAATTTTCGTTGTCGTTAGTTGCAATTATTTTCAATCGCACTGTCATTTGTCAAACTTTCAAAGTATCTATTTTCTACTTTTTTCTTTTGCTTTTTTTCAGAAATTCAATGCCTTTTCAAAATCCTAATTAATTCTTTTGTCACCTTATTCCTTAACTGTCATGCCCGTCACTGTCGTCGTAAAAAGGAACATGACCCTCTTAAGTATATGTAATTATAATAAGTAGCCTTATATTGCCTCTTGAGTAATCCTGCAATGTCTAAGTAGACGTTTCAAAACTATTCAATAATTAATTACTGATTAAGGGTTACTGCCATTAAATTAGATGACTTCGGTTTTTTATGTCAAAAAAGGTGCGAAGGTGAACGACTTTTGTTCGTAATTCATTGCCACACACCACTAAACTTTTATATGTAGTATACATTATGCAGTTTTGATTGAATATATCATTCATGTAGAAAGAGATTAAATTTTACAAATCACTTTTTAATTTGTTAAGTGCCGACTTGACTTCGGCTTCCTTACAAGTCAATGTTTATGTTATTTGAGTTTGAAATTTAGACTTTCTTTACGACATCTCGTAGAAATTCACTTGCGAGAAATCTTGGGTCCAGCTACAGTCGTTCACAGCTAACAAGGATGAAACTTATTTATAGTCGAGTAATCAACTAGCTCTGTTGAAGGCTCTACTCAAGTTGCAAACAGGCTATTTCTTAAGGAGTAAGGAGTGCTGTAGCTATCGGTTTAACAAAACTGTACCGTGAATATCTTAAGTGAACCACAGAGCATTTCAAATTATGTATTGGACTTTTGAAAAATGAACCCAAAACATAAAATGAATACCAAACGCCATCGACTGTTTTTAAGTACGAGCATTTCCCCACAGAAAATATTTATAAAATTACAAGTAGGAGTATGGAGCTCTCCACATTTAATCAAAGGATATAAGACATGGAAAATATAATTGGTCTTCCATTAACCTCAAGAAACATAAAACCGGTTCCACAATGGTCGTTTGTTGACAGCAGGTTCTGAGGGAATAGTCAAGGCTTACCAAAGATACCACAGGCTAAGGAAAAACCACTGAAACCCACATCCATTTTAACCATTTTCTGGTTTAATACTACAATTTCTTCGACGGTGTTCGTCTTGCTCACATTGTTTCACATTTAGTTCGGATTGGTTGTCTCCACTGAGAGAAAATTGCGCCCACAGTGTGTTGTGGGTCCTTTTATTGACACGTATCAGTATGTAAAGCTCGCTTTTCTTCTGTCTGCGATATTATTACATGGGAGTTGGGCGTAGTTATTACTCGATTTTGTCCAGTTTCTTCAATTTATGTTGCAAGTGGTCAAAGAGGCCTGCCATAACTTAATTCACGAACTGACGATTCCAGCTTGCTCATAGTAACTGCAGAACCGAATTATTTCTGATGAAAAATACCATTAAAGCACAATCTACAAACTTCCGTTACATTTAAAGGGCAACATCCAGCTATTCCTTTTTTCGCGACACCTACACCCACAGCCTTCTCGGAAGTAATTAGAGTATGAAAAAAATATAGTGACGCCAACGGAGCATCAACTACTAATTACACGATTCCAGCTGAATTCTCTCAATTGCGAACTGCACAAATATTTCCGCAGCAGAGATTGCAGCACTCGCTTTTGTGCATTGCGTGAAAATTTTAGCAATTCCACTTTGATACACTCCGGCCAAAGAAGCAGCGTTATTACAACACCACAAACACACACGCACCCACCCACAGCTGTACTCACACATAGTCGCTTTGTACATCGGTGCAACGCAATGCATCGGCAGTTTATTGCCGACTGTAAAATTGACCCAGTTTTTGGCGATATTCGCAACGCCATGAAAATCAAACGCCACCAACGGCAACACACCGCGCCTGGTGTGTAGTATGTTCGTGCTGGTGTTGGTGTCGGTGGCGGTAAATGGAACTGTAAACGCAAAGCATTCCGGCAGTTCTTTGGCTGACACCCTATCTGCTTCAGCTCTGCTGCTCTGCATCGCACTCTCATCACTCGCATTTCGGCCATTTTGCATACCTTTGCAAAAAGCGTTTGCATTGCTGCTTGCAGCGGCTGTGTGGCTTTCAAATAACGCCAGTAACTGCCACACAATGAAAACACACACAACAAATCCTCCGACAATAACAGTCAATGCCTGTTGTTGAGCAGAGAGTGCAAAAGCAAAAGTGAAATATCGCCGGAGTGCAAAATGAAATGTGAAAATGGCGTTGCGCTCGAATGGTTCAATGACAAATCAGCAATGCCAGTTGCCGCGGTTTGCTGTTGTGCCATGTTGCAAACGAAATGTGCAGTCGTCATCATCATCATACGCAACACACCCCCACACACACACACACTCATCTACTTGAGTGCATTCGAGCACTTGCACTCATACAGAAGCACATACTTACGTGCCAATAACTGCACGCAGCTCAGCTGAACTGTCCTAAATATGAGCGAACAACATTTAGATGAAAGTGTTTTTCTCAACAAGACATGCATGCAAGTGTGAGCATATAATCTTGGCTTTAGATATCTACAGGATATGTCGTTTGTGATCTGCTGCAAGTACGTTGCAAACATATGCTAAATATTCAGCTCAAAAGGATTCTACAAGTGTGGCAAGGGTGCGAATACATTTCCTTTTTTTTTACTTTTAATCTGTTTTGATGGGTCGATATAGAGATTGAAATGCCGACATGACATACATATGTACACTCGAATGCATATAACTACAAAGACTCTCAGATATATATTACTTTAGATCACGGAAGGCCTCAAATCATAAGTATTTTTGGCTTCATTTGCAAAAATTAAGCTACCATTGCACAGTCCAAGATTTTTGTTTCACTAAAAACTGTTTTGGAAATCTCTCAAAGCGAAATGTAAATAGATTTACATGCATGACAAAAATAGAATCACAAGACGCATATTTTGAGACAAAAGCGGTGACTTCCACTCAAGTGATCAAGTAATTTTTATATATTTAACATTTAGTGTCAAGTTGTGTAAATTAAGTTTTGAGTTTAATATCTTTCTAATGGCCTTCACGACTTCTTTGGCAGGCAAAATTCGATTAACTCAATCTTTAAATTTTTTCGATATTGATTTCTACAGCTTGAAGAGAATTTGGTTTATTGCTAAACACCAATGACTTCAAATAATCCCACAAGAAATAACTCTATTAAATCCCAACATCTTCGAGGCCATAAAATATCACAATTTCTTGAAATATTCAAATCTCAAAACTTTTCTCACAACAATTGGGCTGCTACACGTCCTATGTGGCACATAACTCCGTCTTGTTGGAACAAGATTTTTGTCAAAATCAACGCCTTCCTATTGCGGACATAAAAAGTAGGCTATCATCTATTTATACCGCTCTCCATTGACAGTAACGGTATCACCAGCTTCATTACCAAAAAAATATCGAGCGATGATTCCACCACACCAATTTGTCAATTACTGAATTAATTGTTTATAAATAATTTGTGGATTTTCTCCGCACCATAATCGAGTTTTGTTTATTTACCGAACCTATCAGATAAAAGCAGCCTCATACGATAGAGTGATTTACTTAAAAAAATAGTTTTCGTTTTCAAGTTGTACAAAAACAATATCAGGAAACTCACGACCTTTTCGGTAGTCTAAAGTCACTCAGCTCTTGAGTGAGAACAATTTCATACGCATGAAAGTCCAAATTCTTTCTACAAATCGGCCAGGTTTTGATTTGAGGCATTGCTTATTCTTGAGAACATCTTAGAATCGACAAATCGCCATTTCAGCAACACTTGCCTGAACTAAACAATATTTTCTTTACTTCGAAAGGTTCTTTGTCTTATTGGCACTTGAACTACTACTTTGTCCAAAAAATTTATTAATTCGAATTTAAACTGCGCGCGTCGAAGGATTTGGAGAATTATTAATTTTTTTTTTTTTTTTTGGGTTGATAGTACTGTCAGTCACATTTATGTCAAATTTCATGTCAAAATATTCATTAGTGTTTGAGATACGTGCCGTTTTGTGAGCTGCTAAAAGTGAGTTTTTCGTTTTTTGCGATGTAGAAATTTGTTGAGCAAAGAATTTGCATTAAATTTGGTTTACGGAATAAATTTTCTGCTGCGGATACGTTGAGGATGGTGCAGAAAGCCTTTGGTGATGAGGCTATGTCTAAAAAAAATATTTACAAGGTACGGTGAGTTCAAAGCCGGCCGTGAACGTGTCGAAGACGAAGAACGTCCACGGCGACCATCAACCTCAACCGACGAAGCTCACGTTCAACAAATCAAAGATTTGGTGTTGAAAAACCGTCGATTAACAATTAGAGATCTTGCTGATGAAGTTGGCATATCGAAAGGCTCAGCCAATACCATTTTGCAGGATGTTTTGTGCCTCAAGCGCGTCAAATCTCGACTGGTACCGACAACATTGAATTTTTTGGAAAAAAGGCGTCGCGTTGAAGTGTGTGAACCGATGCTTTCCGACTACCAGGGTGTCATGAAATACATCGTAACTGGCGATGAGACTTGGAGCCATGCTTACGACCCCGAAACAACCGATCAATCGAGCGAATATCGTGCCAAAAGAGAGCCTAGTCCAAAAAAATTGCGCCAAAGTCGCTCAAAAATGTTGTGCATTATGAGTTCCTTCCAACCCGGTCAAACAGTCAACAAGGAATATTTTTTGAACGTTATGCGTCATTTGAGTAACGCTATCCGCCTAAAAAGGCCGGAATTGTGGAAAGACAATTCTTGGTTTTTACACCACGATAATGCACCATCCCATACTGCCCTCGTAATTCGTGATCATTTCGCCAAAAACTCAACCCATATCGTTCCGCAAACACCGCATTCACCCGATCTGGCGCCGTGCCACTTCTGGCTGTTCACCAAGCTCAAAAGCCTGCTTCGGGGACACCGATTTTATACGATAGAGGAGATTCAAGCCTCAACTATCAACTAGAAAATCGAACTTGATGAGATTAGAGATATGTCGCTATTACAAATAGCGATTGTTATAACACCATACTGACTGACTCTTTTTGGGCAATTTGACGAAATCGACCCCTATTTCCAACTACACGGTGCGCCGCCTCATATTCACATCTTAAATTGTGCAAATTACGTGCAAATATAAATCTTGTGCCATTTCTCGATATTAACGAGTAGCTAAACCTTGCACGCATTCTGCTCATTTTGTAGATTATTAGATTGTTTTCTCTTGTATATGAATATTTAAAGATTTACGCCAATCAACCAATAATTCTCGCAGCTCGAATATATGAATTAGCGCACAATAGCCAAAAGGAAGCTTCGTGTCATCTTCATAACAAAGAAAGAACTCAAGAACCCATCTTGGAGTGTCTTATTTTATTTTACATATAAGGAGTAAAGTCAAGCAAATGTCAAAGGACAAATTTGCATCCCATTTGATCCATTTTAAGCATGTTTAAGGGGGGAGCCTGCCTTAGAGGCTTCAAAAAATCGTTTTTTTTTTTTTCTCTTAAGTCTCCTTAAAAAAAATGTCTAAAAATATATCCCCAAAATTACAGATGGAAATTCGAAATATTTTCGAAGCTAGAAGGAGAATAGGGACCGAGCGTCTGGCAGATATCTGAGCGATTGAGCAGAAAGCGAAAACTTTGACGGGCGATTTCTCAATTTCTTTCTTTTTACGATTTAGTTGGCGGACAAGATAGGAAAAAAAGTAATTGTCCTATCGAAACGTATCAAAATGTGTTGTACTTTGAATTAAATTCTCTTCTAGGTGAACCTAAAATACCTTACGGGCCGTCTCGACAGGATAAAATCTATGTCTTACTACTAATTTTCCGTGCCTATTGCCTGTGGAGACTCCATATTGCTTATTTCTTACACTATATGGTAAACTAATTATTTCATATTTATTTTAATTGATATTTAAAATTTATGCCACAAGTATTATATAGTAGTCCAAAAATATGAATTCTTATTTTCCCAGAAATACATTTGTAGACAAAAGGATCGTAATCCTTTTTATTATTTTCATCATAAAGATTTTTGCGCTACATCAGCTCGAACCTGCCTACCCTGCGCCTTTGCGCAAATGATTATGTTATGATAACAAATGCCTACATACAGATTTGGCAATGGCAATAGCAATAGATTTAACAGTTAGTAAGACGTAGATTTTATCCTATTGAGACGGCCCGTTAAGAAAGTTAACATTAATCCGGTTTTTTTTAAATTGAAAGTAAAATTTTTTTAAATGTATTTTTTATCTGCGAAAAAGTGTTGAATTTTCTTGGTTCACCTAGGAATTACGCTATTGAAAATTAAAAATTTCTTTTTTTTTTTGTTTCATATGAAAATTGCGACCTGCATCTTGCCCGCCGCACAGAAATTTCACACTCGAAGCGCCTCCGTAGATTTCTTCAAACATGAAGAATATCTAATGTATAATTATAAAAAAATTTGAGGGGACTCTTCAAATATATAAAAATAAATACTAAAAGTTTTATTTCAATCAGACATTTCTTTCCTTTCCCAAAAAATCCTTGAAAATATAGATTTTTTGAAGCCTCTAACGCAGGCTCCCCCCTTAAGAGGAAAACACGCTTACTTAATTTAATTAAGTTAATTCACATGTAGGTCGATATATGGAGTATAAAGTCAGACAACATTTCATAAATCTTTCTATTAGATATAACATTTAAGGCTAAGGAAAATATTGACATACAGGGATATTCGGAAAAAAGTCAGATTTCTGGGGTCAAGACTTCCGGTATTTGGGGGTTTGAACAGTTATGGTCTGATTTTGACAAATGTTAGACCAAAAGTGGTGACATATCTTAAAGGCACTATTTGTGCACTAAATTATTGATGCTTGATTTGTTTAGGGCAACTGAAAAAATCATATGGAACATAAAGATGTGTTATATGGGAACTTGGCGTGGTTCGCCCGTTTTTGCAATGAAATATGGGAATGTCAATATAATCTTTGGTACATAGAAAATTTACCTAGAAAATTTGGAGAAATGTGATTTCAGCTTAATGTGAACGGTGCCAGATACATTGTCCCCCTTTGACATTAATTTTAATAAAATCCTATTCACCGTTAAAAAAATGATTATTCTCTGGAAATCATGTTCCGAAAGTAAGTATAATAAATTGGTTTTTGGTGTCATTAAAAATCAAGATTTGACAGAACTATTGCAACTATTACAATTTTGGGTAAAATTTAACTTTTTAATTTCGGGAAATATGAATTAGTCTCAAATTTTCTTTTTTTACGGACGTTAGAAAGAATAGCATTTATGATTTTGGTCTCGAGTATAACTCCGGATTAACACAGTAAATGCTCGTATACTTTCAATAATAGGTATCTACCAAAAATTGTCGATTTATGTGCCAGGTACCGGGAAAACGTACAGATATTTTTTCACTCTCCTAATTAATTGATGTGGTAATGTAGAACGTTAATTATGCTACGTGGTTCGTAATACAAGTTTCCCATTATAAATTGCTACTATTTTAGAGCAAGGTCAGAACCAATATTTTTTAACAATCAGTTTTTAAAGAATTTACTATAAAGTTCCACTTACCATGCCATTCTTCAGTCCGCAACCGCCTGTACAAATCACCACAACGGTGCGCTTAGAGCAACCGCCCGATATTCTACCTCAGCACACCCGCCTGCGTCGACAATCAGAGCAGTTGCCGTTGGGGCGCCGCATTGCCGCCGTAGCCAGTGGTCGTGAGGAATTGTAGTGATGAGGATGCTGTCACAATGGTCTGACGTGCGCCATCGCCCATACCAACACCGCCCACGCCACCATAATTACTGCCGCCTATTGTCTCCCGGTAGCCAAGGTCCTTCGTCGCGCTCGTTTGTTCGTTATTCGGCTCGCTGTTGATGCTGGTGCGACGCTGCAGCAGCTGTAAGCCACTCGCCGTGCGATGCGCCGAATTGTAGGGTGGCGGCGGTGGCTGTCGATACTCGTAGCCATAACCGGTGCTGCTGCTCGACACTGCCGCTGTCACAGCATGTGTATCGGTGGGTGTGCGCGGCGGCAGCGCAACTGATTTACTGTGTCGTTGTAGCGTCGAGAAGCCACTTTCCGCTTGCAGCGCCACGCCACTGGACGCGCTAACAGTCGTCGCTGGCATTGAACCGGTCGTGGTGAGGGCGATGCTGGTCGTCGCCACCGCAATCACGTCACCGCGGCGCAATGTCTTCTCGTGAGGCTTGCTGGCGGCACCATACCTGGACTGCAGATACTCTTGCGCATTGATATTATATTTACTCTTGGCCACAATGGGTTGTTGCTGCTGTTGTTGGTGTTGCTGCTGTGACATTTGCTGGTCATCGTGCAGATTTATTGTCCTCGCTGCTTTTATCGGACTATAAAGCTGTCCTTGCTGCTGATTGCTGACCGCACTGTTGGCATGACCGTTAATGTTACTGTTACTACAACTATTGTTGACGGCTTTGTGGGTGCTGTATGCGGGCAGCAGGTCGGGTTGGTATTCGCCGGCGCGCCCACCGCCGCCCAGCTGACCTTCAGTGATCTGTACTTCGGTGCGCCACTTGCCACCACCGACACCGGCGTGCGCACCTTTGCCGCCAACCGTCATGTCCAGTGTTGTTGTTGATGTCGCATTGAGAAGACGATTTATATCCGCTGCGGACGGTCCATGCGGGTACTTGATGTGGAGCGTATCTGCGGCAAAGAAAGAAACAATGACAGTGAAAAGCAGTCAGTCAACGGCGCGCTCACATTCAGCTGAGCTGCGTGGGTTGCACGAATGAAATTATGTGGCATGAATGGCCGTGCAAAGGCAAACAAACAAAGCGCATAAATAAGGACTGCCACAAGAATGGTTTGCTGCATGCAGCATTTCACATTGTTCCATAAATAGCTTTAGTTGTGCGGCTTATACATAAATCTTTCACAAATATATTCTCCACACCCTTTTTACTACTTGATCACCACAGTACTCTCCCAAACACACACCTAAATATATAAGAGTGAGTCATGTCCCTACTCTGAATATATATTTTCGTTATCCTTGGCACTTTGCGCTTTATTTTATTTGCTTGCATTTGCATGTCAGGCGTAAATTTATTGTGGCATCTTGTTAAATATCATCTCGTTAGTATTGAAGCAATTTTGTAAATATTTACTAGACCATATTAAATCTCTCGCTTACATACCGCACACACGCACACACAGACAGACATGCAAATGGTTGTGTAATCAGCCGTAATCGCATAACAGAGCATAGCGCCGACATTTTAATCAGCTTTTGAATTGTTAACGGCAGCGCATTAACTCATACCTGCATAATCAATATAAATTCATCATCTAAGTACATTAAGGACGTTCTAAAACTCTTCTCTAAAGTGGCATAACTTGATTATTACTTCCACCATAATTTTTTTTCACTATAATTTGTCAAACTTTGTGCCTCAAAAATTGTTTTTTCACGAAGTTCTTCTTCATTATTTTAACATAATATAAAGCTCAGCCGAAAGTCATCGTATTTTGGTGGAAGTTTATGGTGATCTTGCTCTAGCTTCCAAAACCGGCTTGCAGAATTTAAAAGCGGCCACTCAAAAAAGTGTGAGAATGAAGAACTGGAAGCATTATTGTTTCCCAGCACAAGAAGACCTCACAAAAACTTTGTCAATCCTTCAAACAAACATTTCAAAACACTCAAGAGCAAGGAAATTAAGTTCGGAAAGGAAATTGGGTGCCATTTGAAATGAAACTAAGCGACGTTGGCAGCCTGATGCTATAAAAACAACTAGAATTGTGACTGTCGAGAAAAATTAATTCATTAAGGCAATCCCAAATGCAAAAACCTACCACATAAACGGTAAAGTAAAATCTCCATTATACAATTAAGAAATAAATGTTATATACTATATATGTCATATACTATATATAGTATTCCATTTCTGAAAGGTTTGTTGATCAAATGCACTGGTTCGTCATACCAATTGATAGTTGAAACTAATCAAAAACTTTTTCTACTTTTTAGAACTGCCCTAAATTGTAAATATATACACAAATCCTCACAAAGCTCTAATTCAACACTTTACTCTCGTTATGTCATCCAACAAATAATTGCTTTTATTACAACGTACATACGGGTTACTATATAAATAATATGTATGTAAGAATGATAATATATCGTCACCTAAAATGCAAAATAACATAACATCACTTTACTAAGTTTACAGGCGAAGGAAAAACAATACAAAATTTGAGTTTTAAACTGGTTAAATATTGTTTTCTTTAACTGGCAGTATTTTTGGTTATTTATTTTTTTGTTTTTGATGATACGTTATTTTGCTTTTTATGGGACGATATATTTAGGGTATTCACAAGGTGTCATAGTGTGTCATATCGTCATATTGTCATATTTTTTTATGACTGTCATACCAACACTGTTGTTGTTTCACATGCAAAATTAAAATATGACTGATACAACACTGGGTGGTATGTTTCTTAGAACTGTTCGCTATTCTATCAGTGTAGAAATATGACAAGTGTTGACATTTTTTAAGAATATTAAAATATGACATAAGACATACAACAAGGCTTGTGAATTGCCTAATTATATATCCTCAAGTAAAATAATATGATCGCTGTAAAAACATCAGATGAATAGGATTATTTTCCTTTTAAGTAGTTGAATTTATCTATTCCATTTTTTGGGACTGGGAGTGCTTCTTGCCTTGCCTTTGGCTGCCATACGTTGTTGGCTAAACGAACGCCGACCGATTTTAGGGTGACCTCTTCGCAATCGATCATTTTGTGTGAAACACAAGTAAAGTTTTCACTGAATAGTTATCAATAATTTTTCTTTTGAATAGCCGGAATAAAAAAGCAAGCTACCGAAAGTGAACGATTCAAATAATTTACAAATGAAAATATTGAAAAACAAAACAAACGAAAATTGAAAAAAAAAGTGTATGGAAAAAAATTACTTTTTTGAATTATCCAATTCCTTTCCTCAAGAAAAGTATAAAATATTTTTATTTCCGAGTCTTCCCCGATCCACAACGAACAACCTCTGAAAATTTCAGCCGTTCTCTTAGCATTACTAACAAACAAACATTCATTCGTTTGTATGGGAAAAGAAAAGGGCAGTTTTTAGGGATTTTCCATCAATTATTCGAGTTTAAAAAAAAAAAAAGAATTGGAAAAATTGGCCCAGGCATTGTTGAATTATGCGCTTAGCAACACATTTTGCGATTTAAGATTAGATATAACTTATACCTTACAAAAAATGCCTGGAAGCCGGAAGCCAAGGTATCCGAGCCATATGACACAAACATAAAATGGCCCCTTTATTGAAAGTTAGCTAATAACACTTAATTCTTAGTTCAATTTAATATACCAATTTAATTATTAAGCTCGGGAAACTACTCAAAGAGTTATATACAGTAAATAAGTAAATCAAGATTAATATTTATTTCACTCCTCATTATATCTGTGCACAATGGAAAATAATCAATACAACTATTAAAGAGAGACTAATAGTCCAGAGATACTTCGAAATCTTTCATAACATAGCAACACTGGTTATTTCCCAATTTATCTACTTTTCTCATTACATGGTATAACAATAATTTATAATAATATAATTATAATTTCTTTCTACCTTCATTTATCGCGCCTTTCGATTACTTAAAATAATAAGTTGAATTAACTTATTGAAAGCACCTGGAAATTCCCAAATTTCCAAATGAATTTATTAAAAAGCTTACTCACACAGGCACCAGAAAATACAAAAGGCTCACTACTCGGCAAATAATGTTAGCGCGCATAACAGCCTGTAAAATTAACATTGATTGAATACATACAATGCATGTAGCCAACAATAAATGACAGGACAGCTAATCTAAAACCATTGTACCAACAAATCAAAATAATATTGCATAATTATTCAACGGAACACAACAAAATGAAATCGAACTTTTGTCATTTGACGTTTAATTACATAAATGTAATATTAATTTTAGATAACACAAGAGCTTACAATGGAAAGCAGCACTATTTAGCATTATTCGATGAAAATGTATAGTTTACTGCGGAGACATATGAATTAGTAAAGGGACTGCTAAAATTACCAATCATAAAGCCTTTAAATAACCAAAAATCTAAAACGGCCCTTCTCAAAGGCACGCAATTACTTCTAATAGGAAAAATTTATGAAAAATAATCCAATTATTATCCATTTTCAGCAAATGATTTAATTGGCAAGACAATTAAGAAAAGAAAGAGAAAGCAAATATTATTTAAGAATAACCGCGAACACAAAATTTACTTTTTATTTGGAATTAAATCTTTCGAAAATATGGCTTGGTACAATACCTATAAGTTTTGCTGCATAGCCTACTGTAAATAATTTTCAATAAAATAAATACGTAAATATTACTAATCCAATGAAAAAACTGATGCTTCATATCTTTTATAAACAGCTCGGGAAACTCTCCTCGTCATAATGAATTTACTGTTCTTCAATAAAAAATATACAAACAAAATGGAAAGCTTTAAGATACAAGGTATGACAATTAAGTAATGAGACTGATTCCATAAAAATTGTATATTTGCAAATTATTCTACAACTCTGCCATCCCCTTCAAAGTAGTCGCTTCGGCAGCTATACAGCGATTCTAGCGCGTTTTCCATGCTTCGTAACATTTCTGGAACGCCTCGACTGGGATGTCCGCGAGTACCCTCGTCACGGCCGCCTGGATGTTCGTAATCGACTCAAAATGGGTTCCTTTGACCACCGATTTTGTTTTAGGAATTTAAAAACAAAAAAGGTCACAAAGTGACATGTCGGGCGAATAAGGTTGCAACACGGCGATCCCTTTAGAGGCCAAATACTGGGATACGCTGAGGGCGGTGTGGCACGGCGCGTTGTCATGATGAAAGATCCAGTTACGAGCGCTGTCTGGGCTCACCCTGTTGACTCGTTTTCGCACTCTTTCGAGTACTAAGCAATATTAGACTTGATTCACAGTTTTCCCCGGTGGAACGAATTCTTTGTGGACGATTCCACGGCTAACAAAAAAGGCAATAATCATCGTTTTTACCTTCGACTTGCTCATGCGAGCTTTTTACGGGCGGGGGGCGCGCGGGGACAACCATTGTGAGCTTTGACGTTTGGTTTCCGGTTTAAGAGCACTATCACCATACACTCTTACAATTAAAGCGTACGTTTTCGAAGCTGTTTCGCCCAATCTGACGCAAAATTTTATCGCGACGCGTTGCTCCTGATTTCGTTTTTCCATTTTCGTGACGAGCACTACAAACACCGTCTACTCAACTTGACGCAGCAGGCGAACTAAACAAGCAGGTACATATATCAATGGAGAGGGGAGCGTTGCCGGAAAAAGAGAAAGGGAAGGTCACAGCTTACGCGCGGCAATAAAATAAGTCTCATTACTTAATTGTCAAACCTCGTAAATATCCTAAGTTTGGCAAAATTAAACGTCTAACTAATTTATAAATTTCTCGGGTCACATGCTTTGTCAGCAGTCGTGCGTCTTATTTCAATTTGAAACTTTTAACTTTTTCCCATTAATATGCAGAACAAATTGAATTTGTTTAAAAAAATCTTTGCATCTACTTATTGATTTAATCGAGCGACGCATAATAAATTGCCCATATTAAACACAACATAAAGCCAAATGTAACTGCAATGAAAAAAGGAAAAAAATCAAAATTAATAATCATTATGCTAATGTGAAATCGACTGAATTAATTCGAATGCGCAGAAGTATAAAAATTGCAAATTGCGAAAATCAAAATCAAGAAGTCACTTGTGGATCGAAATTATGCTTGAAATGGGGGGAGAGAGTGCGAAGCAAGCAAAAACGACAGACAAATTTAGATTTTTTTTTTTTGTTAAAATTTGCCACCACACAAGCGCCGCAAAACGATGTGAGCCTCGAGAGTGGCGCGGTGTGCCACAGATTGCCGACTCAGCGCCAACCAGGCCTGATGCCGCGAACTCACCAGCAGTCTGTGCCTAAAACATTGCCGAAGGTCGAATTGCCGAGCTATTATGGCTAACTTGCTTCGTTAAACTGATAGGCCATCTAGCTGCTAGTGCTAGCTGTTGGGGCAAATGCGACTTGTTGGCAGTGGCAAGGAATGATTGCGATTTCGGCCTAAAGTGTTTTACGCGAAATAATTTGCAAATGTGTTATCAGCTGATGAAATCCACATAAATTTGCGAAAGCTGGCATGCTTTCAGCGCACACACAGCGCGGCATTCAGAGCAACGAACCACGAGCGCGTTACTTAACGTGCACTGAATTGAAGTCTGCTTTTGGGCGCGTATAATACTTCGTCTCGAAAATTATTTATTACGCTGTCTATATGTGTGTGAGGATTTCAATAAACGAGTACATTTAGTTGAAGAGCTATCCTTTGCCACACACACACCAAGAACACACACACACATGGCTGGGAATATTGACTAGCAGTGCTTTGGATTCGGCGCAAAAAGAACAAAGCAATGCGCTAAGAATTCAAGCGGAGTTCGAAAAAGTGGCGCGTGTAACCACGGCGGGAATAAATCAAAAATTTAATGAGCTATAAAAATAGCAATTTTAAGGCGAGAATAAAATAGAAATTCTGTGATGTGAATAAAGTCACCGGCAACCAGCATTTGCTGAGGCGGCAAACCAAAAAGCCGACAGGATATGGCTAAATCGTCTAAGTGCGCTGCAAGAAGTATGTAGGTATGTTTCTGAGCTGGCGCGTTCGTGTATGCCAGCTGAGCGGCTTGGCAGTCGATGTTGTTGTTGGCATAAAATCGTTTAAGCGCTCCCTGCGCCGCTTCTGACTCTGCGGCGCATAAACTATGCATGCAGAAGTCTTCTGGATTTTGGCGCAAAGAAAATGGCGCAGAGCACGCGTATGCAATTTTTTGGCATTGTCGAGATTCGCCTGCTGCTTGTGTAGGTTAGCTACTTAAATTCTATTTTGCAGAAGAATGGCAAAATGAGAAAATAATAATAACAATAATAATGGCAAAACGAAAGCTTCGAACGAGCGGCAAAGACAGCCGGCAGCCGGCTGCCGTCGTCGCATATGCAAAGCAGCGCACACAGTGAGCCCTTTTCGCAAATGTGCCAGACATAAATAATAGCGATAATTAGAATTACAAAGCGATGGTGCGCATTTTATGGTTGGGAAATGATTTAAGATAATGGAATTTGAAGCAACGAAATGACATCACGTGTTTAACGGAAAACAAAGTATTATTAAAATTGCCGTGGGGCAGTGAACGCAGTGCTATAGTTATACCCATTTCCCAGACTTTTCAGCAATGAGTTTAGCAGATATTTTTTTTTCATGGAAGAGGTGTTCAGAGGATCTGGATATGCAGCGTCCTTCTAGGGAGTTTACTTCGGAGGAGGCACGCTGCAGATGAAATGCTAAGACGAAAAATCCGTTACTTGGATGCGAAAGATCGCTCCCAAGCTGGAAGGCTGGAAAGGCCCCGTCCTTTGCGCAAAAAGAGAAGAATACATCCTGCCCACTCATAGCGTGACGGTGTTTCTCCAAAGGTGCAAGGTCCCAAGGCAAGCCGCACTAGTTTGCTCTCGGAAATCAGAACGAGGGTTTTAGCGGCCCATTCTGGCGTATAGTCAGTAGAAAAGTAGAGAGCTCCGAAAGGAGAGTAAATTTCTGTTTCGACGACGAGTCATATGAACACAGCCGGACAGCAAGCTTCCGCCCGAACTAAAGGTTGAAGTCATGAGGCCTTAGAAGTCCAAAATGGCCACCGAGAGCGAAGCAACGCAGGAGAAGCTGGTTGGTGAAGTTATCACTCATCCTATCGTCAAAGCAGGCTGCGACTGCTGCGACACTGGAAATCTCTAGCATGATGATATTCGTAAAAAGAGGGGAGCTACCCTCCACGCAGGAACTTCTAGAGGGACTTGTGGATGTAATAGATGGGAGAGCGGACGACGCGTCCCGACGACGGTGATGGGGATGAACTCCTCATTGAACCGATTCTATAGTGGTGAATCGCTGCAGGCGACACAATCTACCCCTGATTCTAGGAAGGGGGTAGCAAACTGGGATAACCTCCGGGATCCGCTAAGAAAGAATGTGAGCGGGGTAGGGCAGTCTAATAGAAGTGTTACGGGTTCAGGACTGGAAAGCAGATTATCTGCGCTAAACCAGTACATCATAGACGTGTACCACTACAGTTGCCCTCTAAAGGCGGCCGAGCAGACTCTCAGATTTTAGGAAAAAGGTGCGTAGGCTCTTCAATAAGGCGAAATGTATGGGGATCTGAGGAATATAGAAAATGCAACTTAACCTCAAGAAACAAGGATATCAGGTATGCATAATAAGCAAGCTTTAGGAAGTTCTGTGAAAACGCCACCTCTACATCAGAAGCAGCTAGACCGCACAATGCTCTGTCCAGAGGCAAAATTAATATAGTATTGGCGATCAAAAGAGGCAACGGGACTTATACGACTAGCGCGGATGAAAGAGCTACGGAATTTTTCCTGGCGAACTTTCCGAAAACAATTCGAGAAAATCATTTCCACCCCTAGTCAAACACAAGCCGTCTCGACTCTTTCACTGTATAAAATCGATCCCATAACTTCCCAGAAAATCGCCGTTAAATATTATATATAGAATCTGTTAAATCTAAGAACAAATACGAACTTGATACAATCAGGCAAAACAACGGCAACGTTTCCCGAACAAGTTGTTTGATATAAACAACCTACAAGTTGATTTAAGGCTGCGTTTTTAGGAAAAAAAGAACTATACTCATATCCTATATTTTGTTCCGATATTGGCTGTTCCGGAATAAGTTCGTGTAATACACATGGACACACAGACAAACATGCGACCATAGCTGAATCGACTGAGCTGGTCACGCTGATTTTTCTGATTAATATACCGCTGTTTCTTTCCGCTTACTACAAGGCTCATGGCATATATATATGTTTATCACACACTAGGCTAAGTCATCGAATCTGATATCTACATGAAGAAGCTCTCTTGAAGCTATGATTTCTTAACAATTATTGTTACGTCCTTTCAAAGGTACTTGGAGGCCCATTCGTAATCGCGGTTATAGGATCCAAGTAGTCGTGAAAGACCCGGATTTATAGCCGATTAGGAGATATTAGCTTAACAAAATTTACACGAGAAGTATTTTACACCAATAAAACGAAAGCAACAACGCTATAATTTAATATAATTCAGGTAGAATACACATATTAGAATATGCTGCTACAATGTGGGTTCGAGTCCGTGCTAAATATGTAATTTGTACCTTAAGCTATGCTAATATCTACCATATATCATTCTAATAATTCTCATGGCGGTATATATAGACGTCATAAGTTACACTGAACAATTGAAAATCCCGTACCCTGTCTAGATCTTGTCTTTAGAAATGCAATCTTGAAATCAAGCCCTTTAGATAGTTTTACAAAATTTCGAGGTACGAGTATGGAGTCTTACTATTTTTTATTTATAGGAAAGCGGTGCTTGGTCAAAAAAGTAATTTTTAGTATTCACATAGAACTTATAGTACTAAAAATATGATTAGTGGTATTCGAGCGTTATTCAGAGCTTGTGAAAAATTTGTAGAACTTTATGTTATGGCAATGAAATTGGGTTGTCGGCTGTATTGTCTAGGTTTGAAACAAGGATGTCTGAGAGAAAACAGAAAACAAGACGAATAAGCACTGACCTCAACCAATTCTCGAAAAAAAATTGCAAAATGGAAAATCAAATGAAAAACATTTAGAGGAAAACAGAATGACAGATACAACAAAAAAAAGCTAAAGTGGTGGGTGAACGATGGCGAAAAATATTAAAAAAAATTTAATTTTGAACTGCTGCTTGTAACACTGTACGTCAAGCATGCCACACAGCAAATATATGTGCAGTTGTAATTATTTTGAGCGAACAACCAGGAAAATAAGTCAGTTTTTCTAGCAGAAGCAATCTGAATTCACCAGCATGCTCGCATACATTTTGTATGTTTTCATTCCAGCCGCCTGTATGGGAGTGCATGTTGTAAATTATGCAGAAATATGGCAACACAGGCAGCAGAAACCGCAGCATAGCACGGCACCGCACAGCGCAGAACGGCAGAAGGCAATGCCACTGGCGTTGGTTGATTCGTTTCTGCACAGCGAGTGCGGATACTGAAGACCGCAGAGAGATACACACACACACACACACACTTAGTCAGCGCCATATTCTACGGATTGCTGCTGATTTTTGCAATGCCTTTGGTAACAACAACAATCAACAATTTTGTGCTAAAACAAAGCAACACTTGCCATTCTCATTGTTGTTGTGGGCGGAAATAAATTTCATTGTGAACGTAAATAAAAAGGTTAAAAAGAAAATTCCACAAAAGAAGCGTAGCAAAAAAGTATGCTGAACACTGAAAAAGTGGAAGCGAAAACATTATTTGAAAGTAGTCAGCAAAATTACATAAGCTTTTTTATGTGCTACGCCAGTGTTATTTCTTTTGGCTTTCTTATGGAAAATTAGATTTGGAAATTGCAGCGCGAGTGGAAAATTTGTATTCAATGCATTAAATATACGAAATGGAATTCATGATGAATAATGAGGCGGAATGTGCTGAAATGGCGAAAAGGCAGTGCCTCACAGATTTTTAAGACTAATGTACATATGTATATATGTGGGTGTACAAATGAATGTGGATATGTGCAGGAGAGTGTATGGGTGGTGTAGCGACTGTATAATGGTGTCAAGAATAACATTGTGTAACCAGTTAGCGAGAGAAGGTTTTGAAGACCTTCCTATTGCAAGTAAAGCTTAGAAATGACTTAGGTATACATATATTGGAAAACTTAAACACCCTTATTATGTGTGACAACTAGCGCAAGTATAGTAGATATTGTGTCGGCCACCATTTCTATTGTATATATTACCAACATAGTTTGTGTTCGTTTACAGAAAATCAAACTCAAAGAACCTCTCAAATTCGGTTGCCTACAGTTGAATGCGTGTTTCATTGATCATTCGTCGAAACAGCCAATATCGGATCACTATAGCACACAGTTGTAATAAAGTCTGAACCATAAAAATATGTTGTTGTGTTGAAAACATTGTTATTTAACAAGATATCTTCCATAAGTTTGGTATGGAGCATTGTACAAGGCAACGTTAATCGGGTGTTCCGAGTAAAGGTAGTTTTTCAATAGCTTGTTTTTAACAGATCACGCGTTAGTCGTGTCAAACTGTTATATTATTTTTGTTCAGTATTGTTGGGCCTTTCATCATAGAAAAACTAACTTTCGCCTGAACACCGTTTACAAATCGTTCAACCAACTTTATTACAAAAATTCACGTTTTTTAAATAATGTCTCTCGAACAATTCGCTCAACTTATTGTCAGCATAATCGGCCTACTGATCATGCTATTCGCAACACCATCACCCATCCTGAGATCCAGCATTTATTACTGATTTTCGACCGCATAGACCACGCCCAGCAGGCATTGAAGAAAATGTAGCAGCCGTAGCTGAGAGTGTACACGAATACCGTCGAGAGTCGACTCGGCTCCGTTCGCAGAAACTCGGACTGACGTACGAAACGACTTCGCGCATTTACAGTAAAAGCGTACAAAATAAAGCTTGTGCAAAAACTGAAGCCACTCGACCTTCCCAAGCAATATCGCTTCGTTCTCTGGGCATTTTAAATGTTTCAAGAAGATCCGACGGTTTCGAGCCAAATCTTATTCAGTGATGAGGTCTATTTCTGGCTCGATGGATAAGTAAAAAAGCAAAATTGTCGCATTTGAGACGAAGGGAAGCCTGAAGAGATTTAAGAGCTGCCATTGCATCTAGAAAAAACAATGGATTGGTGTGGTTTGCTGACCGGTGTAATCATAGGTCCATATTTCTTCAAAAATGATACCGCTGAGAACGTAACTGTCAATGGCGACCGTTATCGCGCCTTGATAACCCACTATTTCATGTCTGAAATTAAAGCTCGCAATCTCGGCGACATATGGTTTCAACAAGACGGCGGGACTTTTGTTTAACGCCGTCAAATACATCGAGTAACTAGAAACATTTTTAATTTTTTTTTTTTTTTTTTTGCAAAAACTAGGTATTCTTGATACATATTTTTTTTTGTGTTTTCCCCTCAAAAATCGCTTTGTTTAAGGTAGCCACACTAGTTGTGCCTTAATCAAGGTCTCAGTCATAGTAATTTTTTCTACTTTTTATATATTTTATAAAGATAAAAAGTATGTAGCTCAAAACCCTGAAATTTTTTGGAAATCCATTATATACATATTATAAACATCTTTTATTTCATATGTACATATAGTAAGTATATATTTTTTAGCATTTTATTATTTCTAAGCATTTCTTTAATTCTTTAATCCACACACTTAACTCTGCCATTGCACACACCATTATAGCTTATACTGACGCACTCACACGTTCGCACCTGCGCATAGGAACGCGTGCAAATTACCAATTTTCTTATTGCCAGCCGTAAAAGTTATCGCCTTGTTGATTGGCAAGCACCCAAAAAATTAACGACCTGCTTCCTCTCTCGCCTGCATCTATATATATACAAAAGTGGAAATGAAAATGAAATGCCCCACATTTTAATGGACACGATTATGCTGAATTATTTCCAGCATTTTAAGAATCTTAGATTGCGCTTGTTAGCACGCGGTCGGCTCTACGAATCGTTGGTATTATTTTCCATGTTTCTCACATTTGTAGGCCATTTTCTAACGGCCAAAACAGCACGCACGGGTATTCACACGCACACACGCTTAGGCATACACGCAGGGCATCCGCTCATGGGCCATAAAAATTTGTAGAAAAGGCTCAAATCGCCTTTGCGGAGTGCGGTCCTAAAATAATAATAACTCAGCAATAAATCCAGCTTGAGTGTTTCGTTTTGGTTAACAAGTAGTAAAAACAGCTGTTGGCCGCGAAATAAAACGCAGACGCGTGCTGTGCATATTAATTCATAATTTATACTGCGCGCCTACAAATAAGACGTTCGGCCCACGGTGACAGCTCGTCAAATATGTGTACAGCATTAACTACTTTTTTTTTGTACTTCTCATATTTTATGATTTAAGATATAAAAATAAATTTAATTACGCGTAAATAAAAATGGCCACCGGCAGTGTTATTTTGTTTTTAATTTAAATAAGGGAAGCTGTTTTGGAAGATATAACGGATGAGAGATCCCGCTCCAAAGTGATTTACTGATTAGAAATTAAATTTGATCCAAAAATAAGTTATAAATCACTATGAAAGCTTTAGCCACAACCCTCTGAGTTTGCTTTTCAGAAACAACATAAGCAAATGCAGACACAATCTGAACGAGCAAAGCCAGAATATTTCTCAATTACTTATTGTAAAAGAGTTAGTGGAGTTTTTTATATGCGGAGAGAAGCGGAGCGGTATTAACGGCATTTCCCAGTCGGCATGGTTGGTGCTCGACTGTATTCGAACGGAGCCTTTCCAACACCGGGCGGTATCGGAAAGTAACGGAGTCCTTACCGCGTCATGGGACTTTGGTTCGGCGGCCTTTCTAGTTTCCTATACAACAGCGTTGACATGACAGCTCACCACGTTGAGCCATGGGTCGTAAAACAAAAATGACGGGCAACAAACCAACAACCATCCGAAAAGCAAATCAAGGCAACGGACATTAGTAACGACAAAGGAAGACGATATGGACTACAACGTCTGTACCGCTGCAGGTAAGAAGTGTGCAGGAGCTAAAGAGTGGTTTAGCTACCTTGATGTCCTCTCGCCAGAGGAACGGGTGCTGTTTGAGGAGCATGCCAAGGAGGATGCTGGTGATATGCACTCATACACCGGCGCTCTGCAGGCGAAGTTGAAGGTAGCGAGCACCACCAAGGCTCCCTCCAACAGGCTCAGCTGCTCAGAGTCGCGGAATCCCATTGGGCGCATACCAAATGTGCTCGCCGAAAGAGAAGGAAATGGAGTAATTTGCCCCCTCTCCCACCAACTGGTAATCTAGGCGAGCACGATTACCATTTAAGGAAGGGAATAATGCTAGTTTAAAGTGGTACCTGAGGTACCTCCGGAAGTACTAGTGAAGAAAAGGGTAGGAGGAAATAGTGCCTCCTCTACAACGAAGAAGCGGAAAGGCAAATTCGCAAAAGTTCACGCGCAAGGCAATGGGGCTTTGAGCCACTGCCCGACTAGCGAAACCCCCACCGCAAGACGAGGTAGCGAAAAGGCAGCGCCTTCGAATACAAAAACACAAACGGCGAAGCGGAATAGCGGGGAAATTACGCTGCAGGAGCCTTCCAGCTCTAAAAGGCTGAGGGGCAGCAGTGCTCAAGCCAATCCTCCGTACCAAATTCCCTCCGGGAGGAGGAGGCACGGCTCAGATATGCGGATGCTCTCAAAAGTATCTAATGGCTGTGTTGCCTCTCAAATACCCGGTGGACACGTTGGTGCCGGAAGAACTTACCGTGCTCCACGATCATTTCATGGAAAAGGTGTTCAGAGGATCTGGGTACGCAGCGTTCTTCCATGGGGTCCATTTCAGAGGAGGTATACTGAAGGTGGACCGCAAGAACGAGAGGTCCGCTATCTGGCTGCGGGAGATTGCTCCCAAGCTGAGGAACAACGGAGGAAATGATGTTGGAAAAGGTTGCCACTCATTTTGTTTTATCTCTTCGATTGACTGAAAAAGGGGTTAACGGAACAACAATTTCAGTTTGGGGTGTAAGGAAGAATTGCATGGAGCTAAATCCGGTTGATCGATGGTATTAATTGTGTTTGGCATAATCTTCGTGTAAAATCCGTGAATTGTTCTTCAAATATAATTCCTTTTGAACGTCTGTTCCTCCGGAAGAAATTCATGTTGCACCAAACCACCAACATCGATAAAAACAATTACCACCACCTTGATTTTGTTGCGGTTGTTTGGTTTCAGCTCGTTTTTTTTCCATCCATTCCAGTGACTCTTGATTTCATTGCATGTCAGACTCAGAAACCCATGCCTCCTCGACAGTTATAATGCTCTCCATTAATGTGGAATCTCAATTCGCACGATCAAGCATATCCAAAAAGACAAGATTCCCGGTACTATTTTTGAAAAGCATTCAGCTTTATCAGGACGAGTCGAACAAGAACACGCTTCATACCCAAATATCCACCAAAATCATTCGGACGGACACGCAAGAGATGTCGAGCTCCCACGCCATCTCTCTAACACTTGTCTAACTATTTTCAAGCACCTGCACTTTATTTTAATATTTTCATCAGTTGAAGAGGTCGAAAATTGTCCAGCATTAGGCTTGTCTTCAACCGTAGCTTGACCGTTTTTGAAGGCTTCGTAGTACTCGTAAGCTTGTGCTTTTACAAAGA
>CM050323.1:25940804-25972715 GCA_027475135.1 Bactrocera correcta | reverse complement strand
CTTATCTAAAACTTTAACGTATATATGGCGGTCTATTTTTTTTTTTTTTTGTATCCAAAAAATTGGTCCCGAAATGAAATATGAAAAACAATGCTAAGCCATTATATTGTCTTCACGGGGTTTGAAGGATCTAGTCGTGTAACGGACGCACATTTCTTTGTTGTTTTGGTTGCGGACTCACACCCAGTTATCATATCTTAAAATGTCGAACTATTTTTTTTTTTTAATTTTCAGCTCCGCCCTAATTAATATGTCGTTTTACCAACTGAATACGATTACATCTATGCCGTTTTCTCAGCATTGGCACCTTTCGGAACCTTATGCCAAAGCAATTTTTCTCCACAAGTTGTCTTCTTACTGTTCTTGAAGAAATTTTTGCACATTATTTTTATTAAGTGGCTACAGAGGCCGTAAACGGATCGTGCATCGACAATCTTGCAACATTTTAATCGACTTCCGCAGACATTTTTTTGTGATTGGCCTTTTTTTTCAACCATTTTTCCGACATTTTAAAGCAAAAACACAAATTTTTGAGGCATATTTTATATTTTAACTGTAAAACTTGAAAATGCTATCCGTTCCTCTTTTTAAAAAGTACATATTATACCCTTTGTTATTATGCAGAAAAGTTACTACATAAATGAAAATTTTCAAAAAAATTATACCATCGTTTCAAAGTAAAACCTTTGATTCTATTTTATTGTCCGTAACTGTATAGTATTACATTTCTGAAAGATTTTTCGAATCAAATGCACTGGTCCATCATACCAATTGATAGTTGGAACTAACAAAAACTTTTTCTACTTTTTAGAACTGCCCTAAATTGTAAGTACTATATATACACAAATCCTCACAAAGCCCTAATTCAACACTTTACTCATCTTTCTCGTTATGTCATCCAACAAATAATTTCTTTTATTACAACGTACATAGGGGTTACTATACAAATACGTGTATATGTAGAAATTATACTCGTATACTCGTATGCATATATATAAATATTTTTATATAAATATATCGTCACCTAAAATTCAAAATAATATCACTTTACTGAATTTACAGGCGAAGCAAAAGCAATACAAAATTTGAGTTTTAAACTGGTTAAATATTGCTTACTTTAACTGACAGCATTTTTGATTTTTTTTTTTTTTTTTTTTTTTTTTTGATGATACGAAATTTTTGCATTTTAGGTGAAGATATAATATATTATATGTATATTCTCAAGTCAAATAATATGATCGCTGTAAAAATATCAGATGAATAGGATTATTTTCCTTTTAAGTAGTTGACTTCATCTCTACCATTTTAAGGGACTGGGAGTACTTCTTGCTTTGCCTTTGGCTGCCATACGTTGTTGGCAAACGAACGCCGACCGATGTTAGGGCGACCTCTTCGCAATCGATCATTTTGTATGAAACACACGTAAAGTTTTTACTGAATAGTTTTCAATAATTTTTGTTTTTTTTTTTTTTTTAATAGCCGGAATAAAAAGCAAGCGACCGAAATTGAATGATTTAAATAATTTACAAATGAAAATATTGAAAAACAAAACAAACAAAAATTGAAAAAAAAATTTTTATGGAAAAAAGTTCCTTTTTTGAATTATCCAATTCCTTTCCTCAAGAAAAGTATAAAGTATTTTTATTTCCGAGTCTTCCCCGATCCACAACGAACAACCTCTGAAAATTTCAGCCGTTCTCTTAGTATTACTAACAAACAAACATTCATTTGTTTGTATGGGAAAAAGAAAAAAGCTGTTTTTAGGGGTTTTCCGGCAATTATTCGAATTAAAAAAACAAAAAAGAATTGGAAAAATTGGCCAAGGCATTGTTGAGTAATGCGCTTAGCAACACATTTTGCGATTCATTTTTATGTATAAGATTAGATATAACTTATACCCTACAAAAAATGCCTGGAAGCCGGAAACCAATGTATCCGAGCCATATGACACAAACATACAAGTAAAATGGCTCCTTTATTGATAGTTGGCTAATAATATTTAATTCTTAGTTCAATTTAATATATCTTTTTAATCATTAAGCTCGGGAAACTACACAAAGAGTTATATACAGTAAATCAGTAAATCAAGATTAATACATAATTCACTCCTCATTATATGTGTGCATAATGGAAAATAATCAATACAACTATTAAAGAGAGACTAAGGGTTCAGAGATATTTCAAAACCTTTCACAACATAGCAACACTCGCTATTTCTCAATTTGTCTACTTTTCTCACTACATAGTATAATAATAGAATTATAATTTCTTTCTACCTTCATTTATCGCGCCTTTCGACTACTTAAAATAATAAGTTGAATTAACTTATTAAAAGCACCTGAAAATTCCCAAAGTTTCCAAATGAATTTATTAAAAAGCTTACTCACACAGGCACCAGAAAATACAAAAGGCCCACTACTCGGCAGATAATGTTAGCGCGCATAACAGCCTGTAAAATTAACATTGATTGAGTACATACAATGCATGTAGCCAACAATAAATGACAGGACAGCTAATCTAAAACTATTGTACCAACAAATCAAAATAATATTGCATAATTATTCAACGAAACACAACGAAATGAAATCGAACTTTTGTCATTTGACGTTTAATTACATAAATGTAATATTAATTTTAGATAACACAAGAGCTTACAATGGAAAGCAGCACTATTTAGCATTGTTCGATAAAAATGTATGGTATACTGCGAAGATGTATGAATTAGAAAAGGAATTGTTAAAATTACCAATCAGGAATCCTTTTAAATAGCCAAAAATCTGAAACGGCCTTTATCAAAGGCACGCAATTACTTCTAATAGGAAAAATTTATGAAAAATAATCCAATTATTATCCATTTTCAGCAAATGATTTAATTGGCAAGACAGAAGAGAACTGGTAAATTGATCTCTTTTATAATTCCCGCTACAAGAAAAATACAAAATTAGTATCTTTACAATAAAGTCGATTAACAAATTACGATTAAAAGCCTATAGGAGAAAAAAATTATGTGAGAAAAAATTGAACAACTTGAAATTAAATATTATTAAGTAGTAGTTTCGTAATTCTTTAAACGCATTCAGCTTGTAATGCCATTGAAAATTTAAAGGAATCACACTAAGAACCGCCACACTATTTCCTCTTTCGGTGACTGTTTGACTGGAAAAATTCTTTTCTATAGACCAAAATTAGTAAGACTTTTTATTTTAAATTTCGCGCGATAATCCATTCGTTGAAATATTTTTTTTCTAAGTTGATGTGACTGTAAGTGACATCTGTGTCAAATGACACAATAAAATAATCATTAGTATTTAGTATACGGTTGGCTTTCTGAAACACTACTGTGTCTAAAAACTAAGGCATTTGAATTTAAATTGCGCGCGTCGAAGGATTTGGAGAATTATTTTTTTTAGGTTGGTAGTACTGTCAGTCACATTTATGTAAAATTTCATGTCAAAATATTCATTAGTGTTTGAGATACGTGCCATTTTGTCAGCTGCTAAAAAAGAGTTTTTCGTTTTTTGCGATGTCGAAATTTGTTGAGCAAAGAATTAACATTAAATTTTGTTTAGGGAATCAATTTTCTACTGCGGATACATTGAGGATGGTGCAGAAAGCCTTTGGTGATGAGGCTATGTCTAAAAAAATGTTTACAAGTGGTATAGTGAGTTTCAAGCCGGCCGTGAACGTGTCGAAGACGAAGAGCGTCCAGGGCGACCATAACCTCAACCGACGAAGTTCACGTTCAACAAATTAAAGATTTGGTGTTGAAAACCCGTTGATTAACAATTAGAGACCTTTCTGATGAAGTTGGCATAACGAAAGGCTCAGTCAATACCATTTTGAAGGATGTTTTGGGCCTCAAGCGCGTCAAATCTTGACTGGTACCGAAAACATTGAATTTTTTGGAAAAAAGCCGTCGCGTGGAAGTGTGTGAAACAATGCTTTCCGACTACCAGGGTGTCACGAAATGCATTATAACTGGCGATGAGACTTGGATCTATGCTTACGACTCCGAAACAACCGATCAGTCGAGCAAGTATCATGCCAAAAGAGAGCCGAGACCAAAAAAGTCGAACGAAAGTCGCTCAAAAATCAAGGTCGTGGTGACTGTTTTCTTCGATTATCGTGATGTTGTGAACGATGAGTGAAATTATTTAACAAAGCAGTTCCATTAAATTTTGGGAATTAGAATTAAAATTATGAATAAATTCTTACTATTTTTTGCTCATATTAGTACACTTATTTCAAATGTCAGTATTTGTCAGGAAAGAGCGAAGTTATTTATAAACGTATAATTGTTTAGGAATAGAAAAGTAGGACCAAAACAATGTACTTATAACGTCCACTATCCGCTTGGTACTCTAAAAACAAGGTTCTCGAACATATCTAAGCAACTTTTGTCAAATATGAGCTCTTAATTGTAACTGGACATTTTTATATTTTTTTCTCTTATAAGATAATATCGTTGCATACAATTTGTAGGGGGCATGAAATCTCTACAAAAAGGTCTAGTACGATTTCTTCGTAAACCCAGCAGTTTAAAAGATATTACCGGTAAAAATTTATTAGTTTAAGACAAATTTCTTTTTATATTGGTTTTTATAACTCATTGAAAAAAAGAACATTTTCATCACGACTAGTTTTGAAAAATCGTCGTTCGAGTGCGGAAAGCGAGAGCAAAGCAATGAAAATATGTGATTGGATTACGATTTGTAAACATTTTATTGATCGTGTAATGTTCGGCTAAGTTAAAAAGTTCGAACGTCTATATCTACGAAACTATGTATAACCGGATCAACTTCAACCATTTATAAACGAAAAAGACCAGTTTTTTGATATCTAAAATGGGTGGAACGCTTTAACCTTTATCCGTGCTGGTGTCACGTAATAACGTGACCTTATGTTTCATTAAGTTATATCATTTATGTATTGTCATTATTAAAGCAATCAGTTATTTTGGGTTCAGAGTCCACCACATGTGTAATATTTAAATTATATACATATATCTTTGATCCAAAAAATATATCACAAAATATTTCAAGGAAATATTTGTTGGGCAGTATGGAATTTACCTGTTAAAGCTATAAAAAAAGCCGTTGCAATAAGCCGAAAATATGGTTGTTTTTCCTTAATTTTACATTTTAAGAAACTTAAATACTGCAATTTATTAGATATAAAATTCAAAATTTGAAGGCAAATATTATTTAAGAATAACTGCGAACAAAAAAATTTACTTTTTATTTAGAAAAAAAATCTTTCGAAAATATGGCTTGGTACAATACCCTATAAGTTTTGCTGCATAGCCTAACTGTAAATAATTTTCAATAAAATAAATACGCAAATATTAGTAATCCAATGAAAAAAATGATGCTTCATATCTTTTATTAACAGCTCGGGAAACTCTCCTCGTCATAAGGAATTTACTGTTCTTCAATAAAAAATATACAAACAAAATGAAAAGCTTTAAGATACGAGGTATGACAATTAAGTAATGAGACTGATTCCATAAAAATCGTATATTTGAAAATTATTCTACAACTCTGCCATCCCCTTCAAAGTAGTCCCCTTGGGCAGCTATACAGCGATTCCAGCGCTTTTTTCCATGCTTCGTAACATTTGTGGAACGCTTCGACTGGGATGTCCGCGAGTACCCTCGTCACGGCCGCCTGGATGTCCGTAATCGACTCAAAATAGGTTCCTTTGACCACCGATTTTGTTTTAGGAATGAAAAAAAAAGTGACAGGGTGACATATCGGGCGAATAAGGCGGCTGTTGTACCACCGTGGCCCCTTTAGAGGCCAAATACTGGGCACACTGAGGGCGGTGTGACACGGCGCGTTGTCGTGACGAAGGATCCAGTTACGAGCGATGTCTGGGCGCACCCTGTTGCCCTCGTTTTCGCAATCGTTCGAGTTCTAGGCAATAGTAGACTTGATTCACAGTTTTCCCCGGTGGAACGAATTCTTTGTGGACGATTATACGGCTAAAAAAAAAGGGGCAATAGCCCATCGTTTTCACCTTCGACTTGCTCATGCGAGCTTTTTTCGGGCGGGGGGCGCGCGGAGATAACCACTGTGAGCTTTGACGTTTGGTTTCCGGGCTAAGAGCACTATCACCATACACTCTTACAATTTTAGCGTACGTTTTCGAAGCTGTTTCGCCCAATCTGCTGACGCAGCAGGCGAACTAAAGCTAGAGCGATGGTACATATAACAATGGATAGGGGAGCGTTGCCGGAAAAAGAGAAAGGGAAGGTCACAGCTTTACCACAAGCGCGGCAATAAAATCAGTCTCATCACTTAATTGTCAAACCTCGTAAATATCCTTAGTTAGGCAAAATTAAATGTCTAAAATAATTTATAAATTTCTCGGGTCACATGCTTTGTCAGCAGTCGTGCGTCTTATTTCAATTTGAAACTTTTAGCTTTTTTCCCATTAATATGCAGAACAAATTGAATTTGTTTAAAAAATCTTTGCATCTAGTTATTAATTTAATCGAGCGACGCATAATAAATTGCCCATATTAAACACAACATAAAGCTAAAGGAAAAAAATCAAAATTAATAATCATTATGCTAATGTGAAATCGACTGAATTAATTCGAATGCGCAGAAGTATAAAAAAATTTCAAAAATTTCGAAAATCAAAATCAAGAAGTCACTTGTGGATCGAAATTATGCTTGAAATGGGGGGAGGAGATTGCGAAGCAAGCAAAAACGACAGACAAATTTGGATTTTTTTTTGCTAAAATTCGCCACCACACAAGCACCGCAAAACGATGTGAGCCTCGAGAGTGGCGCGGTGTGCCACAGATTGCCGACTCAGCGCCAACCAGGCCTGATGCCGCGAACTCACCAGCAGTCTGTGCCTAAAACATTGCCGAATTGCCGAGCTATTATAGCTGACTTGCTTCGTTAAACTGATAGGCCATCTAGCTGCTAGTGCTAGCTGTTGGGGCAAATGCGACTTGTTGGCAGCGGCAAGGAATGATTGCGATTTCAGCCTAAAGTGTTTTTTCGCGAAATAATTTGCAAAAAAAAAGTGTTATCAGCTGATGAAATCCACATAAATTTGCGAACGCTGGCATGCTTTCGGCGCACACACAGCATGGCATTCGGAGCAACGAACCACGAGCGCGTTACTTAACGTGCACTGAATTGAAGTCTGCTTTTGGGCGCGTATAATACTTCGTCTCGAAAATTATTTATTACGCTGTCTATATGTGTGTGAGGATTTCAATAAACGAGTACATTTAGTTGAAGAGCTATCCTTTGCCACACACACACCAAGAACACACGTACACATGGCTGGGAATATTGACTAGCAGTGCTTTGGATTCGGCGCAAAAAGAACAAAGCAATGCGCTCAGAATTCAAGCGGAGCTCGAAAAAGTGGCGCGTGTAACCACGGCGGGAATAAATCAAAAATTTAATGAGCTATAAAAATAGCAATTTTAAGGCGAGAATAAAAAAGAAATTCTGTGATGTGAATAAAGTCACCGGCAACCAGCATTTGCTGAGGCGGCAAACCAAAAAGCCGACAGGATATGGCTAAATCGTCTAAATGCGCTGCAAGAAGTATGTATGTATGTTTCTGTGCTGGCGCGTTCGTGTATGCCTGCTGAGCGGCTTGGCAGTCGATGTTGTTGTTGTTGTATGAAATCGTTTAAGCGCTCTCTGTGCCGCTTCTGACTCTGCGGCGCATAAACTATGCATGCAGAAATCTTCTGGATTTTGGCGCAAAGAAAATGGCGCAGAGCACGCGTATGCAATTTTTTGGCATTGTCGAGATTCGCCTGCTGCTTGTGTGGGTTAGCTACTTAAATTCTATTTTGCAGAAGAATGGCAAAATGAGAAAATAATAATAACAATAATAATGGCAAAACGAAAGCTTTGAACGCGCGGCAAAGGCAACCGGCTGTCGTCATCGCATATGCAAAGCAGCGCCCACAGTGAGGCCTTTTCGCAAATGCGCCAGACATAAATAATAGCGATAATTAGAATTACAAAGCGATGGTGCGCATTTTATGGTTGGGAAATGATTTAAGATAATGGAATTTCAAGCAACGAAATGACATCACGTGTTTAGCGAAAACAAAATATTACTAAAATTGCCACGCTGTGAGGCGGTGCAATAATTATACCCATTTCCCAGACTTTTCAGCATTTGAGTTTAGTAGATATTTTTGATTTAGAATCTCCGAAATGAATTATGCTAAATATAGATTGTTCTATAGGATTTGTTAAAAGTAGTCATCATTCTTGCTCCTCATGGAAGAGGGGTTCAGAGGATCTGGATACGCAGCGTTTTTCTAGGGGCACGCTGCAGATGAAATGCCAGGACGAAAAATCCGTTGCCTGGCTGCGAAAGGTCGATCCCAAGCTGAAAGGCTGGAAAGGCCCCGTCCTCTGCGCACAAAGAGGAGAAGACATCCTGCCCATGCATAGCGCGACGGTGTTTCTTCAAAGGTGCAGGCCCCAAGGCAAGCCGCACTAGTTTGCTCTCGAAAATCAGAACAAGGGCCTTAGCAGCTCATTCTGGCGTATAGTCAGTAGAAAAGTAAAGGTCTCCGAAAGAAGAGTAAACCTCTGTTTCGATGACGAGTCATATGAACACGTCCGGACAGCAAGCTTCCGCCCGAACTATAGGTCGAGGTCCTGAGGCCTTATAAGTCTAAAATGGCTACCGAGAGCGAAGCAACGAAGGAGAAGCTGATTGGTGAAGTTATCACTCATCCCACCGCTAGCACGTCAAAGCAGGCTGCGACTGCTACGATACTGAAGGTCTCTAGCATGATGATATGCATACAAAGAGGAGAGCTACCCTCCACGCAGCAACTTCTAGAGGTACTCGTGGACGCAATGGATGGGAGAGCAAACGACACGTCGCAACCACGGTGATGGGGATGAGCTCTTCATTGAACCGATTCTATGGTGGTGAATCACGGCAGGTGACACAAACTACCCCTGATTCTAGGAAGGGGGTAGCAAACTGGGATAACCTCCGGGACACGCTAAGAAAGAATGAGAGCGGGGTAGGGCAGTCTAATACGGCAGTGTAACTAAGCAGTATGTTACGGATTCAGGACTGGAAAGCAGAGTATCTGCGCTAAACCAGTAGATCATAGACGCATACCACTACAGTTGCGCCCTAAAGACGACCAAGCAGACTGTAGGCTTTTTAATAAGGCGAAACGTATGGGGATCTGAGGAATATAAAAAATGCAACTTAACCTCATAGAAAGAGGATATTAGATATGCAAAATAAGCAAACTTTAAGAAGTTCTGTGAAAACGTCACATCTACACCAGAAGCAGCTAGACCGCATAAGGCTCTGGCCAGAGGCGAGACTAACACGATGAAATTAAGTAACGGGACTTATACGACCAGCGCGGAAGAAAGAGCTACGGTATTTTTTCTAGCGAACTTTCCGAAAACAATTCGAGCCGTCTCGACTCTCTCCCTGTATAAAATCGATCCCATAACTTCTAAAAAAATCGCTATTAAATATTTTATATGTAATCTGCTAAATCGAAAAAGAAATAAGAACTTGATACTATCAGGCAAAACAACGGCAACATTTCCTGGACAAGTTGTTTGATATAAATAACCTACAAGTCGAATTAAGGCTACGTTTTTAGGAAAAAAAGAACTATACTCATGTCCTATATTTTGTTCCGATATTGACTGTTCCGGAACAAGTTCGTGTTATACAAACGGACACACAGACAAACATGCGAACATAGCTGAGCCGACTGAGCTGGTCACGCTGATCTTTCTGGTTCATACAACGACGTTTCTTTCCGCTTACTACAAGGCTAATGGCATATATATGTTTATCACACACTAGGCTAAATCATCGAATCTGATGTCTACATGAAAAAGCCCTCTTGAAGCTACGATTTCTTAGCAATTATTGCTATGTTCTTTCAAAGATACTTGGAGGCCCATTCGTAACCGCGGTAAGGTAATGTCCAAGTAGTCATGAAAGATCCGGATTTGTAGCCGATTAGGAGATATTAGCTTAACAAAATTTACATGAGAAGTAATTTATACTAATAAAACGAAAGCAACAACGCTATAATTTAATATAATTCAGATATTATACACATATTAGAATATGCTACTACAATGTGGGTTCGAGTCCGTGCTAAATATTTAATTTGTTCCTTAAGCTATGCTAATATCTACCATATATTATATATATATCAATCTAATAATTCTCATGGCGGTATATATAGACGTCATAAGTTACACTGAACAATTGAAAATCCCGTACCCTGTCTAGATCTTGTCTTTAGAAATGCAATCTTGAAATCAAGCCCTTTAGATAGTTTTACAAAATTTCGAGGTACGAGTATGGAGTCTTACTATTTTTTATTTATCGGAAAGCGGTGCTTGGTCAAAAAAAGTAATTTTTAGTATTCACATAGAACTTATAGTACTAAAAATATGATTAGTGGTATTCGAGCGTTATTCAGAGCTTGTGAAAAATTTGTAGAACTTTATGTTATGGCAGTGAAATTAGGTTGTCGGCTACAACAAGGATGTTTGAGACAAAACAGAAAATCTCGTCTACGTTTAGAACACAGAACGGATAAGCATTGACCTCAACTAATTCTTGAAAAAAAATTGCAAAATGGAAAATCAAATGAAAAACATTTAGAGGAAAACAGAATGACAGATACAACACGAAGAACTAAAGTGGTGGGTGAGTGATGGCAAAAAATATTAAAAAATTTGAATTTTGAACTGCTGCTTTTAACACTGTACGTCAAGCATGCCACACAGCAAATATATGTGCACTTGTAATTATTTTGAGCGAACAACCAGGAAAATAAGTCTGTTTTTCCAGCAGAAGCAATCTGAATTCACCAGCATGCTCGCATACATTTTGTATGTTTTCATTCCAGCCGCCTGTATGGGAGTGCATGCTGTAAATTATGCAGAAATATGGCAACACAGGCAGCAGAAACCGCAGCATAGCACGGCACCGCACAGCGCAGCGCGGCAGAAGGCAATGCCACTGGCGTTGGTTGATTCGTTTCTGCACAGCGAGTGTGGATACTGAAGACCGCAGAGAGATACGCACACACACACACACACTTAGTCAGCGCCATATTCCACGGATTGCTACTGATTTTTGCAATGCCTTTGGTAACAACAACAATCAACAATTTTGTGCTAAAACAAAGCAACACTTGCCATTCTCATTGTTGTTGTGGGCGGAAATAAATTTCATTGTGAACGTAAATAAAAAGGTTAAAAAGAAAATTCCACAAAAGAAGCGTAGCAAAAAAGTATGCTGAACACTGAAAAAGTGGAAGCGAAAACATTATTTGAAAGTAGTCAGCAAAATTACATAAGCTCTTTTATGTGCTACGCCAGTGTTATTTCTTTTGGCTTTCTTATGGAAAATTAGATTTGGAAATTGCAACGCGAGTGGAAAATTTGTATTCAATGCATTAAATATACGAAATGGAATTCATGATGAATAATGAGGCGGAATGTGCTGAAATGGCGAAAAGGCAGTGCCTCACAGATTTTTAAGACTAATGTACATATGTATATATGTATGTGGGTGTACAAATGAATGTGGATATGTGCAGGGGAGTGTATGGGTGGTGTAGTGACTGAACAGGGGTGTCAAGAATAACATTGTGTAACCAGTTAGCGAGAGAAGGTTTTGAAGACCTTCCTATTGCAAGTAAAGCTTAGAAATGACTTAAGTATACATATATTGGAAAACTTAAACACCCTTATTATGTGTGACAACTAGCGCAAGTATAGTAGATATTGTGTCGGCCACCATTTCTATTGTATATATTACCAACATAGTTTGTGTTCATTTACAGAAAATCAAACTCAA
This sequence comes from Bactrocera correcta, assembly GCA_027475135.1. Lineage (NCBI taxonomy): Eukaryota > Metazoa > Arthropoda > Insecta > Diptera > Tephritidae > Bactrocera > Bactrocera correcta. The sequence goes on along the minus strand of CM050323.1, from coordinate 25,960,847 downwards.
AGAACCTCTCAAATTGGGTTGTCTATAGTTTAGTGCGTGGTTCATTGTTCATTCGTCGAAACCGCCAATATCGGATCACTACAGCATATAGCTGTATTAAACTCTGAACCATAAAAATATTTTGTTGTGTTGAAAACATTGTTATTTGACAAGATATCTTTACGAAGCTTGGTATGGAGCATTGTACAAGGCAACGTTAATCGGGTGTTCCGAGAAAAGGTAGTTTTTCAATAGCCTTTTTTAACAGATCACGCATAAGTCGTGTCAAACTGTTATGTTACTTATATTCAGTATTGTTGGGCCTTTCATCATAGAAAAACTAACTTTCGCCTGAACACCGTTTACAAATCGTTCAACCAACTTTATTACAAAAATTCACGCTCTTTAAATAATGTCTCTCGAACAATTCGTTCAACTTATTGACTACCATAATCGGCATACTGATCGTACTATTCGCAACACCATCACCCATCCTGAGATGCAGCAGTCTTTACAGGATAATATTCGACCGCATAGACCACGTTCAGCAGGCACTGAAGAAAATATAGCAGCCGTAGCTGAGAGTACACGAAGACCGTTGAGAGTCGACTCGGCTCCGTTCGCAGAAACTCGGACTGACGTACGAAACGACTTTGCGCATTTACAGTAAAAGCGTACAAAATAAAGCTTGTGCAAAAACTGAAGCCACTCGACCTCCCCAAGCAATATCGGTTCGTTCTATGGGCTTTTTAAAAGTTTCAAGAAGATCTTTTCGAGCCAAATCTTATTCAGCGATGAGGTCTATTTCTGGCTCGATGGATAAGTAAAAAAGCAAAATTGCCCCATTTGGGAAGAAGGGAAACCTGAAGAGATTAAAGAGCTGCCATTTCATCTAGAAAAAAAATGGATTAGTGTGGTTTGTGGGCCGGTGGAATCATCGGTCCATATTTCTTCAAAAATGATACCGCTGAGAACGTAACTGTCAATGGCGACCGTTATCGCGCCATGATAACCCACTATTTCATGTCTGAAATTAAAGCTCGCAATCTTGGCGACATTTGGTTTCAACAAGACGGCGCCACTTCCCACACATCCCATCAATCAATTGTTCGAAAGAACATTTCGGTAGGCAGATATTAATATTTTCCCCTTTTGGCCCGGTCGATTGGCCACCTTCGATCATGTGATATCACTCCGTTAGACTTTTCCCTGTGAGAATATGTAAAGTCTAAAATTTATGCAGACAATCCTGCATAACATCACTCTGTCATTCACCAGTTCTTCGAAATACTCGAACGAGTCATCGAAAATTGGATGAATGGACGGATCATTTAAGGGGCTATACCAGTGTGACACTTTCAAAAAAAAAAAAATAAAATAAAATATTTGCTTTATTTTCTTATATTTCCATAAGTATTCTCTGATATTGGGAAGGTCGCATCTCGAACAGTTTTAGATGGCAGCGTTCTAAAGACCGACCGCTTGGAGGTGCAAACCTATATAAATGAAACTTTAAACAAACTTGCTGACATCATAACTCAACGAGAAATTGACCGATCGACTTCATATTAAAACTGAGTATTTTTGAATACATTTACAATACAATGACCTTTGATCTTTTTGACTGGTTGAAATATGTCAATTTGGCATTAAAAAAACGACCTTTTTTCCTACAAAAAAAAAAAAAGATTTTTTTTAATTACGCCATTTTGTTAATTTTTGATATTTTTCAAAGATCGTAGGTCATTGTATAGGAAATATCTTCAAGTTTAATAAATTTTTCAAAGTTTTTTGTTTCAGCTACTCATTTGGCCGAAATCATGCCAGCAGTTGGGGCACTTTTTTTGGCACCTCCAAAGACAGCCAATAGCTCCGTTATTTTTCAACATTTTTGTAAATAAAAACTCTTAAAATATAGCTGAAAATATACCTTATTACGTTCAAAGAAGTTTGAAATATTAAATGGCGTACTTTCTCTTAAAAAATTCACAAAAATCGCCTAATTTTTCATGCGTCACACTGGTATAGCCTAGGCCAACATTTTAAAGAGAAAATTTTCCAAAAATAAATTTGAAATTTTTGTGGTTTTTCTTTAAAAGAATAGGGAACATCGAAATGTATCACGCTTTAATTCTCCATGCAGGTTTTTAATCTGAACACGCAAGTCAAAAACGACCAAAGTTTTGGGTAATCTTGGTGTTTTCTTTAAGAACGCCACTACTTAATCTATTTCAAAATTTTCTCCGACTTATATTGTATGGAAAATATTTTCTAGTTAATTTTTTAAGTTTTAATTCACGGATAAGTCCCGAATCAATGCAGCGGACTTTCGTTTAGCGCCGCCAAATACATCGCGTAACTAGAAAAATTTTTATTTTTTTTTGCAAAAACTATGTATTCTTGAAATATAGGTACATATATAAAGTATTAGAGCAATTGATAGAGATTTTTGCTTTGTTTTTTTCCTTCAAATATCGCCTTGTTTAAGGTTGCCACACTAGTTGTGCCATAATCAAGGTCTCAGTCATAGTAATTTTTTTTATACTTTTTATAATGTGTTATAAAGATAAAAATGTGTATATTTAAAACATTTTAACATTTTATTATTTCTAAGCATTTCTTTAATTCTTTAATCTACACACTTAACTCTGCCATTGCACACACCATTATAGCTTATACTGACGCACGCACACGTTCGCACCTGCGCATAGGAACGCGCGCAAATTACCAATTTTCTTATTGCCAGCCGTAAAAGTTATCGCCTTGTTGATTGGCAAGCACACAAAAAATTAACGACCTGCTTCCTCTCTCCCCCTGCATCTATATATATACAAAAGTGGAAATGAAAATGAAATGCTCCACATTTTAATGGACACGATTATGCTGTATTATTTCCAGCATTTTAAGAATCTTAGATTGCGCTTGTTAGCACGCGGTCGGCTCTACGAATCGTTGGTATTATTTTCCATGTTTCTCACATTTGTAGGCCGTTTTCTAACGGCCAAAACAGCACGCACGGGCATTCACACGCACACACGCTTACGCATACACGCAGGGCATCCGCTCATGGGCCATAAAAAATTTGTAGAAAAGGCTCAAGTCGCCTTTGCGGAGTGCGGTCCTAAAATAATAATAACTCAGCAATAAATCCAGCTTGAGTGTTTCGTTTTGGTTAACAAGTAGTAAACAGCTGTTGGCCGCGAAATAAAACGCAGACGCGTGCTGTGCATATTAATTCATAATTTATACTGCGCGCCTACAAATAAGACGTTCGGCCCACGGTGACAGCTCGTCAAATATGTGTACAGCATTAACTACTTTTTTTTGTATTTCTCATATTTTATGATTTAAGATATAAAAATAAATTTAATTGCGCGTAAATAAAAATGGCCACCGGCAGTGTTATTTTTTTTTTAATAAATTTAATTTAAAGAAGGGAGAATGTTTTAGAAGATATAACGGAAGAGAGATACCGCGGCTAAGTGATTTACTGATTAGAAATTAAATTTAATCCAAAAATAAGTTATAAATCTCTATGAAAGCTTTAGCAGTACCAAAACTCTCTGAGATTGCTTCTCAAACGCAAGATATGTGAATGCAGACACAATCTGAACGAGCAAAGCCAGAATATTTCTCAATTACTTATTGTAAAAGAGTTAGTGGAGTTTTTTATATGCGGAGAGACTGTATTCGAACGGAGCCTTTCCAACACCGGGCGGTATCGCGAAGTAACAGTGTCCTTACCACGTCATGGGGCTCCGGTGCGGCGGCCTTTCTAGTTTCCACTACAAAAGCATAGACCTAACAGCTCACCACGTTGATCCATGGGTCGTAAAACAAAAATGACTGGCAACAAACCAACAACCATCCAAAAAGCAAATCAAGGCAACGGACATTAGTAACGACAAAGGAAGACAATATGGACCACAACATCTGCACCGCTGTCGGTAAGAAGAGTGCAGGAGCTAAAAAGAAGTTTAGCTACCTCGATGTCCTCTCGCCAGAGGAACGGGCGCTGTTTGAAGAGCAAGCCAAGGAGGATGGTCGTGACATGCCCTCATGCAGCGGCGCTCTGCAGGCGAAGTCGGAGGTAGCGAGCACCACCAAGGCTCCCTCCAGCAGGCTCAGCGGCTCAGAGTCGGGGGAGTCCCATCGAGCGAATACCAAAGGTGCTCGCCGAAGGAGAAGAAAATTAAGAAAACGGAGTAATTTGCCCCCTCTCCCACCAACCGGTAACACAGGCGCGCACGATGACCATTCAAGGAAGGGAACGGTGCTAGTTTAAAGTGGTACCTGAGGTACCTCCGGAAGTACTAGCGAAGAAAAAGGTAGAGGGAAAAAGTGCCTCCCCTACAACGAAGAATCGGAAAGGCAAATTCAAAAATGTTCACGCGCAAGGCAATGGGGCTTTGAGCCACTGCCCGACTAGCGAAATCCCCACCGCAAGACGAGGTAGCGAAAAGGCAGCGCCTTCGAATACAAAAACACAAACGGCGAAGCGGAGTAGCGGGGAAATTACGCTGCAGGAGCCTTCCAGCTCTAAAAGGCTGAGGGGCAGCAGTGCTCAAGCCAATCCTCCGTACCAAATTCCCCCCGGGAGGAGGATGCACAGCTCAGATATGCGGATGCTCTCAAAAGTATCTAATGGCTGTGCTGCCTCTCAAATACCCGGTGGACACGTTGGTGCCGGAAGAACTTACCGTGCTCCACGATCATTTCTTGGAAAAGGTGTTCAGAGGATCTGAATACGCAGCGTTCTTCCATGGGGTCCACTTCAGAGGAGGTATACTGCAGGTGGACCGCAAGAACGAGAGGTCCGCTATCTGGTTACGGGAGATTGCTTCCAAGCTGGGGAACAACGGAGGAAATGATGCTGGAAAAGGTTGCCACTCATTTTGTTTTATCTCTTCGAATGAATGAAAAAGGGCTTAACGGAGCAGCAATTTCAGTTTAAGGTATAAGGAAAAATTACATGGAGCTAAATCCGGTGAATACAGTGGTTGATCGATGTTATTAATTGCGTTTGGCATTATCTTCGTGTAAAATCCATGAATTGTTCTTCCACAATTCCAGACGTTCTCGACGTATGTTCTCACGCAAACGCCTCAATACGGCCAAATATAACTCCTTCTTGAACGTCTGTTCCTCGGGAAGAAATTCATGTTGCACCAAACCACCAACATCGATAAAAACAATGACTATCACCTTGAATTTGTTGAGGTTGTTTGGTTTCAGCTCGTTTTTTTTCCATCCATTCCAGTGACTCTTGATTTCATTGCATGTCGGACTCAGAAACCCATGCCTCCTCGACAGTTATAATGCTCTCCATTAATGTGGGATCGGAATTCGCACGATCAAGCATATCCAAAAAGAAAAGATTCACGGTACTATTTTTGAAAAGCATTTAGCTTTATCAGGAAGAGTCGAACAAGAACGCGTTTCATACCCAAATATCCACCAAAATCATTCGGATGGACTCGCAAGAGATGTCAAACTCTCATGCCATCTCCCTAACACTTGTCTGACTATTTTCAAGCACCTTCACTTTATTTTAATATTTTCATCAGTTGAAGAGGTCGAACATTGTTCAGCACGAGGCTTGTCTTCAACCATTGCTTGACCATTTTTGAAGGCTTAGTAGTACTCGTAAGCTTGTGCGTTTACAAAGAGATGAAGATTTTGAAAACATAGTTTAATAATAACAATTAATTTGCAAATTATTTCGAAATCTCGAATGTAATGTAATTTCAGAGAATATCATAACAAAATCTTAGTGGAAATGTTTGCCTTTGGATGCACACAACTTAAATATATAGTATATACTATATGTGGCTTATTCCCAGCATGCAATTACACCTTTTAATTCAATATCGCGCTTCTTAACCTCATTAACCACTGATTACTTAAGGCCGAAGCGATAAACTGCTGAGGAATTGCTGGCAGATAAAAAGAAATGCAAATTATTTGCAAACAGTGGAGACAAAACGATTTGCATAACACCCAGATATAAGAAGTTTCTTGTATAAACGAATATGTATATAACGGGTGATTTTTTTGAGGTTAGGATTTTCATGCATTAGTATTTGACAGATTACGTGGGATTTCAGACATGGTGTCAAAGAGAAAGATGCTCAGTATGCTTTGACATTTCATCATGAATAGACTTACTAACGAGCAACGCTTGCAAATCATTGAATTTTATTACCAAAATCAGTGTTCGGTTCGAAATGTGTTTCGCGCTTTACGTCCGATGAGCGATGAGGCTCATTTCTGGTTGAATGGCTACGTAAATAAGCAAAATTGCCGCATTTGGGGTGAAGAGCAACCAGAAGCCGTTCAAGAACTGCCCATGCATCCCGAAAAATGCACTGTTTGGTGTGGTTTGTACGCTGGTGGAATCATTGGACCGTATTTTTTCAAAGATGCTGTTGGACGCAACGTTACGGTGAATGGCGATCGCTATCGTTCGATGCTAACAAACTTTTTGTTGCCAAAAATGGAAGAACTGAACTTGGTTGACATGTGGTTTCAACAAGATGGCGCTACATGCCACACAGCTCGCGATTCTATTGCCATTTTGAGGGAAAACTTCGGACAACAATTCATCTCAAGAAATGGACCCGTAAGTTGGCCACCAAGATCATGCGATTTAACGCCTTTAGACTATTTTTTGTGGGGCTACGTCAAGTCTAAAGTCTACAGAAATAAGCCAGCAACTATTCCAGCTTTGGAAGACAACATTTCCGAAGAAATTCGGGCTATTCCGGCCGAAATGCTCGAAAAAGTTGCCCAAAATTGGACTTTCCGAATGGACCACCTAAGACGCAGCCGCGGTCAACATTTAAATGAAATTATCTTCAAAAAGTAAATGTCATGAACCAATCTAACGTTTCAAATAAAGAACCGATGAGATTTTGCAAATTTTATGCTTTTTTTTTTTTAAAAAAAGTTATCAAGCTCTTAAAAAATCACCCTTTATATGTAATTGTGGGCAACGTTACAACCAAAAGACAGATAGACAGACTAATAATGAACTCAGTGCAATTCATCTCGACGGATTCAACCGTTCCAAGGCACTTAAGTGGTCGCGCATGATAAATACGATAATTACAGAGGCGTGCAAGAAATATGCATTCGAAAAACAAAAATGAAAAAACGAGCAGCAGCCCACATTGTATAAGTGCGCAGCTGCGAATCATTATTTCGGACATTAAATAAATAATATAACTTTTTGTTACGAATATTATCTCCTCCTTTGTGCGCGCAAATGTGAGGGTGATATGTTATTGTTTAAATTTTTACGCCACAACAAACCCAACCCCCCCGCCACCCGCTGTAAATGGTTAAAGCAATGTTTAACGGTGAAAAAAGCCATAAAATTTCCCACCAAAAAAGACTTGGAGCGTGCTGCTGTTTAATTTTTTCGAAAGTAGGGCGCGGCAGCGGTGAAAACATTTTCATTTTCATTTTCATTACGGCATTTCAACAATTCGCTGCGAGAATTAATTACCATATTTATCATTGAGACAATAACGCGCCACCGGACAGGCGGAAAAGACTGGAAAATAATTGTGTGCGCATTGTTGAGGGCACAGCTATGAATGTGTATGGGAACGAGTCCACTTTGTTTGTATGGTGCTTGGGGGGGAAGAGTTGTGTGCGAATAAATTGGCGTGACGTGGCGTGGCATTGCTTGGTTTGGCTCAGCTTGGCGTGAATGGTCACGCCATAAACGAAGGATTTACGAGAAAGCCACCAACTACAGCAATAATGACGACAATGATCACGTCAAAGAACACGAATGGCGACCGCAAACGTGAAAACCCCATTACCATTGCAATAACAATAGAGTCGCTGGTGAAAGACAAAAAAAAAAAAGCTGCGAAAATAATAAAAAGGTTGGCTTGCCAGAAAAACGAGAAAAATTACTTATCGCAACAATTGCATAAAAACACCAAAAAACTGCAACAATAATTGCAATCATTATATACGAGCTCAAGTGTTGTAAATGTGATGGCGATGGCGATGGCGCAATGCAAAGTAAAAAAGATAACAGAATAAGAAAAGAAAGACCACAGGTAAAGTTCCAAGAATGCTTCAAATAATATACCATTTGCAAGAGTAAGAACAACGTTGTCACCACTTAACAGCAGATAGTCTAGATAATTAATGATTATATGAACAAATGCTTTAATATTTTTCAACAAGTACTCCACTTGCTTAATATAGTGCATTAATTTGTAGAAGTAAACCGAAAAGGAAGATGGCGTCATGTGTTGAAGTTTACGCAAGTGAGGAAAGACTTCTAGCACCTATTCATTTTCATATCTGCTTTGCTGATAGAAATTTCCTTAGATTTGCTATTCGAAGAATCCTGTAAAGTGTAAGAAAAAATACTTGGATGGTTCAGGAAACGTGGGGATTGTGGTATGGCGGCTTCATCGGGCCAAAATTGCTTCGAAATGGAACAGGAAATGCCGTTAACGTCAATATCGAGTGTTATAACACGATGTTGACCGACTTTTTTTTTTTTTTTGCTAAAAACCTTTAATCTTAAGAAAGAAAGTTTTTGTATGGAAAGCTCTTTTATATGACAAGATATTCTCACGAACTTCGGAATGTGTTATTTTTTAAAACCAACGCTACAACCTGAAAACAAACTGTTCAAATCGGAACAAAATATTGGGTAGTCGAAAAATTCTTTTCGTATTTTGTCAATAGATGTCATTGCAGTCGTATATCTCCAGTGCTACCAATCACATTATGTCAAACTACATATATAGTGTTGGAAAGGAGAGATCTTAAGCTTCATTCAATCAAAAGAAGTAGTAGTAGGGAAGTAGAAAAAAAGTTACAGCTTTTCAAAAATGATTGAAAATAATGAAGAAATTCGCCACATTTTGAAATTTTCTTTAAAAAAGGCAAGAATGCACCCCCTAAGGGTATTTTAAATTTTTCGGAGACGATGCTTTTCAGTTATTTTAGCACAAAAACTTCGCTCCTTCCTTCTGGAAATTTCGATCCCAAATATGCCCCTTCCTTGGTCGATCTATCGTTGAAAAATCTTGAAATTTGGGTTTCCAATCACATAAGCAGCCATGACACCGCTAAAAACTTAAATTCACCATAAAACCGGTTTTTGAACTATTTAACAGAGGCTGGCTACAAAACGAAGCTCGACGTTTGGGAAACCACAGAATTGTCTTTAAAAATTCAATGGACCGAATTAAATATCTGCCTTTCTTTGCTGAAACGAAATCACATCGAAACATTTTTAATCGAATGGTAAAAGGAGATTAAAAATGGATCAAATACGACAATAATGTGAGAAAAGATCACAGTCCAAAATGGTGAAGCTCAACAAATGCTAGGAAGCCAGGGTTGGCGCCTCGACAAGTTATGCTGAGAGTTTGGAGAGATTGGAATGGAATCATCCACTAAGAGCTGGTTCCCGCCTGATCAAACGATTGAATTTACATTTTAACTTGGGGAAAAGCTTGGCTTGGAAGTTTTGATGCATCCACCATATAGCCCTGACTTGCACCTTTGGATTACCATTTGTTTCCCACAATGCAGAACTCCCTTAATGGAATAAAGGGTTTGGCCCTTAAAATTTCTTATCGCAGGTTTTTTGCCCAGAAACCAAAAAAGGGTTTTCACTGATGGAATAATGTCTTTGCGGAAAACAAAAATGGTCGATCAAAAGGTACATATTTGTTCAAATTTATAAAAAAAATTTTTTTTTAAGTTTGATTTAAAAAAACGAAAAGACTTTTTCGACTACCCCATATAAAGCTGTATTCAAAAAGGACTGATTAAAATTAAGACAAAAATCTTCATAGAATATCTTTGGTATATTCTTTATATTAAAAACCGTGGCTAGGAATACCTAGTAAATTGGTGACCTGTTACATTCTCATGTTAAGTTGCTATAAGAAATGCACCTGTAAAGGGACATATAGTTTTTTCTTATTTTATATAATTAAGGATTGAAATATTTAAATGCTGTAAAATCTCAACGTTCCTATGTACTCATATTCACGAACAGTAAAAAGCGCTGCCAAATAATTAATTGTAAAGGGTGATTTTTTAAGAGCTTGATAACTTTTTTAAAAAAAAAACGCATAAAATTTGCAAAATCTCATCGGTTCTTTATTGAAACGTTAGATTGGTTCATGACATTTACTTTTTGAAGATAATTTCATTTAAATGTTGACCGCGGCTGCGTCTTAGGTGGTCCATTCGGAAAGTCCAATTTTGGGCAACTTTTTCGAGCATTTCGGCCGGAATAGCCCGAATTTCTTCGGAAATGTTGTCTTCCAAAGCTGGAATAGTTGCTGGCTTATTTCTGTAGACTTTAGACTTGACGTAGCCCCACAAAAAATAGTCTAAAGCGTTAAATCGCATGATCTTGGTGGCCAACTTACGGGTCCATTTCTTGAGATGAATTGTTGTCCGAAGTTTTCCTCAAAATGGCAATAGAATCGCGAGCTGTGTGGCATGTAGCCCACTATGGCTGGTCCAGCCTGATCAAACGATTGATTCTACATTTACTGGGAGAGCTTGGCTTGAAAGTTTGATGCATCCACATATAGCCCTGACCTTGCACTCGGATTACCATTTGTTTCCGACAATGCAGAACCCCTTAATGGAATAAAGTTGGTCAATTGATTACTTATCGCAGTTTTTCGACGAGAAACCAAAAAAGTTCTGCACTGATGGAATAATGTCTCTGCGACAAAAAATGGTCGATCAAAACGGTACATATTTGTTCATTAAAGTTCAGTATAAAAACCCAAATTAATTTATTTGATTAAATACGAAAAGACTTTTTCGACTACCCGATATATAGCTGCTATTCAAAAAGGACTGATTAAAATTAAGACAAAAAATTTCATAGAATATCTTTGGTATATTCTTTATATTAAAAACCGTGGCTACGATACCTAGTAAATTGGTGCCGTTACTTCTCACTTAAGTGCTATAAGAAATGCACTGTGAAGGGTACATATAGTTTTTCTTATTTTATTTTAGACTTAAACATTTAAATGCTGTAAAATCTCAACGTTCGCATATACTATATCACGAAAGTAAAAAGCGCTCAAATAATTAATTGTATAGATGGGTCCTCAAACAGAACGTACTGTCAAGTCAAACGATTGAACTGAGTACGAGGAATAAAATGCCAAGATTCTTAGATTTGATTCCCTAGCAACTACACCCACATATATTCAAGCATATATTTTCGCTGCATACAATTCTATCGCACACATTCACAGATAATTTCACTACTCCTTATGTATACATGTATTGCAACATATTGTGCAACAATGTTTCATTAACTTAGCCACTTACCGTCATTGCTTCGCTCCAAGTACATTTTGTCCGCATGTGGGCCACTTCTGTGCGCACCAGTGCCATCCACTCCAACATTACGGCCGCCGACGCTTGACAGCATACCGCCATTATCCATCACAGTCACGCCATGTTTTATCACCTCCGAGTATTTGCCACTACCTACGCCGCCACCACCACCGCCCTTACCCTCAACAACATCACCATTCGCATTCTTCTTCTGCAAATGATGTTTATAACTGCCCACTGTATCATCCATGCCGAGCACCACATCAGTGCCACCGGTCACCGTAGTCGTCGTCGTATGCTGACCATCCATGCCGGGCGTCAATTGGTCTGCGCCATCGAGATGATGATGATGATGCCGATGACTTGTGGGACTCATTGCCTTAAAGCGCTTATAAATGCAGCAAGTGACGAGCGCGAGAAACACGGATACGCCGAGCAGGCCCAGCGCCATCAGTGAAACAACAACGACTAAATTGCCTTGCAACAGCAGCTCGCGCGGACTCGGCCGTTGCACCAGCAGATTAATTTGCACTGCATCTTTGCCGCCGGCATTCTCCGCAGCGCACGTGTACGTACCTTCATCACTCTTCTCAGCAGCCACAATGGTAAGACGCGATATGAACACATCACGTCCAAACTCTTTCTCTTTCGATTGCTCATCACGCAGCAGTTCTATATGCAAGCGCTGCGCCTGGCCGTTGGCGCAACAGCTAGCGCCGCTGTTGGTGTTGACTGTATTAACGCCGCTGCCGCCAATATTACTGGTGGACGAACGATATTGTTGGCGGTTGTAGTCCCAGGTTATGTGTGTGTTCGGCGACGCATGCACGCGACACACCAGCGTTACATTCTCCTTCGACGTGCTGATGGAAGCACCGCGTGCCGGAAATATGATGCGTGGTTTACACGCAAAAGCCTCCGGCTGATCTTCGACCCACAACATGCCACGCAGGTGTATGGGGTAATAACAGGCCGTCGGCGGTGTGTAGAGATTGCGTTTCAGCACAAAGTCACGGAATATTTGCAGTTCGCAGGTGCAGTTCCACGGATTCGAATCGAGTGATAGCGCTGTCAGTCGTTTGAGCGACTCGAAAGACTCCTTACGCAGAAAGCTCAGACGATTGCCATCCAAGTAGATCTGCGATAGGAGCGGTACATTGCTGAACGCCTGCTGTCCAATACGCATCAGCCGATTGTGTTTCAACTCGACCTTATGCAGGTACTTGAGGTTCTGGAAGACACCGTCAGAGAGCGTCTCCAAGAGATTACCATTCAGCACAATTGCGCGCACTTTCACCAGCCGCGCAAAGACATTCGCTTGCAGATTACGCAATAGATTATTGGAGAGGTCCACTTCGATCAAGATCTCGAGTTGGGTGAATGTGCGCGGGTCGATCTGTTGCAGCGATGCGTTACGCATGAAGAGCTTGTGTAGATTATGCAAGTCCGCGTTGAGGAAGGCGTTCTGTTCGAGTATGGCAACACGATTGAAGGAGAGATCCAGCACTTGTACCTCATTGCTCAGGTTCTCCGGTACGGCGTTCAGCGTGAGATTCTTACAATCAGCGGTCTTCTTGCCCGACTGCCATTTACACAGACAATCGCCACAGTCCATCAACCAATCGCCATGCGCTTGCGGCGGCATCGTACAGCAAAGCACGAAGAGTATGAGGAATCGAGGAACGGTGTACAGCAGCGACTGTGGAAAGTGTGTTGGCGCCGCAGCAGTGCGTGTGTAATAAGGACTCTGCGCTGCCGAAAGTTGGATTGCTGTGCGCTTCTCGGTGAGTCTACTCTCCGCCAAAGTAGTTTCTTTTATTTTAGTTGCAGCTGCTTTTGCCGCAAGGCGCGCTCTTCCTTTGCTCGCACTTTCAATACTTGGCTGCCGTTCAACGAATTGCTTGACTTGCTGTGGTTGCTCTCTTTGCTGGCTGTTTTTATTACCTCGTTGCTGGCGATTTATCGCTGCGTCGAAGTTGCTTTCGTTGTTGTGTTTACTTTTATTGCTGCATTGTTGTTGTTGCTGTTGTTTTAGTTTTTGGCGTTTATTGCCCTGCAAACGCATTTTTCCTCAGCTTACACATTCGTTTCGATTTTACACTCACGCACAACAACAACTCTTGGTAAACCCGCAAGTGGTCAGCGACATTTTGCGCTCAGCTGTGGCTAAGTTGTCTAAGCGTCGATATAAGCGAGAATGTCGTATATAACTGTTTTTTCATTTGTTTTAGGTGGCACACTTTTCATTTGCAATTGCTGGGTATGCCGTTAGCACCAACTTCCGGCGGTGCTCATAGCATTTGTTGGCGGTTTTAGTTGCTTTTTTCGCTTTCTGTTTGCTTTGCTTTTATTGCGCCAGCAATTGCTGTCCATTTAATTCGTTAATAAATGCGGTTTCTCACGTAATCATTTTTAAGGAGCTCCTTTTATTTTGTTGCTACTATTAACGGTATCTTATTTATGGTCGTACTTACCGTTCGTAAATATTTTACTATTGGCAACTCATTCAGCGTCTTCCAAAAGAACGAAGTTCATTAGTTGCGAATTGGATTGCTGAAAAGAGAATAGAAAATGAAGATAAATAAAATTGGATTTTAAGCCAGTTTCCATGCACAAAAATAAAGTTGCAATAATTTAATAATTAAGAGACTTATTTAAGGTTTTCAGCGACACAGAATTGTCAGTTGTTGTTGTTTTTTAAAGGAAAAACTTCTTTAAAAATTCATCAACCATTTTAAAAACAGGTCATCCTAAACTTAGAATCACTCTTAATAATATCACCAACAGTGTTAAGGTAGTAGTCTGGTAACTTACTATATGTTAAAAAATTCGAAAATTTTTTTTTGCTTAATTTGAAAGTACAACGTCTTGAGAATATACTGTGAAAATTTCAGACAGAAATTTAAAATATTTCGGGAGTTATAACGAGTTTCTTAGAGCGCATCGGAGTCCAACTTCTAAGGTCGCCCAAATTGAAACGCTTTTCTCAAAACATTGTTTTTCTGGTGGGCGGGTTCTGACTTTTTTTCTACTAAACCGATTGCTTTCAAATTTTAACAGGCTGTTTTACACATTTATAGTTCTCGTCGGAACAAACGAGAATTTTTTTCACCCCTAACTTTTATTTTACAACCCTTTCTTTGCTAAAATAAAAGGACTTTTTTTTCAAAGTTCGCCATTTTGTTATTTACCATTGAAATTTAACTTCAGTAGTTCCGACCAGAATGACATGTTAAAAAAGAAAAAATTTTAAAAATAAACAATTATATTTGATTTCAGATAACATCAAGAGCCAAAATCACCCGGGCCACCCACGTGCATTTTTTTTTTTTTGAGGTTCCAACTTCGAGTTACAATAATAATAGTAATAAAGTATTAAATTTTTTCAAATAAATTTTTTTTTATATTTTCAATATGTAAATAAAAACACTCTAAGTATTCAAGATAATTCTTTTTTATTTTCCTATAAAAAACCACCCTCCAAAGAAGTCATGAAAATAGGCATAAGTTACCAGATTACTACCTTAAGTTGGGTTTAATTCATTAAATTAGCGGGACAATAGCCTATACACTATAAAACTGAATATGAACTTTTATGTTAACTCATCATTAGTTTACTATCCTTTGTCATATCTAATAGTCATATTAGTAATACTAAATGAGAAGTTAATCCTTTGGGAATCGTAGATACCATTCAGTTCGGAATACTCTTATAACCCGGAAGCCAAAGAAGCAAGAAATAAGAGCTTCTACCGAATTTGTTCACGAAAAATTTTCTCATCTTATCATAATATATAATTCATTTATAATAACCATTCAGGACCGATTCGAAGCTTGTAGGAACTTCTGTTTTATTGAAAAACTCCAAGACACTCAACACAAGGCTTGGAGGATGACCTTATATCTGGTTGTGCCGAAATAATCAGCATGTTGGAAAAGGCCTTCGGTGATAATTGTTTGCTGCTAGCAATGTTTTGATTTGTAAAAATTATTCAAAAAGGGTCGAGAACGCGTTGACGATGAACGGCTATCAACTGATGATCAACACGTCAATAAAATAAAATAATTTGTGCTTAAGAATCGACGATTAACAGTCAGAGAGCTTATTGCCATCGTTGCAATACATATCAATCAGCAATAACCATTTTGGAAGTTCGTTTGAGCCTAAGAAAAGTGAAAGCACGATTGCTTCCAAAATCACTAATTTTTTTCGAAAAACAGCATTCTGGAAATGAGGCAAGGTTGTATAATTAAGAAATGTCTGGTATTGTAATGTTTATAAAGGGCATGCGTACAGATCATTAGTGCCATGCGGGGACTTTTTGCATGCAGCGCATAGGTTTAACATATCACAAGTCGATTCTGGATAAGTAGGTGTTTAGTTTGATGCGGTATCAAGAACAAAGTTGCGCGGCGATCTCTCTAGTTTAACGAGCAAACTTGAGCTGCTGTCGTTGCAATGGATTGTGATGAAAATCCAAGGACGCTGTTCACTAAAGCATATTCACTGAAGAAATTAATATTTCTCGGTTAGCTGCGGACAGCGTTCAGTGCATGACTGAATTTTTTCGCGAACGGAGTTTCAACGGTAAGGTAATTTTGTCGACAATGCTGCAAAAAACAACTTTAAGGGGAAAAAAAACAACACAATGTTTGTATTGTATTCGAAAAAGAATATGTACTTTGATTAAATACTGTGAAGTAAAGAATTTAATCTCTCTACAGAAAAATTAATTAATATTGCACAGAATTTGTAATAAACAAAAAACTAATCCAAATATGCTATGGTATGCTTTGTGCATAAATAACTGATTCTCCAAGTAGAGGTACTTTTTCAATAGGCTTCTTTTGACATATCGCACGTGAGACGTGTCAAGTTGTCATATTACTTTTATTCATTATTGTTTGGCATTTAATTATAGAAAGACTTACGCCCAAACCACGTTTACAACTCGTTCAACTGTATTACGAAAATCCATGTTCTCTAAAGAATATGTTTCGCGTGCTTCGCTCAACTTATGGTCAATATAATTGGCCTACTGAGCGTACTATTCGCAACACCATCACCCATCTCGATAGCATTCATTATTGGCTAATATTCGACCAAAAGACCACTTCCAGTGAAAAAAATATAACAGCCGAAGCTGAGAGTGTACACGAATACTATGGTAAGTCGATTCAGCGCCGTTCGCAGCAATACGGACAGAAGTATGAAACAACGGGATCTTAAATAGAAAGCATACAAGCGTATCTTCTCAAGCGACATCACTTCGCTTTATGGGCTCGTGAAAAGCGATTTGATCAGCGATAAGCCCATTTCTGTCTCAATAAAAGGTAAAAACCCAAAATTGCCGCTTCTGAAACGAAGAGCAACCTAAACAAATTCCAGAGCTGTCACTTCATCCAGAAAAGAAACAAAAAAAAAAAAAAAAACGGTTTGGTGTGATTTATGGGCCGTTGGAAGCATCGGTCCATATTTCTTTACAAATGATGCCGCTGAGAAGGTACTCGTCATTGGCGACCGTTATCGCGCCATGATAAACGACTATTTGATGCTTGAAATTGAAGCTCGTGATCTCGGCGACATTTGGCTTAAACAAGACGGCGCCACTTCGCATCAAACAATAAATTTATAGAAAGAACACCCCGACAAGCTCACTCCACGGATGGCTTATATGAGACGTAATCGCAGCCAACATTTGAAAGAGATATAGAGATAGAGAGGACAAATTGATATGCAACTAAAAACAAATGTAATTCACCACTACAAGTTTAAGTTTCAAGAACCACTGTCGCCAAAAGCGTCCTCTTAAACCAGGTTACTCCGACGATTGACACAGAAGTAGGAACTTTTTATCAAAATATCAATATACATAGGTAAAAAAAATTTGTATCCAAATTTTTCATAAAGCCTGAAAATGAGAAATTTCATTCCTTTTGCTTAAAATAAACTGTCAAAACAGATTTTCGACAGACTTAACCTTCTATTTGAGAAGGAAAGAGTTTCTGGGTATCGGGGATGAAGCAGGAGCTGGTTATAATAAAATTGAAACTAGACAATAATTGTTTTGTTGTTTTTTTATAATGTATTTTTTTATAAAATCAAAAAATTATTGTATATTTTCCAGTATTGTTCAATTCAATTTCATTTCTCTACATTTAATTGTCAAGAATTAAATTGTTCACCGAATGCACTAAATTGAATAACCATACAAATATTTAGCATAAAATATAAGCATAAACACTCCCACACATAACAAAAAACAATATATAGTATAAAAGCTTAAAAAGAAGATTTTCTGCAAGAAATAACTAAATCAATAACTGCAGCATTCAACTTTAAGCAACAGCATTATGAACAGAACTAACACTGCCTTCACACCAGTGAGTCATTGCTGAAGATAAATTTTGTTTTATACCCACCTGAGTCTGGGCATGGATCTGTACGATTTCCATTGACTATCACACACACACGCACACACTCACCAGCACACAGGCATTGCACATACAAGCGCAAAACTAAAAATAAACATTGCAAAACTGCTTCGTGGTTAAGTGGTTTGTTGTTGTTGTTATTGCTGCTAAACGAGTATACGCCAGCAATGCGTCTATAGGACACAAACACAAACACAACCAAAAGAAACAAGAACACACAAACAGAAACCGTATTATTTAGCTCTCAACTATTTTCCTACTTTCGCACAACTTTGACTGAACACGGTCTGCTTCCTCTTGCGCAGCACAAATTTGTCCCATAATCGTTGTTTGTATACTTGTTTATATATAGTAGGTATATCGCTGCCGATCTTCTTCTTCTTCTTCCATTTTGCTTCCATTGTCTATTTACGCGCTTGACTGCGTTCCACTCGTAACCTACATACGCGCGCCTTTGCTTTCTGTTTGAACTCGCTGACTGCCACAAGTCGTGTTTGCTTTGCCTGTCGGCGTGCGCTGCTTTGGCTGGTTACTCATACGCCGTGGCATGTCTGTCGCACTTTTGTTTGCTTTGTCGGTGCAGTGCAGTTTGCGGTGTTTTTGGTACCGGGCACCGAAGAATACCGGCCAAATGTGCTAGGAGTATTTTCAGTTGTATTTTTCTTTCACTTAGATAATAACTCGAGCAACACAAAGCAGCAGCAAAGCGACGAAAGTGGCGTGTGCGAGTGCTTTCAACTACTTCGCTAGACACATGTCGTTGTTGTAAGTGTATTTGATTTACAGAAAGTTGCAAGAAAAACTTGTTTATATTTAGAAATATTTTTTGTCAAGATTCTCGCTTACTTTTTTGATAATTTCTTTTCTATACTTTTTTCACGAATGCCTCAACTTGCATGGCACCATATTTATTTCTGCGAAAATAATTGATTTACTTATTAATTGATAGGTGTCAGTATATTACATTATTATATAGTATATATACATATGTAACACATTTACATCTGTAAGCATATACAAGCTATCACATACAATTTATTCAAATACCATTAACACAAAGTGGCCTGCGGCACTTGAGCATCTCCCAAAGGCCCACAAAGCAATTACATTAAAGAAATTAATTGTCTGCTTTATTAGCTACAATAAAGCTTATCTTAAGAGCAGATCTCTTTATGTATATCTGTGTATGTATATATGAGCAGACGTTTTGAGAAATAAATTAGTTTGGAACAAGAAAAGATTATTTTGTCTTTTTGCCATACAGGGTAAGCCAAAAGTATGTTCTTAAATGAGCTGGTGCTTACAATTGTGTTCGAAACAATAACAATGTTATAACCAGGTCGTAGAACACCTATACGTTGGCTTTGCCACCTCCATGTTTTACTGTCCGAGATCTGGGATCAAATAAAGCGTTTTTTAAATTAACCTCTGCTCTGTACTTGGGGCTGAGGTAGTGACCCCTCCTTGGGTCCCTGCCGAAAAGATTTTATCAACTTATTCCTCGTAGTGCTGTCGACAAGCTTACCCACGACGTTCAATAGCACAGCGGATCAAATCAAAGCGCTGATCACCACCCTAAAAATGCCAATGTGGAATGGACATTTTAACCACATTGGTTAGGGTTCGAAGCTCATCTAAAACTTCTGCCGTACTTCGGGTCCGGCACGCGGTTGCAATGCAACTCCAAATTAAACTGTCAAAATCTCACTTGTTCCCGCATTCGTCGCTTTAACCACAATCACCACGATACTCCCCGACGGACCAGTCCGTACGAGCAGATTGAAGCGAATTCCAAAGGCTACTGCTTTCCCTGGTACTAGAATTAAATTTCCGGGCCCGACCGTACTGTTCTGGACTGGTGATCAGGGGTTGGATCACATCCTCACATTACACTCACGCACCATTCACACAAAAAGCTAACCTTAGTTCTCAGTTAAACGTCTTCGCCGCCTAAACAATTCTCGCGCAAACAGCACTAACAATTTGGCATTCTACAAGTTGATATCACACTTCTAAAATCTAAACGTCTATCAGTCTAGCTAATCCCCATACCATCTAGATTCCTAATGTCCGAGTACATGTTCTGCATCTACATATACCCAGTCCTCTACCCTAGCTTCTACGACCTATCAGATAGGTGTCTCTGATGCAAAAATGCATTTAGAGGTCCACGCATTCTAAGCAGAAAACCTATACCGAGACTAAATCTGAAGTCAGGAATACCCTCAACAAACCCAACGTCCGGTATGTATCCGTAAGTCTCTT
>CM050323.1:25922624-25939804 GCA_027475135.1 Bactrocera correcta | reverse complement strand
TATCTCAAACACTAATGAATATTTTGACATGAAATTTTACATAAATGTAACTGACAGTACTACCAACCTAAAAAAAACACAATTCTCCAAATTCTTCGACGCGCGCAGTTTAAATTTAAATGTTTTTGGGCAGAGGAGTATTTTTCCCGCATATCAAATTTATCACATAAACCGTATTAGTAAGAAACCAAATGCGGTAACTAGGCTGCTATACAAAGAAATATTCAGCGGCTGTGAATCGAGATACAGTAAGCATACATTTCTCCAGGAGATGGTGCAACAGTAAGCGTACTTCATGAGAATACTAACATTTACGAAGAAAATTACACTTTGAATGGTCACCAAAAAGTTTTAAATAAAAAAATTATCAGAGAACTATAACTTGATTTTTTTTTTTTTTTGTTTTGGTTTTTTATTTTCGGATAATTTCCAGCCGAATTATGGAGAACACCGCAGATTATTTTTCTCTCCAAGACGTTCTGGGGAAACTCTTTTACCGGCTTAAGCTTAAATATTTTTGCATGAAAAAATTATGCCATATTGTCAAAAGTGTGCTCAAAAATATAAAAAAAGGTGCAAATAAATTACTCAATCCATATTTAAGAAATAAATTGACAAAAAAAGGTTATTTTTGCCTTGAAATCCTAATTCCTCTCTTAAAAACAACCTCATGTCGGGTGGCAACATACATACATACAAACACACACATGTACACATATATTTAAATGGATAAATTAGATTTAAGAATTGTATAAAAGGAAATGAAAATAAAAAAAATCTGAAATAAATCTCAAAGACAAGTCAGCAATTATTTTCCCTCACCCGTGGTAAGAAATAATTGGCATAGCTTGTCTTATCATATCCTTTATAGGGGCCTTGGCGTTTCCTTTTGACAGTAAGAGTATAAAAAAATAAACAATTTATAATAAAACGTAACTGACACGTTGACATACATAAGTAATAATTTATTTTGTACCGTTACCAAAACTAATATATTCTTAGATATTTTGCAAACAAAAAATTTTGTCAAATAATGATTTTTGATCGGCGCAATTTATCATTAAAAGGAAATATGTTTACATTCTTACACAAAAAAACAATTAATTAATACATAATTCAGCATATTAGGACAGTGCTGCATTTCTGAATGATTTCTGTATAATCTGTTTTACTAGGAAATGTAAAGGGGGCGGGAGTGACAAGGTGTAGATGGCGGCTTAATAGTGTCATTAAGCGTTCCACTTTCGTAAGACCGTGCATATAAACGCTTGTTTTTTGGTAATTTAACGAAATAAATTACAAAGCTGACAGATTAAGATTGCTTATGCCACCCTGACCTGCCTACACATACATATGACATATGTGTGTATGGGTGAGCATGTGAGCATTAAGTGAATAAATACATGTGACCGACTGGTCAACGAGCATTGATTATTGACATTAAATGTACACACATATATTAACACGGGCATGCAGAGCAAATACGGAGGAAATCAAGCCTGAAACCACACACACAGCACACAAACGAATACAAATAGCGAGCACACTGCACTACTGCCAAAATAATTGTTATTGTTCGCAATAAAATTGTAATTAACTGCGTGAATTGATTCTTAATTGTATTAAGCCGTGTGCAGATATGCCATGTATTGATGTTACATTATGTTCATATGTATGTGTGGGTGTGTGTGAATACATGTGTATACTTGATGATAAGCCGAACATGCCCGCAGCACGCCCGCTGTGCCCGGAGGCAATGACGCATGGCGATGGGCGATGAAACTCGATGATATTGGCATTACACTTGTTGTTGTGCTTAATTAAATGCTAACACACACACACACACATACAAGCGCACATACACATAAGCGAATTTGTAGGTTCTTGCTAAATTGGTTTCTGCGCAGCTGGTCAAGAATGCCAAACACAACAATAATGAATGAAAAACGGCAACTACGGACGTCGAAGGGCAAAAGAAAGAAAGCGAAAAAAGCGAAAGCATGTGGTGCGAGGAATAAAATTAATCTTGCAAATGTTAGAAATGAAGAATGTGGTGGGCACACATGTTAATCACTGTGCAGTAATAACATTAAGACACGCTCACAGGCGCACGCCATGGCAACTTAAGTAGTTACATGTATATATATCTACATATATATATGTACATGTATATAGTGAATATATGTGTGTGCGTGCCTAGCAAAAACTGGTTTATTTGATTACATTTGCGATTGCTGTCGTTACACCGAGTTGCTGCGCGTACATGGTGGAGGCGTATCAAAGTTGGCGAAAAGCTTTGATGATACAGACATCAAGCCAAAGTTTTGCGCTCGCACAAATAAATATGTAGACAAAGCAGTCGGCAAAAGATACTTGAGCAAAATAAATAAATGGTTTTGGGTGGAAGTAATTAATTAATAACTAGATATGTGCTCGAGCAGGCACACACACACCCACAGCCAGTCGCCGCGTGTCAATGTTTTATTTTTCGCTCAACATGACGTATGAGTAACATATTTAATAAATTTGTAGTAAGTTGATGTTCTTGTCCAGGGGCGTAAATTTCGAACGTTATTTTGGCAATTTAAAAAATTATGCAATTGATATTTTTTAAAAATTAATTACACACATTTCACAAGAATACAAAAAAAAAAAAAAAAACACAAAAAAAAACAAATTCTTAAATTCTACACCACATATTCTCCTAAATTTTAAAGTTGATCTGAGTAATAGTTTTGGAGATACCGCTTGTGCGCTCGAGGCTAGCTAGGCTAACTGCGCCGCCTTTAAACACGTTTTTCTCGAAACTATGTTTTTGAAGTCGATTGGCAAGATTTCTTAAGAACTCAACCGATATTCATGAAATTTTACACAGATCTCTGAGATATCATTCTTAGAGACTTGAACGAAGGATTTTTTTACAACTTTTTTAAAAAAAATTTTTAATTTTGTTTTCGTAAAAATGTCTCCCAATACTCCAATTTTCAGTTTTTTTCCTTTGTCCAATTTCTAGGTTAAGGTCTTAACTAAAACACGTATTTTTCACTTTAGATGATCTTATAAGGAGTTATCCTACTAACGCGGGCGCATCTTCTTTCTGAGGGGGCCCCTGAAATTCAGAATTTCCTTTTTAATAGTGTACGTTTGTAATAATAATGTGTAGAGTGTGAAAATGAATGAAGACGGATGATAACCCCCCTCACTACCTATATAACGGTACAGATAAAATCTACCAGAAACGCGATAAATCAATACACCAAAGACTGAGACAGATATTTTAGGACCGTTCCCCCGACAGTCGGGTCTACGTAACCGAAACGGACTCGAATTTTCTGATCCGGCCAACCCGGCAGAATTCTGCCATTACAACAACAACAACAACAACAACAGGTGTTGTATCAATGAGCTATACGCTTTGATACTATCTCTGTTAGCCTTTTAGGTGAAATCACATATAGTACATACTGTGCCCAAAAAATAAGGTGACATTTGAATTTAAACTGCGCGCGTCGAAGGATTTGGAGAGTTATTTTTTTTTAAGTTGGTAGTAGTGTCAGTCACATTTATGTCAAATTTGAGATACGTGTCGTTTGTGAGCTGCTAAAAGTGAGTTTTTTATTTTTTGCGATGTCGAAATTTGTTGAACAAAGAATTTACATTAAACTTTGTTTACGGAATCAATTTTCTGCTACGGATACCTTGAGGATGGTGCAGAAAGCCTTTGGTGATGAAGCTATGTCTAAAAAAATGTTTACGAGTGGTATAGTAAGTTCCAAGCCGGCCGTGAACGTGTCGAAGACGAAAACCGTCCAGGGCGACCTTCAACCTCAACCAAGGAAGCTCACGTTCAACAAGTCAAAGATATGGTGTTGAAAAACCGGCGATTAACAATTAGAGACCTTGCTGATGAAGTTGGCATATCGAAAGGCTCAGCCAATACTATTTTCAAGGATGTTTTAGGCCTCAAGCGCGTCAAATCTCGACTAGTACCGAAAACATTGAATTTTTTGGAAAAAAGGCGTCGCGTTTAAGTGTGTGAAACGATGCTTTCCGACTACCCTGGTAGTCATGAAATGCATTATAACTGGCGACGAGACTTGGATTTAGGCCTACGACCCCGAAACAACCGATCAATCGAGTGAACATCGGGCCAAAAGAGACCCGAGACCAAAAAAATCGCCCCAAAGTCGCTCAAAACTCAAGGTCATGCTGTCTGTTTTCTTCAATTATCGTGGTGTTATGCATTATGAATTCCTTCCAACCGGTCAAATAGTCAACAAGGAATATTATTTGAACGTTATGCGTCGTTTTCGTAACGCTATCCGCCTAAAAAGGCCGGAATTGTGTGAGTTTTCACACCACGATAATGCACCATCCCATACTGCTCTCGTAATTCGTGATCATTTCGCCAAAAGCACAACCCATATCGTTTCGCAAACACCGTGTTCACCTGATCTGGCGCCGTGCGACTTTTGGCTGTTCACCAAACTCAAATGGCAGCTCCGGGGACACCGTTTTTATACGATAAAGGAGATTCAAGCCCCAGCGAAGATAGGACTGAAGGCCATCCCGGAAAATGACTACAACCAGTGTTTCGAAGATTGGAAAGTCCGTTGGCATAAGTGCATTGCATCGGGAGCAGATTACTTTGAAGGGGATGAAATTGATTTGGAAGAATTTTCAAAATAAATACAATGTCACCTTATTTTTTGGGCAGAGTAGTATAATAATGCTATATTACTACTTTTGCAAAATACCACGATTTAATAGCAAAAAAAATACTGAAATTTTTCATTTTTTTGTGCCTCTGATTGCCCCTAACCATAAGTGTCGGCTTAAATTTCAAACCAAAAACCCAAAAACCAAATTTAGGTAATGGCAACAAGCAAGGATTAAAACTCTCAAGTCGATTATAACAACAATATTCCTATGTAATCTCATATCATATAAGGAATTTTTTAAAAAGACATATCAACATACAGTATATTACCAGAAACCAAATAGGGAAGATGTATTTTATAAAAATAAAAATAATTGTGGATGGGTTCAGGAATCAGAATGAGGGCCGCTCCTACTTGACTTTATAGTAAAGAAAAATCTGAAAACTTCAGTGTCTATCTTTTCCAATATAATAATATGAGTGATACAGCTTAATGAAACTTAGAATATATGACACAGATCAAAACCTATAAATCAGATACAAAAAATGAAGACATAACAAATACAGTTTTCGCGGACTACATTTACCACCAGAACAATTTGAACACAGCTACCAATAGATTTTCGACCCAACATTATTAATTTTCTTCTTGTTTAAATGAGTTAAGCATCCACCCCCTCTACACGGTAAAACTGGCGCATCCTAATGCGACAGCTTAATTCACCACAGCTGATGACACCAACACAACTCACTATACCTGCACACTCACTCATAAAAAAGGCTGGACAAGGAGAAAGCAGACACAATCGTTCTCACTATCGGCACAGCAACTTTCGTTTTGGATCCTTTCGTTCGACACACTGCGCACATCAAGGTTCGTCCGAAACAATTCGCCAGGGCAATTCGACCCTCAACTTTTTCGATTTTATACCGCGCCGCGTCAACACGATCTTTGACCCCGTTCGACAACGACCTGCCCGCGCCAATTTACAGCGATCCAACCCATTGGACATAAATTCAATAACATCATATTATGTAATATCGCACAAAACATTTTTATAAATAAATGATAATTATTATATTGTACTTTTAATGAATACGCTGTTTTTTCATTTTGATTGATCATGCGAGTGTGAGTGCAAAACGAAAAGTCTAAATACAGTGGTTTGTATTCGATAAATTGGGACAACAATTAAACACTTCTATTTCCCTAAAATAATTTCATATTCGAATCCGTGCAAATTTGGTCCATCCTTATTTGTTATTGGTTCGATGCCTTCCACTTTCCTTGCGGTTACCTTGTGGTTATTGTGGTTTGCGGCTAACGCGCTTTCGCTCCTACGCATTTCACCACTTTACTGTGTGTTCCACTGAAATAAACGAGAATATTTCTTCATCAGACTGCTCGCGTGATTTGACCAAACTTCTCAATACACACACATCTATGCAGCACAAAAGCATCTCTTTAATTTGTGCTTGTTTGTTGGAGAAATATATATCTTTTCGTAATGCTTGAGAGCTTAACGCTGGACAGACAAGTTTTATTCATCTTTTTCTTCTTTTGCAAACTTTTTCTTTATTATTATGATTGATGATTATTTCATAAGGTCATCAAAACTGCATGAGCATTAATTGTTAAGCAATGAAAGCATAATGAATTTAAGTCCAAATGCCTCAGCTGACTTTGCGGGCGCGTGGGAAGAATTCAGTGATTCTTGTAATTAATATTACTTGCTGTATTTAATATTAATACTAATATGATTCAGGCACGCAAGCAAAAGTTGCATAAAAACACTTTGACATCCGTTACACGCTTATAATTACAGTTACCGAAAGCTTCTGCATATAAATAAACTCAGAATTTGTTTTGTTCGAAATTATGTCGCTGATGATGATGAGAAGCATAAAATGTTAATGCGATGGAAATTCGGCGGGATCTACCTTAGTTTCTCGGTTGAAACTCATATCACACCGCTTTCTATAATTTAAATAAAATTTGTCAATATTTGCTTTAATGAGATTGTTAAATTTTTATCGTACGGTTTTGATAACTAATAACCTTGTCCCCAGCTTAAGTTGGTCAACTTATTATATTTAAGTGTAATTCGATAAGTTTTTGTGTAAAATTTTATGTCATCAAAATCTGCCAAGTATCGTTATCTCGGCTTTCATTTACACTACTTTTACTTGGGCAGAAAGAACCTAGCACATTTATATCTAAAAGAAACTCTCCTTTACTAATGATAAGCAAGTTTCGACCACAGAAATCTAACATGCAGACGGTCTCATAAAATAATACCATAATGATTTGCAGTAATTGAGAAAGTTGGCAAACAACAGGTTCAACAGAGAAACATCTTCGACTCAACTGGACTTTACTCAACCAAATCCACTTACTTGTAAACCTCACGTACTCAAAAATCACACATAAAATGAAATTTAAAATTTAATACTTCGATAGGTTTATCATTAAAAAATAAAATAATAATTTTTTCAATCAATACCTGAAATAGTTGGTAAGTTACGACCTTCTAAAATGCAATCCCTGAGCTCAATTGTCTCATTTCACAAATTTCAATTTTTCAATTTATTCATTTCACAAATTTGCTTCAGTAATTACCCTGAGACAATTGATCTGATTTCAAGACAAAAATTAGCAAAACTTTTGGTAAAACTCAATTATTTTCTATTTTAACAAGTTTTTTTTTAATAATAATTCATTGTACGAATAGTAGCATCGATTTTTTTTTTGGGTTTTTTCCACGGAGAAGGCTGGAACAACAGCTGCACCCGGCAGCATAAAGGCAAAAGAGAAAGAAATGTTAGTGAAATTGTACAAGGCAATCGGCCCCACAGTC
Source organism: Bactrocera correcta (assembly GCA_027475135.1). NCBI lineage: Eukaryota > Metazoa > Arthropoda > Insecta > Diptera > Tephritidae > Bactrocera > Bactrocera correcta. The sequence goes on along the minus strand of CM050323.1, from coordinate 25,932,286 downwards.
AGACGCCGACGAGGAAGCTGCCATCATGTCAGAACTCTACACTTCGGACTACGACAGAATGCGTTTTGATTTCTCCCATCGAACACATGCACTGTGAGGAAAAATCATTCCCGCAGTCACCTGCTTAGAGCGGAACTCTCTCATAGGAGCATCAAGAGAGCCTTCCTCAACTACGTCAACGAAATAAGACAATATGCCGACCAGACTTCGGACGCAACTAACTTCAGACATGCTCTGACCACCATTCACAGTGAAGCCATTAACATCTTCACCGACCCATTGCAGACGAAGAGTTCGAGTTGCCGCGAGAAACGAGAGTAACCCTTGCGCAGCTTTGTTCTGGATAGTGCAGCAGGTTAAACTCCTACTTATCCTGAATAGACCCTGACATATCAAACATTCGTCCAGCGTACACTAGTCCCCGCTTGACACTAACCATTCCTTTCCATGCCTGCTAACCCCACGTATCTGACAAACTTCGTCTTTTGGTCCGACCCCGTCGAAACACCATATCCTTACTAACCTAACGGGGATTAGGTACCCATCACAACAAGAATAATAGTGGAAGCAATTCGAAAAATACTTCCACAGAAAGTAAAGCTTATATTTTTGGAATTTTTCAAAATTACAAAAACATATTAAATTCTTTAAATGCAAATTTTTTAGTTTAAACCATTATATAAAATAAAATGCCTTTTGACAAAATTACGTCTTTTTTCTTGCAAGTGGATAAAACCGCAAAAGCTTAAGCAAAGCAAACTTTTTTTAAATTGGCAAAAACTAATAATTTTACGGCTCTTTCCAAAAATTAATAAGTAAACAATTTTTTCAAAACTAGAATTAGAGAATTTAGAATTTTTTCGATATCAAGTATAACAAAAATGTTTTTTAAAGTTTTTAAACAAAAATTTGACTCTAATGTATGGATTTGGCATAGTATCCTTCGAATTTGGGGATTATATGGAAATGGGTGAGTAGAGGATGTTCCCAATGCCCAAAAAATTCAAAAATTTAAAAATTATGTAATTTTGAATTTATTATAAAATTTTTCAAGTATATTATTCAACATTATATCAACCCCCAAAACATTACTAAAAGTGTTTACTCATTTACTTAATCATAAATAATGCCCAAATGTATTTAACTAATTTCTAAAATTAATAAAAATATTAAATCGGCTATCAGTTTGGCAAAAACCAAATTATTAAAAATATGCAAACAATAAATTCACAAAACCCATTTAATTTACTCCAAAAATATAAAGAAATTTCTATACAAACACCCTGTACTCACCTTCAGAATTTAAAACAGAAAACCATTACTCTCCTTCATTGCTGTTGTTTGTTTGTTTATACGAACGACCGTGTTGGTTAATTAGAAATCGGCAACAAACGAACATCGAGAAAACGAACGCTTGACTTTACGACATTTTACGTATGCAAAAAACCACATTGAAATAGAAAATAATTCACTAACTTTCCACAACACTACAAGTGACTAATATTTCACAATTTCCATGCACTTCACTCTTAGCACCATTAAAAACAATGTTTAACAAGAAAAACAAATAAATAATTATGATATTTTACTTTCTTTAACACATTTTGTTTTTGCTTACAACTTTTTGCACAATTTTCTTTTATTCACCCAATTTTGACTTTATTTAATTTGCACCACTCTGACACATAATTTTAAATATTACAAAAAAAAAAATGAAAATGCACTTTTACTATTAATTTCTAAATCGTTTATTACCATTTTTCCCGCAACACGAACCGACGCGCAATTCCACCGTTGACCGACCGCAAGTAAAAAATTCCAATTGATTGACTCTGAGCAAATGTGAAGTGAGTGTGGAGAGTACCCCACGCCAACATTGATGCTGTGGTGATTGTTGTATGTGCTAGAATGTGCATGTGGGGAAGGCACTCGTTGTAATTGTCCACTCTCCTTCGCTGTCATAGCGAAGGTGTAGTGCATTTGCACATGAATTACGGTAGTTGCTGCTTCTCCATGAAATGTTGCTTTGTTTACAAATTTACTACATTAGCAGCAGCTATTTTGGCGATTGAGGTGCCAAATAAAAGAGCTCCAAACAGCGTTACCAGCTTGTATCGACTTAATATTTTTCTTAGCATTGCTTTGTTAATTATATTTTATAATCGTTTATATGTATGTACATATATATATTTCCACACAGGGAGGTTGAAAATCTGAAAGCAAAAAAGGTGAATGTATGAACATTTTGTGTTAAAATATAAATTATTGTTATATTAGCTGAATGAAATTGTCACCTTTAAGCTCCATTTACTATTTAAAGTAGTTAAGAATAAAAGCGGTGAACTTAATATAAGTGACAAAAAAAATTTTAAATTCGGCTGAATCGAGATAATAATACTCTTCACAGTTGCATTTCTTAGTCTAGAGTCTAGCAGTCAGATCTGAGCAATATGTTCGAAAGACTTTGTTTGGCACATTACTTGTAGATGAGACAAGGACCTATAATTTCAATGCTGAGTCTGCAGTGTAATAAAATTAACATTTGACTTAGAAAACTGCTAAGCTGAGAAGTAAGATGGGTAAGGCAATCTGTATTTACACTTCTCTGCGAAGAGTCATCTCCGACGCCATCAATATTTATTGTGGTGGAGTGTTGTTGAATATAACGACTAAGTGTGGAATTTTTTTAAGTATTAAGATAAATGTTTGTCTTATAAATTAATAAGGTATTGGTTAGAAGCAGGTTGAGACTTAAGAGGATCCATGGGTTTAGTCGGGTAAAACATTGTAAAACCTTTTTTCAACAATTATTTTTTTTTTTTGATATTAAAAATGAAATATTTTAAAAAATTTTCTTATTTTTACAAACATGCACTAAAGCAAAGAAATTCTGAAATTTTTGGAAAAACGTATTTTAAAATCTGCCATTGCGACGTCAATCCCGGTGACCCGTCAGAAAAAAATGGACTCGCGTTGGCAGGATCACTCCTTAGAATCATCTAAAGTAAAGAAGTTTTTTCATTAAAACCTTAACTTAGAACTTGATAGAGGAAAAAAACTGAAAATTGGACTTTTGGCAGACATACATTCTTTGAACAAAAAAATTAAAATTTCAGTGAAAATTTCGCAAAAATTTTTTTTTTTCAAATATTTGTATTCGAAAAGAGTCCTTCGTCAAAGTCTTTAAAATTATATCTCAAAGACCTGTGTAAAAGTTCATTTACATAGATCGGTTCAGTCGTACTCGAGAAATCTTGCCAACCGACTTCAAAAACACAGTTTCGAGAAAAAAACTTTAAAAACGGCGCACTTAGCATAGCTAGCCTCGAGCGCACAATTTCCAAGACTGTTTTTCCGAAACTATTAATGGATGCAAATTTAGACGTGTTGAAAAATTTACTAGGATAATAAAACATTTGATTTTTTGAAACCCGTAAAACTATGTAACCCCCAATGCCACCCAAGTTCAGAACCAAATCTCAACATGTAGGGCTAAGCATAAATATAGCATAGATTAATAAAAAAACTACAACAATTCTGGGACATCTCGGTCAAGTAATGAAGGGATTAAAATTATTTTGCGAAATCGAAAAGGTTCTCCGAGCTAGTGGCTTCTAGTAATATACATCTCGTCATATTGTTAGGTCTTCTAACTGCAGACCTTACAATTTGATCGATGTAAATGGTCAAAGAAGTATTAAGGAAAGTGAGGAGGCGGCAAGGATAAGCTATACGACCTTTGAACTATATGGGATATATTTTTAATAATGGTCTGGGATGTGCTGTATTTTCAAGAGTCTTAAACCCGTGAAGCCCCTTTCATGTTGCATTACTTATACTCTAGAAAAATATGTTCGTTTTTACTGCGTCTGCTGCGCAAAAGTGTGCAATCTTGTGAAGGAAATAAAAATACTTAAACATTAATGCCGTCAAATTAAATTCCACTCGAAGCATCATACAAGTATAAGCAAAAATCAACGACAATAAGAACGCAGCACTAAAACTTAATACCCAACATATAGCTGCATAGAACTACTGCTAATGGCTCGTAAAGGCAAACATTTATGCGACATTTGGAGCAACGGTTTTCTAAAGCAATCAACAGAAAAAAAAACTACAACAACAGCAAGCAAACAAAATGTGTAAATTACCGCAACGAGTTACTCACTTGGCGCGTCAATGCTACTATATACATATATGTACATATATGTATACATATATAGTATATAAGTATGTACTATATACTGGGTGCACTACGTCAAAGTCAAATCACTGCCACGGCGGCAACAGCACGTTTGAATGTCGCCGTGGCTTAAGATGCTCCCGAAGGGCATCAGCTCAGCAGCAGGGTCGCACATATTTAGTGTGTTAAGGTTGCTAAAAGCGGGTCATGGAAGTTGCGTATGCGCGCCATGAACATAACATTTTAAAGCACACACACATACATACATATATGGCAACACTGTTATGTGTTAGATTTAGCAGAAATTCATAGTAAGTAGCGACTGCCATGTGAGGTGGGTAATGTGCTCATAGCATTCAAACGGCAAATAGCATTAAGCAAACGCCATTATGTGTGTGTAAATGCGTGTATGGGTGAGTATGTGCGGATGCATTGCGGGTATTAAAAAACACTTGAAAAGTGTTATAGCGATTTCGGCCAAAGTTTGTTATGTTACTTACTATACATACGCACACACACACTCGCACATATACATATGCACATTGTAGCACGAAAGGCGAATAAAGCAAAAAATAAATAAAATGGCAAAGACGCTCTTTCGCATTACACAAATCCCAGCGTATTTAAGCGGCACACACGCTTCGGTATATAAATATTATTTTAACTCAGATGTATGGGTTCCGCTGTGCATTCTTTTGTGAAGGAAAACAAATGTTTCTTGCACCGTTTAAGAATAGTAATTAGAAATGCTTTTGTTGCCATTTTATTGTATAAAATGGAACAGTATTAGTGTGGATTTTTTTATGAAATGCTTACCTTTGTCATTGTATGGAGGAATTACAAAAGGGAGTTTCACGAAAAAATCTACAAGAATTTATTAATACATACATATGTACGATATATGCCAAGCTCGCTCGAGTCATCAAAGATGTTTGTGTTTTAGCGTTGTCTTGAGGAAAGACCAAGCCCTTTCAGTTCTAGCCGAATTTTTTCGATCGCTTTCTGCAATCTCATCAGTTGTTGACAGTAAAATGAAGAATCAATCGTTCTATCAGACTGAAGCAGCTCATAGTGAATAATTCGAATCCACCAAACACTCAGCATAACCTTTCGCAGCGTCAATCCTGTCTTTGCGACCCTTTGTTGAGCTTAACCACGATCCACTTTTCGTCTGCTGTTACTGTTATTCGCTTCACGCTTCGATTTCATTTCGTTTCAGCAAAGAATCTCAGATGTTAATTTGGTCGATTAAATTTTTCTCAGACAATTCATGTGGTACCCAAACATCGAGCTTCTCTTTGTAGCCAGCCGTTTTTAAATGGTCCAAAACCGTTTGATGATGAATGTTTAGTTTCTTAGCGATATCATGACTGCTTATGTGACGGTCCTGGACAATCTTTTTCATAATTTCATCGACTTTTTTAGTGATAGGTCGACCAGAGCGAGGTTCATCTTTCACAACGAAATTTCCGGAACGGAATCGAGCGAACGATTGTTGTGCTACACGAACTGTTACTGCATCGTCTCCGTAAACTGCACAAATTTCATTGCTTTTTTATACAAAAATTTCAAAATATTGCAAATTTCTTCCTTATTTTCACTCATTTTTGAACAGCTGAAACTTTTTTCCAACTTCTGCTAATTTAATTTTTTTTTTTGGTTGGTTAAATGATTCTCACTTTTCCAACACTATACATAGTATAGTATGACAAAATATGATTCGTAGAACTAGAGATGTACGAGACTGCTACAACATCTATTGATAAAAATACGAAACGGCTTTTCCGACTACCCAATATTTACAGTCGGATCGCAGACCTCCATATTGAAAAAATCCTTTTTGAAAACAAATTGCAAAATACTTTTAGACTAGCAAGTTGGCTCTCAGGTCCGTACTACTTTTACATTATAAAATGAGTCACCCCTAAACACCAACACATTCCACATAAACGAAAGATTCCCAACACTTGTATCCCTTTTCGGTGAACTGAAAAAATCACGCCTACATACATACACTTATCTCCAATGTCTGGGTTATGTTCGCACATTACCTTTTATTATTTTCACAAGTTTTCAAATGACGACTCGTAAGAGAGATATGTCTACTATACATGAATATTTCCACACCATCTACAACAAGTGTTATATGCGTGCGTAGATAAGGTGTCCCACAAATGCAATGACAATTCCCTTTCTGACAAGCCGCAAATGTTTTCATATATCTACATGTGCATATGCACGTTTTAAGCGCTCTTACAAATGGCCCTTATAGCTTTGCCTTTTTGCAGTCGAGGGCTGAGTAGGCTGGCGAAGCAATAAAATGTTTACTGATGCGTTACAAATATGTTTTCAATAATTTTTTTTTTACTTTCATATGTGCTACATTTTGGTATTATAAATATGCTGTACAGAATATTTCACCCAATGAACCAAAAACGAGGTTTTTGTAAAAAAATATATGGTAATATGGCGAAAGAAAAGAGTTATAAAATTGTAAGAAATTGTTTTCTTAAATTTTGAATTGGAAAGAAGAGAATATCTTGACTTAAACTGCGGCAAAAATGTTTTAAATCTTAAGCAAAGCTAGCAGGATGTATCAGAAGGCGTGGTAAAGACCTCTTTTTGATGAGAGCATTGGAGCTTCCATAGGTTCTGCTCCAGCACATAAGACAAAAGTCATCCAACTGTGGCTTGAAAGCAATATTCTTGGCTTCACATTTTTTAATACGTACGTATGTTGCCTTTTTATTTTCGACGTGGATTATCTCAGCAACAGTGCATCGATGATCTTAAAAATTTTGGCGATGACGCTTCACCAAAGCGGCTTATGGTGAATTCAACCCAGGTCTCAGATCACCCCAAGAGGGATTTGTGAAGGTCGTCCAAAATCAGTTGTTGTTGCAGAAAGTAAAAAAAATGTATTCACGGTGGTTCCTACGTAATTCGTGAACTGCTCAAAATAAGGCTATTCGTGAAAAATGTTGAAACAATACAATAGCGATGTTTCACTCCAGTGGTGCTTCGTAAGTGGTGAAGAATCGTGGATGGTTTCGTGTTGCTTTAGAAAAACTGGTCATGCCGCAAGCATACGACAGAACAGTAAATTCTGAATAGGACACAATTATTTGCTTGCCAGTTGCTTTTCAAGAAATCAGGAAAACACACCGCCGAAGATCAGTACCGGATTAAACTAGCGCGGAGCCTATAGAAAATTCTGTCAACGGGACCTTTGTTTGCTATATGTTCTCAAGTTTAGGGTATTAAATAAAACAAAAATGATACAAATAAAGTTTTCTGGATTTATTATGGGCAAATTTAGAGATGAATATCGACTTCTTTAAGCAAGTCATGCTCTATATTCAACAGAGTGAGATGATTAAGACGTTCTTTGCCCAACGTGTTCCTTAATTCATTTTTAAAACGTTTTAATGTTGAAAAAGAACGTTCGCCACTGCAGTTAGTAATCACGAGAGATAAGTAAATTCGCAAAGCAATTTCTAAGTTTTGGAAACACAATTCCAAAGAATTATTGAACAAAAGTCAATTAAAAAGTGGAAGGGCACAAGAGTATCGCTAAACAATTATTTTCAATAAAAATATTGTAAAAATTTAATAATTATACTTGACGGCCATGAAGCATAAAAAATCTAGTAGTATTCGATAATGATTTACTTTTGATTTTATTTTATGAAAATATTTATTTAATCAATACAAATTCAGAGTAGCGGTATTCGGCAGATATTAAACTTTATTTTGTTATAAAAATTCGAGCGGGGTCCGTAGCATTTGCTACTCTTGCTGCGTGGTTATTCCAGCACTGCCGAAGATGGATGCGATCTTTCAAATATCGACTGAAACAACATAATTTTTCACTCAAAACATCGATTTGATGGGTCATCCACCGGCTTGACTTGACTTGGCACCGAATAACTCCTTTTAAGTTCTGTATATAACAGAGATCTAAGGCTAAGAACTCAACGTCAAAGATGCAATTGATGCACTCAAAATGAATGTTTTGATATTTTAGTAAGGTTGTGTTAAGTCTGGTAGGCCAAAAAGTCCCGCACAGACCATTTTTTTGCATTTGCGATACTATATGCAGTTCATTTACTAGGTCCATGCGAAATAGTCATCCTTTAGGATGCGCTTGACGCGAATTTTAACAGACTCTACTTGTATGACTCGACTCGACTTGCTTCCCTGTTCTCTAAGATCACTCGTAAACAACTGGGTATAAGAGGACTGTGGGAGACATTTCAAGCTCCTTACGTACAGCTGAAACAGAAACCATTGGTTTTCGGAGAGTGCAAAAGAACAGCTGGTACGATGAGGAGTGCCGTGTCTCAGCGGAGAAAAACAGACTACCTACCTCGCAACGTTACAATCGACCACAACACGTGCGGGATGGCATAGATACCGAGAGTTGAAAAGGGAAGCGAGAAATATGTATTTGCAGACAAAACGAAAAGAGGCCGAAATTTATGACTACGAATAGTATCAAGCTGGCCGACAGCAATTAACAGAAAGTTTCAAGACCGTAACATACTCTTGTAGAACCCCCTGAGGTGATTTAACGCCTGATGCCCAGAGCATACTAAAATTATGGAGAGAACACTTCTACAGCCTGTCGAATATCATTGAAAGCATAATGCCAGAAGACAGTAAACCCGATTTCCCAATCGATGTCGGTGGATCAGACGTTCCACTGCCCATGTAACGGGTGATTTTTTTGAGGTTAGGATTTTCATGCAGTAGTATTTGACAGATCACGTGGGATGTCAGACATGGTGTCAAAGAGAAAGATGCTCAGTATGCTTTGACATTTCATCATGAATAGACTTACTAACGAGCAACGCTTGCAAATCATTGAATTTTATTACCAAAATCAGTGTTCGGTTCGAAATGTGTTTCGCGTCCGTGTCCGATGAGCGATGAGGCTCATTTCTGGTTGAATGGCTACGTAAATAAGCAAAATTGCCGCATTTGGGGTGAAGAGCAACCAGAAGCCGTTCAAGAACTGCCCATGCATCCCGAAAAATGCACTGTTTGGTGTGGTTTGTACGCTGGTGGAATCATTGGACCGTATTTTTTCAAAGATGCTGTTGGACGCAACGTTACGGTGAATGGCGATCGCTATCGTTCGATGCTAACAAACTTTTTGTTGCCAAAAATGGAAGAACTGAACTTGGTTGACATGTGGTTTCAACAAGATGGCGCTACATGCCACACAGCTCGCGATTCTATGGCCATTTTGAGGGAAAACTTCGGACAACAATTCATCTCAAGAAATGGACCCGTAAGTTGGCCACCAAGATCATGCGATTTAACGCCTTTAGACTATTTTTTGTGGGGCTACGTCAAGTCTAAAGTCTACAGAAATAAGCCAGCAACTATTCCAGCTTTGGAAGACAACATTTCCGAAGAAATTCGGGCTATTCCGGCCGAAATGCTCGAAAAAGTTGCCCAAAATTGGACTTTC
>CM050323.1:25571891-25921624 GCA_027475135.1 Bactrocera correcta | reverse complement strand
ATTTACTGCGAGAGCTTGGCTTGGAAGTTTTGATGCATCCACCGTATAGCCCTGACTTTTCACCATCGAAATTACCATTTGTTTCCGACAATGCAGAAATCCCTTAATGGAGTAAAGTTGGCTTCAAGAAAAGCCTGTGAAAATTACCAGAAAAGAACCAGAAAAGTACTACACTGATGTCTCTAGCGGAAAAATGGCAAAAAGTGGTCGATCAAAATGGTACATATTTGTTCATTAAAGTTCATTATAAAAAAAAAAAAAAACTAATTTGAAGTTTGATTAAAAATACGAAAAGACTTTTTCGACTACCCGATATAAAGCTGCTATTCAAACCGACTGATTAAAATCAAGATAAAAATCTTCATAAAATATCTTTAAAATATTCTTTATAATAAAAACCGTTACAAGGAATACCTAGTAAATTGGTGGCCCGCTACGTTGTGAAGGATACATATAGTTTTTTCTTATTTTAATAATTAAGGATTGAAATATTTAAATGCTGTAAAATCTCAACGTTCGCATAAACTCATATTCACGAACAGTAAAAAGTGCTGCCAAATAATTAATTGTATAGATCAGTCCTTAAACAGAACGTACTGTCAAGTAAAATTGAGTACGAGGAATAAAATGCCAAGATTCTTAGATTTGATTCCCTAGCAACTACACCCACATATATTCAAGCATATATTTTCGCTGCTTACAATTCTATCGCACACATTCACAGATAATTTCACTACTCCTTATGTATACATGTATTGCAACATATTGTGCAACAATGTTTCATTAACTTAGCCACTTACCGTCATTGCTTCGCTCCAAGTACATTTTGTCCGCATGTGGGCCACTTCTGTGCGCACCAGTGCCATCCACTCCAACATTACGGCCGCCGACGCTTGACAGCATACCGCCATTATCCATTACAGTCACGCCATGTTTTATCACCTCCGAGTATTTGCCACTACCTAAGCCGCCACCACCACCGCCCTTACCCTCAAGAACATCACCATTCGCATTCTTCTTCTGCAAATGATGTTTATAACTGCCCACTGTATCATCCAGGCCGAGCACCACATCAGTGCCACCGGTCACCGTAGTCGTCGTCGTATGCTGACCATCCATGCCGGGCGTCAATTGGTCTGCGCCATCGAGATGATGATGATGATGCCGATGACTTGTGGGACTCATTGCCTTAAAGCGCTTATAAATGCAGCAAGTGACGAGCGCGAGAAACACGGATACGCCGAGCAGGCCCAGCGCCATCAGTGAAACAACAACGACTAAATTGCCTTGCAACAGCAGCTCGCGCGGACTCGGCCGTTGCACCAGCAGATTAATTTGTACTGCATCTTTGCCGCCGGCATTCTCCGCAGCGCACGTGTACGTACCTTCATCACTCTTCTCAGCAGCCACAATGGTAAGACGCGATATGAACACATCACGTCCAAACTCTTTCTCTTTCGATTGCTCATCACGCAGCAGTTCTATATGCAAACGCTGCGCCTGGCCGTTGGCGCAACAGCTAGCGCCGCTGTTGGTGTTGACTGTATTAACGCCGTTGCCGCCAATATTACTGGTGGACGAACGATATTGTTGGCGGTTGTAGTCCCAGGTTATGTGTGTGTTCGGCGACGCATGCACGCGACACACCAGCGTTACATTCTCCTTCGACGTGCTGATGGAAGCACCGCGTGCCGGAAATATGATGCGTGGTTTACACGCAAAAGCCTCGGGCTGATCTTCGACCCACAACATGCCACGCAGGTGTATGGGGTAATAACAGGACGTCGGCGGTGTGTAGAGATTGCGTTTCAGCACAAAGTCACGGAATATTTGCAGTTCGCAGGTGCAGTTCCACGGATTCGAATCGAGTGATAGCGCTGTCAGTCGTTTGAGCGACTCGAAAGACTCCTTACGCAAAAAACTCAGACGATTGCCATCCAAGTAGATCTGCGATAGGAGCGGTACATTGCTGAACGCCTGCTGTCCAATACGCATTAGCCGATTGTGTTTCAACTCGACCTTATGCAGGTACTTGAGGTTCTGGAAGACACCGTCAGAGAGCGTCTCCAAAAGATTACCATTCAGCACAATTGCGCGCACTTTCACCAGCCGCGCAAAGACATTCGCTTGCAGATTACGCAATAGATTATTGGAGAGGTCCACTTCGATCAAGATCTCGAGTTGGGTAAATGTGCGCGGATCGATCTGTTGCAGCGATGCGTTACGCATGAAGAGCTTGTGTAGATTATGCAAGTCCGCGTTGAGGAAGGCGTTCTGTTCCAGTATGGCAACACGATTGAAGGAGAGATCCAGCACTTGCACTTCATTACTCAGGTTCTCCGGCACGGCGTTCAGCGTGAGATTCTTACAATCGGCGGTCTTCTTGCCCGACTGCCATTTACACAGACAATCGCCACAGTCCATCAACCAATCGCCATGCGCTTGCGGCGGCATCGTACAGCAAAGCACGAAGAGTATGAGGAATCGAGGAAAGGTGTACAGCAGCGACTGTGGAAAGTGTGTTGGCGCCGCAGCAGTGCGTGTGCAATAAGGACTCTGCGCTGCCGAAAGTTGGATTGCTGTGCGCTTCTCGGTGAGTCTACTCTCCGCCAAAGTAGTTTCTTTTATTTTAGTTGCAGCTGCTTTTGCCGCAGGGCGCGCTCTTCCTTGGCTCGCACTTTCAATACTTGGCTGCCGTTCAACGAATTGCTTGACTTGCTGTGGTTGCTCTCTTAGCTGGCTGTTTTTATTACCTCGTTGCTGGCAATTTATCGCTGCGTCGAAGTTGCTTTCGTTGTTGTGTTTACTTTTATTGCTGCATTGTTGTTGTTGCTGTTGTTTTAGTTTTTGGCGTTTATTGCCCTGCAAACGCATTTTTCCTCAGCTTACACATTCGTTTCGATTTTACACTCACGCACAACAACAACTCTTGGTAAACCCGCAAGTGGTCAGCGACATTTTGCGCTCAGCTGCAGCTAAGTTGTCTAAGCGTCGATATAAGCGAGAATGTCGTATATAGCTGTTTTTTTCATTTGTCTTAGGTGGCACACTTTTTATTTGCAATTCCTGCGTATGCCGTTAGCACCAACTTCCGGCGGTGCTCATAGCATTTGTTGGCGGTTTTAGTTGCTTTTTTCGCTTTCTGTTTGCTTTGCTTTTATTGCGCCAGCAATTGCTGTCCATTTAATTCGTTAATAAGTGCGGTTTCTCACGTAATCATTTTTAAGGAGCTCCTTTTATTTTGTTGCTACTATTAACGGTATCTTATTTATGGTCGTACTTACCGTTCGCAAATATTTTACTATTGGCAACTCATTCAGCGTCTTACAAAAGAACGAAGTTCATTAGTTGCGAATTGGATTGCTGAAAAGAGAATAGAAAATGAAGATAAATAAAATTGGATTTTAAGCCAGTTTCCATGCACAAAAATAAAGTTGCAATAATATAATAATTAAGAGACTTATTTATGGTTTTCAGCGACACAAAATTGTTAGTTGTTGTTGTTTTTTTAAAGAAAAAATTTCTTTAAACATTCATGAACCATTTTAGAAACTGGTCATCCTAAATTTAGAATCACTCTTAATAATATCACCAACAGTGTTAAGGTAGTAGTCTGGTAACTTGCTATGTTTTAAAAAATTCGACATTTTTTTTTTTTACTTAATTTGAAAGTACAACGTCTTGAGAATATACTGTGAAAATTTCAGACAGAAATTTAAAATATTTCGGGAGTTATAACGAGTTTCTTAGAGCGCATCGGAGTCCAACTTCTAAGGTCTCCCAAACTTGAAACGCGCTTTTCTCAAAACATTGTTTTTCTGGTCGGGCCGGGTTCTGACTTTTTTTCTACTAAACCGATTGCTTTCAAATTTTAACAGGATGTTTTACACATTTAAAGTTCTCGTCGGAACAAACGAGAATTTTTATCACCCCTACCTTTTTATTTTACAACCCTTTCTTTACTAAAATAAAAGGATTTTTTTTTTTCAAAGTTCGCTATTTTGTTAATTGCTATTGAAATTTAACTTCAGTAGTTCAGACCAGAATGACATGTCTATAGATTAAGAATAAATAATAATATTTGATTTCAGATAACATCCAGAGCCAAAATCACCCGGGCCACCCACGTGCATTTTTTTTTTTTTTTTTTTGAGGTTCCAACTTCGGGTTTATATTTTCAATATGTAAATAAAAACACTCTAAGTATTCAAGATAATTCTTTTTTATTTTCCTATAAAAAACCACCCTCCAAAGAAGTCATGAAAATAGACATAAATAATCAGCATGTTGGAAAAGGCCTTCGGTGATAATTGTTTGCTGCTAGCAATGTTTTGATTTGTAAAAATTATTCAAAAAGGGCCGAGAACGCATTGACGATGAACCGCTATCAACTGATGATCAACACGTCAATAAAATAAAATAATTTGTGCTTAAGAATCGACGATTAACAGTCAGAGAGCTTACTGCCATCGTTGCAATACATATCAATCAGCAATAACCATTTTGGAAGTTCGTTTGAGCCTAAGAAAAGTGAAGCACGATTGCTTACATAATCACTAATTTTTTTCAAAAAACAGCATTCTGGAAATGAGGCAAGGTTGTATAATTAAGAAATGGCTGGTACTGTAATGTTTATAAAGGGCATGCGTACAGATCATTAGTGCCATGCGGGGACTTTTTGCATGCAGCGCATAGGTTTAACATGTCAAAAGTCGAATTATGATAAGTAGTAGTTTAGCTTGATGCGGTATCAAGAACAAAGTTGTGTGACGCTCTCTCTAGTTTAACGAGGAAACTTGAGCTGCTGTCATTGTAGTGGATTGTGATGAAAATCCAAGGACGCCGTTCACTAAGGCAGATTTACTGAAGAAATTAATATTTCTCGGTTAGCTGCGGACAACGTTCAGTGCATGACTGAATTTTTTCGCGAACGGTATTTCATCGGTAAGGTAATGCATTTTGTCGACAAATGCTGCAAAAAACAACTTTAAGGGAAAAAAACAACACAATGTTTGTATTGTATTCGAAAAAGAATATGTACTTTGATTAAATACTGTGAAGTAAAGAATTTAATCTCTCTACAGAAAAATTAATTAATATTGCACAGAATTTGTAACAAACAAAAAACTAATCCAAATATGCTGCGATAATAGAAATAATATGTTGGTTAGTTTATGCATAAATAACTGATTCTCCAAGTAGAGGTACTTTTTCAATAGGCTTCTTTTGATATATCGCACGTGAGTCGTGTCAAGTTGTCATATTACTTTTATTCATTATTGTTTGGCATTTAATTATAGAAAGACTTACGCCCAAACAACGTTTACAACTCGTTCAACTGTATTGCGAAAATCCATGTTCTCTAAAGAATGTGTTTCGCGCGCTTCGCTCAACTCATGGTCAATATAATTGGCCTACTGAGCGTACTATTCGCAACACCATCACCCATCTCGAGACCCAGCATTGATTATTTGATAATATAGATAGACCACATCCAGCAGTATAGAAAATATAGCAGCCGTAGCTGAGAGTGTACACAAAAACTATGGTGAGTCGATTCGGCGCCGGACTGAAGTATACAACGACGAGATCTTAAATTGAAAGCACACAAGTGTACCTTCTCAAGCGACATCACTTCGCCCTATGGGCTTGTGAAAAGTTCCAATCGTTTTCGACCCAAATTTTGATCAGCGATAAAGCCCATTTCTGTTTCAATGAGTATGTAAAAACCCAAAATTGACGCATCTGAAACGAGTAGCAACCTAAAGAAATTCCAGAGCTGTCACTTCATCCAGAAAAGAAAAAAAAACAAGAAAAAACGTTAACTTCGGTTGCACCGAAGCTAAATACCCTTCACAGGTGCATTTCTATTAGTAACTATGTGTCCAGTTTGTATGGAAGCTATATGTTATAGTTAACCGATCTGAACAATTTCTTTGGAGATTACATTGTTGCCTTAGAAAATAATATATACCAAATTTCGTGAATATATCTTGTCAAATGTGAAAGTTGTCCATACAAGAACTTGATTCCGATCGTTCAGTTTGTATGGCAGCTATATGCTATAGTTAACCGATCTGAACAAATTCTTCAGAGATTACATTGTTGCCTTAGAAAATAATATATACCAAATTTCGTGAATATATCTTGTCAAATGTGAAAGTTGTCCATACAAGAACTTGATTCCGATCGTTCAGTTTGTATGGCAGCTATATGCTATAGTTAACCGATCTGAACAAATTCTTCAGAGATTACATTGTTGCCTTAGAAAATAATATATACCAAATTTCGTGAATATATCTTGTCAAATGTGAAAGTTGTCCATACAAGAACTTGATTCCGATAGTTCAGTTTGTATGGCAGCTATATGTTATAGTTAACCGATCTGAACAATTTTCTCGCATATTACATTTTTGCCCTAGAAAATAATCTATACCAAATTTGGTGATGATACATTGTCAAATGCGAAAGTTTTCCATATGAGAACTTGATTCCGATCGTTCAGTTTATATGGCAGCTATATGTTATAGTGGTCCGATATCGGCCGTTCCGACAAATGAGCAGCTTCTTGAAGAGAAAATGACGTCTGCAAAATTTCAAAAGGATATCTTAAAAACTGAGGGACTAGTTCGTATATATACAGACAGACGGACAGACGGACAGACAGACGGACATGGCTAAATCGACTCAGCTCAACATACTGATCATTTATATATATACTTTATAGGGTCTCCGACGCTTCCTTCTGGGTGTTACAAACATCGTGACAAAGTTAATATACCCTGTTCAGGGTATAAAAAAACAAAACAAAAAAAAAAAAAAAAAAACGGTTTGGTGTGATTTGTGAGCCAGTGGAAGCATCGATCCATGTTTCTTTACAAATTATGCCGCATTAATCCATGGATTTATTAAAAGAACACCCCGACAAGCTCACTCCACGGATGGCTTGTATGAGACGTAATCGCAGCCAACATTTTAAGAAGATATAGAGATAGAAAGGACAAATTGATATGCAACTAAAAACAAATGTAATTCACTACTACAAGTTTGAGTTTCAAGAACCACTGTCACCAAAAGCGTCTTCTTAAACCAGGTTACTCCGACGATTGACACAGAAGTAGGAACCTTTTATCAAAATATCAATATAGGTAAAAAAAATTTGTATCCAAATTTTTCATAAAGTCTAAAAATGAGATATGTCTTTCTTTTGCTTAAAATAAACTGTCAAAATAGATTTTCGACAGACTTAACCTTGCATTTCAGAAGGAAAGAGTTTCTGCGTTTCGTGGATGAAGCAGGCACTAGTTACAATAAAATTGAAACTAGACAATAATTTTTTTTCTGTAATATATTTTTTTATAAAATCAAAAAATTATTGTAGTATTTTCCAGTATTGTTCAATTCAATTTCATTTCTCTACATTTAATTGTCAATAATTTAATTGTTCCCCGAATGCACTAAATTGAATGACCACACAAATATTTAGCATAAAATATAAGTTCAAACACTCCCACACATAACAACAAACAATATACAAAAACTTAAAAAGCTTAGAAAGAAGATTTTCTGCAAGAAATAACTAAATCAATAACTGCAGCATTCAACTTTAAGCAACAGCATTATGAACAGAACTAACACTGCCTTCACACCAGTGAGTCATTGCTGAAGATAAATTTTATTTTATACCCACCTGAGTCTGGGCATGGGTCTGTACGATTTCCATTGACTATCACACACACACACACACTCACCAGAACACTGGCATTGCACATACAGACGCAAAACTAAAAATAAACATTGCAAAAATGCTTCGTGGTTAAGTGGTTTGTTGTTGCTGTTACTGCTGCTAAATGAGTATACGCCAGCAATGCGTCTATAGGACACAAACACAAACACAACCAAAAGAAACAAGAACACACAAACAGAAACCGTATTATTTAGCTCTCAACTATTTTCCTACTTTCGCACAACTTTGACTGCACACGGTCTGCTTCCTCTTGCGCAGCACAAATTTGTCCCATAATCGTTGTTTGTATACTTGTTTATATATAGTAGGTATATCGCTGCCGATCTTCTTCTTCTTCTTCCATTTTGCTTCCATTGTCTATTTACGCGCTTGACTGCGTTCCACTCGTAACCTACATACGCGCGCCTTTGCTTTCTGTTTGAACTCGCTGACTGCCACAAGTTGTGTTTGCTCTGCCTGTCGGCGTGCGCTGCTTTGGCTGGTTACTCATACGCCGTGGCATGTCTGTCGCACTCTTGTTTGCTTTGTCGGTGCAGTGCAGTTTGCGGTGTTTTGGTGCCGGGCACCGAAGAATACCGGCCAAATGTGTTAGGAGTATTTTCAGTTGTATTTTTCTTTCACTTAGATAACAACTCGGGCAACACAAAGCAGCAGCAAAGCGACGAAAGTGGCGTGTGCGAGTGCTTTCAACTACTTCGCTAGACACATGTCGTTGTTGTAAGTGTACTTGATTTACAGAAACTTGCAAGAAAAACTTGCTTATATTTAGAAATATTTTTTTTTCAAGATTCTCGGTTTCTGTTTTTGATAATTTCTTTTCTATACTTTTTTCACGAATGCCTAAACTTTCATGGCACCATATTTATTTCTGCGAAATTTATTGATTTAATTAATAATTGATAGGTGTCAGCATATTACATTATTATATAGTACAAATACATATATAACACATTAACATCTGTATACAAGCGATCACATACAATTTATTCAAATACCATTAACACAAAGTGGCCTGCGGCACTTGTGCAACTCCCAAAGGCCCACAAAGCAATTACATTAAAGAAATTAATTGTCTGCTTTATTAGCTACAATAAAGCTTATCTTAAGAGCAGATCTCTTTATGCATATCTGTGTATGTATATATGAGCAGACGTTTTGAGAAGTAAATTAGTTTGGAACAAGAAAAGATTATTTTGTCTTTTTGTCATACAGGGTAAGCCAAAAGTATGTTCTTAAATGAGCTGGTTCTTACAATTGTGTTCGAAATAATAACAATGTTATAACCAGGTCGTATAACACCTATACGTTGGCTTTGCCACCTCCATATTTTACTGTACGAGATCTGGGATCAAATGAAGTGTTTTCAAAATTAACCTCTGCTCTGTACTTGGAGCTGAGGTAGTGATCCCTTCTTGGGTCCCTGCCGAAAAGATTTTATCAACTTATTCCTCGTAGTGCTGTCAACAATCTTACCCCACGACGTTCAAAAGCACAGCGGATGAAATTAACGAGGTAATAAACACCTTAAAAATGCCACGCATTTTCAGTACCAATTGCCAATGTGAAATAAACACTCTAACCACATTGGTAGGGTTCGAGGCTCATCTAAAACTTCTGCCGTTCTTCGGGTCCGGCACCCGGTTGCAATGCAATTTCAAATTAAACTGTCAAAGTTTCAGTTGTTTCCGTATTCGGGCCTTAACCACAATCACCACTATACTCCCCGACGGACCAGTCCGTAAGAGCAGGTTGAAGCGAACTCCAAAGGCTACTGCTCCCCCTGGTACCAGTATTAAGTTTCCAGCCAGACCATACTGCTCTGGACTGGTGATCAGGGGTTGGATCTCATCCTCACATTACACTCACGCATCATTCACACAAAAAGCTAACCTTAGTTCTCAGTTAAACGTCTTCGCCGCCTAAACAATTCTCGCGCAAACAGCACTAACAGTTTGGCATTCCGACAAGTTGATATCACACTTCTAAATCTAAACGTCCATCAGTTCAGCTAATCCCCATAACACCCAGATCCCTAATGTCCGCGTACATTCAGCATTCTGCAATTACTTACACCCAGTCCTCTATCCCAGCCTCTACGACCTATCAGATAGGTGCCTCTGATGCAAAATGCATGTAGAGGTCCATGCATTCTAAGCAGAAAACCCATACTGAGACTAAATCTGAAGTTAGGAATACCCTCAACAAACCCAACGTCCGGTATGTACCCATAAGTCCCTTGATCGTTAGGACAACTGTCCCAATTAGAAGAAGAAGGTCACCAGCATGCGTGCAACACTTACAGAGTGGCTTGAGCTGCCCAAGCAGGTAGTCCATCAAAAGGTTTTAAATATATGGGCTACAGATGGAACCCTGCGGGCAACCACGAACCACTCCAATTTCTACACTCCCATATGTCGACTAAAGAGACATATGGTAATTTCCGGACAGTCAAGCTCCTCCAGCCGTTGGTAGACTCAATCCGAGCTTAGGTATTACAAAGCCCCCTTAAAACCAACAAATATGCCAAATCCTCCGTTTTTATCGGGATTGGCGTTTTTGCATTCACAACTATTTCGGTGGATTTCTGAATATCTGAGTAAATATTCGGCAAACTAGTGAGGTGTTCTTTCCCCAACAGTTTTTTGATGAGGTTTCATTCTTTCGTTTTTCTTTAGAACAGTGTCTGGCAAGGCCTATTTTTACAAAAAAAAAATTGATTTAAGTTTAAAGAGCAATCTATTCAAGAACTGCTGAATCAATTGACATTAATTGGAGTTTTCATATCTCAGTCAAAAACGTTCAAATAATTTGACCTTTTCTCTTGCAAAGCTATTTTAAATCACAGAAAAAAACCACAATGTAGCACAACAAATAATAAATTATACAACAATCAACTAAATCAAGAGTGTCAATATTTGATCCTCTCTTTTGGCTTATAAATAATTAAATGACAAGAATCCTTTAAGTATAAAAAGAATTTGTGTCAATTTTCACAAGCCAAACAAGGCCTGAAGCGGTGTGGTTATAAGAGGGATCAATGGGAAGTCAGTATTAGCCTCTATCAAGAGTTGTGTTAACGCAAAACTGTTAAAGAAATTATATCTGAAATTTGACTTTTAACTTATTCGGAAACTCCGGCAATAAGTTTCCTGAAAAAAATTCGAAATGACTTTTTCTTATATTAAGGGGTTATATGCGTCTACGGGTTTCAAAAAATCTTTTTTTATTATCTTATTAAGTTTTGCAACACCTGTGGAATATTGTCTTAAATTTTCACGTTGATCGAAATAATAGTCTCGAAGGTACAGCCTTGAGAACATGTGCGCTCGATGCAACCGATCTTCATGAAATTTTACAAAGGTCTTTGAGATACAATTCTTGGACAAAGGATTTTTTCCAATTACAACTATTTGAAAAAAAAAGTGTGGCGAAATTTTCCCTGAAATTTTCAGTTTTTGTAAAAATGTCTGCCAAAAATCCAATTTTCAGATTTTCCTTCGTCCAAGTTCTAAGTTCAAGTTTTCGAAAAAATTTTTACACTTTTAGGGATCCTATAAGGATCTTTTTTTCAAAGGGTTACCGGAAATGGCGTCGCAAAGGTCGAGTTGAAAATATGCTTTTCCAAAATTTCAGAATTTCGTTATGAATAGTCTATGTTTGTAACAATAAAAAATCTAATAAAATATATAATTTTTTATATGAGAAAAATTTTTTTTTTTTACCCAAGGAATCCCATGTAATCGCTTAAAGGGTTAATTTTTCCTGAGCACATGCAATATCGAATCCTCAAGCTGTGTCATTTGGCAGGAATGGATTTAGTTAACTCAGAATAAACATATTTTGGTAATGGAATTTTCCGACAAAATATGGATAGAGATAAATTTTACTTCTTCAAATCATTAATGGCTGACAACTCGTCGCAGTAACATTATTGAATTTGTGGTAAGATTTTCATATTCTTAACTTTAATTCATTACTCTTCAATTGCTTTAATAATTAATGTGCATTAATGGCAATTATATATTTATTTAGCATGTCAATCGTGTCAGTGTGGAAACTGCATTCCTTAGCGCTTTCCGTTATGTCACCAACATTCCTACCGCATTTGCGTGGTAAATGTCAATTAATGCTTAAATATTTCGACTCGTACCACAATGCAAATGGTAAAATATTTACTACGAAATTATAAACAGAGTAAAACCACACCATTTGCATTTGCTTGGGGTTAACAACCGAATTTATTTCTCTAACTCATTTATAAAAGGTTTTACTTTATTTTGTTGAAACTCGTACTTGCGATTAACCGTCTTTGCGGGCACATTTGCGGCAGTCACTCTGTCACTTGTCAAGCTTTAGTTGGTTTATTCTGTTACACTTTCTGTACCATGAATAGGATATATATAGTTTACCATGATGTCTGTACCACCCTGAAGGGCAAGTTAAAGAACCCAAAAGTATATATATATACATATATATATGTATACATATATATAAATGATTAGCGTGTAGAGCTAAGCCGATTTATCCATATTTGTCTCTCTATATATACACACACTAGTCCCTCACTCTTAGTTATATGGATTTGAAATTTTGCATTTCCCTTTTCTTAAGAAGAAGCTGCTCATTTATGAAAACTGCCAATCGGAGCACTATAGCATGGAGCTATCACACAGGATGAAGGATCGAAATCAAAATTTTGAATCAATTGACGAGTTGTTTTCGAAAAATGTTGCATAGGATATTATCCAATGAAACGATGCAATATTCTTGACAAGATATCTTCACGAAACTTGGCATATATAGTACTATTTCCCATGTTTACTCTATCTTCGATTCAGACCTGACAACTACTTTTTTTCTGCAGCAACGGATCACCCACAATCAATAAGAGGATTTTTTCATATCCTTTTAGGCTATAAGAAATGCATCTGTTAGGGGTATACCTTCAGTCCAGGGAAGTAAAATTTTTCTTTTGTTTTTCGTTTTATCTCTTATTTATTTTTTTTTTTTTTTTGTTAGTTGTTTATTTCTTAAAGTTACTTTAATATGCTCTTTTGTTACGTTGACTCTTGTTCTTCTTTTTTCAACACCTTTTCATTTTTTATTCGAGGCAGTTTTCTTTCCACACTTCTTTGTTTCTTACATCATTTTCATTTACCTTACCGCACTTCTCTGCCAATTTTTTATGCATTTCCTCTTCCGCTCTCTCATTAAAACTTTAGCTTTAGTGCTTGCAACTTTTGTTGTGTGTGCTTTATGTTGACATTGTTTTATGTACACGCAGCGGGCATGTAGTTGCCTCTTTTGTGCCGCATGCAACAGCAGCGTTTTCACTTTGTTGCCACGAATTTTGTTTGTGACTTCAAGTTGTTTGCTCTCGCCGTTTTCTTCAGTTCGTGTGCTGTGTTACCACTTTTGTACTCACGAGTGTACATATTTACAGAAATACATGTGCTTTTTCATTACTTAAGTGTTGCTCTATAAACATGTAAACATAAGCTCATACTTACGTGGGTCATAAGATGAAGTAGATGCCCCCACATGCCTAACATTGTCGTATTTTCTTCAGAGTATCCGGTTGTGTTTTATTTATAGCATAAACCAGCCTGGAAGGACAAGTGAATAGAAACGGAATTTTATAATTAAAGCATTTAGTTTGAATTGTCTGGAGAAAATAAGTATATTTAATTCACGTTCATAATTTCACATAAAATAACTAATTCAACTTGCATATTAAACATTTTGGTTTATTAAGTTTCAAACAAGAAAAGCCTCGGACACTCTTCCTTCAATTAACCTAAGAGTTATGTACGAGATGAAGTCGCGTACAAACCAAAAATCGCTTTCATTGTTTTATAGCACTAACATAAAGGAAAACTTCAAGACTCAAGAATGCTGCTAAAGTTTCATGACATTTCAGCCAATCGCTCTCAAGACTTGGTTTTAAAGGAAGTCTACTTCTATTGGGAATGTAAAAAAGATTACGTAAATGCTACGTAACCTAGCCGAGTATATTCAGCAGTCAAGCACTAGTCCACTAAATTTTATCATAACCTTCCCGGCACAAATATAGCCACCTATTCAAAACAGGCCACAGGATTCAGTAATGCATAGTCAGTCTGTTGAATTGTTGTTGATGAGAAAATGAGAATGACGTATCCGAAAACACAACAGTCACTTGATGAAGTTTTACCCATTTTATCGAAGTTATGCCAACAGCTTTTCAGTTCAACGCTTTATATGGGAGAGAAAGTTTCAAGTCACACTAAGAGAGGGTGGATAGCACTACTAACATCGGCGCTTTCAACATTTATACGGATGGATCACAAATGGTTGTTGGAGTGGTGCTGGCATCTATTTTGAGAAGCTAGATCTCAGGCGACCCATCAAATTGAGACATCGTATTGTGTCAGAAAATGTCTTTAGAACCAGGAAGCAGTAGTAGCATAGTGGTTGCTGGAAAGCTATTGCATAAAATACTGTGATCAAATTGAAAGATGAATTTTTAATGTATACTTCTCGTGTTTTTTTGAATCGGTAAATTTTTTTTTCTGTAAGTGACAACTACGCTAAATTTCACGTCAAAATATTCATTAGTAATAGAGATAAGCGTCGCTTTGTGAGGCTCTAAAAGTCTACTGAATGAATTTATTGTACAAAAAAGTGCGATAATGCATCACCTTATACTGCATTGGTTATTCGTGATCACTTTGCCACATTTTCAACTAATATCGTGCTGCAACCACCGAATTCGCCCGATTTACCTTCGTGTAACTTCTGCCTATTCAGTAAATTCACATGACCATTCCGAGGATACCGTTTTGACTCAATTGAGGATATAAAGGCTGATTTGAAGAGGCTCTGGTGGCCATCACGACGAAAGATTTTTCCAAGTGCTATGATGACTGGAAAATTCGTTGGCATAAGTGTATTGCAACGGGAGGGGATTACTTTGAAGGAGATGAAATGGACAAAATTCGCATTTCAATTGGATCACAGTAGTATACTAATACTAGTTTCCAAGTAATAAGCGCTTTCTGGGAAACGCAATATGATATTGCTAAACTTGTCTCCAGCTTTGATAACGAACCAGTTCAATAAATACGCAAATCGCTAAAAACGATACATATTAAAGTTTCGGAAAGGGATGACCGACGGATCTAAAAGATCTTGTGCAAGAGAAAGCATTCTGAAAAAATGCTTTTTACGTACATAATCTTAAAAAGGCTGCAGGATGGTTGTAGGCCTAGTGAAAGTCCCAACATGCAGGCATCATCAGGATTTTTTTTTAAAGCATTATCCTCAAAACGGTTGGCTGAAATGTAATGAAACTTTAGCAGTATTCTTGAGTCATGAAGTTTTCCTTGAATTATTTATTCCGCGGCCCATATTGCTATTATTAACGATGACACATACTTGTATGTGGAGTATGAAGGAACTTCTATAAAGTCACTTGACTCTTACAGAGTAAAAAATAAGAAAATAACTCGAAAATCAAGAGTATTAAAGTAATAAAGGTTAAGTCATCGTAGCGGTTTAAAAAACAAGTATGTTTTTCAGTAAATCGTTAAGAAAAATTATATATAGTTTAGGTGCATATAATTTACGCTGTTCTCTAAGAAAATTCCCGTTTAGCATTATGATACCCTTGAATTACCGTGTTTAGCTTATATAATATAATAAAAATTAATGAAGTTTATTTTTATGAAAGTATAGTTCACTTAGTGGTCAAAGTATTACTGTAGCGTATTCAAAATTTTTGAAAAACTGTGAAGGCTTTCACGCTACTCAAGTAATACTAAATTTAAAATTTCTCATTAATAAAGTGCTAGAATATTAATAAAGTAGGTTTAGTTAAGAATTGGCTTTGAGAAATTTTTTAACGTGAGACAGAGTGATCTAGATTCACAAAACGACGTAAGCGTGAAATCATAAAAGAAAAATTTTGAAGGCAGAGCAGCGGCACGCAACAAAGAACGTCCAAAGGATAATAAAAACCTTATGTTGTTGTAATTAATAAATTAATTAAGTAATCATGGTGAGGGGTGACCAACTGGTTGAAGTCGTATTCAAAATATAGTTCAAACATATTTTAGAGGGCTAAAACTAAACCAGAGGGCCACTTCTAGCGTTGCATAGTGACATCAATGATGGCGCACGACATTAGATTTCAGCAAAATTTACTTTGGGTAAGTATTGATATAATATAACAGAATCTATTAGCGTTAATATATAATACATGTCTTGTGGTTTGAGGAATTTTATCATGCTATTAGTTCATTGCCATAATTTCCCGAGAACACTTCTCATTTTTTCATGGGTTTGGGACAGTGAAAGATAGCAAAAACTTCGCCTTTATTACCTTTTATTATTCATAACCTAATTTTGTCGTTGATTGCTGAAACGTTTCCACCGCTTGTTTGCTAAATTTGTATATTCTTTCTTATGCACAGTACTGCAAAGTTTCCTATCTCATAGTACAATCCGCCAAATCACTCCACAGAATGACAAAATCAAACACAGAAAAAAATAAATAAAAGTTGCCAGAGCGAATGAAACATCTATTTTATTATTAGAATTGTTTCAAGTTCGATTCACCTGAAGCAGTTATCAATGATACTGCATAAACATATCAAATTACGCAAACAATTTTAACCACATATAAATAAATTCGAAGCATAAAGAGAATAACAATAACAATGCAGGTAGAATGCTCATACCAATGGTTGAATCGATACAGCATTAATAATTCATGCAGCAATAACGGAACTTAAATGGTAATGAGATGTAAAGCAGCGGGAAGAATTGAATAATTCAAGAATTTCACATGAATTGTGTGGGTGTTCCAACAAGCGGCTTGTAAGAAGAAAACGCTACAGGTAAATTGTTTAATATGACAAAAAAGTTTATAAATTTTAAATTCTGAAATTGATTTTCAAATAAGAAACATGAAATTAACATATTTTGTTGCTTCAAATATACAACCGCTTTGAGGCTTTCAGAGGGTATTTTAGAAATAAACATGTGGAACGAATTGTACAGGTAGAGCCGACAGGCTGAGGTATCTGTCAAACGACAAAGGTCACTTCCTCTAGGAAAAAAACATACGATAACGTTAAGTTCGCGCAGTCTATTGAAGTCGGCGTTAGCGACAGCCATTTCTGCTGTTCTTGGTGGTCTGCGGGAACCTGGGGTCATCTACGTGGTGTAAAAGTGACAGGTGGCACAATGGGATCCTCAAGCTTATACGGTGTGATGAAGAGTGATCGGAGCCCCTATAAAAAAGGGCATTGTCTCTTATTTGTACGAATCACACCAAATATGGCACTAAACTCCTTACTGCATATAAAACCAGTGGATAAAACCTCAGTGAACCTGAGTACATTGTCAGAAACTTTCTATCAACTCCAGTTTTAGGCTTCCTGATCACTGCAGCATTTCCCCATTTCCCAAGCGGATGTGACCGCCATACAAGTAGCAGTAGATCTTCTGTTCCGGAGCGTAGCCTCGTTAGGGTGGTGACTATCTGCTCAGATAGTAGGACACCGATAGTACCCTTGAATACACTGACTATGCGCTGAAGACTAGTGAAGAGATGTCTAGACGTCTTATTTCTAGAATAGACCACATCGATATTGTCGGAATGAGAAAGGCTGATGAGCTTGCTGGTGCAAGCATTGCTACTGGACCGCTGTGCATGCCACATGGTAAATCGTAAGAGTTTTAGGGAGTTTTTCGGTCTCAGCAAGATCCACCTTTCAATGGTGGTAAAAAATTACCTGGACAGTGTTCGATCAGGGTATTGAATAATAACTTAAGCTATAATATCCATGATATGGTAGTTAGGGTCACCGTATTTAATAGTAACCATGTGGATCTATGATTGAAAAAGTGAAGGAGTTTTTTTATATTTTGGTACTAGCATAAGGTCCATCAACAATTAAAGCATTGAGATCAAGCGCATAATAACTCATGCCAACAGGTGCTACTTTGGGGTCGGTAGACAATTAAGAATCAACTTCCTCTATAGAGCCACGGACTGTATGATCCCTACGGCGACTTGGATAAGCATGGTTAAGCGGATAAAACTCCAACGCATACGATGTTATTACGATAACTATCGGGACTTCATAATCTTTTGAGTACTCGGTTCAAATAAGATCGATTCCGGTTAGGCTATTATGCCATGCCTTTCACCTCAATTAACTTGGTTCAAGGTTGACGAATGGAACGGTGATACAACAAAAAACAGGTCAATTTCGATTGAATTATCTTAGTTTTATTATAAATATGAGTGGACTTATACCCTAATTTCATAGTTGCCCAACCTTGCATTCCATACATATTCTTGACTTAAATAATGTTTTCCAGCAATGTACAGTATTAATCACTCGTGAAGAGTGCAAATAAATATTTATCCACAATAACCACAATATTTACTTGCATACATGCGAGCACAAAGAAAGTAAACACCAATAAAAGTACAAATGTCAAAGCGCCAAAGTGTATAAAAAATGCAGAATGCTTTTGGGACACAAAGAAAAACATGAAATTAACGCTAGACAGCAGACAAAATACTCAAATACGTCTAATGACGGCCCAGAAGAGAGATGGTGGGGAGCAAAAATATTAATAAATAAAACAAAAATTAGATGGCATAAACAATAATCGGCAGATTCAGGCATTACACGTGCCGACACAATGATATTGTGACGGTTTCGAATGCCAAACCTTTTTTGATAGCAGACTGGTGTACATGAAAATAGGTAAACATGTGGGTATATACGTCTGATTCCATAAATGTCAATATGACTGTCAATATAAGTATAAATGAGTAGAAAAATAAAGAAGCAAATATGACCATGAAAAGAAATAATTTTAGGAGGAATACGGTATCGATATGTGTGTAAGTGCATAGATAGAAATAGTAAATGGTGCATTAGCAGTCATAATATTGGATCATTATCAAAGCTCTGAATGTATGAAAATATAAAAATCAAAGAGGATCTGATTATTAATAATTATAAATATGACTGCGAAAATCGGCGAGAGTCGATGGATTGTCGGCCGAGTTATTCGAGTACGTCGGCGAAGAATTGATAAGGAGCCCCAATCCAAGGATGACTCCCCGATATGCGCTACTACCGTGGGATAAGCCTTTTCAGTATCGCATATAAGGTCCTAACGAGTGTACGATGTAAAACATTAAAGCTATCAGCAAACTGATTTGGCCTTATCGGTGTGGTTTTAGGTCTGGAAAATCAACAACTGACCAGATGTTCACCTTGCGCCAAATCTTGGAAAAGATTCATAAAAAGAGAATCGGCACAAACCACCTTTTCGTCGATTTTAAAGCTACTTTTGACAGCACGAAAATGAGCCACAAAATGTTGAGCAATACCAAAAGCTCCGTCAGGATCGAAAAGGTCGAGGATCGAGCCGTTCAATACTAAACGGGATTTCCTATTGTGTGACTTCTTCAATTCATTCCTGGATAAAATAATTCGAGCTGCAGAGCTGAATAGAGAAAGTACAGAATAATCTTTTACAAAAGTGTACAACTTCTGGTGTACTCCGATTACATCGATATCATTGGCCATAACAACCGCGTCATTAATTCTGCTTTCTTCAGTTTGGACAAAAAAAAGCGAAGCAAATTGGTCTGATAGTGCACGAGCGCAAGACGAAATATTTCCTGTCATCAAACAAATAGTCGTCGCACTCGCCACTTGGCTCCCACGTCACTCTTGTCAGTCATAACTCTACAAGTTCTTATCATCCCCGTCCCGCTATATGGTGCAGAGGCATGGACAATGACGACATCTCATGAGTCGACGTTACGAGTTTTCGAGAGCAAGCTTCTACGAAAAATTTATGGTACTTTGTGCATTGTCAACGGTAAATACCGCACTCGATGGGACGATGAGCTCTACAAGATATACGACGTCATTGATATAGTTCAGCGAATTAGGAGACAGCGGCTACGCTGGTTAGGTCATGTCGTCCGAATGGATGAAATCATTCCGTTTCTTAAAGTACTCGACGAAGTACCCGACAGAAGAAGCAGAAAAAGAGGACGACCTTTACTCCGTTGGAAAGACCAGGTGGAGAAGAAGTGGCTACACTTGGAACCTCCGATTGGCGCCGAGCAAGGAAAAGAAAGACCGACTGGCACGCTGTTCTAAACTCGGCTATAACTGCGTAAGCGGTGTCTAAGCCAATTTAGAAGGGAAAATCTTTCAGATGCTGGAGAAAATCGTGCGTACAATTAATATGCCACAGACTAATACATAACTGCCAAAATTGTATCAAAGTTCCTCACAGACAATCACCAATCATATTGAGTAAAGTCACTCGGAAGTTTGAAAATCTTTATATTAGACATATGGGGGTTCAGGGGACTATTGACACGATTCACTCTTATCATAATTTTTAGTAAAATTATAAAAATATGAAATTCATTTATATTTAGCCAAAAATTGCAAAGGTACTCTTGTTTTGACAATAGCAAACTGTAAACTAAGCAAAAAATTTCCCTTACTTTTGATGTGGGAGAGACTGGAATTTAGCATGAAGAACTCAGACCTCTAAAATCGTGTTGTTCGGTATAACCGAAGATTAATTTTTAGAAACTTTAGATCAGCTCGGACCGATAGTCGACCACTAAGAGGACCTCCGAAAAAAGGTCTTTTACAGTGAGGAAAATTATTCCACTTTAAAATATCAGGAATACAGGAATTTAGGAAAATATTCCAGAGATGTTATAAAATTAATGGATGAATAAATTTTTTTAAGTGAAATCCATGTAAACACGTTAATTGCGCACACATAATTACAAGAAGGTATATGCATTTTTCTATATATACTTGCATGTATTTCAAACTTTAAGTTTGGCAGTGAGCAAAGCAGAAGTCAACAAAATACATTCACACACGGAATTCCTCAACAGATTTCAACTACCGTGTAAAATGGAGAATAATTTGTGGGTTGGAACTTCCGCACAATTAGAGAGAATGACAATTTGCCATTAG
This sequence comes from Bactrocera correcta, assembly GCA_027475135.1. Classification (NCBI taxonomy): domain Eukaryota; kingdom Metazoa; phylum Arthropoda; class Insecta; order Diptera; family Tephritidae; genus Bactrocera; species Bactrocera correcta. The sequence continues at coordinate 25,900,846 of CM050323.1, read as the reverse complement.
CAAGAGCGCAGTCGATGCCTTGATAGTTACTTTCGCTACCGCTGGAAGCAAGTGAGACAAAGGAAAACCATAAGCAGAAAAAATAACATTAGGGGAGGATAAATAATCAGTGCTATTTAATCGAAGAAAGTCCCTTTCACTTATTGTGGATAAGAGAAAGGCATACAAAATTTCCGCAATCATTTCAATTGTTTGCCGTAGCAACAACAAAGAAACAAAAGCAAAGACAAAATGTGTAATTGTCATGAAAAAGCAATTGGAAATTCACCAAACGTATGCGCAATTTCTAAACGATGGCAATCATTACCTGCCGAACGCATCTTGATTAAGCGCCTGCCGGTCCCCATATAAACGAATAGGCAGAATTATATAATACATGTATATAAGTATGTAAGCGATGTCAATTTGTGGCAAGAAGTCAGGAGCCAACAATGCTAAGTATTCGTATGTAACAACAATAACACAAATCTGGCACTGTAAGCAGCCGCAAAATAGCAACAACACGCATAGTGACTAAAGTCAATTTGCCAGGCGGCCGAGTGTGAAGCCTACGGGAGCAGGAAGTAAACTATTCATTGCCAATGCGGCGACCAGCGCACTCACCAAACTCAAAGGAGTTGGCAAAAGTAGCAGTTGTTCAGCCGAAAAGTAAGCACAGTTGCTGAAACCCCCAACGACCGCAGGCGCCGCATATAAATATTCGCATATGTAGGTATTTAATGTTACGTATACGCCTGGACTGACCAGCCGCCAGCAGCCGACTTGCAAATTTAATCCAATGAAAACGATGAACTTTTGTTTGCAGGGAAACAGTTGTTCTTATATGCATATATATGTAGTGCAAATGATAACAGTGTTTAAAATTACGAATTTATTATTGTTTAAGTAAAAAATTATTAAAATTTTTAAGGTCATGACCAGTTCATATTATACTATACGTGTGTAAAGGTGACTACACTTATATAATACATTAAATTTTATTTTATTATTTCGGAATATACTTCATACAATATTTAATTCAATATCATTAGAATAATTATGGATATAATTAGAACTAACATCACGAAGTTTATAGTCGAAAAAGTTTCTGATAAAAAACTAGTTTTAATTTAGGAATTACGGAATACTAACTGGTCACAGTCTTGCGGCGGCAGACGTCCGCAGAATAGGGCAGATAAATCGAGAAGATTGAAGAAAATATCTAAAGCAATGCACCAAGGAAACAATGGAGCATCTTTTATGCACATGTCCCGCATTGGGGTCTCTTCCGCAGTAAGCATCTGGGGTCCCCACGGTATGATACAGTATCTATAGTGAGACCAAAGAGTCTGTTCAAATTCGCATCAAGCGGAGGCATCCTAAGAGATGACTACTTCTCATACATCTAGCAACAGAACTTCATCTGGTATCGCAAAGGACCAAAATTTATTAGCCTACAAGGACAACCTAACCTAACCTCATTTAGGAATTAAATGTTCCGTATTTTATTCAGCCGACTTTCCTTGTTCGTTAGAGCTTTCCGTGCAAGAATGAACTGGAAATGGGTTTTGTGGATAACTGGATTGATATAATAATAACTGTGTTAAATACGAAAAAATAAACAAATTTTGAAAAAAGTCTTAGGAAACCAGAGTAAGTTCCCCAACACAAAAATTAGCAATGCGAAGAAAATATTTCTGAAATTTTTGTTGCCAAGAAATAGTATTTAATTGAAATTCGCTCTTTTTATAACTCAGAAAGATGGTTGCCGATTATGAAAGAATTCGATCCAAGGAAGGTCTAATAAAAGTCTTTAGTATTCCAGAAAAATATTGTAATTACCCAAATACTCTGTATTAGAATGATCCCATTTCAGTCAAATAAGTATACGTTTTGCTCAATAATTATTGGCAATTATAATTGGCTGTCATTTTTAAATAATATCAACGCTTAGTCCAAAAAACTGGCCAGTCAACAAGTTCCTTTTAAGGCCAATTTTTCACCGGCAAATCATTCGTCTTAGCCATTAATAAGTATTAATCAGTTGATGCCAGAATCGGATTATAAAATGTTTGCATAGAAACCTTCCAACCAAATTAATGGGGCTTCTGGGAAGACACTACAGATAAGTATATGTGATTGGCTCCAGCTGGTCACTTCTAGACAATTGCTTCCTTCAGACGGTTCAATTATTGACAGTGTAGTTTAGAATAACGAGTTTCACCGAAGGGGAGCAGCTAGAGCAGACCAAACACTCAGCAAAATTTTCTTGATTTTGGCTTTGCCAGCTAACTCAGCCAAGTCCATTTTCGCTTGATGCTGTCGTTTTTATTTTCATCACCAGTAATAAAATGATTTATCAGCGAACACGAAAACTCAGTCCACGAGGTTTTCTTTTTATAACTTCGTTGACCCTGTGAAGAGTTCTATTACTTTATCAAAGATTTCTTTGGGGCTACATCTTCATTAAATTTTCTCTTTGCGCAAATAGCCCAAAATGCTTTATTGAAGTTGACATTATGAGAGATTCATAAATTTATATTTATATATTTAGATCATCGCATAACAACAATGTAGTGGTTGGAGGTTACTTATGTGTGGTAATGAAACTAAACCTAGCAATGTAAATAAATGATTTTAGGATTATACTGAGTCCTTCAGGTGGTGTATTTGGAGTTGACCCAGTACTACGTACAGCCATGAACACATAAATAGTACAAATTCGAATCTCATAATTATTACAAATTAACTATTTCGTCGATATTTCATTAAAATGGGAAGGTGAAAACATTGCACGCTGGAAAAGAGGGTGCTTATGAGCGATTTGTCCATAAAAGGAAAATCTCCTGCAGAAATAATACATTGATCTAAAAAAATGGTATATAACGCTCTCACTATGCAATAAAAAATGTCCTTCTTGTGCCAACAAAAACTTACCAAGAAAAACAAAACCACGTAACCACGTGTGGACAAAGCCATAGTTCGGAAGGGCAAAGCCTATACTTTTAAGTCAGCCAGAGAAATTATGATTGAAGTTAATGATGAATATGGTCTGGATGTGCCCAGAAAACTTGTAGGAAGACAACTCAAAGAAGTTCAACTTTTTGGACGGATTAGCAAAAAGAAACCACGCTTGTCAAAACGACACATCAAAACTCAACTGGCATTTTCAAAGACTAACAAAAACAAACTAGCACAGCTTTAGAGAAACGTGCTTTGTAGCGACGAAACCAAGATAAAATGTATGGGTCTCGTTGGAAAAACATTTGTACGTCATCCACAAGGTCAAGCCCTTAACCCTAGGTATACCAAAAAACCATTAAGCACGGTGGTAGAACTATGAACTGGGGCGCATTTTCATGGCATGGCGTTGGGCTCAGTGTTCAAACAAGTGGTAAAATAGACTGGTTTCAGTATTTGGATATACTTAAAAATAAAATGGAGCCATTTTTATTGGAAACCATGCAAATAAACTGGACACTTATGGAAGACAACGATCCGAAGCACACTGCAAAGGTAGTAGAACACTGGCTCGTCAATGAAAAAATTAGAATATTGGATTGACCGTATCTAAATCCAATATAAAAACCTTGGAATGATGTCAAGACCAAAAGAAAAAGCAAAAAATGTTAATGATTTATGGGCTAGAATTAAGGTAGCTTCCCAAAGGAATGATGTTAAAAACTAGTGGACAACATGCAGCGAAGATGTGGATGATTAAAAATAGTGGAAAAAACGAAATCAGCAATATAATGCTATTTTAACAGTTTTTCAAAATGGACTACAGTGGCCGGAAAGTCGCAATCAAATAAAGACTACAAGTTATCGCTTACGTTGTTGTTGTTAATTATAATGTCAGCAACAGCTGATAGCGGTCAAAACACACAGGAACCACAGAAAAAAGCCGCAGGCTTGCAGAGGGAGCGAAAGGGCTCGAAAGATACATATGCAAATAGACAAGCGTGTGTACATAGGCAGATAAATGGAATCAGCAAATGCACGTTGACGTTGCGAAATGACGCCTCGGGTCGAATGTTAATCGGACGAGCAGTGTCTCAGTTCAGTTGTTGTTTACATGTAGCTTTCCTATTCTGCAGTGGTTAAGCAAACTTTTGCAACAGCAACAACAACCAACAAGGCACACATACACCACTTTAGCGTACGGCTGCACACACACACACATGCAACGGCAGTTTGCATGGCATAAACAAATCGACGCCCATTTAACACACTCCCAAGGGGGCAACAACAAAAGGTTGTAAACAACTGAAGAGAAAAAAAGTACAACAAAAATGTTTGGGCGCTACGAAAGGCGGACAGGGGCTGACAAACAAAGCATTTGCGTTATCAGCCTCGCCGCAGGATACCCGCATGGGAGCCGAATACCAACAGAGCAAGCTTGCGCCTTACGTAACCTTTTATCATGCAGCTTTTTCGTGATTTGTGTGTGTGTGTGTGTGTCACGTTGCGCCTGTCAGATTAGTGTAGTATTTATAGGCTAAGCCTGATTGTTGTCTTTATGGAAGCGCACGCATTGATAAGTATGTGTGTGTGTGTTTGCGTTGGCGTTTGTGGCCTACTAAACCCGTCCTCGATAGGAATGCTATTAAAACCTTTTGGAAATTAGTTTACGCCTTATGTCAAATAAAATTCTTGTTTCAGCTGCCAAACAAATGACCCAACAATGTTCGGGGCGGCATGCCTCGCAGTCATAGAAGTCACATGGGACGAACTCGGACGTGAAAACATACAAGATACATAATTGAACTGGCTTGAAGTAGCGATAGCGGTGGCTACTATAATCACGTATGCATGTCTGTATGTATATTAGGGAGTCCGATATATTTCAAGTTTATTTTTTTGCAGACGCTACTTGAACTTTCTGCTTTTGCATTAAAAATTTTTTTAATGTAAAAAAGCTATTTATGATGAATGTTAATCGTGCCTGAAACATGTTTCTTTTCACATACAGGGTTGTCCGAAAAGTAATAGGACTGAGTCGATTTAAAAAAAAAAAATATTATTATTATTTATTTCTCAGCGTTGAAGGCGTCATGGAAGGCATTCTCCAGAATAGCAGAGAGCCCCTCTTTATCGTATGGCACTCGGAAGATTGCCTTTTTGTCTCGGGATCATACTCAAAGATCCATGACTCGTCACCTGTGATTACATTGCTCAAGAATTGGAGGTCACTTTCACAAATATTCAAATTTTCTTGGAACACTTCCACTCGCCGCAATAGTACTGGTACCCAGTAAGCACTTTTGGGACCATCTTCGCGCAAACCTTGCGCATGGTCATGTGCTCTGTCCCAATGTTATGAACCAGAGATTTTGACAAATTTAACATCTGGGCAATTAAACGAATACATAGTCGACGGTCTGAGCTCAAAACAGTGCGTACACAAGTCACATTGTCGGAGGTCGAAGTCGCAGATCTCCCAGCATGATCTTCATCAGCGTCCTCTTCTCAGCCCTTCAAAAAGGCTTGGTGCCACCGAAACACACCACTTCTTGCTAAAGCAACATCAAGGAAAGTCTGCTTGATCATGTCAAACGTCTCTGTCGCAAGTTCATCAAGTTTCACACAGAATTTAATCGCGTACCTCTGCTCCAAAGAATGCTGCAATTTCGGCTTGCACCCCTCACTGAAACACGTCGACCAAAAATGTTTGTTCTGACCCAGGTGTTCGGAGACAACTGGTAGCACTGGAGATGCAAGACTGAAACGTCAATCAAGGTCATGTTGACTGTTTTCTTCGATTTTCGTGGTGTTGTGCATTATGAATTCCTTCCCATCGGTCAAACAGTCAACAAGGAATATTATTTGAACGTTATTCGTTTGCGCAACGCTATCCGTCTAAAAAGGCCGGAATTGTGGAATTGGTTTTTACACCACTATAATGCACCATCCCATACTGCCCACGTAATTCGTGATCATTTCGCCAGAAACTTAACCCATATCGTTCCGCAACCACCGTATTCACCTGATATGGCGCCGTGCGACTTCTGGCTGTTCACCAAGCTCAAAAGACCGCTCCGGAGACACCGTTTTTATACGATAGAGAAGACGGAATTGAAGACCATCCCGGAAAGTGACTACAACCAGTGTTTCGAAGACTGGAAAATCCGTTGGCATAAGTGCATTGCATCGGGAGAGGACTACTTTAAAGGAGATTAAATTGATTTGGAAGAATAAATAAAGAATTTTCAAAATAAATACAAAGTCACCTTATTTTTTTGGGCACAGTCTGGCTACTTTTTTTGATATTTAATCGACAAACATGTTATAAATACAACTGAGTCTCGGTAGAGCCAATCATTAACTGGCTCAACAAACAGGCAAAGGTGCGTCGTCAAGTAGCCATCCTATCTACCTACTAACCTAAGTCAATCTAAACCTTTTAAAGAGTGATGTTTTAATATAATTAAAGTATATTTGGTTATTTGCTTTGGCGACGAAAAAGTTAATACAAAAGATCAAAAAGCACAACGGTAGAAGCAAGCGAAAAAAAAGAAATATAAGCAAATTTTATTTTTAAGTTGGGTTTTTTTTTTATCGCGAACTCTAAAACTTTAGTTGGTGTATGAGAAAAAATCCAATTGGAAAATGACGAGCATCCTAATGTGTATATACTTACATATATACTTATATATGTGCTTGGTAGAAAACGAAATTTACACTCCAGTGAATCTGACAGCAAACCACTGACGATCAATGATTTCTCGTTATTGATGGCAGCGCTGAAGTTAGTGACCTTGGTCGGACTCCCTATTGAAAACGAGAATATTTGCTAAAAAATAATGTTTCTTTTCGTTGTTAGGGACTATCGAAGTGTCACTTACAAATCACGCTGACATGTACATACATATACAACTGTATGTACTGTGGTTTTTCATCTTTTATTAATGATTTTCTGATGCGCGTGTGCTATATATTGCCCAATTTGGTTTCTAGGAGGGACAAAGTAAAACATATAAATAGCAAAGCGGCTCACATTTCTTTGGGGTCCTATAGCCGCTATATTAAGCTACCACACACACGTGCTCGCTTTCTGTTACAAGCTCATGTAACGAAAATAGCAATGATTAGCCACACACACACACGCAAACACATGCATACTGATATGCCTAACATATGTACACTTGTTTGAACGACAGCCGCATCCACACATTCCTGATTTAATTAAAAATTCCGGACAACGCATTTTTGGCACACAGTTTTCAAAGCGCCACTTATGTGCTCTATACGAGAATACACCCACATACATCCATGCGGGTGTTTGTTTAGTGTTACTCAACTTACACACAAAAACTAAGAGCACCAATGCTGGCTAGTACTTGTTGACCTAGCATAGTTTTTCGCCTGTCAAAGCATACTTTTCGGCAAATAATAATGGTTTGTTTTAGAAAAGTGAAAGCTCCGTAAATCCAGCACAAAATGAGTTAATGAAAAGCAAATTTTGACACTAAGTTGTTAATTAAAATTGCGAAAATTACACATGAACACACATACATTTATACATATGTACGTATATTTATTGCGTATTAAAAACAAAATTAATTTCGACTTAGCATTTGTTGGGTTGTGAAAGTATTAATACAGATTATCAGTGAATATTTGAAATAGAGATAAAGATACATTAGAAAATTTAATTAATATATTTACATGAACTATATGAAACCAAAAAACAAAAAAACAAAAAACCAAAAAAAAAAACACAATTTGATATTGTTTAGCATTTCTTTATCAATTTTTTGTTTTTATAAATTCACAATTTATAAGGAGATTCCTATAATCCATCACAAAGACACTTTTAATTTATTTTTAACGGATTTACTTTCATATTAATACGTATTATGGAAATTATGGCATTTGCGAAATTGCTTTTAAAATTTTTAATTACTATTTATATACCAGAGTAGAGCATTAAAATTGAAAATGCATTTGGCAATATGCATTGAAAGTATGATACAAAATAATGGTTAATGAGGATTACTGTAAAAGACAAACCGATTTAGTATAATTTTTGAGCTAGAAGATACATGATAACTAAATTCTATTGAGATGCCTCTTATACTGGATGATAAATAAGCATTCAACTTCAAAAATATCGGTATATGGAGTACAAAATTCTCGATAAAAGTTGGGGCGAACTGATGTCATTCATAGTCGGCTATAAGTGACTCTTCAAACCAATTTTGTTAATACATTGTACCCAGGCCACTATTACCTTTTAAGCTTTAAGCAATATCCCTAACTAACCACTATGTAGGTTTCAAATAATGTAACTAAATTTATAACAGATCATTTTACGAGTACAATAATGCCGTTACCATTAGAGAGAAAATTTAAAAAGAGTTCCATCATGATATCTAAATGTCTATTTAAGTTATTACGTCAGGCGCGCAAGCCAGTTTAAAAACAGACAGGGTTGCCAATTTTAACACTATATTCATTATTTTATATTAAAACACTCGCTAAGTAAACATAATTATTAATACTAATGGTAAGATGATGATACAGCCCTGAGAGTCGCCTAGACGTACCGCACTATATCCGAATCCGCAGTGCTAGTGATAAGAGGCATCATCCCAATAGATCTACTCGCAAAGAAAGAACACAACCATGGCTATTGAAGAAGCTCGGAATTTAAATATACATACACATGAGCACTGGCAGATCGGTAGATAAGGCAACGCAAAGGAAGATGGACCACCAAAATAATCAAAGATATAGAGATATGCCACAGTAGGAAACACAGAGATGTAAACACGGCTGCTCTTCGACCACATGTATTTCCAAAAATACCTGTACAATTTGAGATGAACCACTTGATGACTCTTTTTTAAGTTTCGCCGATGGAGAGATGTACGGAGAACATTAAAAAACAAACTTGGGCAGCTCAATACTCAATCAAGTAGAAGAACTGATAATCAGAGTAGAAAAATGTCAACAAAAAACCTTGTATATAGAACATGTAGTATACAATGGACGCAGACTCCCCGATACCGGAGAATTCAAATAAATAAAGGTGTGCTTGATTCTAGCTACAAAGCCGTAAGCATCCCTGTACACGGTGAGAATATAAACTGATTTGTAATAGGTTGACTTGTAATATGCTTGGAAAACGTGTGAGGGATCTTAAACCATCCATACGGCCTAAAAAATGATAATTTTCTCAATCAACTGAGATTATGCTTATTTTACAATATACCTTAATCTTTCATGATTTCATTATTTATTGTCATTGGATCACATGAAAAAATGTATCACCTATGAGACTAGATCATAAATAGACAAATATGAAAAAATGGTAAAATTTTACACGATTTATATTTTAGGTAATAAAGGAAAGAATATTACATCAGAAATTAAAAAACAAAATTATTTGACAAAAATATACTGTTTTACACTTTGTACTTTTTATACCCTTAACAGGGTATATTAGGCTTTCCAAGAGGAAGGAAACAACTGAGGTTATAAGGTGTAACCTGAACGACCAGAATCATGTGATTGTATGGAAAATTTTTCATTTGATGAGATATCGTCAAGGGATTTGGCACGGATTATTGCCTAAGGCAATGTTACAATTAGCTGGCATAATAACGGAACGGTCGGAACGAAATTTTTGTGTGAAGAACTTTTTCATTTGACGAGATACCTTTTTAAGAATTTTCGCGAGGTTTATTGTTCAAAGCAACGGTGCAACTTCGAAAGAAATTTTTTAGATCGATAAACTTGATCGATATAAAGCAATTTGTTTGTATTTGTGGAGAGTTTTGTAGATTCGTTGCAACCCATTTTAACGTTTTTCCTGCTATTCGTTATAATGAACTCTTGCAACAAGTTGTTACAGAGTATAATAATTTTCTTCACCTAATGGTTGTATGCATCACCTTAAACTAAGTGGGATAGTTATAGGGTTATGCATATATAAATGATCAGGATGACAAGTAAATTGAAATATTGAGTAAAAATAAAGATATCGTGATGAGACTTAATAAACATGTTCTTTGGAACCATAAGAAGTTTTATGAGATGAAGATGAGCATAATTGGACCACTGCCGCGCACTCAAAAGGCAACACATATAAAGTTCCATAATTAAGCCTTTAACTAAGATCCAGAACTCACATTTGGCACAACAAATCATATTAAGCACTTGTGATTTGAAAATCCTTCAGAACTGTACTGTACTGTACATATATTTTCAACCAATAAAGCTATACCACATTAAATTTTCGATGCCAATATTTTCAATCTTTCTTACGATAGTGCGAAAATATGTAGGTGAAGTCGGATTAACCCTGCCTGCTCTCTTTACAACGGTTTTCTTAAAACTACTGAAAGTGCGATAAACCAATAACTAAATGTACAGACACATCTGGACGAAGACAGGCGGTGTAATATACATATGTATATTATGGTGATTCAAAAAATTTTATCATTCATAATAATTTTTTTCATGGAGTTATGAAATTCATAAGAAATAAAAAATTTTCCCAAAAATAATCAAACTTTAACTGATAATATCTTTTAAACGGTTGGGTTTACGAAAAAATCATAGCGGACCTTTTTTGTAGAGCATTCAATTTCCTACAAAATCTAAGGAACACTATATTTTTCAAGTAGTTGAAAGCGAGATATTAATTTTTCTATCTGATAATAAGAAAAAATAGAAAACTGTATGAAGGAAGACCTTCCCGTTACAATTAAAAACTTATCTTTGGAGAGGCTTTCGTAGAGGTGTCTGTCTAGGAACCTATTTTTTTGTTTTTTTTTTTTTGAATCACCCTAATATATATATATATTAATTCCATCTTAACTATTTCATCATTAAGAAGATTGCCTAAGATCTTTAATTTTCATGATAATTGATATAACTGTCTGCAGTAAGTTTTATTGAGAATGTCAAACTTGAGTTAGAAATTTTTTTAATTTGAACTCTGATTAATATACTCATGTAAAACATTTTGAGGGCAAACAACATAAAAAACATTAAATAATCAACAACAATTACAAATCCGCCACACTCCATAGTTACATTTGTTGTTACGAAATGGAACTGTGTGGACTGGCCACGTGTGAGTAGAACATATTCACATTTTAATCGCCTTTATTTACATACTTTATTACCAATTTAATACAACAAATGGACATTATCCTCACACACAAGCATAAATTTCTATAAATCCGCCTACGAAAGGGGAAATTATATGTTTGGCACACATTTATACTGCCGGAAGAACAATGGAAACCAGCCAATTAAGGTAAATAACGAGCATGTTTTTCCTTAAAAATGCACGCCTTAACATATGTACATTACGAAAGTGTGGGTGTCAAACAATATCAGCCCTATTTCAAAAATAATTGTGGTGTTTCATTAAATATTTGATATTTCGACAAGCACGCGCTGCTAATGACCGGAAGTGGAAATGCTGACCACGAACAGCACTTCAAGTAAACCGCCAATAAATATTACTTATGAACGTTAATATGCTAATGGAGCTGGGTAGATAGTTTTCGAAAAATATAATAGTAGATTGAAACCCTTCGGAAACGAAAGATAAAATAACAATTATTAAGGGAAAAATAATTTAGGGGTCATCTGAGGTCGGAAGAAGAAAGTGGTTGAACTCTTACGCGTTAATATGGTTTGTCCTTATTTCCTAAAAAACTACGAGCTTTATGGATAATGAAAAATTATACTGTTATGTTTTAGGTACTAAAAATATTTATAACTTTTGCATACAAACTTTTTTCACTTTTTTTTTATTAACACACCTAGTGTAAAATTTTCAAAAAAAAAATCGATTTTTTTCATATTTCGATAGGTTTTACCTTTAAAAATAACATACTAAAATTTCAAATCGTTATCTGAAACAGTTTTTGAGCTACAGCCATTTAAAAGAGTAGCCGCACGGCAGTTATATAAATAGTTGCATTGGAAATCTAAACGCGTTTTTCTCGAAACAGCATTTTCCGAATTCGCTGCAGTGATTACTCAAAAACAAATGATCCGATCACTATAGATTTTTTTAAATGTTCTATATATAGTTCTCCGTACAATGACCTATCGATTTTTGATCTGATCGAAAAGTCGAATTTTAGCAGGCCAAAAACGACTAAATTTTTGGGTGAAATTCGACTATTTTTTTAAACGCCGCCATATTGTCAATTTTTGATTTTTTTTATCATAGGTCATTGTACAGACAATATAATCTAGTTTAACGAGAATTTTTGTTTAGATTTCATCCACGGAGAAGGCCGGAATCACTGCAGCAGTGAAGGACCTTTTTTTTCGCGCCGTTGGAGATCGACTATAACTTAAAAAATATTTAATTTTTTTCTTCAAAAATTTCACTGTATATTCTTTAAACATGTATAAATATATTCTTAAAATTTTGAAATAATTAATAAAGTGGTTTTTTTTAATAAAAATTCCCAAAAATCACCTTTTTTTTAGGCATTACACTAGGTGTGCCCCTTAAGCACAGTGTCAATGCAATTTAGACATGGAGAACCTTTCAGCAACGGACTTTTCCGTCTCCAATGGTGAAGGGGAGTATTGAGTTTGTCGCGATCATTTAAATATTTATTTGTTGCATAGGGATAATTCTGAGTGCTACAAAAATGATGGCAAAGTTAGTACAACCTGTCTGAGGTATTAGAAAGTCATTGTACCAAAAATTAATTTAACCCTTTATAATAAGCCAACTTATTGTAATTAAAATATTTGTATATATCATTTGCCACATAATTGTATGTTGTCCTACTTTCATCAATCACTCCCAAGTGCATATAAACACAATATGTTCGGGGATACCGTTCCCAATTACTTTTCTCATCAATGAGATTGCTTTGCTTTATTGAGAAAACTGTATACAACTGACACAACATGCATACACATGTATACCAGTATATGCTTACGTTACAAGCACAATAAAGCTGTTTTATTGTACAATGTAGCTAACAATAAAAATGCGCAATTGAAACTATTTGGTAGTAAAAGTGTTATAACTCGTCATAAAGAACTTATTATGATTAGTTTCTGACCCAGATTTTTATTTAGTAACATTGTAGTAAAGATTAGTAAGGTAAGTAGATCATCAGTAATAAAGGCACAATATGAGAAAGTTGATTCACATTGTACAATTAAAAGGAGCACAACTCGTGTGAAATAAAATAAATAAAATTTAAAAAATTAAAAAAAAAAAATCTTTAAAAATAAAACTAAAAAAATCTTTAAAAATAAAATTAAAAAAATCTTTAAAAATAAAATTAAAAATCTTTAAAAATAAACTACTTAAATATTAAATGCTTATCTCAAATGGGTTTTGAGTTATAGCCTTGTGAAATATAGTCGCATAAAAATTCAAAAATTTTTTGGTAGTTTTCAAAAATTGTCTATTTATTTGGCGGTTGCAGTTGGTGTGTCTCTTAAGAGTTTACATGGTTTTCGGATTTCAAGAAACCGATACGAAACTTTACAACACCTCTAGAATATTATCCTTAATTTTCAAGATGATCAGAGTAATACTTTCGTAGATATAGCCTTGGAGCGTTTTTCTGGAAACTGTATATTTAAATTTGGTTGGCAAGATTTCTCGAGAACTATTCAATCGATCTTTATAAAATGTTACATAGGTCTTTGAGATAAAATTCTGAAAGACTTAAACGAAGGATTTTTTTCGGTTACAATTATTTCAAAAAAAAAAATGTGGCGCAATTTTCATATTTTGTAAAAATGTCTGTCAAAAATCCAAATTTCAACTCTTGTTTTTCCTTCATCCAAATTTTCAAAGTTAAGGTTTCACTAAAACACGTATTTTTTCACTTTAGATGATCCTGTAAGGAGTTACCCTGCCAAAACGGATGCATCTTTTTCCGAGAGATCACCGGAAATGACGTCGCAATGCTCGAGTTTAAAATATGTTTTACCAAAATGTCAGAATTTCTTTGTTTGTATGTTTGTAACAATACAAGATTCTAATAAAATATTTAATTTTTTATATGAGAATTTTTTTTTTTTTAATATTGTTTTTTATCTAAAGAAAACCCACGTAACCCATTAAGTATAAAAATATATGGAAATATGATAATGTAGTTTGAGGTGAAGTAAGTTGAGGTAGGAATTTTTATTTCTAGCAAAAATCTATGCTCATCCACTGCCAGCAATTAGTACTATTGAATAAACATATTAAAATTTATGAAAAGATTTAGAGAAATAGGATCTCGAGTCTCGAAAAAATTTCATTGAAAAGCATAAAATATCTCCATTACCTCAATGTTATATATGCCCTTCAATTAACCGATATTGGTGTCCCTAAATACCCAATTTTTATTATTAACTTGATTATTGCAACTACTTTTCATGTTCGCAGTAATCCAATTAAAAGTATCAACAAAATCCATCAGACGATGTCAAGAAACAGAACATCGATGACTTTAACAGCCTACCAAAATAGCCGTTAAATAATTACAAACGCTCGATTTCGTCATTGCACATAAATTGTAAAATTTTATATTCAATTAACACACCATCGCTCAGACAACAGTCTCGTGTAATAAATTGTCGGCGTTCACCATAAAAGCTAACAAATTATTGCATTAAATTTTCACATTATGCAAATTGTCGGCCCTATTTCACTGTCGCAATCAATAAAGAGTTCACCACCAACATCGCCGACTAATTTCATGGTCAGTGATGTGCGAATAATTCAAGGCGAATAATTACCTCGATTATAGATAACAAATCGTTGTTCTCTTTTAAGTTTGCCATTTGTGGGCTGTAAACTCACACGACGCGACTTGGTGTGAAATATACGAGAGTACCTGCGTGTCTGAGTGGAGTCAGTGAGTACCAACACTTACATGCTGCTTTTATCTTATAGTTACTTGCATATATTATTGTATATACAGGGTATTATTATAGTGAATGTGGTTTTGTGTGGGGGCATACATTGGCAGGTAAATTTTGAAATTATAGTGTCTACGCACCTTATATATGTATACATATATGTTTTAGAAATGAGTATGTATTAGACAGTATGGCGTTAACTTTTCAGCTAAATGGGAGAGATGGCAGAGTGCTCGAACTATCACATTTACCGTACTAATTTAAATTAATGCGCATGTGGCTCTATTTTTTTTTATAACTTCAATACAGCTGCTTCTAATTTGAATTTATATCCGTTTCTTTACACTAAATCTGAATAAAGATTTAGTTCAATATATGGCGCTCCAATTGTTTGATTTTATATAGGCCCTTCCCATATACATACATACATATATATATATAGTCAATCAAAGGGAATCGTACATGAATGGATTTAACATCCTCGGAAGAATTCACGAAGCAGAAACTGCTTAAAAATGTTTAAATATCAGAAGTGATTGAGAAAAACATATATTTTGTGGAGGATCTGAAACCGAAAAATATAGAGATCGAAGTAGTGATATTGTTGGATCAGCTAGATGGCGCTGGTTGGGTGAAGAAGAGAATTAATTTTTTGAGAAAAAAGAACACTTCTAAGAGGCTTTGAAATCCAAATTTATTATCAAAACCCTTTTTTCTTCGATCATTACGGACAAATATATCTAAGCAGGTGGCGTGAAGTTTTCAGTTCGATCCGCCGTTTCGGAAAAATTTTCCCCTCCAACAGTGTTTTGAGAAAGAACAGTTTAAGGGGTTACATGGGATTACGGGTTTCAAACAACAACCTCTAGAATATTGTCCTAAATTTTCAAATTGCTCCGAGTAATAGTTTCGGAGATACAGCCTTGAGAACTTGTGTGCTTGAGGCTAGCTATGCTCATTGCGCCGTTTTTAAACGAGTTGTTCTCGAAATTGTGTTTTCGAAGTCAGTTGGCAAGATTTTACGCAACCGATCTTCATGAAGTTTAACACAGGTCTTGTAGATACAATTCTTAAAGACTTAGACAAAGGGTTTTTTTCGACAACAACTAATTCAAACAAAATTTCGCGAAATTTTCACTGCAATTCACTGGAATTCAATTTTCAGTTTTTTTTCCATCATCCCAGTTCTAAGTTAAGGTATTAACAAAACAAAAATTTCAGAATTTTTCTGTTAATGATGTATGTTTGTAACAAAAAAGTTCTAATAAAATATCTCTTTTTTTTATACGAGAAAAAAATTGTTGAAAAGATGCTGTTTTTCCCGAGGAAACTTATGTAACAGATTAAGAAAAATTTACACTTCAGAGAGGCTTTAAAAAATCTAAGTCGCTCGGACGAAATTTTCACAAATGTTTCTAGAAAATCGCGTTTAAAGCTTTGTTAATAAATTATACTGAGTAGAAAAAGACACAGACCAATATCATGTTCTTAGCGATAAGACTATTTGTCCAATCAATTTATTAGCAATTTCCCAAATATATATATGGGGTATTCCATACCAAATCAACCACTTTTGAACCCGGCCCCTTTAGATTTTGCTGAAACTTATCCATCCTTTTCTACCCTTTGAAAAATATTTTTGAGAATTTTTTCAAAATTTTTTTTACAACTTCAAAAAAGTTATGAATTTTACTATTTTTTGCTAAAAACTGGCTTTTTTATTTTCAAATAGCCATAACTTTTGTAGAAGTTAACTTTTGGGAACCTTTTTTTTTTTAATTTTTGTTTTTGAAAGCACTTTTCGAAAAAATACGCAAAAAAAATTTAACACGATCGACTATATAAAATAATCGGTCTTTTTAAAGTAAAATCGTAATTTTTTTTGAAGTTCGCCATTTTTTTTTTTTAAAAAAAACTTCAATTAATTTAAATAATTAATCGCGGAGTTTTTTTTTTTAAAAAAAAAAAAATTTAAAAAATTTTTTTCCGTAAACTTTATTTCTATCAGATAAAAGATATAATTTAACAATTTTATGATTTCACAGAAACAATACAAAAAATTATGTTTTTAATTACGGCAATATTCCTGAAAGATCTCTTCAAATTGACTTAGATTTTTTAACTAAAAAACTTGAAACCGGTTTGAACTAGCGTTTCGAAGATTTAACCCCAAATATTTTGGTAACTGGAAGTATACGGCAAATTTCGTTACTACATTCGCTTAAGCGTAGAAATAGAATTAAGAACTAGTTTTAAATTTTAAATTCCTTTAAATTTTCAACCACCAAGCGAAACAACCTGTACACAATCGTATTTCCAGGAGTAAGAGAAATAAGTTTGTTCCTTTTTTATGTAAGCACGCAAGTAAGCAAAAAGATAAATGGCTAATCGGCGGCACAAGTGAAGGCGTGCGGAACTAGGTGTGGCGCAAGACAGAAGCCGGAGCGCCTAAATAAATTACGCGCATAAATAAACAATAAAAACTGAAAAGGGTGAAGAAAGCGACGACGACGACGACAGCGGTATGTGACGGCGGTTCGAAACGCTTTAAAATTTCAAAGCAAATAAATAAAAGTGTAAAGTAATTCACGACGACGGAATTGAAATGTTAGGAGTGCGTCAAAAAGTGACGAAAGGGTTGCAAGTGCAGGAAGTACCATCGAAGCAAATAAGGAAGATGAAGATAAAATGAAATTAGGAAGAACTTTTGGGACAAAGTGAAGAACAAACAGCAAATCACAACAAGACGCATAGTATATAAAAAGGGTTAAGCGGTTACAGCGGGAGGTTGAAAAAAATGTTACAACGACCGTCGGTAAACAAAGGGGCAAAGCAAGAGTGCATTAAGGGAATTAACAGGTTGAGAAGTACATGATTGTGGACAAAATACTAAAACGACCACTTGTGAAGGTAAATTTAAGAAATGGTTTCATGCCATAAAGCAAAGACATATTGCGTCAACTTAAAGGTAAAATATGGAATATAAAAAAGGAGCTATTTATCTTGCTGAAGTTTAAATTAGGGTGATAAATTTGACTTAACGTTTTCCTAGTGTCAAAAATTCTTCAAGAAGAAACTTTGACAAACAACACTGAACACGTAATAAATCTGCTTTGGCGAATAACTCCGATATTAAATAGTTTCCCAATATGAATGAAGCAGTAAAGTTTAAGAAATTTTTTTTTTTTTTTTGTGAATTAATTATGCAAAAGCGAAATTATCGGAGAGGAATTACTGAGACAATTCCAGTGGAATTATTCCACGTCGGAGATGGTTCTGAGAATGAGAGTAATTAGGTAACGATCGGTCAGAATCTATAACCAGAAATAAATGTAGAAAAATGCGGAAGATCCCTAGATCTGAACCGATTCATCCGGATCATAGGAATATTTTACCATACAAGTACGTGAGCTGAGGTCATGGGCGGTCCACATTTCAAAGCATCGACAACCTCATAATGAGTCTAAGATGCACACAACGTAAGCTCGTATCTTTAAAGTATCCAGCGATCCCATATAGGTCGTATGAAAAAATTTCACACAAAAACTGAATAAAAAAGCGGGTAATTTCTTAGGCGCATTTGCTCTAAAAAGGTGTTTGATAGTTTAAACCTAGAGTCGTGCGGGTTTTACACCACTAGATGTTTCTGCTCGAATGTGAGAACAAATATAAAGTCGCTATGAGTCATTATGGCAACAAAAGGAGCTGGCTGAAGTTGAAGAATGAATAAGATCAAATGAAATCATACCTCTTAAGAGAGTTTGAGAGTTTAGAAATCTATATTTCCTTCAATTTATTATCGGTGAAACGCCTGGTTTCCGTCTGAAGAACAACAAAGCGTTGGGGGCCGATGGATAGCCGTCCGAGCTATTCAAATACGGCGGCGAAGAACTGATTTTAGAATATGGTCGGACGAACGCATGGCTGCCGATTGGAATTTAAGTGTGTTCTACCAATCAACAAAAAGGGAGACCACAATCTACCCCAACTATCATGGGATAAGCCTCCTAAACATCGCATATAAGGTTATATCGAGGGAATTGTGTGAAAAAACTGATTGGTCCTTATCAACCAAACATTTCGTCTATCTTGGAACCAGCGTAAACACCACCAATAATGTCAGCCTCGAAATCCAACGCAGAAAAACTTTTGTCAACTGGTGCTACTTTGGACTGAGAAGGCAATTGGAATTAAAGTCCTCTCTCGACGAACAAAGGCCAAACTCTACAAATCACTCAGCATCCAAGACCTACTACTCGTATATGGTAAGGAGGGGCATCTGTTGACTCGGCGTTATGAGTTTTCGAGAGAAAGGTTCTGCGGATGATTTATGGTACTTTGCGCATTGGCAACGGCAAGTATCGCAGTCGATGGAACGGTGAGCTCTACGAGATGTACAACGTACATTGACATATTTCAACGAATTAAAAGACAGCGGCTACGCTGGCCAGGTCATATCGTCTAAATGGTTGAAAACATTCGAGCTCTGAGAGTATTCTACATAGTACCTGCTGGGCGAAGCAGAAGAAGAGGAAGGCCTCAACTACGTTAGAAAGACTAGGTGGAAAAGAACTTGGCTACACTTAGAATCTTCAATTGGCGGCAAACAGCGAAAAGGAAAAACAGCTGGCGTGTTGTTGTAAACTCGGCCGTTACTGCGTAAGCGGTGCCTACGCCAATAAAGAAGAACTGATTTAGCATTTTAAAAGTCACTTCTTGTTCTTCTTGTGGCTCATTACGATATGGAGGCATGTGCTGTACTTTTCATTTCTTTCACAAAGAAGACTACAACCACTGATATTTTTTCCGAATTGAACATGAAATCTATCCTATCATCATCAGTTAGGATACCAACAACAGTTGAACGAACTCAATTTAGTATCTCGTTATGAACTCGAGGAGTTCTTTAAGGTTGCACGGAAAACATTTTCTGCCGCTACTAAAGCAAACAGCTAGGTCCGAGCCGATCCCACAAACGCTCAACTAAATCTACACTGAAAACATAGAAAATACATCATCCGTAGGCATTTCGATTATTTGGTCTAGTTATTCGCAAATGTTTCCGTTTTCTGCTTAAAATTCTGCACACTTCGTCACATATTTGCAACAATTAGTTCACGCCCCATGTGCTTTCTATTCACACAGTGTATCGAAATAGCTAAAATAATAAGATACTATTGGATGGAAATATACTAATTTCCATGAGGGAGAAACAGTTACCAAAATAGCTATGCCATAATGATATAACGCAGCGATTTCCAAAAATTTGCTTCCGCCTCGACGGTTGCAAATGATTTTCCACAAGCGAAAACATTAATTTTGCCCACGCACGCCCGCGCTCAGCAGGCCGCAAAATGTTGCGGCAAATTGCATTAACGCCGTTAGAGATACCATATACAGCTATTTTGCGTAGCGACAACAACTTATGCAATAACACACTGACCGACAACAATAAAAACGGTCATTTAGAGACATTTATTTGACTATGCAACAGCACAACCACACACACGCATACAGCTAGAGGCAAATATAGTATGGACGCGAATATGTGGCAGAATATGCTGTGCTGTAGTGCACGCCTATAGTGATTGCATAAGCGTGCGAATGCCGGTGGCTTTTCAGTGCTTACTATATTAATAAGCGTTTAAAATACGCACGCACGCACAGCCACACAGACACCAACGCATGTCCACAAAGGCACGCGAATGCGGCAGCAACATTAGGCAGATTAAAATGTGCCAACCAAATGGGCTGGCAATCTGAATAAAAGTCAACACAACAACAATGCAGCCAACTAAGATCAGCTTGGCTAGCATAGTGACAACAACAGGTTGGGCGCCCTTTATGACATCGGGCGGTCACAGTGGGCAGTAATAGCAATGGCTTGCGTAAAACTAATAGTCAATGCTTACGCACGGCAATATTTAATATAACCACAAATGTGCTAAAGATAATAATGCCGCATAGTCGCCGAATGAATAGCGAATAGAATACACGTAGCTAAGCAGCCGTGCGCCGACACGCACACACAGATGTACTAGGCCTGACTGAATTGACTGACTACAGGCAAATGAATATGAAATGAAAAGGGAGGCAAACACGGGAAATAGATTTGACTAGTGAATGTAAATGGAAGTTATACACTAGGGTGAGCCAAAAAACTAATATGAGGTATTTTTAGTTTAAATAAACAAAAATAGCATTTTTAGCTTAATTTTAAATAGTCTCGGTTGGCATTAAAAGTTTTTTATATAAATGACACGGAAAAACTGCGTTTTCAGCAAATGCTGGAATTCTTTTCTTGTCGGTGTATATAATACTTTTCTCATAAGTTTCTATCACACTAAGAGAATCTGAGTTCTTAAAAGAACAAGTATCTGAACACTCAGATATCCTCACACACTTTGACTTCATAACGCATCACTTGGATCATGGAGTCGCCAAACCGAGCTCTGACGGTTCCTTTTCTTTCCCCATATACCGATAAGAAAGTTGTGGGTGGGACGAAGCCATTGGAAGAGAAGGCTGTTTACGAATGGGTCAGAGCTTAGAGGAAGGTTGGTGGAGGGGTTTACTGTTAAGAGCTCAACTCCAGCTTCAGACTTCCTAACTGATGTGTAGAGTCTTCGAAGCCGAGGTTGCAGCTATTAAAGTAACAATAGACTCGCTGCTTCGTAGTGCAGCCTCCTTAAGAGAAATTACCATTCACTCAGAAAGCGGAACAGCGATACAAGCCTTGAACTTTTAGAGTGAATTAAGGCTTGGTCGAGGAGTGCCTAACCTCGCTATCAATAGCATTGAGTGTCTTTGTGATAAGACTGGTATGGCTTCCGGGCCTTACCAAAATTGCAGGAAATTGCAAAGCTGATGAGCTAACAAGGAAATGCAAACTAGAAACGCTATGAGTAGAATGAGAACGAGTCGGTGCTCGAGTATTCTTTTATGTTATACTACTAGATCGCTAGACTTCGCGGAAATAAGTGATGGACCAGCATCGGTACATGCGCTGTCGCAAATTTCTTTTGTCCAAGATCGACCGCAAGAGACGTAGTGATCTGTTTGACCTCAGTAAGGTTAGCCGCTCCTAGTTGTGGGGCTTTTCACAGGTCATTGCCCTATTGGCGTCCATGCTGTAAAGTTAGGGATCTTACTAGACGCCATCTGCAGAAGCTGTATGGAAGAAGATAAGGGTAAAGTAAGTCATTTTTTTCCTCTTGACTAGCCCGCGGGATTTTTTCACTTGAGAACGAATACTTTCAGTGATTCCACGAAGCGTGCGGGAATGGAATTTACTGTGTAAATTTGTATTGGCTACTAAGCATTTTGCTAATTTATAAGTTCGAATAGCCGGAGTTCTACTTTTCTATAGCTTCACGAAGGACTACTTATGTCAGTTCACGTATGATCTTTGTTCAGCCATCTAAACCTAACCTAACTTAGGTTCAACTTAACCTATAAATTTGATATATTACCTTTATGACTCACCCTATTTACTCGCAGTATGCACATATACATTTATACCGCCTAATATATACATATCTATATGTGTGCCTTCGTAGTAACTCAATTTTCTTATATTTTTCGGCCATATGTGCCGCATCTCTGCTTTAATAAATAATAAAGAGGTAATAAAAGGACAAACCCCTGCGCACATACATACATACATATATTTATGTAGTCATGAACACATGTACTTACAACATATTATCTGTTTGTGCCATTTAAAATACTCCCTGCGGTTTAGTCCATATCACGCACACATTGCTCATACAAAACACACACACACACGCCGCATACATTCTCAACCTTTCATCAACTTTTTCAGGCGCCGCAATCTATGGCGGTGAAAAATCAAAAGCAAAAAACAACAGGACAGGGAAACAAGTAGTCCCAACACATATCCACATGCGTACTGTATATATTTTGCCAGCTGTCAGCAGAAATAAAATGTGATGTGATGTTAACGAAAATTCCGTAAAAAAAGCAAAGCGAAATATATGACAAAAATTCATGGCACAAGAGAATATGAAAAGCGCCAGCAGAGCAATCAGTTAGACCGGCTGACAAGCGGAAAACCTAGCCAGGCATGTAGACGGACAGCACAACAGTGGAGACATAGGCATGCCGAAAATTGGTGTTTAGCAACTTTGGTGGCAAACTGCAAACTGTGCTGATAGCCACAGTGGAGGCGTGGAGTAGCCATTAAACCTATGTATGTAGATCTGGGTATATACATAAGTGTAATTTATATATATGCAAATACATGTGTGCGTATATTTAGCATATTTTTGAATGCGCAGTGTAGCATTTCGTTTGATTTTGAGTTAAATTTTAAATATGGAGTTGTCTTGTATATATGGCTACACAAGTAAAAGCTTTTTTCATTTTTGGAAGTGGAAAGCTCTACGACTTGACTTTCCACTAGTAGATACAAAACTATTTACTTACGAGCAGTTAGTAAAATCCTTATAAAGTAAAAATTTTCATAAAATACGAATAGCTACCATACCAGCACTGATTCTAAGATATAAAATAAAAAAAAAAAAAATAAAAAAAAAATATATAAAATATTTTGAAGTAGAAAAATGCACTTTTAAAGCACAACGAACCTTTTCTAAGCTATTGTTGCATGATAAACAATTATTTGACACATCAATATCTGATTAGACAATCATACATAACCGATAAAATGTAACGATCTCCTTGAGTCACTCGAAAGGGATCTGTAGCTTAGATAAATTTATAAATAAAATTTAAAATAATATTCATGAAATTATAGAATATTTTATAGCAGAACCAGTAATCATTACTTATTTATAGAGGTTGAACAAAACACATCAGCCGTAAGAAAAGGAAAGGAGGATAGGTAGTGAAGAGTGTCGCCAGAACTAAGCGAGTTCACTTCTACTGAATGCAAATCAGAAAGGCATCGGAGGCAATGAGATAGTGATCAGATTACCAAGATTGATTGGAATAATCGCTGGTCACAGCCTGCTGGCGGCACACGACCGCCATGGTATCAGACACTGAAAGAGTATGTTAAAATTCGCGTCAAATTACCCTCAAGGATGACTGTTCCTCATGAACTTCATAACACACCTTTCTCTGATATCGTAAATAAACAAAACTGGTCTCTGCGTGGCCCATTAACCCATCATACTATACTAATCAAACCTAAGCTAAACAAAAAATATTACAAGTTTGCTTCCTCAGTAGGAAAACTTCTGTTAAAGTTGTCTAAAATCTATCACTTCAAAGCCATAGGGGATAGACATTCGTGATTTAGTTAATTTTTATTGAATGTAGAAATATTTTTTAAGACTGACTATAGTAAAATTTTTCTACCCAATATGGTAAGCACTGATTCAAACTCAATCGCTCTAACGATATTAGCACAAATTCTAGTGAAAATGAGTAATCATTAAAGCTTTTTGATTAGTGGATCTTGTTTCTACGTTTAGGTCAGTAGGTAGACCTTACTTATAAACCTGATATGTATATAGGTATTACATTCAAAAAGTGAAAAAAGTACTATTAGCGTCTCAATTGCTTCAAGATTGAGCAGAAAATATTCGATAAAGAATCTATCTTTATTAAGGGGTTATATACATAAGAATTTTCAAAAAAATAAAATTTTTTTATTTCATTTTCTTCAAGTACATAAATTTAATAATACACACACAAAATTTCATATCACTCCTGTTAATATTTTCGAAGTTACTCGCAAATTTGAAAATGTATGTAAGAGTGCTTGGAAGTAAAAGGCCAAACTTTAAAGGGGTATTTCTTTAACTGGTATTTTCAACGCCGGTGACGGACATTACACGAAAACGACTAAATG
Source organism: Bactrocera correcta (assembly GCA_027475135.1). Classification (NCBI taxonomy): domain Eukaryota; kingdom Metazoa; phylum Arthropoda; class Insecta; order Diptera; family Tephritidae; genus Bactrocera; species Bactrocera correcta. The sequence continues at coordinate 25,876,164 of CM050323.1, read as the reverse complement.
AGCTTCTCAAATTCATTTTTTTAGTAATGAAATGAAGATTTTTTCTCACCAACAGCTCTTTTTATTTTTATTAACAATTTAAAGACGAAATTTTGTCCAAGAAGGGATTTTTCAGTCAACCGCCAATCTATCCAAAAAAAAATTTATTTTGCTTAGTTCTTCGATTAATTACTAGATTTAATATTAATTTAACGAAAACTGTTTTGTTTTTAATTTCAGAGGATCCAGTTCAGAGATATAATGGTCACCGCGAAACGTCTTTATTGAAAGGAGATCCCGAGTATCAGCTTTAGTTCATTTCCAAATACATATTTTTCGTATACTAAGATTTAAAATACAGCTTAAAGATACCATAATATGTGCACACATTTTTGCATCAATAAATTTAAAAGTTTTCTCAGAAAAAATTTTGGAATATTTTTATATAACCGCTTAAGGGGGAGCCTACTTTAGAGGCTTCAAAAAATCTATATTTTTAAGGATTTTTTGGAAAGGAAAGAAATGTCTGATTAAAATGAAACTATGAGGAAGTATTCTTATATATTTAAAGAATTTTCTTAAATTTTTTTATTATTATACATTAGATATTCTTCATGTTTGAAGAAATTTACGAAGGCGCCTCGAGTGTGCAATTTCTTTATGGCGGGCAAAATGCAGGTCGCAATTTTCAGCTGAGACGAAAAAACCAAAGGAAATTTTTAATTCTCAATATTGTAATTCCTAGGTGAACCAAGAAAATTCAACAAAAAGTGAAAAATTCAAAAATTTTTCGCAGATTAAAAAAAATACATTTAAAAACAAAAAATTTACTTTAAATCTTTTAAAAACCGGATTAATGTTAACTTTCTTAAGGTATTTTAGGTTCACCTAGAAGCGAATTTAATTTCAAAATAAAAGCATTTTGATTCGTTTCGATAGGACGTTTACTTTTTTCCTATCTTGCCCGCCAATTCAGTAAAATCGTAAAATAAAAAACCGAGAAATCGCCCGTTAAAGTTTTCGCTTTCTGCTCAATCGCTCAGATATCTGCCAGACGCTCAGTCACTATTTTTCTTCTAGCTTCGAAAATATTTCGAATTTCCATTTATAACTTTGGGGACATATTGTTAGATACTTTCTAAAGAGATTTAAGCAAAAAAAAAATCCATTTTTTTAAGCTTCTAAAGTAGGCTCCCCCCTTAAGCTCGCTACTCTCGATTCGAAGTGAGAGCGGTTCATAGAAAAATTTGATAAAAAAAATAAATTAGATTAAAAGAGTATTATTGAAATCAGTCATAATAATTTGAAAGTAAAAAATATTATTTTAAACAAGATTTTAGACACAAATTATAAATTTTTTTTTTTCATTAATAACTATTATAATATTTGTTAAATTAATAAATTGATGAAACAAATTCTTTACATTTGATTTATGTACTTTTTACATAAAAATTTTTAAATTGAACACTGTATTTAATAAAATAATATAATTTATAACATAATAAAACATATAATAAATAATCTCTATAAAATTTGAATATTTTTTGTGAGGGGGCAAAATAAAAATATTTTAGTAATAAAAATTTAATCTGACACACATATATTTGTTTGTCATTTTATACTCCTAAGCATTCAAACTACCTGAGACTAATACTACTGGAAAGTCTTGCCACCCAAAACATAAATTTCGCGAATATTAAATATATTAAAATCTTCTGGCTTATAATGATTTAGCAACTCTTCTTAATGAATTTAAAAAATAAAAAAATAAAACAAGTACAAACAAAACTATTTTTAGACACAAAATTCCAAATTAGTCAACTGGCTTTTGCAACACCTATACAGTCAGAAAACTTAGTAAATAATTGAATTTTTTATACACTTTTCTATTGAAATCGTGACCGGAAACGGAATCACTCAACATTGAAGTAAATCACAGTTGGAAACTTCGCAAATAAGAAACAAAATGAAAATTAGTATGCAAATTATCAAATTAATATTGCTTTCTACGAAATCTTATCTATATAAACGCCGACTACAGCCATTTCTCAGAAAATCTTTCACTTTGAACTTTTCCACTTAACTTAATAGGCAATAAAACTAAAAGTAGAACAAAAATTATGCGCGGCCTCTCAAACTCAGCCAAACCCAACAGTGTATATGTGTTAAATACTGTTAGAGTGGAAAATTCGAAAATCAGCAAAGGCAATCGTAGGCTTAGCGCAGCCGAGCTGATGTATTTAAAGGCGATGCGTGCGCGTGAAAGTAAAGGCCGCCTGTGCAAAGAGTTATGCGCAAATAACACGCGCGTGCCCACATAACACACACACACACCAGCGTACATGCACTACAACATAGCTGTTATATAGTGAGCTGTGCCGTCACCTTGGCGTATACGTAGCATTTGCTTTGCACAGTGTATACAATGTATGGCACATTGTTACGTATACGACATGGTGACCCAAAATTAAATCCATGGTGCTAGTAAAGTGTTGTTGCTGCAGCAGCACAGCACCTATTTGGGTGTGTACACATATATAATGGGCTTTTAAACTACATAAAGATATGTGTTTGTGTGTGTGTGGGTGTGTGTAGGTGAATGTTATCGCATAACATGAGCATTAGGAGCGTGCGTGAAAAAAGGTTGCCATTTCACGAAAATGAATTTTAGGCACGCACAGCTCGCCATTACACTATTACAACTAAAATACTATGCGGAATGTATATTTTTATAAGCTTACAAAATTAATGGAAAACACAGTGCTTGCCGCTGGCCTATCATTATCTACACTTTCTACACTTTGCTTTTGGGTGAAGTTATGTAATGTGAAAGGCATGCGTTTATGCTAAGTCCGCATACAGCAAATTACGAAAACAAAAGGGTGGTGAGATTTATTTCTTATGAGAGGTAAGCAGCATTAAGCCACAAGAAAGCAATGGCAGAGAGAGAAAGAAAAAATGTATGAGGCATATTTGCAGACACATATTCATACACATATTGGTAATGAAAGCTTTGGTAACTGAACTTTGTTGTTATGTACTCGCATAGTAGTTTAGATATTTATTATGCAGATAATTGAGGGCGTGTGATACTTACACTGTTTCTGCTTCAACTACCTCACTCACTCGTCTTGTTAGAGCGCACATTATAATATTTAATGGGCGTGTGCTTTGTGTTCCGGTATACACTACACATAGCATTAGCAACGCCAGTAGTTCAATGAACTGTCGACCACTTAGTTAAGTACTTCATATAGTACACTTGATGTGCAGTGTTAAGGTCATTGTCTGTATTTATACTTTCTTGATAAATATTGACGCGTGCACTCCATTATTGATTAACGCAAGTGTCATTTGTGCCAAGCACATATGTTAATGATAATAAATAAATTAATAATAATGAAATAATAAAACTAGTTTCCTTTAAAATATTACATTTTTTTTCTAAACAATTTACTGTTAACTTTTGCAATCGAAAGTTCACCATTTTCGAGTCGGTCCACTTGGGTCAATTTCTATAAATCTACATAGAAACGTAAGTACTTTTTTAGGAAGTCTTATTGAGTTTGAGAACTAATCATTTTGTTTTTTTTTTTTTTAATGTCACGCGCTTCGAACATCACCATCACCAATGTTCTATAAATCTACATAGAAACGTAAGTACTTTTTTAGGAAGTCTTATTGAGTTTGAGAACTAATCATTTTATTTTTTTTTTTTTAATTTCACGCCCTTAGAACATCACCATCACCGATTTGCACACAGAAAATTTTATATCGTTTTGGTGTATACACGCAAATTTAAAAAGGGTATCAGAAGTAGAAGTAGAAGGTTTTCTCAAAATGGTGTCTTCAAATTCGGTGACCAACATTACTCCAAAACGGTTAAACCAGCTTCTTAACTATATTTTTAGTACTTGAACGGAGATTTTTTCTCTCAACAATAAATATTTTTTTACAAACAACTTAAGTCCGACATTTTGATCAAAAATCTATTATTGTTTTGGTTTTTTTAAATACCGCCATTTCGTCAAGAAATTTCATTTTGCTTTTTCCTTTGATTTGCTTTGCTAGATTTAACATTACTTTAACAAAAACTGTTTGGATTTTTAATTTCAGGGGATGCCGTTCAGATATATAGTGGTCACCACGAAACGCCTTTTTTGAGAGGAGCTTCCGGAGATCTGCCGTATTTCCTTTCCAAATAAATATTTTACTAATATTTAGTCTTAAATTCTAACAAACTAACCTTCTTATTGTATATAACCCCTTAAAATATATGATTTTAGTGCATACTACACATTTCCAATTAACAAGATTATTGCAAACATAGACTTAAATAGAAAAAAAAAAAACGAATATAGTACTATTAGGCCTCAAAAGCACCTTGTCGATTTAATGGAATCTCTCGCATCAACACTTACAAGTATTAAGAATCACAATGAACCAGCGTTCTTAGCAATCCTACTGTAATTGGTATATGCCTTTGTCATAGATGATATATATATTTTTCAAGCTAACCCAGAACTTCTCAAAGCTTGCAAAACAACTATTTATTAAACGATTTTTCCATTTTCAAATAGATTATTACTTGCTAAAATCAATTAATTTTCACAACGAATTTTTGAGCGCCACCATTTTTCTGTTTTACAGTCAGGGTAAATCAAAACTGAATAGTATTTGGTTGTGATACACAACGCAAATACTTTCTGGGACCGATATATTGATAAATTTATGACAGATCAATTGAAAAGTCGCTAGTCTGGCACATACGAGGTGTGTTCAAAAAGTATCGCGAATTTTGTGTTTTTTTTCAAAAATTATTTATTTATTCATGAATATCTATTTTGTCCCCTTATTAGATATTATACCAAAGCCAATTTTTGTTCTCCCACAAATCCGGGCGTTTCTGGCGGATTGCTTCGCGCAAATTGCGCATAACTTTCAGGTAATATTCCTTATTGACCGTTCTTCCCCGTGGCAAGAACTCATGATGCACCACGCCCCTGCAATCGAAGAAAACTGTCAGTTACGATTCGCGAAACTTTTTGAACACACCTCGTAGATGTCGCTTCTCCAATTAAATCCTTATGATTTTTAGCTAATCCTTAAGAAGCATGTATAAATTTTTTTTGTTATAAAATTTTGATTGAAGCCACTTTTATTACTGTGAAAAAATGGATAAAAATCAATTTGGCGTGTTGATAAAATATTGCTTTTTAAAGCGACAAAGTACAGTTGAAACAAAAACTTGGCTTTATGAGGAGTTACCAGTCATTGTACCGGGAAAAGCAACCATCAAGTATGGGTATGCAAAGTTTAGACATTGTGAAATTACCACCGAAGACGACTCGAAAGAGTGTGTTACCGACGAAAACCCCAAAAATTTTTTTGGATGACCGCAAAGTGAAGTTGTTCAAGTTAGAGTCTGAAGATAGCAACTGAATGTCTAGATTACATCATTCATGATTGGGTGGATATAAGAAAGCTCTGGACAAAGTGGGTGCCGAGCTCACTTTTAACCGTATACATGGATGATTTGATGATTCGAAGCAGTGTATGAAGATGTTCAAGCGTAATAAACACAAATTTTTGCGTCGGCATGAGACAATGGATAAAACATGGCTACATCATTTCACTCCAAGTCCAATCAACAGTCATCCGGGTGGACTGTTGCGTTTGCATATCTCCACCCGTTTACGCCAATTTTCGATGACCAGTGTCAACATTTCGGCTGGAATATGCTACGCTAGGAGCTACTATGTCGACGAAAGTTACCTTCGAGCTTATCAAGCGTTCCTGGTTGCTTGGCCTAAACCCTTAATTCAACGCATACCCAGAAGAAATAATCTAAAGGAGTTAAATCGCATATTCTTGGGTAATTTTGCACAATCAACGAATCTTTACAAGCAATTTTTCTACGTTTAGACGTGAAACATGTAGCGGCGTACCCTTTTGTTGGAAACACAGAGCAACTGTGTCGATTTAAACATTTTTCGGGTAAAAAAGTTTATAAACAATCTTATACGAATGCAGAGCGAAATTCAACGACACAATTCGCCATGTTGTCATTGGAAACAGACCCAACTGTGAAGAACGACGTTAAACCGACTGATTCGGATGGGCCTCAATATAGGCATGAACGGCATATTTCCTTCACTATGGACTTTTCTTTGATGGTAAGGTACACACTATCATGACATTCAACTCTAGAGTTGAGCTGCTTAGTCGAAGAGACCGAAATTCAAATCATCCTCTTTCTCTTACTCCGACCCCTTCTTTTTGGCTTCTTCCTTCTTTTCGCCAGCAGCGCCAATACCATCAGCTAGAGCAGAGGCAGTAGCAGCGAGAACAAATTTGCTAAGGTCCTTAATGGACTTTATAATGGTAGCAGCTTCTCTGAAGTCTACTTCGGAGGCAGCAGCAATAGCCAATAGATTCTTGAAACCATTAGCAACACTGTGTGGTGCCAGAAAAATAGTTGGGTAACCAATCTGTAATGATACTGCGGTCAAATTGGCTACACCAGCTTGTAATTTTACATGCAGATCTTCGGGCTTGATGTCCAAGATCTTAGATGAGAAAATTGATTCAGAGACATAAACTATTTGTAATCATGATTTCGAATAATGAAAATCATACTTTCACTGAAATCTTACTGAATACACTATTTTTTTCATAAATGCGCCACAAGCTGTCGAAATCACGTCATACCTATTGGTAGAGGCTGTATACTCATATCGATACACAAATATATCAGACAAATTTTTTTATTTCTCTTTTTTTTAATAAAAAAAAATGTTTTTTTCGGCAGCACTTATTTAAAGTGCAAAACCAATTAACTTACGGCTGCAGAAGTTAATAATTTTTCAAGTATTTTTTTTGTTTACAATTTTTTTTTAAGTTGGGCGTTGTTTAATCAATGAATAACTGATTTCTATTAAAGCCGAGTAAGAGCTTTTAATTAATAAATGTTAAAAATGATTGAATCACAGAAATGTTTAACGAATTCTTTTTGTGTTTTCTCTAGTAAATTTTGCATGGCTTATTTTTAATTAATTTGTGCAAACACACGTATTTATATAACTACACTTTTGCTTTCGCTGAATTGCTTCATTTTCACTCTATAAAAATTTCGAAAATTTTTCACTACTGCTTTCAGCCAGCGCTGTAGCAGCGTTGAGCTGGCGATGTATCGCAAATTATAATTTATAATCTCTTAAGCTGCCACCAGCATAATTTTCAGCCACAGCACGCATTTGCACTAATGCAATTTTATATGTTTGTTTATTTTCTTTTGCTGTGCACTATTTTTTTCGTTTTCAGTTAACCTGCAGCGTTGGGACGCGGCCTGACCTTACACGCTTAATACCACTTATGCAAGTATATATAATATTATAAAGTAACAGTTTTTTGTAACTGAGCACACGCGCGGCCACTCATGGGCTTATGTAAGTGTTGGCGTTGTATGTTTGTGGGAGTGTGGGTAAAAAGTTAGGGCAGCGCATGCAAGCTCTCGGGCCTGCTGGGATATTTCAGCCAACAGCTTTCACTTTTTCTAGTGTTTATAGCGTGTTTTTGTTGTTGTTTTTCACTTTAATCGTCAACACGCCCACATGCCACAACATAGTTTTAAGTGCAGCGCGCGTGTTAAATTGTTGTTGTAGTCATTACTTAGTTTATATATAGGACTGTTGTTGTAAGCTGCACTTTTCTGTGCCCTGTTTACCCGCAATTATGGTGTTGTTGCTTGCTTTTTGCCGCCTACACATTTACATTGTTTTTCCAATTTAGTTTTCTGTTGGTTTTTGTATTTTTACGCTTTAAGTTTTTTGCGAAAGTTTTCCACATCTCCTTTGCTGCCTTAACATCTATTTTTGCTCTCAGATCCTTTGCGCGTCCTATGTCTACAAGCCGCTTCAATTTGTTGGTCCTTCCTGTGACTACGAAAAACTTTTACATTAATTGAAACGTACACAAGACTCGCTTTTTAGCTTAGCTCACCGCTCTCCGTAATTTTCTGTGCACTTTTTTCTGATTTTTATTTTTCTTTTTGCAATTTTTAATTTTCGTAACATTTTCTTATACGCCTGTGCCGCCTTTAAGCATTAAAGTTTCGCTGTTAGGCGAGAGAGTAATTTGAAGTCTTTCGCAGGAGTCAGAAGAGCGCGAAAAAGCTATATAAATTTCGAACAGCAAACCTTACGATTGCTAGCTTGCCTTCTTTCACTTAATTTTTGCCAAAAATATGTTGAAAATATATATAATATTTATACTCCTGGATTGAAAAATAACTGCCATTAAAAGAAAAATCGCCAAAATAGAATTTTTTGCTCGCTTGTAGCCTGAGTTCGTAACGGCAGCGCTCTTTAAGTGTGGCCATGCGCTGTAACGCCGCTAAAGCATTCCACTCCATTAACTTGCTGAGTTCTTGCAACTTCAACTTTAAACTTTTCGCTAGCCACCTTGAATGGTTTGGTGTGCGCGCAGCAGCGTTTCCGACACACTCACTGATTGCATACTTATAGTTTTATTAGTTTTATAGGCTTGCTACTAACCTAAATCGCTGGCTTGAGTGCTTCTTCCAAAGTTATTTGCAACTAAATACTATACAGTTTCTATAAACCCACAGCTAGACAGTTATCTGCGCATACACTTTTTCTATTATTATATCCTAGTTTTATTTTTTTGGTTTTTTAACTTTACTCCTGAATAACTGTGGCATGTGGCACGCTTAAAAGTTTTTAAAACCAGGCCAAGCAAATTGCCTGCCGCAATCAGGCAAACTAAACGTAAGCGAAAAAAGTTTAAAACAAATTATTTTACTTTAAATTATATTTATTTCGTTTTGAATTTCGCTTTTGAAACGCTTGCAATCACAATGAATTTTGTCCACATATGTGTATGAACATGTATGTATAGTTTTATCTTAATAGCAATAATAATATATATAATATTATAGTGCTCTGGAGACAACGATGTACATTTTTTTTTTTTTTTCAATTAATAGCAATAGCAGTGTGGTCTTAAGACAGAACTAGGAGCGGATTCTTTATCGAAAAATTATATACTACACTGAATAGTTCTAAAGTATGTAGGAGGTCTTCAGATATAGAAAACTTAAGGGGGTATTCTAGTCTAGAAGCATAAATTTCAGGTAATTTTTAAGGTGTTGTAAAAAAGGCAATTAATATGTTTACTATCCATTTTTTTTTTACTAATTATTTATTAATTTTTGAAGAGTAGAGAAAAAAAAGAAAAACTAAAAAAAAATTAAAAACCAAAAAAAGTAAAAAATTTCAAAAATTATGAGCTGATGAAGTGGGGGGGTCTCTAAAAATTTCCACGTGACTATACCCATGATTTCGACCCTCCTAGTTATCTGAAATCAAAAAGAAAAAAAGATTATTAATCTAGAATAATGTCACACTGGCCGTAACTACGGAAAAGTGGAAAAAAAAATTTCACAAAATAGCGACTGCCTAAAAAACAAGTTTTTTGAATCACTTTTTCTGGCTATTTAGAATTTTTTAAAAATAATAAAAATAAAAATTTGGGAATGGGGCTAGTTCCAACCATAGACAAGCCTATAAAAAGACTCTATAAAAATTTCAAGTAAATCGGTCCAGTAAAACCTGAGGAATCGTGGGCGTCGTTCCGAAAAAGTCAGTTTTGAGAAAAAGGCATTTAAAGTTTCGCCTTCCGGCCGAACCAGTTTGGACGCCGGGTCAGAAAAATGTCTATATCTCCGAAAATAGTTTGAGTTTTGAAAAATCCTCTTGTACACATATTTTTGAATAGTTAAACTTTTAAAATAAAAAACAAAATGTCGATTTTTTTTTTAATTTCTAGACTAGAATACCTCCTTAATATTTTCAAATGGCTATGATGACAATTTCGTGAAAACGCAGAAATGCGAGCATCGAACGGAAAGCAGAAATGCAGAGCAACCCATGTACACTTCGCTTGAATAGCTTGCGAAGCTTCATAAATAATTGACTGAGCTGGATAAGACTTTTGGAAACAACTCGTAACGACGGAATACGAATACAGTAATTATAATTATATACTGAACAGGGTATAATGAGTTTGCCGCGATGTTCGTAACACCCAGAAAGAAATAGCAGAGACCCTATGAAATATATAGTTAAATGGTCAACGTGGCGAGCTGAGCCGATCTAGCTCTGTACAACTATCTGTCTGTCCGTCTGTATAAATACGAACTGGTCGCTCATTTTTGAAACTTTGCATACATTCTTTCCTTCCCAAAGAGCTGCTCATTTAGCGCAACCCGTTACTAGATCGATCGGGATCTATTTCTTGTAAGGAATTTTTTATATTTGTGAAAGATAATATATGTAGCTTCGGTGCCACCGACCACTTCGATTAAATGTAATAGCTATACATAAAACTTAGAACCATAAAGAAGATAATAATTTCAGAAATATTTTCAATAAAATCAAACAACTTGATATATTTGAAGTACAACAACAGTTTTTCACTTCAATGTCTCACGCTATCACGAAAGGACTAATATTTTTCGGATTGTGGGAGAATTTAGTGTAGAAATTGGAATTAATCATCATCACAGCTTCACCTTTTAAGAGTATGCCATTCAGAGGATTTTATTATTTCCTTATTTTAATAGACGCTTAATCGCGTCACTTTATATAAAGTATACACGAGGCATTAAATGAAAATATAAATATATAATATTACATTCTTGCAACTTCAGAACATTAATGCAGATCATGAAGGTGCACCGTTATGTAAATAAATAAAATATATGTGACCTGGTCTACGAAAATGGGTTTTGGTGTGAAAAAAAAAATAAATAAAAAATAAATAAAATTGATTTTTTGACACCTAAGTCCCCTTTTCGTAGACCAGGTCACATATAGAAAATAATATTTACACGAAAAACATATTTACTCGATCGAAAGAGATTACTCTTCGCTGTTGAGGCTATGACTGGGCATCAAATGACAATATAATTTTAGTTTTGTTTCATTTCTCTCCTGGCAGACTGACTTTTACTACAGATTTCATAAATTCGCATTTATTTAGTGAATTTCTGTTAAAATGAATATAATTTTTCTGTTCTCAGTGAAAAATGCGAAAAACAGAAGAAATTCCGAACTTAATTGTAGATTCATCTTCCTAGTTGAATGAAACGTACCAAAAGTTAACTGAAAAATATTTAATTTCGATTGGAGGGGCAATAAAGATTTTTGAAAATTTCAGGAAAAGGAAAACGTGCAAGACTCAATGTGGTGCAGGTCCAAAGCCGAAAATTTCGTTAAGCGCTAAGTGTTTTGTACGACGAAGAGTTGCGGAAGCAACTAAAGTTTCATCGATGGAGTTGATCGAAAGTTTTGGTTTGGATTCCATTAGTACAATGCAAAGGAAACTACCAACTTCTGGTTCGAAAAACTATGTCGCAAAGAAACAGCATTTGATTTCCATTGCGAATGGGAAAAAAATAGAGATTGCAAACATTTTCTAAATATTGCAACCACATTGTGGGATAAATTAATTTGCTCCGAAAAATCAGCAATTTTGAAAAATGCCGTTTTGAGAAAAAAGCGCTTAAAGTTTCACTTATATATGTATGTTTGCACCTCTGAGCGGCCGCTGTTTAGAACGCTGCCATTCGAAAACCATTCAAGATACGACCTTGCCGATTTTACAGGATATTTTTGAATGTATAAACTTTCAGTAAAGCAAAAAAAAAAAAATAAATTTTTTTGAAAGTGTCACACTGGTAAGCGAACTTAAAACAAGCGAGTAGGCAGGCGAGATGTTTGAGATCTTCCAATAACATATAGACCTCGAATTCATTTTTTCCGCACTTATTGTCAAATTTTTCTAAGGATGTGAACATGTGAAGCACCCGTCATTCATACATCGAATTTAACTAAACAATCTACACCGAATTTTGAGAAACCAAACCAATGACAGATCCTCCTCCATGCTTTACTGATGATTGTATACGCTGTGGTTTTAAGCGGTCCAAAGGTTTACACACTCGCTTGTCGAACTTAAACCCAATTTAGCATTTTTGGTTAATTTTTTTTCCAAAATACTGAGAAGCAGCCATATAATTTTTTTTTTTATGAAGTGAAACAAAATTTTATTTTTCTATTCCAAAAACAAAGATATATTAATGTATAATTTGTATAAAAATATAATATTATTGTATCAGTTACTAATTCATAATTTTAATAAATCTGCATTGAAATAAGTTCTGCGAAGTTTATACTTTCATTTGATGACAGTTGTATATGATTATATGTTATTTTAAGGGGGTATTCTACTCTAGAATTTTAAAAAAATTCAATTTTTTTCATTTTTTTTAAGTTTAGACTTTCGAATATATGACCTTGGAAGGATTTTTCAAAACTCGACTTATTTTCGGAGATATAGCCGCTTTTGTGAGGTGGCGTCCGTGTTCACTAGAATTGTCTCCTAAACTTTAAAAGCGTTTTTCTCGAAACTACTTTTTTCCACACGGTACCGGCATTATCTCAAGTTCTATACAAGAGATTTACTTGAAATTTTGTGTGTTTATATAATCCTTTATCGTTCCTACCAGCATTGTGTCACAATTTTTGCTTTTAGTACTTTTAAAAAAAAATTCAGGAATTTCAAAAAAAAAAAAAAAGCGTAAAAGCTGATTTTTATTTTCAGGCAGTCGCCATTTAAAAAAAAAAAAAATTTTCAAAAAAAAAAAGATTCGTGTTCCTGGACTATAACAGCATCGTTACTGATTAAGAATTTCTTTTGATTTTTTTTCAGACCACCAGGAGAGTCAAAATCAATGTCACCAGGATGCGCCATATTTTTTTACACCTGTCTTCTTTTTGTTTTTTAGTTAATACGATGGCAGCATTTATTTAGCTAAACATCTTTTTTAAGCATTCTTTTCTTTTAGACCTTTGGGAGGCTTCCAATCGGGTCGGATGTGACGCGATTTTTTGCGAACCTCCATTTACAAGATTCTGAATTTTTGTTGTTTTTCAATCGCCACACTGCAAATAAATATTTTCCTAAAACCTTGATGGTAAACAATTTTTTGCTCTCTTTTATAGACACCGAAAAACTTCAAACTTTTACCACTTGGTCAAATATTATACAGTATATGGCCGTATAAGAACCTAACAAAGAAAAAGAGTCAGCAATGAGAAGATCGCACAAATTGAGACAAGAAAACTGAAACTATTGAATGAGTTACGAGTTGTAAAAGAAATCTCTACTACATTGAAAATACCATTGCGACCATGATTTGTCTTTACTCAAGTCTATTAAGGGGTATTAGGCGTGTTAAAAAATATATTAAAATGTGTTTAAATAATTATACGATTTTCAATATCGAATTATTTTTCGTTCCTATATTTTTTTGTTCCCAACTTATAAGAAATTGTCAGAAAGTTCTTATAAATAAATTAAATTCCAAGCTTAGTTTTCAAGAGCAAAAGATCGAATCAACTTCACTTCTTTCTTCTCAAATGTGCCGCCTTTGCCAGCTCAAAGGTTATATGCCACGGATCTCACACTTTTATAAGAGAAATAGCGGAAATAGAAATAAAACATTGAAGCAGATTAAGGAAGGCACGGATTCTTTATCTGTAAATATCTCAAAGCACAGTACTTATCAGTCTAAGCCAGTCATATCATCGGGTATTAGCCAACTAAGTTTAGTTAAACAAGCTTACTGACTCCCAGTCGAATTTTAATCGCATTTTTGAGCAGGTTTAGAAACAAATGTAGCATATTTTTGCTTTTATTTTAGTTTCCATACTTTCTAGCTATTACAAGAACAATAACTGAAAGCAAATAATAATTACAACAATGCGCATATATCAAAAACTGTCCAAGTAGGTACCAGGCAACTTGAACACTAAAATGCACATTAATATACATTGCTTACTTTCTTTAAAGAATTAACATCTTATCTCCTTAAATTATTTAAATTATCCAGATTAGTCATTTTCTACATGTGGCCTAATGTAGAGTCACATTTACTTCATTCAAACGTCTGTAGTCTTAAATGTTTTATTTTTACTGTATTATTCGCGCAAATAAAAAGCAATTTACAATCCATTACAAATTACATTACCATTCCGAGCAATTTAACATACAAAGCACAGCGCAAGAAAAGTACACATTTCCACCCAGAGTTCATTAGAAATTTAAACGCTGAGGCGCTAACTGCCAACACTAATACATTTAAAATGAGAATGCACAACGGTCATGCTAATATTAGTCCGCTAATCTAAGCTCAGTGTCATTCAGAAATGGCAATTTGCCATAATCTGCTTTTTTCATGCTTTGTTTTCCTCTGCTACTTCTATGCCTTCTATTTGATTTTCCCTCTCACTTAAATGATCCATTTAGAAAAAATGCTACAATGTTACACACCGGTGCACTTGGCCTGATTGTTTGACGTGGCGCTACTTTTCGTCTTTCGCTTTTATTTTCTTTTCATTTCTGAGCTCAACCTCCAACTGATTACTATTTGGGCACTTGCAGAGCTTCGTTCAAGAATGAAAGGTGAGCAAGTGCTATACTACATATATACGAAGGTGAGTATGTGTGCCTCAAGTGCATTTGAATTCAAGTGTGTTTGTAAGTAAGTTGTCCACTTGACCTTCGTGAGCATAATTAGTGGTCAATTTATTTACATTTTATTAACATTCCGTAGTTGTTGGTCAAGTGTGCACAAGCTTTTAAGGGTAAAATACTAAGCTCTTTATGTTCGTAAATTAGTAGAGGGATTTATTGGAAATCAAACTACAAATAGAAAGCAAGAACGTTGCTGATATTTCGATACAAAATTAAATAATAAAAAATGTTACGAATTGTTAACAGTACTTGGAAGTATTATTTTGGTAATGCTTTCATTTAAACAAGAGTTTGCAACAGAGTAGGAATTCGAGAACGAAAGGAATAGGGTATAACTAGAAGCTCTAGTGAAACTATATGTCGTCACTTAAAATCCAAAACAACATATGTGACCTGGTCTACGAAAGGGGGCTTAGGTGTCAAAAAAAAAAAATATATGAAAAAAATTAAATAAAAAAATAAAAAATTGATAAAAAAAAATAAAAAAATTGATTTTTTGACACCTAAGCCCCCTTTTCGTAGACCAGGTAACATATAATAAAAAGAATCGAAATTGAGTTTTTTATTGCTTACGATTCACTTCCTTCTTCCGCTGTCAGATATAACTGATATATATGTATATAACCATTTTATAACCAAAAATAAAATTTTAAAGTTTTTCTTTCGTTTTTTCTTTTTTCTTTTTGAAATTACATATGAAAAGTGATGTTACCTTATTTTGCATTTTAGGTGATGATGTGAAAAAAAGTAAATTTTAGACGATTGTTATTTTTAATGTACTAGTAATAAGATTCCAGCAACGATTTTGTAGTATTTAAGGAAAAATCTAATGGGAATCCTCAGAACCTATTCCTGAAACCAAGTGATAATCGACAGCTTTTCTTTTTATATAGTTTGTAATCTTTTACGAAATTAGTAAAGGTAAAAAGAAGAAAACGTTGTGTTCTTATCGAAAAGAGCATGAAAGTCAGGATCATCAAGTAGCTTTGAAATGAGATACTTAAAACAAAATGTTCGTACCATTCACTATCACTTGTGATGCAAGAAATAGCACGTCACTAATGGATAAAGTTCTCCAGAGTTAATTCTTCATATACGAATAGTATTTTTTAACACTGAAAAAACTTTGGATTATAAGCAAAATGACCAATGAAACACTATAACCAAAAAAACCGCAAAGCTAAAGAGAAACACAAAGAAATGCACCAAACATGAGAACTAATTCGACAGTGAGCTTCTCAAGCGGCCTGCGAACAAAGGTGTATCGAAAATACTTCGACAAGATGACAACAAATAATTTTTTACAAAATAAATACACTTCCCTTTCAAAAATTTTACAAATTAAGTGACATCTACTAATTTGATACGAAGTACTAAAAAATAATAATGTAAAGCCATTTAGGACCACATACATTGTATCTTCCTCAGATACTACTATTAAACATAGAGGAGTTCCTAGAACACAAAAACAAAGTATGAATGAATATTCTGCAAATAAACTCTTAGAGGAAATAAACGAGAAATAAAACTGGGAAAGCTTGGCAGTAAAAACAGCAGTAAGCTTACCATGCGGCCTACGAATCGAAAGAATATCGACAATACAAAGTTGATCAAAATTCAAAAGCAATTCCTTCTTCTAAAATAATCTTGATTAAATGAATATCCAGTATTTATTTCAAAACAAAGTGTTGGGTGAACTGGATACTGAATACTGAATTGCACCTTAAAAATTATGTTGAACTCAAATAGTGTTCTACGGCGCAGAAGATACGAAAAAATATAAAAAGCGCAGCTAAAGCGAATGGGAACTGTTCTCACTTAGATTAATGGAGATATCTTGGACATAAGTGAAGTTGGAAGATTATGAATATTGAAAGAATTTTTATTTTCTAAACTTTAAATCATATGGGCTTTGTAAAGCGTCTGCTTAGTGCTTGTCTGCTTAAGGGGGTATTCTACACTAGAATTTTGAAAAATTCGATTTTTTTTCATATATTTAATGTTTAGACCCTTAAGAACATATCCTCCAAAGGATTTTTAAAAATTAAAATTATTTTAAGAGCTACAATTACCTTACTTACGCAGTACCTAGCCCGGTTCGGCCGGACTCACTTTTTCACACGCGTTTTTCTCGAAACTACTTTTTTCCACGCGGTAACGGCATTATCTCAAGTTCTATACAACCAATTTACTTGAAATTTTGTGTGAACCTTCCTTATATAATCCATTATCGTTCCTACCAGCATCGTGTCAAAATTTTTGTTTTTAATATTTTTAAAAAATTTCAGGAATTTCAAAAAAAAAGCGTAAAAAATTATTTTTATTTTCAGGCAGTCGACATTTGTAAAAAAAAAAAAACAATTTCGTGTTCCCTGAGGTAGGGACTATAACAGCATCCTTACTGATTAAGAATTTCTTTTTATTTTTTTTTTTCAAACCACCAGGAGAGTCAGGATCAATGTCACCAGGATGCGCCATTTTTTTTACACCTGTCTCTCCCCCCTCTAATTATTTTAATTTTTAATATTTTTTGTAACATTTTTTTTCTGTATTCTTAAGATATCAATGAAAACATCATCCAAAAATGGAGAATAAAAAAATTTTTTGATTTTTTAATTTCAATTCAATTCAATTCAATTCAAAAAACTGCCCAAAATTTGATTTCTAGACTAGAATACCCCCATAATGTATTGTTCCCAATAAAGATCAAAAAATATTGGGGGCGGCTATGTTGCACGGTTAACTGAGATGTTCGCTTAATAGACCATCCGCTTCATAGAGCATAGCATATATGAAGTTCAGAGCTGAAAAACCCAAAAATATTTTGTTTTTTCATGAACAAGTGAGTTGTGTTTCTAACTTGAAAAAAAAAAAATAAAATAAAAATGGAGATCTAATAAAAGATTGAGCATTCATTTTTTATTTACTATCAATTTTCGATTGACTGAGACAGTCAATTTAATATATTTTTTATACAGGAAGCTATTTTATTGAAATGCTTTTGGAAGAAAATATTTTGCCTGAATTTATTTGTAGAAAAATTTCGAATAATATTTAGATGAATAAAAGAATTTCTTAGTTTGCTTAGATTTCGAAAATTCTAATTTCATATAATAATATTTTCAAAAGCTGCAGAAATTTATGGAAGACAAATTTGTGCTATTAGTTGTTTTTAAAAACGATGAATTATGTAGTTGAATGTATATAATAATGGAGGAATGTTTCAGACAGTCTTATATGAATAAGACACAAGCGAAATTACAAAACCTAAAATATTAATGACTCACCTCATCTGGAGTTTGATTTAATCTTGGTTTACTTCATTTCACACTTTCTCACTCATATTTGTCAATACAAATTTAATAATGTTTGTTTGTATTTTAACGGTTGAAATTATTTTCCTGTTGCAGCAAATGTTATTGCAACGATGCGTACGCACTGTCACTGTTGGCTGATTTTTAAGTATTTTGCATATACTTCTTTTAAGGTATTTTAAAAACTTCCGCTACTTTTCTGTAAGAAATTTGAGGGATATTCATATAATACTCGTACTAATTTACACTTAACTAAATTGTGGTTTTCAATTTTGAAATTTGGTACGTTATGCTGTTTTTTCCACACTGTTTTTGATTTTTTGTTACTATCATCGTTATTTTGTATAATATTCTACTTCTTTGTTAGATTTTTAATACTTAATGTACTATATTTTGCCCATACCATATAACTTGTTATACCCTGATCAGGGTACAAAGCAACTCAAGTAAGATGGCCTTCCTTAAATCTACCAGAACTGTAAACGGTCAGCATGACGAGCTCAGTCGATTTAGTCATGACCGTCTGTATATAGCCGAATTAGTCCCTCAGTTTTCGTGATATTGATCTGAAATTTTGCACACGTTTTTTTCTCCTCAAGAAGCTTTTCATTTGTCGCAGCCGCCAATATTGGACCACTGCAGCATATAGCTGCCATACAAACTGCACCATGGAAATCATTTATTTGACGAGATGTCTTCACAAAATTTTTGATAGACTATTAAAAATGGCAATAATGCAATCAAAGAAGAAATTGTCTACATCGGAATCAAGTGCTTGCTTGAGTAATTTTTTATTTGAGGAGATATCTTCACAAAATTTGAGAGAAATTGTTCAGATCTAGAGACTATAGTATACAAAGTGAACTATGAAAATAAAATTCTTGTAAGGAATATTTTGTATTTGTAAAAGGTATCATAGTGCTTTCATCATGCAAAGATATACCCACGAGCAACGTTTACAAAATATTTAATCTTATTATCAAGGTAAGGGTTCTCCAACTGCAACTTCTTTTTGGACTTGCATCCATATAGAATTGTTTTCGCATAAAAAACAAAAATTCCATTCATCAGAATTGACAGTTTGTTGTGGTTTTTGGTCTGGTGGAATTGTCGGTCCGTACTTCGTTCGAAATGAAGTTGGTGATGACACCGTTACTGTCAATGGAGAGCGACCACAATTGAAAGAAGTTGCTCTCTACAACATCTGGTTCCAACAAGACGGTGTTACAGCACGTGCAACAGTCGAATTATTGCTAGAAAAGCTTGGTGATTCGATTATTTCAAGAAATTGTGACTCTGAATGGCCACCAAGAAGTTGTGATCTAACACCATTAAACTACTTCTTGTGGGATTTTTAGAAGTCATTGGTCTTAAGCAATAAACCAGACTCTCTTCAACTGGATTGATTAAAAAAGAATAATCTTAAATTGGGTTCATCGCATTCATTCCTGCAAAGGAAGTTGTGGAGGCATTTTAAATGAGTTTATATTCAGAATTTAATTCCATCGATTTTACTTCATATTAAGTAATAAAAATACATTTGAATTTCACTAACAAGTAGTGAGTTTTTTTTTTTTTTAATAAATCATATCACTCTTATTGGTGAACCCTATATTTATATTTTTTTGTTGTTTGGCACTATTATTTTTCTGCTCTTTTTATAAATGTTGCTATTGGTTTTTTTTTTTTTGTTGTCTGTTGATTTATACAACGAATTAATGTTTAAGGAAAATTATTATTTGCTTCTTTTTTATGGTTTATATTTACTTAAATTATATTTATTTTTATAAATCTTGTTTTATAATTATACTGGCCAGTTTTTACTTTGTTGTTTATATTTATTTTATTTTTTGTTGTTAATTTTTAACCTTAATATTTTAAATAATTCTACATATTTGCGATTGTTCATTTATTTTAATCATAAATATTTTTATATGTTTTTCCTTTTATAAAAAAAAAAATCCATTAAATTTCACATTATTTTTAAAAATGTACATAATAGCCGTAGCTCTAATTTTTATTATTATTATTATTATTATTTTTTTTTTTGTTACAGCATTATGTAGTATATTCATATTTTTTATTTAATTTTTTTTTATTTTTTTGTTACAGCTTTATGTAGTAAATTTATATTTTTTATTTAAAATTTTTTTAATATTTTTTGTTAATAAATTTTTATTTACGTTTTTAGTAATTGTTTTACTACGTGCACAACTTTTGCTTTATATATTTTAGTTTGTCGAAGAACTCAATGGTACCGATTTCAAAACATTAAAAATCAGTCTTCAGTTGAAATAAATTTTTTGTGCTCATTCACTAGTAAACTTGCTGATATAATTTATTTTGAATTTACTTAACTTCTTTTATTCAAAATAAATTTTTTTGTTCCATTTTTTAACTTCCTTTAACTAACTTTATTCTATTTGAAACTCTTTGTCACTAGTCGAAGCTAATTATACACTTTTAGCGTCATTCAAAAAAAATGTATTCACCAACTGATGTCACTTTATGTTTATTTGCCGTTTATCTCGCATTATCTCTTTTGAACCAAATTTAAATAGCGCCCATTATTTTCACAAAAAACAAGCGTTTTCCGCTCATCAGTGGCGCCAGCGAAGCGTAACTGCCCAAAGACAAAGCGGAAGACAAAAGCCGCATAATCATTGTACCGTGACACTGTGCGCTGGAACGCTTATGCGGCTTCAGCACAAACGGAACCGCCACAACAGCAATACTAACAAACACAATGCACAACACTAAAATCAATCCGAACAAAGTGACAAAGAAGGTTAATGCAAACAAGCAGAGTCAAGTGCTTGAGCCCATACACGCTTCTATGGACATACATATGTATGTAAGTAGGTATCTTTGTATGCATGTGCCCATAGAATGTGTTGCTGCTGTAACAAACGCGACCGCGAGCATGCGGGTTTTGTTGCAACTTGTTCTGTACCCTACCGAAAGCGTAAAACTCGCCAGTTGTTTTACGCTCCAACACGTTTCTGCGTATTTGCGGTTGCTTTATGAGACAACTCAACCTTTACAACGGCTGCCTTGCCACATCACTAGCACCTGTCACCACCACCAACACGACCACTGAACGGCACTTGCCCAAGTGCTATGCTTTGGTATGCCACCGAGCGCCTAATTGCATGCCACAACAACACGAGTAACATAATTTTGTTTTTGTTGTTGTACAACTTATCGATTAGCGCAGCAAGCCACAATAATAATACCTTTGAGTAACTTCACAAAGTCATTAATGGCTTCGGGCGCTACACCGCGGCAAACATAGTGCAAGGAAAGCAACAAAAATTCGGAAAATGTGAAACAAAAAAGCAATAACAAAAACAACTTGCACAAATCTGCTAAATCACGCGCACACACCTTGGATTATCCTTTTCTGCACGTCCAATTTCCAAACGCAACTTTTTGTTGTTGTTATTTTTATACACTATTCTATTTGTACATAAATATTTATGTATGTATGTGTGTATGTATAATTATTATATTTTTATTTTTTTTTTTTTGCTTTTTTGCTGTCACTAGACGCACTTCAATTGAATTCGGTTCAATTTCCTGGCAAAAATTGGCCGCGCTTCCGCTCACTTAGACGCACAACAACAACACACACCCGCGCGCGCACAGCGACAGTTAACAAACGAGCTTTCCGTCCGTAAGTACGGTATGTATGTGTGTGTGTGTTCAACACATTTAATTTCGTTTTTTCTTTATTCACACGCTCGTTTTTCGCGTACGATTTTTATTTTTTGCTTATGTGTTTTTGTTATTGCTGTTGCCGTCGCGGTTGTCGCGTTCGTTGGCGCTGATTTTCCGCTTTTCCGCTAACATATACCGACAGCGGCGACGTTCACTTGGAGACTGTTTTTGCCATGTAGAGTCGGTCACATTTTATACTGAAACGAATTGAAACGAGCAACGAACAACCGAGCCGTGTAACAAACAACAACCGATTGTCAAATGAGCCGAACAAACAAACAACAAGCAAGTGTGCAAATGGTTTTTGGCCAAAAGAACAACCAGTAGGGCAGCTCAATTGTAGGGCTTCCACACAAATCTCCACGGATATTTGTAGCGCATGCTGCCTTACCGACGGGCGTTAGACATTTGCTCTTTTACTCAACAGCGTCAAGGACGCTGCTCTTACGTTTACACACGTTCTCTTCAAGTCGCACTTTGTCATGCTAAAAACTTTTGAGTTACACGTTCAATGCACCGTTATCCTGTTTCGAGGCTGCCACCCACATTGCATTACATGCTCTCAGCTCTCACGCCGCGAATTTGTATTGCTCTCGCGCACAGTGTCGATAAAGTAGTTGTGTCCCTTCGTCTCTTCGTTTTTTGTAGACTTTTACCTTGCACAAACGAACGCGGCTTAACGACTGCAGTTACCGCCTCGTTCTATCGTAACTGCACCTTAGCTTTGGTTCTCGCCACTTGCACGGCGCGCCAGCCAGTCGGTGCACCGCTGTTGCTGACTTTTATGCTCGAGAATCAGTGCCAATATGTCAACACGTTCAAGAACATGTTGACATCTTCATAAGTGCTAAGACAGCCATTGAATTAGTTCCCTTACATGGCCACTTACAACTTATAAAATCATATGTTGCACACACACACATACAAGGATAGAGACGCTTGCTACGTTTTGACACTCATGCCGGCTTTTCGCCGCCTAATACTTGATCCTTTTTCTACGGATAAGTGGGAAATCTCTTTTTGGATTAGTGACTATTTATATACAATTCAATATGCATATACTTATGTATATATGTAAATACTTGTGTGCAGACACGAATATATAAAAATAAACATATCCGATTATACATATACATATATAAGAGAAATAGATGGTACTTAAGGCAGGTCACAGCCAATTTACCGGCGTCGACTATATTATTAGCTCATGTGTTTCTTTTGTTGCCTTCTTCTATTCTTGAGCGCTTTTAGTAGATGTCTGTTGTACAAAAATATGCGATGTTATGTAATGCAATTCAGTGTGCGATACAGAGTTCCTTTATCACACATACTACAAATTTACTTTGATCATATGAAATCATTTGCATATGTTAATATTTCAAAGGTATTACATGGATGTATGGTTTTTTTTTTTTTTTTTTTTTTTTTTTTTTTTTTTTTTTTTTTTTTTTTTCTTTTTTGTTTTGATCGGAGGGAGAATACTGCCGTTAGGTAATACTTCGCAGGGCCAAGCTGGGCAAGAATGCTTCTTCAGAAACTCCTTTCGTGGTTATTCAGCTCGTCTCAAGCTTCTTCGCTGTCGTTCTCTTATCCTGAGTTCGTGGATCGCTATTGTGGCCCACTCTTTCATTTTTGCTCATACCAACTTTTTTGCAGCATGTGGCTTATAATGTTGACAGGGGTGGGTCATCCTTTAATTTATTATTCCTTCGATGGTAGTTCTCTCTCCACTTCGTATCTCGAACAGAAGAAAAAGATATGCTCGGCCTTTTCGTTGGCATTGCTGCAGAAAGAACATTTTGTGTCATCCGAATCTGTACAGGTATTCCTTGAAACAGCCATGGCCTATCAAGAATTGCGTCAGATAAAAGTCTGTCTCCCCAAGTTGTCTCTCAGTCCAAACTGATACGTTCTTAGTGAGCTTGTGCGTCCATGTTCCTTTTTCTGCCGAGTTCCATTGTCTTTGCCACTCTTTGAGGCTAACCTGTCTCTCCTTTTTTCGCTCGTCAGCTGTTAGACTCCTATTCATAGCTTTAGATTTTAGGTAGGTTCTACGTAGCTCTGAGGCCATTAAATCCGGAGGCATTAGACCGGATATGATACTGGCCGCTTCATGTGAGACCGTTCTGAATGCATAGGCCACTCTGATGGCTCATAGTCTGGTCACTGCCTTTGCCTTGTTGGCATTTGTTTTTTGGCGCAGTGCTTTTCCCTATATAGGGGCTGCACACATCAGTGTTGACTGACTTACTTTAGCTAGTAGGGCTCTCCTACTTTGACTAGGGCCACCCAGTACCAAGAAAAACTTTATAATAAAAAAAGTAAGGAAGCGCTAAGTTCGTAAGTTCGAGTGTAACCGAACAAGAAACCCGGAAATTGCCAGAAAATATGGGAGTTGGGGATAGTAAAGACCCGATTTTATCTATCAAACACATATTCTTAATATATCGCATACTAACAAAAAAAAAAAAAACATCCTCTGGATTTCAGTAAAGTACTTCACGTACAATCACCAGTCATATGGTGTAAAGTCAGCCGGATATTCGAAAGTCCTGATATTAGTTATAAGGAGGCTAGTTAAAGGTTTAACCCAATTTTATCTATTTTAGGCACAAAGATACACTGTTATGAGTTATACACGCTCTCTCATTTTAATTATGATAGATGACATATTGGCTGATATATGTATGCGGTACAAAGTCAACCCAAAGTTCGAAAATCTTCATATTAGGTATACGAGGGCTCAGTGAAGTATTGACCCGATCCAACCCAGTTTTAATGCACAGAAATACTATTGTCAGGAAAGATACTCTCTAAATTGCAATTATAAATTCCATACATTGTCCGACTTATTCGATCAAAAGTCAGCTGCACATACTGAGTTCCACATTTCCGGTCTTTGGGGGCTTGAAGAGTTTTGGTTGGATTTAGACAATTTATACTATAAAAAAATAATTAGTGCAAAGTTTTATTCCGTTCTAACTAATAATTGCTTCTGGATTTGTCTACTGAAAAGTGAAATAATCAAATGGAATTTAAAATTGTGTTTCTTGAGAAGTAGGCGTGTGAGTCCAATTCCGATTAATTTTACACTCTGACATAAGAATGTAAGAATAATGTGACGCACCAAATTTAGTCAAAATCGGTGCATAGGGACCCGATATATATGCTTTTACCTAAAAGTGGGCGATTCCGTGCCAAATCTAATGTCCAATTTTTACACCGGCTTCTATAACGCCCTATCAAGCCGACTTAGGAGTAAAAATTAATATCTACATATGTCGTTAAGTTTTTGATTGCTCGCACTTGTAGTAGGATTTGTAGGATTAACCATTTATATATATAGGCATAACCTTATATCTATTTTGCTAAGGTTTAAGTGATAGAACCGTTAGACGATCAAAAGTTATATACTCTTTAGCAACGTGTTGCAAGGGCCATCGTTTCAGATTCCTATCGCCCACATGAGTATATCTAAAATAAGTATTTGTATACTCTCGTAACATATATCAATGGTCAAGATGACGAGACAAATTGAAACCCAGGCGACGTATAATTTAGCTCCAAATTGAGATAGTAAACTGGAATTTCATACAGGGAATCGCAGAGGCCAGTAATATATGGACTGATTATTTTAGCATCTCCACGGCGTAATATATATATCTCGAAAACATCTAGTAATTGGGAATAATTCCAATCAGCACTTTCTCATAGTCGGATAAAAAACACGCCTCCTCCTCATATAATAAAAATATAAATCTGATCTATGCACTAAAGCGACAATGAATATATCAGGATAAAATGTGCGCGTTTTGCATTCTAAAGTTTAAAAATTACCACAAACGGATTATAACTGTTTAAGGATACCAGGGTTTCTCAGGTTCTACTGGACCGATTTACTTGAAATTTTTGTATAGTGTATAGTCTTCTTTATAGGCTTGTCTATGCCCCATCCCCAAATTTTTATATTTATTATTTTTAAAAAATTTTAAATAGTCAGAAAAAATGATTCAAAAAAACGTTTTTTTCAGGCAGTCGCCATTTTGTGAAAAAAAATTTTCCCACTTTTCCATAGATCCGGCCATTGCGACATTATTCTAGATTAATAATTTTTTTCTTTTTGTGGTTTCAGATAACTAGGAGGGTTGAAATCATGGGCATGGTCACGTGGAAATTTTTAGAGACCCCCCACTTCATCGGCTTATAATTTTTTTTACTTTTTTTAGTTTTTAATTTTTTTCTGTACCCTTCTAAAATTAACAAATAACTAATAAAAAAATGGGTAATAAAAACATTAATAGCCTTCTTTTACGACACTTTAAAAATTACCTGAATATCATGCTTCTGGACCTCTTGTCGTAAGTTGAAATTAAGTAAGTTAGTTAACAACATTTAAGGTACTATACATACATACTATATATCAAAAGAATGCAAAGATTTATATTTTTTATGGTTTTTTGAATAAGGAATATTGCTAACTTTTATTCCACAATATCCTGTTCCGTTTGTCCTCAGTGATTATTACATTTTTCCCAGACTCAAAAAGTGACTCGTTGGAAAAGTATTCCACACACGTCTGAAGGTCTCAAAGCTCTACAACAATGGAAGGCTAAGCAATCTTACAACAAGTGCATTCCACTATTTGACAATTATCGTGAAGAAGAAAGCCATATTTTAATTATAAAGAACAAAACAAAATATTATTAAATTTGCAAGCCTACGACTATTCGGACTGTTTACTACACACGTATTCTATCTACTTCTATTATCCCCTTCAATTCACCAAAAAAAAAAATTAAATAATTGGCAGCTGTTTTGTTTTCTTTTGATTTTACAATGCTTTCATCACCCAAACTCATTAAATTCGAGGCTTTCAGCTCAGCACATCAATTTTGAATTTAGCATTTGAAATGTGGTTTCCGGTTAATTTTTTTCGAGTCTGTCAGCGTATTTCCAAACCATTTCGGCCACAAATCGACAAACTCCAAGAATCCAATTGACTAGCAAATCCACAGCAATTTAGTGGCTTTATATGCAGACAGACATTAATAACGGCTCTACAATGTCGGTAGATTTATTTTAATATTTCGCAGTATTATCTCACATGTTGTTGTTGTTCATTTGCGCATTTCTATAAAAACACTTATTTATTTAACAATTCACAGCATTTGGCAATCAATGCGAGACACTTTTCAATCTGCAAATCTGCAAAACTGAAACGCTTTGTTTTGCGAATTTAAATGAATTGAATTTGCACACATTTTGCATGACGTTTATAAAATCGTAAGTAGATTAAAGCGTGTAGATTAACAAGAACTTTTATGTGTGCTTCAAGATTAGAGTGTGAACTCAATTAATTACACAAAAGCACAGAGTTTATTCACGAATGAGTGATGCAAAATCAACAGACTAGTTTCTCTTTCTTTCAATTAAATCTCAAAAGCCCGTAAATAAAAAAATATTTCCAGAAAAATAGTTCTACAATAATTGCATTGGAGCAATATTTCAATATCATAATTGCTTCGCACTTTGTCTGATAATTATCAATGTAAACTGCACATAAATGTCAAACGCATGTGTTTACTTTGACAACTTTTTCATTTTTGTTATAGTAGGGGAAGCATCCAAAGCCGGAATGCGGAATTTTAATCCGCTAAACTTAAGCTACTCCCAATTCATGTCTCTCCCATGGATCCACCGGATTGAGTATTACTTCATGGGAGTTTTTCACTTTTCCCTTATGTCTAAAAAATCGGAGGCATTGAAAAATACGTGTTCAGAGTCTTCTATGTCCTCTATATACGTCAGAAAATACGGACTAAACTCATGATTGATTTGGAAAAGATACTTTCTAAAGAATACATGCTCACTCAGTATTTGGGTTAGGTGGAAATTCAAGTCCCCATGTCGTATGTCTATTCAAGAATGAATGTCTACTATCAGTCTGTAGGTCCATCGTCCTTTGGATGGTTAGGTTGGTTTAACCACTGCTGTCACATTGTAACTCATTGCATTTTCAATTAAGAATCGCCGGCGTGATTTTCCTGATTTCTTGAAAGACAACTCGTGAACAAATAATTGTGTACCACTCGTGTGCGTTGTTCTAGTGGTATGGTTGAGATAGGTTTAACTGATCCAAAAAAAACAGGCAATCATTTGCTTGGACGAACAACTTTTGTTGGATACGGCTCCTCTTGAAATACTCATATAGTTGACTGCTGTTTGTTTACGTGTTCATACTTTAAGACCACAATTTAAAAACGATTTTCACGACTTTAATACGTGATTCGAAGAACCGTTATTGTATTTTTCTAAAATCTTCTCGCGACCAATCGACCCGAGAATTTTTTTTTTTTTTGAGCGAACGTCAAATTGTAGGGGCTCTAACGTGAACCATATCAGTTTGTGGACAGCATCAATACTTCTGGATCAACAACTGATTTTTGACGACATTCACGAAATCACTCTTGAAGTGATCTACGACCTCGATTAAATTCATTATACCTTCGAATAACATTGGCTTTTGATGAAGCTTCATCGTCAAAAATTTAATTAAGTTCATTGAAGCGCCGCTGATTAGTTAAACAACATTAAAAGTTGTGAAAAATAATCGCGCGAAAGTCTGCGCGATTTATTTCCATTTTTTGGCCGAGATGAATATTTCAAGTTACTGTAAACAACACAGGCAGCGACCGTTTGTTAAAACGGTCTGAGTATGAATAACATGAAAAAGGTTATACTTTACGATCAAGTTGTCAGTTACTAAATTTCTACATTAGGGTTGCCAAATCCCGAAATATAAAAGTCAATCTAAGTAGCAGGGTTCAGCTTAACAATTACGGAATTACCCTGTAACTGGTTATATTTGGTTTCCCAAGAAGCTTAAAATACCAAGAAAGAAAAGTCAGAGACTCTATAAAGTAGTTAGAGCTAAACTGGATCAAAACAGAATCTTATTGAAAATCTCTGAACTCCAAATTTTTAGTAGAACTATCACAACTGAAATAACAAATGTTTTTTATTGAATCCAAATGACCGAATTAAAAAAAAAATATATTATAACAAATCATAATACATTTGAGATAATTAATTCGAAGAATGTAACTTTAACTGTTTAACAGTTAAGTCACTAGCTGCAATGCTCATCATTTCACTTTCCTTATCACTTCAACGATGAGGTACCAGCGAGCCATAAGGCACAAACAAAATTACCACACATTTGCACTTTTCGCCCATTAAACTACGAGAAGGGTGAATATTCCGCAACAAGCATAAGGAATGGTAGAAACTTAGGCGCGGCCCAACTGACAAGCAGCAAAGGTCATCTGGATAGGCATTGAAAGGGCTATTAAATTAACCATAGGATTTTGTTGGTTGCTAGCAGACATATTTTAGGTATTCGAGTTCGACAAGCAGTGAATTCGCCAGTTCATGCCAGTGAGTTAAGCTGTGTCTGGGAATGTGCGTACAGGGCGGTCATTTCTGGGAGTTTATAAAATAATAGTTTAAAATAGTGATATTTTTTTTTTGAAATTTAATGTTATTATTAACTGTTTTGTTTTTGTTGTAATTATATGACGTAATTAATGCGTTGGAAACTATAAATCTCGTCAGTTCAAAAAACCGTAATATTAAAAGGTTATTAAAAAATACATATATCATACAAATAGCAGCATTGGATCGAAAAATATGCATCATAACGTATATATTTTTTATTATAATATATATGCTTATATACATATACTTCTTTCAAAAGCTCCTTTTTGACAGATCCCGCGTGAGTCATGTTATTTTTGTTCAGTATTGTTTGGCATTTCATCATGGAAAGAATTACCTGAAAAATGTTTAATAACTCAACTTTATTGGAAATTCACGTTTTGTAAAGAATGTGTTTCGCGAGTTTCGCTCAAGTTATTGTCAACATGATGGGCCTACTGAGCGTATTACCATCTTGAGACTATGAATTCGTTATCGGACTATATTCGACCGACTAGACCACGTCCAGCACGCGTATATAGCAGCCATAACTGAGAGTTTACATGAAGACAGTGGGTAGTCGAGTCGGCACCATTCGAAGCAACTCGGGCTGACGTATGAAACGACTTGCGATCTTATTGAAAGCCTACAAAGTAAAGAACTCGGGCGTTCGACTTTCCCAAGGGACATCGCTTTGATCTATGGGCTCTTGAAAAGTTCCAAGAAGATTCGACGTTTTAAAGTCAAACTTTATTCAAAGATGTGGCCTTTTTTGCCTCAATGGATATGTTAACAAGCAAGATTGCCGCATTTTGGACGAAGAACAATCTGAAGAGATTCCAGAGCTGCCATTTCATCCAGAAAAAAAAGGGTTTAGTTTGTTTTGTGGGCCGGTGGAATCATCGGGACATATTTCTTAAAAAACAATGCCGGTGAGAACGTAACCGTCAATGGCGACCGTTATAGCGCTATGATAACCGACTATTTAATGCCTGCTCGTAATCTCAGCGACATTGTATTTCAACAAGACGTGATTTTGGCGCCACTTCCCACACATCGTATGAATCAATGGATTTTTTGAGAGAATGCTTCGGTGAGCAAATAATTTTACGTTTTGGGCCGATCGTTTGGCCACCAAGATCATGTGATATCGCACAATTAGACTTTTTCCTGTGAGCATATGTAAAGTCTAAAGTCTGTTCGCACAATTCCGCTTCGTTTCAAGCCTTGGAGCAAAACGTCAAGTGTGTCATTCGCCAGTTACCAGACTAAATGCTCGAGCGGGTCATCGAAAATTGGGGTCAACGGATGAACTATCTTAGACGTAGCCGCGGCCAACATTTAAAAATGATAATCTTTGAAAAATAAATGCCAAAGAATGTTCTTTCGAAAGATAATAAAACATTCCCCATTAAATATAAAGTTTCTGTATTTTTTCTTTAAAAAGAAGGAACCACGAAATAGATCAACCTTTATACAAGTATTTATAAATAAAAATAATACAATATTGAACACTTTTTAACAATATCAATATCTCTTTTCTCACAACTTCCATAGAAAAATTTGCAAATACTGAATTGAAGAAAAATCCATACCCCGAAATTCCTGAAAGATATCGTTTAATGAAGATTAAAAATTTAAATTTAATTCTGCTTTATAGCTAAAGATTAAAATCTCAATATAAGTACATAGGCTTTTGAAAGTTGAAGTTTCAACGAAAATAAAAAATACAAACCCTTTCAAGCTAAAGCGAAACCTTGACGAGGACTTCAGATTTCTAGGCTCATAGGAAAGCTTACTAGCATAACCAACTAAAACTTAGACGCATCATGACATATTGTCTAAACGAACTGAAATATTCAGGCTCAAACCACGCGAAATTAGAAAAGCCTTCATTAGAAACATGAAACCGATCTTCTGTAGAGCTTAGACTAGTAGGGAGCGCTCCAAAAAAGGTCAAGTTTGCAAATTTATTTTAAAAGTAAGGAAACGGATTTTTTTTTACGTTTTCAAACATGTATTTGAGCGTAAAAAAAATACTATACGAAGCTATTAATGGCAACTCACGGCTATTGAGTCAGTCTTTGAAATTGTATCATTTCAGACAGATTTGAAACACTACGATACAGCGAGAGATCGGACAGAGAAAAATCTTTCTCACATACTACTAACCGAATATTATTTTCAAGACCCTGAAAATCCTTTTCTCCAGGAAAAAAGTTCGAATTTTTTGCAAATCTTAGGCTTAATTAACCCTTTAACAAAATGTTAAAAAGTCAGTTGAAAAATTATCGAAAAA
Organism: Bactrocera correcta; assembly: GCA_027475135.1. NCBI lineage: Eukaryota > Metazoa > Arthropoda > Insecta > Diptera > Tephritidae > Bactrocera > Bactrocera correcta. The sequence continues at coordinate 25,844,754 of CM050323.1, read as the reverse complement.
CTTGCCACATCGAACAAACCAATATATGAATCACCCTGTATATCTAAGCAGTTAAGTTAGAAACGGTAGTAGCCAAGCGCTTTGGTGCGAACACACGTAAGTGAGAATCTCGCAACATCGTAAACCACTTTTTGTTTGCATGAGAACTTTTGGGTTGGTGGCGTTGAAGCGCGTTTCCGGTGTTACGCTGATTTGTTAACTGGTAGTTGCTAGTTGAATAATAGGCTTAGGTGCCGCCGTAGTGCCTTGTGCAAGGTTTTGTTTGTAGTCTTTAAGTACTTCGTGGGTATTTTTTTGGCGCTTTTTCGAATTTTGCACACAAAATTAGCGGCACGTTTAAGCCCAGCCAAACACTGCCGTTACAAACGCTGCCGCTGCGGCGCTGTTGTGGCTTCAATGGTTTTGTGGTGAGGCGCTCAGAAATGCTGCTCGAATTTTGTAATAATGTTATACACATTTACTTGCACATGTGTATGTATGTTTATATATATATGTATTACATTGTGCGATTTAAGTTTTTTGTATTGTTTTGTATGCCGAGGACGCAACACCACGTAACGCACATCATTTACACCGCAACAATTTTTATGACAACGCAACTTTTTTTTTATAATTTCTACGACGATAACAACAAAAAATGTGTTATTATTAGCATTCTTGATGTTGTAGGTATGTCATCATTGTTGCTGCTGAATTAATTCGCCACTGACATCGGCGACACATACCAGCATGACAATTTGCCATTGTCGGCGCTGTCACGGCTGGTGCTGGTGAAGCGAGCTTTTGTTGCCATGTTCATGTTTGCTAATGCGACTAGCAAGCCAGCATGTCCATGGGATGGAATTGTGCTGCGGTAGCGGCTGCTGGCGCTTGGCTCGTATTTCCACGTCAATTAAGGTGTAATTTTTAGCAACACACAGCTACTTTTCAGCCTTCCGCCTGTGTTTCGCCGTTCACAGTTACTCGGTCTCGATTTACCGCAGCGATACTTTCGATTCGACAACCAGAAAGGAAAGCGAAAGCCCAGCCCACCGCCAAAATGTGCGTCTGCTGAGTTGCTATTTACTAGCATTATGTCGTCATTACTTTTATTGTCACCTTTTTTCCTAATATTTTGCGATAACACAGATGCCGATACAACGTTAGTCGACAGTGTATAGTGTAGACCCGTGTCGTTCGTTCCCCTATCGCACCCGCATCACCTTCCTGCTACTCTTTTACAGTTACATTCCTTGTCGTAAGCCTATTTCCTTTGCTGTCTCTTGACTAACGTCAACACGCCCAACTACTACTAATTCGATAGTCGCTAATGAGCAGCCACAAAAGTGTCAGACATAACCGCCAATAAATTGACACAATTTATTCGGGACATTTGCATTTTGTGCCTTTCGCGGCTCATAAACATTTTAAATTTCATTTTTGTGTTCCCTCTTAACTCAGTGTTTGCCCAAATTGTGCTAATGAAGGAGCATACATAAGGCCGATGTGATTGTATCCGCAATGGTAGCTGAGGTCAAAAAGTAATGCACATAAAGTAATATATATCACAGGTGCCAGCGCAATGTATCCATTTGTGTGAGTGTATTTGTCCTCATTGTGTCAGAATTTATGTTGGGTATACTCTCTTTTCGCACAGCCTTGACATTATCCAGCTTTCGACGAACTTACATTTATTACAATTTTAGATGACTTGTTAAGAAGCACATGTTTTATTTGAACCTTTGTCACGATTCCGGTGGATACATGTATAACCCAATTTTCTGCCTTTTCCTCTTCTCGATAAAATTCCTTTACAGAACAAAGAGAGTCCGATTTTAACGCTACCTACAGAAAATTTTAAGTGTTGCTGGCTTTTCGTCGGTTTTGTTGTTCATTTTCGTCGTTCGCCGCCAATTGAAGTTTTTAATCGAAACCAGGTTCTTCTCCACCTGATCTTTCCAAAGGAGTGGAGGTCTCCCTCTTCCTCTGCTTCCCCTGTGGGATACTGCGTCAAGTACTCTCAGAGATGGAATGTTTTCGAACAAAATGACCCAGCCAACGTAGCCACCGTCTTTTAATGCGCTCAACTATGTCAATCTCGTTGTATATCTCGTACAGTTCATCGTTTAATCGAACGAAAACTCGTAACGTCGACTCATGAGATGTCATCTTCTATGCCTCTGCACCATATAAGGTACGTTCCAAAGTAAACAGGACTGGAAAAAAAAACACAAATGGTTTTTTCGGCAAAATCAACTTGTCAAAAGCATGTCGAACGAGTGTTTTAGCTAGTTGACCGGTATGGCCGCCAGTATGACGGTACAAGCCTTTTCAATGGCCTCTACGTCTGCATATCGCTTTCCTTTCATGGCCATGAATACATGTTTTTGAAAAGGAAGAAGTCGCACTGTGAAATGTCAGGTGAATGCAGGGAGTATTAAAATAATCGTCCATCGATTGTGGGATTCTGAGCACAGTTTCGATGGAATTTCCAGTGAACACGGATTTTGATTGGCCCACATGCTGATCGTCATTTATGTCTTCACGACCACTTAGAAAACTTTGAAACCACTCATGCACTCTGCTACGGGATAAGCAAATCGCCGCATTTCATAAATTGAAACGTTTTGGTAAAAATTTTACCAATTTTAAAACAATATTTAATGTTGGCTCTTTGTTCGAAGCTCATTTTTGCACCGATAACACAAACTTACTGACAGTCAAAATGAAATAATTTCACTTCCAATCAAAGAAATGTCATGAAGTTCTCACTGGACAATCGATAAAGATAGCAGATGCTTCATATAGATGGCGACAGATTCAAAAAGTCCTGTTTTCTTTGGAGCACAATTTGTATGGCAGCACGAGAATAATGAGTGACTAAGAGTTTTGTTTTGGTTCGTCGCCGTACTCATTTTACGCGGATACCAAATTCAGACATCGCGGCATAAAAGCAGCTTCTTTTCGTGCTGTTGAAAGCAGATTTGAAATCGACAAAGAGGTGGTGTGTGTCGATTTTTCTTTGACGGGTCTTTTCCAAGATTTGGCACATGGTGAATATCTGGTGGGTTGTTGATTTGCCAGGTCTAAAGCCACACTGATAAAGTCCAATCAGCTTCTTGACGGCGGACTTTAATCTTTCACACAACACGCTCGACCTTAAACGCGATGCCGAGGAGGCTTATCTCATGCATGCTTCTATCAGTTCTTCGCCGCCGTGTTTGAATAGCTCGGCCGGCAATCCATTGGTCCTCGCCGCTTTGTTGCTCTTCAGACGGGTAATTGCTATTCGAACTTCTTTATGGTCGGGAAATGGAACATCTGCTCTGAAAGCATCGATTGAGGAACCAGGTTCGCCTTCTCCAGGCGTTATTCCAATGGAATAGTCATACAGTTGCATAAATGAAGTTTTTTTCAAAAATATACGTATATGAGGTCAAAAAATAATGTGTAGCTGTCAAAAATAATCAAAAAGTTTACGTGAAAAAAACACAGTTTACTAACGTAATCAATGAAAATCAATTTCAAAAATGTATACTTTTGGACAGCATTTATTCAGTTGCAAGCAACTTAAACAAACTGCACTAGAATTATTAATTAATTTTATGAGAAATAACCCCTTTTATAATTAAATTTGCTGCAATGTAAGCAATCATTTTGAATTTACGATCCTTCCGCTCAATATGATATCAGCAGTACGTCGGCCATCTGATCGAAAATACAAACCAAGTCGAAAATTCGATTTCGGTACGTAATTAGGCACTTTTATTTGACTGACATCAAGTTCCGTGATTTTGAAGTTGAAATGCTAACAAATATAGATGGTGAAAATATAATTGAAAGAGAAAAATTGAGGCACCAAGCCAACTTACCGCCTTCACTGGACACGTAGGTTTCTCATTAATGGCATCATATACAAGTTTCATGATATCATTAACTACATAAATACTGTGCTTTTTAACCGTAAAAAATTCGCAGCAATTAAGATCCGATTTGAAGATATTATAGTAATTCTTATTCGCACCCAAAACATCGAATACAGCATTCGTGTCGAACCGTTCAACAGTTTCGAGAAGCGACAGCTTAAATGTAATTAAGTTGCTACCGTTGCGCCGAGTTAGATAGCATTGAAAGTATTCAATAATTGTTGGTGCGGTATCCGTGCATTTGATAGCGTTAACTTTAAGGTATGAGTCGCCAGCTGATTCGGTTTTACTTCCAAAACGTGGCGACTTGGAGCGTTGACAGCGGCAAGTTTGAACGATCAAGAGCAACAAAATTAAGGTGGAGGCCTTGGACTTCATGCACATTGTGCTTCGTTGTAGAATTTTCAGTTGGATAGCGCTTCGTTTAAAATATATATATTTTTTTGTATTTTCAAAGCACCAAACTAATAAATGTACCCACTTTTTAATACTAAATGAACTCAACGGATTTTTGAATAATCTAGCTTATAATAAGTACTTCCGAATGGTTTCGAATACAAAATAATTATCAGATTTTTGATAAAGCTTATTATAACTCATCAAGTTATATTATTATTATATGGTATATGGAAAAGGTACATGTAGTGGGTGCGTGACTGGTTTGCGGCGAGCCGTATCTCAAAGTCACGAGAGCGGAAGGCAATAGACTTTTGGACTCAACATCCTCTTACTTTCCTTACAAACCCATCCTCTTCTTACAAAATTATCCTTTTTAGCTTGTTATGACTTATTATTTAAAAAAAAAATCGATTTTTGTTTTTGCTAATGTATCAAATGCTTATAAATACGAGACTATTCTCCGAAAATTTTAAGATGATCCGACAAATTATTTCGAAGATGTGAGAGTATTTGTAAATAAAATTTAACTTACATAGTTAAATCGGTAATTCTCGAAACATCATTTACAGGGGTGATTCCTTCAAAACAGCTGAAGAGATCGTTTTTAAATTTCTACACAACTTTTTTAAATATATTCCTCAGGTAATGTCGAAGGATCGATAGAGCAGGCGTTTCATCGCATACACGGTTCTATGGAGGGAACTAAGAGAAAGATTAAAGCCCACCGTCAACAAACTGATTGGACCTTATCAGTGTGGTTTTAGACCTGGCAAATCAACAATCGACCAAATTACCATGAAAAGAGAATCTATTTCGTCGATTTCAGATCTGCTTTCGACAGCATGAAAAGGAGCTGCCTTTATGCCGCGTTGTCGGAAATTGGTATTCCCGCAAAAGTAATACGACTGTGTAAACTGACGTTGATCACCACTCCCAGCCATTCGATACCAAACGAGGTTTCAGAGAACTGCTGCTGGAGAAAATAATTCGAGCTGCAGAACTTAATCGAGCAGGTACAATCGTTTATTGGAGTGTACAGCTGCGTATGCCCATGATATTGATACCACTGGCCTCAAAAGCCGCGCCGTTAATTAGCGAAAAGAAGAAATGAATGGCGCGCTGTTGTCAACTCGGCTATAATCGTGCGAGTGGTGTCTACGTCAGTAGAGAAGAAGAAGAATGATCGAAGGAGTATAATTTTTGATTATAATTTCTATTTTATATGCCATGATTTCATGCTTTAGGGATATATTAAGTTTGCCACGATGTTTAAAACACGCAAAGGAAACGTCGGAGACCTTATAAATGAAAATGAATGTCCGTCTATCTCTCTGTATGTATACGATTTAGTTCCTCCGTTTTTGAGATGATCTGAAATTTTGAACCTATCTTTTTTCACCAAGAAGCTGTTTATTTGTCTAAACGGCCGATATTGGCTGTAAGGCTAGTTACTTAAAATTGCGACGGCAAACTAAATCGAATCTAACCTCTTAATAGTATACCAATGTTATAATAGTTTATGTATTGATTATTTTAATTACAGTTACTTATACAAATCTTTAGATTGTTAACAGCATAGAAATACATTAAACTGAATTCATGACTTTTCCCAACACCACGACCCGGGCAGCTCTTCGTCCCGATGTGATGAAATAAAGGCCGCTGCGAAATTTGGTCTTCGGTATATAAGCGGGCAAAAATGATTCATCCACATTGAAATCGGTAATGGTGTAATTAAAATGCTAAAAAAAGGTTATAAAAAATGAATATATAGAATTTCAAACTTAACGGCGAGAAGTCATACGCACAGCCTTCAAAGGACAAGTGGGTCTCTCATTGACTGTAGCGAACATTACACTTAGAAAAGTATCAAATATCTTCAAGCCATGTTTCCCAGTGGACAAAATGGCACAACATTCAACCGTTTTGTTGAAAACATTCACAATTCGTCCATTCGGCTGATAAATATCGAGCACAACGTCCGCTTTCAATTTGTTGATGGGTTTTCGTAGCATCAGCGAACCCGAACTGTATGAACGATTATTGCGCCAGGTGAGCTGGCATTCGAAAAATTCGATAATATTTGGTACCGTGTGTTCGCATTTTAAGTTTGTGGCTTGAATGCGAAAAGAGCGCGCAACATTCGTATTAGTTTTCGCTTCTTTTTTGACGCGAAGAGCTCCGATGTGCAAGCTATGAAGTGTATTCGCGAGCAGTCCTACTAAAACGTAGTAAAAGACTTGTTTACGTTTGGTGTCGCTAAAGAACATTATTGTTTTTCGGCTAACTCAACAGACGAACTTAGTACTACTGAACCCAATGTGCTAGTTTGCTCTGCCTCATTAGTTTTTAATAGTTTTAAATTTGTGTCTAAAATAATTATCTAAAAAATATGTTGAACTAATAATATCATTAACTAATCCGGCTTTGTTTTTACTGATATATCTGGATGATTAAAAGGTAAATATTTCGAAATATGTATGAACCCATCGACAAGTAAACCGTGCGTGGTGAAGATACATAAGTTAAGTTAGGCTTTATCATAATTGGTCAGGCTTTATAAACATGTTATAGTGATCGATTTTTGCCGTTCCGGCAAATGAACAGCCATGAACAGCCTTGTGGTTAGAAAAGGGCGGGTTAAAAATTTCAGATCGATATCTCAAAAACTAGTTAGCAATACTACAGCTGTCGGACAGAAAGATCAGATCAGAAAGCCTGAGAATTTACACTCAAAAATATTTCTCCCACTAGGCGACGACGAAACTAAATTAAAACTCAAAAGTATTATTTATGATCCGAAATTTTTATATTATTCAGTAAAAGTCCCAAGGGAACACGAGCAAAAAAACCCACAGAAGTTTTAAGTAGTACTTGTGGCTTGACTTGACTTGTTCTTAGATAATTCATCAGGAATCTTAAGGGTATAGTTCACACTTGTAAGAAATGTTACCGCTAGTGGGCGCTGAAGCGATTTATACCCGAAAAACGGTTTTAAGAGTTTTAAGATTAATGCTAAATTTGACACGACGAAGTGCCAATCAAATGGCTAAAGAACTGAAAATATCCAACCGCAGCATCCGACGCATATTGAAAAATGAGTTCAAAGACAAGCCTAACAAGTTCCAAAAGGCCCATGATCTCACACCGAAGCGGCAAGAAGTAAGACTTGAGAGAGCGAAGCAGTTGCTTCGCTTGGCCGAAAGCGGTCAAATTTCGAACATTGTGTTTTCTGACGAAAAAATTGTTCCAATTGAGCAATTTGTAAACTCTCCAAACGATAGGGTTTACTTGACCGACCGTTCATACGAGAATCTAAGTCATCGGTTGCCCACCAGGAGGCAGCATCCGCCACAAATAATGGTTTGGGCCGTTGTCACCGCAGATGAGTGCTCTCCAATTGTTTTCATCGAGCCTGGCGTCAAAGTAAATGCGACATATTATCGGGAAAGTGTTCTGGAAGCTGCATTGAAGCCGTGAGCAAACAAATATAATGGTAGCAAACCATGGACGTTTGAACAAAACTCAGCACCGTCTCACAAAGCGCGAGTGAGCTGAGAATGGCTGAAAAACAACGTTCCGAACTTAATTACGACCACACAATGGCTCTCGAATTCACCATATGCGAATCGAATGGATTATTCTCTCGGGGCCATTTTGGAGAGCAAAGTCCGATGTAAAAAATACAACAGTCTCGAGATGTTGAAGAAAGCCATTGTCCGTGAGTGGGTAAGTCACATTTGGGCAGCTTGAGATTCGTTTTTTGACCGTCTCAAGGCCATAGTTAATGCAAAATGTGGTCATATCGAGCAAAAGTGAATTGGTCCTGCATTTATGGTAATTTTCACACATTTTGTACTTTAAAATTAATAAAAAATAATTTTCCAAACCGAATTTATGCCTTTTTAATTGGTTCCAGTGCCGGTATATTGGTTATTAATTATTTTGCTCTTAAAAAAGCTCTGTCGGGTTATTCGGATTGGGCCCGTGCGGTTTGGTACAAATAGTCAATGAGATATGAGGTATTTATTTAGTATAAAATTCAAATAAATTTTTGCTTTCGGAGCAGTAGTTCCAATCGAGTTCAACTGGTTCAGCTGAACCGAATGTAACTAATCATTTAAATTAAAAAAAGGTCTTAGGGACAGAAGATCAATCGATACATATCGCCACGAGCTTTTGATGTTTTGATTTAACAATGTATTTATTCGCTAATATCACAATCGTAACGTTGAAATTTCAGCTAGATAAGTCGAGTAACTAGAGCCAATAGCTAAGTTCAAACTCTCAGCTGGAGCTTTTACTGGCTCAAACACATGGTCACGAACTTTGAAGCTTCGATTAAATGAACCAGGAGATTTAAAAGTAGTCGTCGTGATACGTACTTTACGAACACTACGGTCATCAAAAAGATTTAATAATCAGAAAACAGTGACAACTTAAGCTATACTAGCAATGCTCAGTTTCTTAGAAGAATAGTTAATGACCTCAAACAGTTTTGTTATCCCCTAACAGAATGTCAACTACGATGAAATTTTAAACGTCGAAATATCGACTGTTACCACATTGGTTATGTAGATGACATCGGTGATGTCATAACCATATGTGTGTTATCCCGGCATAACCAGATAGAAACTAACACAAGCTTTACTGCGAACACAGACACGGTTGGACTCACACGGCTTAGCCTACCGCAGGTCCGCTGGCAAGTAGATGGGAACTGCTTATGAATACAATGCAGCCAGTGCTATTATATGGCAGCAAAATATTAGTCCATATACTATACATTGATGGAAAGTACTTGCTAATGTTCAAAGGTCAGTCTTTCCGCCGTTCTAGAGATTAATGGGGCCACTCGAATAGACTTACTGGAAAAAGTGAGAAGACAACCTTGAGTATATAATAAGAATGGAATAGAAATACACATACACAAGACAATAGTCGAGGGAGCAAACAATTGATCTCTGGCAAGATCAGTGGACCAGGGAACGCAAAGGAAGAACTAATCAAAATAAGCTTTAAGGGGCTATACCAGTGTGACGCATGAAAAATTAGGAGATTCACGTATTTTTTTTTTTTTTTTTTAAGAAAGTACGCGGTTGAACATTTCGAACTTCTTCGAAAATAATAAAGTATATTTTCAGCTATATTTTAAGATTTTTGTTTTACAAAAATGTTGGAAATTAACGGAGTATGGGTTGTCTTCGGAGGGGCCAAAAAAAAAAATGCCCCAACTGCTGGCTTGATTCCGGCCGAATGACTAGCTAAACAAAAAAATTTGAAAAGTCTATTAAACTTAAAGATATTTCTTATACAATGACCTACGATCTTCGAAAAATATCGAAAAGAAACAAAACGGCGTAATTTTGAAAAAAAAAAAAATAGTTTTTTTTTTGGTAAAAAATTTTCTTTTTTTAATGCCCAACAGACAATTTTCAACTAATCAAAAAGATCGTGGGTCATTGTGCAATAAATGTACTAAAAAATACTCAGTTTTAATTCTAAATTAAGTCGATCGGTCAATTTTTCGTGGACTTATGACGCCAACAAATTTGAAATATTTTGTTTCGAGAAAAACGCGTTTAAAGTTTCACATATATTTAGAACGCTGCCATCCAAAATCTATTCACGATACGACCTTCCCGATATCACAGGATTTTTATGGAAAAGCTATCGAAAAAGCAAATAAACTTATTTTTTTTTTTTTTGTGGAAAGTGTCACACTGGTATAGCCCCTTAAGAACTCAATACAGAAAATGTAGTTCAAAAAATTATAGCCAGTGACGAAAACTTATGCACTAAAAAACATGTACGTAGACCCTTGGGCCCAGGAAAACCCGAATCAATGACAGATGAGCCAAACAGTTTAATGCCGCCTACAAAAACATAAACATTCCCGAACTCGGCGAGAATAGAAATTGACCTGCAATGGAACCGTCTGGGAAACATTGCGCTGAAGTAATGTGAAAGCGGTCCAGGAGCAAGGAAATAATGCATGATAGAAGGGTAAGAGTTTTAGCGGCTCCTTATATGGTGCGAAAGCATTTAAAATTAAAAGAAAAAATTAGCAAGCTAGCAATATAGTTTTGATATAAGTAAGTAAAAAAAAGCGATTTGCAAGTTTTATTCTACAAAATATAAGCAAATGCTTTCAAATCACAAAATAACGAAATTGGAAACCTGCAAACTTTCAAACTAGCAAACTGCTAAATTCTCTAAAGCTGCCACTTAAGCAAACAACTTAATTTAGTTGCTGCACAACAACAACAATAAGAACTCATTACGCAGCGTATATTTTTGACACTGCCAAAAGCTGGTCTTTCAAATGCAACCTTGCAAAAGTGCGATAAGTTCAAAAATTCGCCAGATAAAAAAAAAAAACTCGCACTCGTGACACTCGCGCTGCTTTTACTTTGTCTCAGCTAACTGGTGGTGCTTTGCTCTGTCAACATCCTTGCTGCTTTCACTAATTTTCCACTTCTCCACTTTAAGCAGCTGAGTATTTTTGGAAAGTGCATAATTCTCAAATGAACAAAGTAAACAGAAATGAATGCCGTGGCATTAGATCGCAGGCATACAGTGAATACAGTGCTTTGCCAGCGTCACGTTTCCGTCGTTGCGCTCCCCTCTTCATTCCACATCCAAGCAGTTGGCAACACCACAAACCAGCTCTACACCCGCTCTCACCTATTCTAGAGCTTTTTTTTGGCTTTTCTTCTTCTCATTTTGTATAAATTTCACTTAGTCGCTTTTTAGGTGATGCCGCGTTTGCTATCTCATCAGCGTCATATTGCTTGACACCCCGTAATTTCGGTCTAATTTGTTGTTGTGGCATTACGCTGCGCTTGCACGAAATGATAGCAGCAGGGCCGAGCTTGAGGGTAAGTGTGAAAAACTAAATTTGAAAGTGGCAAAATTACGGCGAAATCGCAAGAAAACACTGGCTGCCCTCCCTACTGATGCCAACCGGCACTCTTGTGCTTCCCGTCTCCAACGCGCAGCCGAACTGCACGAGTGGCCGGTCGAGTTCACTGGATTGTGTGTGTGTGTTTATTTGTCGTTTCTTTGCATGATAATGTGCAAATCACTTCATTGTCACAGTTTGTTGCCAGTGCTAGTGATTTTGTATATTTAATAGGCTTAACGGATGAGCCGCACCCAAGCTGCATAGCGTGCGCTCGTTGCTTTTCACTCCCGCTCATCATTCTCACGTAGCGTAAATCACCATCTACAATTGAAGTGCGCTACTATTCTGGCTGTTGCAAGCATTGGTTTCTTGCCGGTTATACCCAACGCAGAATTATGATGAATTACAAAGCTATGAGTCACTACGGGTTCCGAAACATAATATGGCTTTTAAGGCAGTATTTTGGTAGAAAATTTAAAAATTGCTCTCAATACCATTGAACTTATTGTATCTCCATTTTTATTTAGTTTGAGGTCTTAATTTTGAAGTCGTAGATAACTTCGTCTATCTTGGAACCATCATTAATACCAACAACAATGTCAGACTCGAAATCCACCACAGAATAATTCTTGCCAACAGGTGCTACTTCGGACTGAGCAGGCAATTGGGAAGTAAAGTCCTCGCACGACGAGCACAAACCACGAGTTTTCGAGAGAAAGGTTTTGCGGAAGATTTATGGTCCTTAACGCGTTGGCAACAGCGAATACCGGAAGAAAAGAAACGTTCAGTTTTGAAGCTTTTCGATTCAGTGGAAGCAGAAGATGCAAACCTCCACTTCATTGGAAAGATCAAGTGGAAATGGATCTGGCTTCGCTTGGAATCTCCAATCGGCGTCAAAAAGTGAAAAAGAAGAACGACTGGCGCGCTGTCGTAAATTCGGCTATAACCGCGTAAGCTGTGTTGAACTCGCCAGAAAGATGATCGTCCTCTGCCTTTCTAACTCAACTTCGGTATTCTCACATAAAATAATTTATTTCGTCCGCAGAGAAACGTCTGCCAACAATAGCGACAGGAAGGATAACAAGCTCGTGGTATGTCAGAACTGAACACCATCTTCGAATATAGCATAGTTCAGAATGAACGTTTGGTGCGCTTCAGGAACCACTGCTTTAGAAGGTCTTATTATCCCTGCTGTTATCAAATCTCTTCCATTAAGACGGTTAGTTGGTACTTATTGATTAGGTGGCGGGTATTATATAATATAAAGTTTTAAGGAATATTTCCTTGATCTTCTTCGTCTCTAGTGGACATGTTTTATGCGTGGCGGTTCCTGAACCCAGCGCATATTCCGTTGATCACATGGTCAATTAAAGGACGTATGTATGTTGTTGTCTTCTTGCGGCTGACTACTGAATGACTGGATCCTTGGCGAGTCGCAAATCCTTCTGGCTCGAGCTCAATCCTAAGCGGCTCTTCGTTCTCATATTGATTCGTCATTCCCTAAAGCAGATAGTTTAACAGATCATTGCCCAGTCGACGTCCAAAGTGAAAGGTTAAAACTTTATCGGATGTCTGTTTTAGAAATTGCATTGAAGAAAATAACTTAGTTTCATTGCAACACTTCCATTTCGATGGTCCCTTCTTAGCGAAATTAAGTGCGAAACACTTTAGATCTCAGACTATTAAGGAGAACTAGCAGAAGAGCTTTAGACACACGTGATCTAAGGTCATCTAACACGAAATAGCTTGCTTTCGGACTACCAGGATGTCATAAAACGTATTATTACTGTCGGTGAGTCTTGGATATATGCTTACGAACCGGAAACGGACGAAACGTACGAGGAAACAACGTCAAATCAGGTCAAAAATCAAGGTTATGTTGAAAGTTTTCTTTAATTATCGCGGAGTGGTGCGCTCCGAATTCCTTCCGATCGGACATGCTGTCAACAAGGAATACTACTTCAGTGTTATACGTCGTTTGCAGCAAACTTTTCATAAAAAGAGGCCGGAATTATGGCTCGACAACTCGTCGTTGATTTTTAAGGAGTTTTACGTAAAATTTTCAGCTAACATCGCGTCGCAACCACTGTATTCGCCTTATTTGTCTCCGTGTGACTTCGGGCTATTCAGCAAACTCAAACGAACACTCCAAGGAAAGAGTTTTGAAGACTTTAACCGCGAAGTGCTACGCGCATTGAAGGCTATTCCGGGAATTGACTTAAAAACTGTTTCGATTATTGGAAAAATCGTTGGAACAAGTATATTGGAGACAATGAGGTTAACTTTGAAGGGTCGACCTATTTTCTCAGTTCGGTTAGCTGCCGGGTCCAGGACTTCATATAAAATATAATAAATAGTCCGCGAGTCTTTAAACCTGAAGTTTCCAGCATTGCGTTCAGCCCGTAACCGATCTCACCGCACTTGTTTGCAGCAATTCTTTTCGCAAACCTTCTGCTTACTTGTGATTTGCGTATTTGCTTGTACCGTTGACTGATTCGCTGATGCCTTTTGTCGGTATTTCACGGTGTCTTTAACATGAATTCTATTTTATTCTATTCTACACAATCAAACCATTCTGCCAATAGACTATCGCCCAAGAGCATTGCAGCTCTCGCGCCATTCAACCTGTGTTGCCACATTCACACAAATTGGCGAAAATGAAATAAAACATTAATACAGTAGTTGAGAATCAAACGGCTTAGCTCATTTTTGTGTGAAATGTTCGTCACTGATTCAATACGAAAATTATTTTAGTTCTCTACAGTTGAGCCCACGTACACAGACGGCCATAAATGAATTTGGAATTGACTTTTCTCACCCGAAATGAAATTATCTAAAATAGTTAAATTGCAGCTGTGGATTAGCTTTAATTACAATTATTCGTATGTAAGTAATTCTCTCTGTAATTTGATGAGCACACAATGAGCACAAAGGCTATGTAGAGTTGTCGAGTTATTAACAATGTGGAACTTAATTACTTGTTACAGTTCAGTGATCTTGTGATGGCAAGTTATTTAATTCAATTGAAGTCAATGTGGTGGAGGACAAATGTTGAATACTTCAATATAATTGACAATAGTAAGCTCTCTACTCTAGCCTTACTGGATAAGCAGAAGTTGCTTTGAGGCTCTCTTTGTTTTAAATCACAAGTAATCAGAATTGGTGAGATCAACTATGTAGGTGGGCAGACAAAAGCTACAAATGCAAATAAGGAACTTTCCGAAGAAAGTTATGGTTTTTAATAATTTTCTCATTAGAAAGTCTCATAAATATGAACTCTAAATCAGAGCCGGCCCCTCCATATAGGCAAAATAAGCGATCGACTAGTGCCAGATAATTTCAGAACGGCAATTTACAATATTTTCTATTAATAATAATTTATTATTTAAAAAAAACGTAAAAAATTAGCTGACAGTGTACACGAAGACTGTGGAGACTCGATTCGGCGCGGGACTAACTTGGCACTCGGGCCATGCGACGACTTGAGACATTTTACATTGAGACCTTAAACTTAAGTCGTACAAATGCTGTTTGTGCAAGAACTAAAGCCACTCGACCTTCCCAATCAACATCGCTTCGCTCTAGGGCTTTTGAGAAGTTCCAAAAAGATCCGACGATTTCGAGCCTAATTTGGATTAGCGATAAGGACCAATATTGCACAATGGGTATGTAAATAAGCAAAACTGCCGCATGTGGGAAAAGGAGCAGGATCTGCCATTTCATTCAGAAAAACAACGGGTTTGTGTGGTTTATGGACAGGTAGAATCATCGATCCAGTTTTCTTTAAACATGATGATGGTGAGAACGTAACCCTTAATAGCGACCGTTATCGCGACATGATAACCGACTCTTGAAAGCCTGAAATTGAAGCTCGTGATCTCGGCGACATTTGGTTTTAAGTAGACGGCGTCACTTTCCATACATTACATTAATCGATGGATTTGTTGAGAGAATGCTTCGGTGAGCAATTAATTTCACGTTTTGGACGGGTCGATTGGCCACTTAGATCGTGTGATATCACACCATTAGACTTTTTCCAGTGAGGATATGTACAGCCCAAATTTTATGCGGACAATACCGCTTCGACTCAGTCCTTGGGGCAAAACATCACGCGTGTTACTGGCATTTACCAGTTGAAATACCGGAGCGAGTTATCGAAATTGAACAACGTGCAATATTTAAAGAGATAATCTTCAAAATATATTATAAATGCCAAAGAAAGTTCTTGCGAATGATAATAAACATTCCCCATTAAAGTTGAAGTTTCTGTGTTTTTTCTTTAAAAAAAGTAGGGCACCTCGAAATGGATTACCATTTATTATGTAAAGGGGCGGATCTCGTTTGCTGTAATCGTAATCTGGGGACCCCAAAAATTTACCCGTTAAAACCTATCTGGAAATCAGTGATCGTGAAGTTTGCATCACTCGCCTTAGAGCCCAAACCTCACCTCTAGCGAAAAAGTATTATGGTCGGTACAGAACTTCACTGCAATATGGTTCGTATAAGAATAGGATACTAATAATTTGGTTTTTCATTCCTGGGCACCAAGACAAATTCGTATAGAATGAAGTGAGTAGAAAAATAGGAAAATGTTAAACAAAATTTGAAGTAATACTATGAAATCTATTTTATTTCTAGAATCTTGAAGAAAAAAAACGCTTTCAAATTTTTGAAAATCATTTACAGTAGTAATACTTAATTCACATAATGAGAATGTAAGCAAATGTCTTCATTATAAACGCCTTTCCTGAGCTGGAATTTATCTAGAATTTTCAGCAAGGCTTTAGTTAATAACTAGGGTCTTAATAACCCAAAAACATTTTAAAGACTTTATTTTACTAACGTCTCGAGTCATAAAAGTCACAACAGCCTTCTCAATTCAATAAAACGATTTGTGACTATCCTTATGGTATTAGCTATTTCTTGGTAATAACCAGCAATATATTAGGCTAAGAAATCCTTTTGTGTACAGATTAATAAAATGGCTAGGTAAAATATAATACGTTCGCAAATTGCAACGCTTGTCAGTATTATGCATACAAACACATGAAACTGCAGTTTATTTGTCGACTAATCAGTTCATTAGCTTTCGAGAAAACACAATAAGCCCAGTGAATGAAGATTTAAGAAGCAACACTAACCGCAGAGTTAGGTAATCGCAATTCGGAAAGATATTATATTGTTTATTTATACGAGGGTGGTTCAATAGATATTTAGTCTCATCGCCCGATGGCGCAGCTATCGCAAGAGAAATCGACTAGCCTTTCTTCGGATCAAACATAAATTAAAAACAGTAAAATCGATTGGTGATTCGGTTTTTGTTTTTGGTAATTTACGGTTTTTCTTTACCTTCGATGGCGACTATCAAAATTTGGTTCAACTAATTTCAGCGAAGTTTTCCCGACGCACTGTGGCCAATTTGGCTTCGCTAGCGGCATTTAATTAAAATTTTCAAATTTGAAAAACCGTTACTTTTTTTTTAACAATCGATAACGAATACATTCACTACATTTGTATCGATTTTTATAAGCTCAGCTTACGGCTGATGAACAGCTTTGAGCTGTCAAAGTCAGCATATGTTTCTGCAAGTGTTGTGCAAAATATTTCCGCCTTTTTGATCATCGTTTTGCTATTCGTGTTAAACTTGCAAATTTTATTATTTTCATTAAAAGTTTTGTTATAAACTAACGCCAAGGTATGTATTATATAAAAAAAACTGTGGTTGTGATCTGTGTATACTTAAGGTATTTATAAAACGTAATCGCGTTTAAGTGTATTGGCAACTCGCCCATTGTAACGTACACCTGTCTTTCGTGGAGTAGAACTTTCAAAATTCACCTAGATTCAGTGTAATTTTAAATTTTCCTATATGTGTAAACTATTGTGTGTCCAAAATGTCCAAAATGAATTGCGAGTACCTGCGAGTCTTCAATTTATTGTACTTTTTAGGCAAAATGTCTGTGTCAAAACGCACCCTTTTTTTAATATGGTATGAAGAAGCGATCCCCACCAAGAAGTTTCTCGCCGTGGAAAACTATGTTTTTGGTACCGTTTTGAGTAAAATTACCTATAATCAGAAGGAGCAGTGCGAAAATAGAAAGAAACTTCGAAATTTTGCTAGTAGGCTTATCCAAAAGTGGAAGGCCTGTGGCAGAAGTAAGGTGTTTTTCGAAAAAATTAACCAAGAATGGCTAGATACACCATTGGTATTGTTGGGAAAAAAAGCAAATGAAAATATTGGACGAGCGGAAAAAGAGCTTTTCGAGTCCTGCAGAAAAACTCAAGTCAATAAGATGCCAGGGCTTACATTGGAAGTGTCATGTGAAGGATTGTTGGTAGCTGCAAGCTGCAGTTTATATAAAGCTGGAAAGCGCAGTGCTTCCAAAGATGTAGAAATGGTGAATGGCGATGATGAGTTTAGCGGAAAGGTAATACAAAATATAAACAAACCAAAGCCCCTTACATCCAAATTTTCTAACTATAAAGCGCTTGCGCTATTTGTAGAGATGAGGCATTCAGACTTTATGCAATGGAAACTGCCGAAATTTTTGTTAGTTTATACCCTTGGTCTTACATGCTCTCGTCTGTTTACAGAATTTTAATTCATGGAGCAGACACAGTCAATCATTTTTCGCTTCCAATTGGTATGATGTCCGAGGAAGCGCTTGAAGCCAGAAATAAAGATTATCGGGACATCCGTGAAAATAATACCAGAAAAAATACAATGGAAGATATAATTAACGCTCTTTTTGTTTCTTCCGATTCCTTAATATCTTCATTGTCCAACGGCTCATCAATTTCCTATTCCAGAAATATTAGCTTCGATAAGGAAGTTAAAAGCTTGCTTATAATGCGTCATTTTGAAGATGATTTCTCTGAATCTGATACTGAAGAATCTGATTAATATTTCTTTTATAATATGGTTTCCCTTTGAGTTGACAATTTTTTTCTATTTTATATATGCATATATGGTGGAAAATGTTTATTGAATTGAAAACAAAATATCAAATTAAAAAAATTTGAATACTAAAAAAAAAAAATTTTTTTTTTCAAAAATTGTTTGATTTTTTTTCAGAATTGAGAAGAAAAATTGAAGATATCTTCTTTACTTTGGAAGCTATGAATAAAATGTCGCTAGCGAAGCCAAATTGGCCACTGTGCGACGTCAGAGGGTAAAAGAATGTGTTGTCAAGTGTACCTAAGAGACTATTTTCTGAAATATGTACGTCATTAGCTTTCGAAAACTTTGCTGTTTGTTTTTTGTAGGATAAATACACATGATAAAAATTTTCCTGCTTTCGACTTAAGGGGAACTTTTAAACTAATAATGAAAAGATAATTGAAATATAGTAAAAATTATATCTCGCTTTCGGGTACTGATACACAAATTTTCCAAAGGAAAATTTATTTATATTTTTTTTAATGTTTTCAGAATTTTTTAAAGCCATATAGCTCAACACGCGCATGATTTGACCATTTTTTAGAAACGCTCCACAAAAAATGCTTATTCCTCAAATATTGATCAAATACAAGAAATAATAACTGACTTACCGCTAAAGTGGCTATTGTATTGTGTTTCTAATGAAAAAATTAGAACGTTTTTGCAGCTCTTGAACTAGCAGCATTCAAAGTGTTCTTGGCATGTGACCTCAACAAGCGCAACGCTCACGGCTTATTGCGCACATAATTAATATGTCAATAGCTGTCAAGGAGTATTAGCAATGTCAGGCTAGACTTTGATGATGATGGACAAGTGTTTTAAGTCAATGGTGAAGGCTAACATGCAACATACTTACATACAAATATATTGAAAGAAAAATATATAAAACTACTTATAGAGATATGTGCGGTGCAAATGAAGAACGCACCAGCTAATTTTTTTGTTTTTAAGAAAGAGTAATTTTAGTACATTCATAGAACTTCCTTGTACTACTAAAAATGAAATTCAGATATTCCTACATATGTACATTATTTTTTCCAGAGAGTTGAAAGGAGCCTAATGACCATAGTCATAAAATGCAGTAATGGTAGTAAATAAAACTGGGCAAACACTAGCCACAATATAACTAACATTACTATTTTCGAAGCTTCGGCTGACTTTACTTTAATGGATTAGGGGTAGTCAGAATCTTCAAAAAATTATTTTTTTTTTTTGCATTTTCGTTAAATGTGAAAATTTCACGTTGATCCGATAATTAGTTTTTAAGTTATTCGACAAATAAGAAAGAGAGTTCAGGCACTTCAAAGCGCTAGTGTGAAACTTTAAACGCGTTTTTCTCAAAACTATGTTTTTTAAACTGGTGACAACTGTAATTGGAAAACTGCTCAGTAGATTTTAATGAAATTTATACGGCTTTTAGAATACATAATAAACTCGATCCTGATCGAAGGATTTTTTTTTTTTAACTTCGATTTTTAAGACCAATTAGCTGTTGATTTCTTCCCAAAAATTAGGAAAAAATTTCCTGAGGCCGCCATTTTGTTAATTTTTGAAAAAAAAAAATCCTACGGGCCTGGGCCTGATGCCCAGGATTATCTATTTATAAACTAATTTTTTTGTCCGATTTTTTTTTAATGAATCTCCAAGGACTTATGGTTGTCACCGCAAGTACCTTTTTTCGGAACTGTGTCAACACAAACAACTATAACTTTGAAAATAATTTTTTTTTTTTTTTATGAAATTTTCGTGACTTCAAGTCAAGGCATTATATAATAATGTTATATTACTACTTTTGTAAAGTAACACGATTTAGTAGCGACAAAAAAAAATAAAGAAAATTCTCATTTTTTCGTGCCTCTGACTACCTCTAACCATAAGTATCAGGCATGTTAAATGTATGTGGTATTTGCAAAAATAGATAAAATCAAGTCAATACTAGCTTAATTGAAAAAAACAGGCAGCCTTGAATATCGCTGAAAATTAAAATATTTAAGGACATATTGAAAGCACTTTGAATTCTGAAAAATCCCTATTAATTCTGACTGTAAAACACATATGCCTACACATATTTGATTTGGCCTTGCTATTTTCAAAAGGAAAACCTTCCCTAATTCGCATTGAACTTATCTTTAGTGGATGCAAATGTCAAATAATTAATTAATACAGAAATATTAATCAGGCAAAATGTACGAAATATCAGAGCGCATCGCATTTACGCATCAAATGATTATTCATCAGTGGTTTTCGCCCACGAACCTATCAGATGACCAACCTACACTGCCAGTTATAAGGTATACATATATGTATGTTTGTACGGCTTTGCCACTGATTTCATAGCATGGGCAGTGGATGTGTATCTATGCGCGCATTGTCGGCAACCGATACTTGAATGAATGGTAGAATGAACGCGCCCACATACGCAAGCGCTGCCACGCAACTGACCGCATTGGCCTTCAGATATGTTAATTAGAGTGGTAATATGTAGCTACAGTATAAACATGGCAAAATAAACGCATATTGTTTTTATTTTTGTAAATTAGTATATTTTCTATCTTTTTCATTTTGCACACACATTTCCATGACCACTTTGTTTAGTGAGGGCGCACGAGCAAAATGCGAGTATTCGCATGACGCTGAGAAGTGATGAAATAGCTAAAACAAACAACAACAATGTTAAGCAAAAATACAAAATAACAAAATCGTAGGTTTCGACCGTCATTGTGATGGTCTCACTGGTAGCTTTTAGGTAATTAAAGGTGCGAGCGCTGCAGCAAGGCAGGGAAATGATAATAAAAAGCAAATCAATGCAAAGGAAACAATAAAATGATTAGAATTTTTTGTGTTTTATAATGATCTATTGTCAAGAAAGATAAAAAAAAATTAAAACACATAACCAAATTTATGTAGATTCTGTAGTTGAGGCAGGTAATTGGATACATTTTGTATGAAATATTTGATATTGAATTTAATAATAACTATTAAGAAAAAACGTTAACTTCCGTTGGACCGTAGCTATAATACCCTTAACAAGCAAAAAAAATCCCTCACAAGAACTTGATTCCAAACGGTTATTTTATATTGCAGTTATGTATATGCTATATATCCACCCCAAATTTTGTGTAGATACCTAGTCAAATGAAAAAGTTTTCCACGCAAGCACTTAATTCCGATCATTCAATTTGTATGGCAGCTATATGCTATAGTCGTCCGATATCGGCGATTTCGAGAAACATACAGCTTCTTGTGGAGAAAAGAATGTGTGTAAAATTTCAGATCGATATCTCATGAACTGAAGGACTAGTTCGCGTATACATAAGCAAACAGACGGACAGGCGGACGAACATGGCTAAATCGACTTAGCTCGTCACGCTGACCAATAATGTATATTTTTTATGGGATCGCAGACGTTTGCTTTTGTGTGCTACAAACATCGTGGCGAACTTCTTACACCCTGTTCAGTGACAGATCTTGGTAATGATATGATTTCACGACTACCAAATCCAAGAGTTGAAGTCGCATGGTGTTCAAATATGCACAATGCAGTAGTTTTCACCGTTGACTACAATTGTGTTTCCTAAAATATTTTTCTTAAGCGAAGGGTTTATTGCTCAATCTTTAAAAATTACGAAATTTTACTTGTCAGTTCGAATGCAATGGTCCATCCACTCAAAAGTCATCGACAAATTTTCTCTTAATTTTGTTAGTATATTTCCAATGTTGGAGGATGGAGTTATGTGTAGAAGTTCACGCAAGTGAGGAAAGTTCTCTGATCGTCATTCTCTTGGGGTGGCCAGAAACGACTCTTTTACATACGGCTCAATATATGTATAACAATATCCCACAGGGTTGTTCGCCAGCTTTGGGACCCGCCACGTAAAAAAACACTACCAAGGAAACAAAAGCTTCGGATGAGAGACCCCACTTTTGAAGACGACTTCTGCAAATATTTTAAGGATTACGATTAAAGGGAATGTCCGATCTCTTAATTGGGAAGATGTCACTGCCCAGCTGGTCGATGTCCTCCTAACAGGCTGACATCACCGTCATTCAAGAAAACCGATGGACGGGACAAGGACTGAGGCGAGTAGGTCCTTGTAGCATTCATTACAGTGGCCATAAAAAGAAGCGCAAATTTTTCTAACCAAAATCCGCATCACAAAGTTGTTCAACATACCGCTGCTTGCGCCCATGCCCCGACGGAGAAGAAGGACGATGAGAGCGCACTTATGAGAGCTGCCGCCGCCAAGATGTCAAAATCGTGCTTGCCGACTTTAACAGCAGGGCAAGGAAATCTTTGGCACAACAGCCGGTAAATTCAACCCCCCAATGGGTTGAGGGACCCGAAATATGGTTATCTGTAATACTAGATTCCAGCATAGAAAAATTCACCAAGCTACTTGGCTGTCTCCGGATCGAAAAGCCACTAACCAGTTCGAACACGTTATGATAGACTTAATACACGTCTTCAGTGTTTTAGACGTGTGAACACTCCGAGGTCCTATCATCGACTAGGACCACTATATTGTTGCACCCGCCCCAAAAGATGCATGTCGAAAACAAAAGGAAGGTTCAACGTCAGGAAGCTGCAACCACAATAAACAGCCGAACGATTTTCTACTTTTTTTCTGTAGACATTATAATTGGACACTGTCCTCCGATAAGTATTTACACAGTAAGATGATCAAGTTTTACGATATGTCAGTTGCATATGCTGCTTGGTAGAAAATGAGATAGAACTATCTCAACACTTCTTTCAAAACGTCCCGCCTTTGCCAGATCCGGGATCAGATAGCTTGGATCTCATATCTCGTACTTAGAGCATTGTTGAATATCTTTAATGAAAAAAAATATGGCTGCAGATTTGTGATTGTCAATATTCAATTTCAAATATTTGCCAAAAATTTGAAGAGTTCTTCCATATACTTTAAATAGTGTTTATCAAAAACAACTATTTCTACACCTCAGGGATATATAATTTGCGCTTATGACATTCCCGCTTTAATAATTGCGATATTTTTATGCTAAAATAGAATACATAATCAGGTAATACCGTAAACAAAAAATAGTAGGGCTTCTGAATTAAAATTTCGCGCGAAAATCCAAACGTCGGAATCCAATTTCTGGTGCCAAAATGTTCAGAATGTTGGAAAAGGCCTTCGAGGATAATTGTCGCGAGCAAGTGTTTTTAATGGGTACAAATTTTAAAAAAAGGATCGAGAACGCGTTGGCAGCGATCCACATCCAGGACGGCGATCAACATCAACTGATGATTAAACGTTAATAAAACAAAAGAATTGGTGCCTGAAAATCGACGGCTAACAGTCAGAGCTCTGACTGGCACCGTTGGAATATGTGAAGGATCAGTGAAAATCATTTTGAAAGATCATTTTTGTCTCAGAAAATTTTAACCGAAATTAATTCCAAAAGCAATAAATTTTTTTGAAAAACAGCGTCGTTTTAACGTCTGTGAAACAATGCTTTCCGGTTACCGGAATTTCCTGAAACGTATTATCACTGGCGATGAGTCTTGGATCTATGCTTACAATCCGAAAATAGACGATCAATCAGCCCAATTTCGTGGCAAAGGTGAGGCGAAGCCGAAAATACCACGACAGAGCAGGTAAAAAGTCAAAGTTATGTTGACAATATGGGCCGACAATTCTTGGTTTTTACACCACGATAATGGACCGTTGCATACTGCATTGATTATTTTCAACCAATCTCGTATCACAACGACCGTATTCAGTTGATTTAGCTCCGCGTGACTGCTGGCTATTCTGAAAACTCAAACGACCACTCCGGGGAAACCGTTCTGATTCAATTGAACACATTAAACGTGAATCGCTACGCGCATGGAAGGCTATTTCGGATATTGAATTTAACAATTTATTGTGAGGATCGAAAAAACGTCGATGGGGGATTACTTTGGGGGGGGCGACTTAGATTTTGAAGAATAAAATAATAATTTTGAAATTATGAACAAAATTTTACAATTTTTCGCTTATATTTATCGTACTCCGTATCAAATATAACTTAATTCTAAGCAATCACATTCTATCAGAGAACCAATCAGTTCAACTTCACTTAGATTAGATAAAATGGAACTAGTTCATTTTTTATTAAAAGAAAATGATGAAAACAAGCATTCACAAGTATAGAAAGCCCACAGCGGCCTCTCTAGCTATGAGATTTGAATTTCTCACGTAATTAAAATATTTCCGGTTCCTATTTGCATAGTTGTTGTAGTTTGATGCAGTTGGCTGTCCCACCAGCATGACCCAATTCACACAGGAAATTAATGTGAAAATCGCTTAAATGCAAATAAATTGTGCAACAACATCGACAGCCAATGTCGAAGCAATAACAACAACAACATCAGCAGATAAATGGAAATCATCTAAACGCGCCGATGGGAAAATGAAGGAAGCGCAGAGGAGAGCGAGGCGATACCAGATGGCATGGCTGGAGCCAAGTTGAATGGAATCATTGCGAAATTGTTTTCTAAACGTTAAAATCGCGCAGATTTGCAACTAAATGTGGGACATACATACAGCTTATATATACATACATACATTTGTATATATAGTACATATTAATACAAGGAAGTGAAGGAGACCTTGTATTTATGTACGCATGTAAGTTCGCATGTCATGAAAAAGTCATCGCCAGTGGTAGACAAATATGCTGGTAGGCTCCAAAGCAGGTGGATTCCATTACATACCTAGTTATATAATGTCAATCATATATGTATGTATACATGCGCATGTACATGCAAGTATGTGTGCGTATGTGGGTCTGCACATTGTCTAGCTGCCGGCTATAAGTTTACCCGCATGATTTTTTTGCTTATAAATATAAACATGCAAATAAGTATATGTTTGTATGTGTGTATAATTTCCAGTATTATGTAAGGCAATCAAAGGTGCGTGAACTCGCGCCACTTTAGGTAATTTAATATGCTCGCATGGCAATACCCATAGGTGGCGAAGTAATGTGTTTGAAAATAAAAAAACTTTACACACAAACATATGCATCTCTGCAAGCATTTCTGTGGTAACCTTAGACTCCCTTTCAACGCAAGTTGCTTCATAAGCGGGTATTAAATATCATTACATTCTATTCAATTTTTAAATATTTGAACAACAAGCTAAGTGATAGCTCTTCGTCACGGTTTGAAAATTTACGTAACATATTAAAGATTGGTAACATTACGTGTCTAGAGTAGACGCCATGTTATTTAAAAAGGTGACCTGATTGAAAAACGGAAGGCAACAAAATTTAAAAGACAAAAAATACTATAACATGAGAGTAAAACTGAACAGTATTCAAACATATTTTTTGAACAGAGCTGCCACTTATTAATGAAAATTATGATTAAAGGTTTTTAATTATTACATTGCACGTATCTACATATCTAAAGAAGTTAAAAATATTTTACAACCAAAAAAAAATTATAACAGAGTTGCCACTTTTTTGATATTTTGTTGAACTAATGTGACAACATCGTTCAAATATTACGTTGGACGTTTCGAAAAAAAAATTTTACAATTAAAAATAAATTTGGAAGAGTTGCCACATTTTTCAATTCATGTACAATTAAAGTGAGAAAATTATTTAATTAGACTTATCGATACGAAAATTTACGCCAAAAATTAATTTAAGAAGAGTTGCCATATCATTATTTTTTTTGTGGAACTAAAGTGACAAAATCTTTTAATTCCAAGTAATTAATAAGATAAATAAAATTTTACATCTGAAAAATTTTTTGAAGCGTTGCCATATTTTTAAGTTTTTTTTTTTTTTTTTTTGAACTAAAATGATAAAATTATATAATTTTTACCATGTATCGAATTAAGGTTAAAATAAAATGTGAAGAGTTGCCAAATTTTTAATTTCTTGTTCAATTAAAGTGATAAAATTAATGAAATAATGCAATAATTGGCAACATAATCTCCTCAGTTTGAAACTAATTGAAGATTAAAAAGTCATAAACCTCACCAAAACATTCCCATAAATGGTACCACATGTTCATACATATGTACATATATTGCTATGAGTACAGTAGAGTCCATAGTGCAGTCCGTTTCCTCTGCTGTATTCACGTTTTTATCCCGATAAGTGAACTCTCCGGTAGATGGCGCAGTTTTCAAGATATAACTATTTTCTATATAACCCATTAAACCGAGATCAAAGACGATGACAGGCTACGGAGTAAGCAAGGTCTAAATCCAAGTTAGAATAAGAATTTCATGAAAGTGACGGACTTTAGCTAACCATTGCAATCAGGTCTGCTTCTAACCAGATAAAAACTAATGTAATGAATGCTACTTTCAAGTTTATTTGAGATTGATGATGAGTATCACACCAGCTGTAGTTTTGAATTTTTAATCACTCAATTAGGCAGTAAACAGTTCTGGAATTTCTCCTCATCATCTCCTGATTCCAAACAACTTGACATGTTGAAGAAGTTTATCCAGAGTTCTTCATAATAGACTCCCGTCAAAAAAGTTCATCGGCGACCTAAAATCCTCTTACAATATGAAATTTCATTCATTATTTTTAAAATACATATCACATATTTCTCGCTAAAAAAATGTTTGATTCAATAATCCCTTTAAGCACCTACCGGGATTCAAATCAAAACTAGATGAATAGAATTAGGACGGCAATTAATTATGTTGGCAAAAATTTTAAAATGACTTAAACTCTTTCGTACACAAAAGATGGAGTGAATTTATATTTCCCACCAAGTTTCTAAGTAACGGAACATACTTTTCAATACTCCGAACTTCTTTAATCAGTCCCACGCGGCATAATTAATGAGTTAAGGAGAAAGCTGGCAACGAAAGGACGAAACCGCTAAGCAATTCAAGCTCAAACCCACAAGTTAACTACAGTTTTGTGTGTGCTTCACTCAAAGCAGCATCCGTTATGCTTTAAATTACGGGAACAACAAGCTAACGAAATGAAAAAAAAAAATATTAGGAGTAAAACGAAGAAACGAAAAGCCAAAAGAAAAAATTAAAAATTTTTCCACAACAATGGTCGGAGTTCAGCGGCAGACAAGCAAAAAGCATTAAACTAAGCGAAACCGCAAAAGAAAGAAAACAGAAATGAGGAAAATTAAGCAACAACAAGCTGCATAACAACACAAATTTAGTTAGCTAGACTGATAAGCTGTAATGAAAAAACGAAAGTAAACATAAATAAAACGCGTTAAAAGTCTTTTTTTTTGGGAGGGAGGAATCTGGAGCACATTTTTTAGTTCAACGAACGTGATAATTTTTAAATTGCTGCGCTGACGGCATTTAACGCGCCCAACAAAATCTCGGCAATGCTCGGGAAATTCGTCGAAAAAAAGTTTTATTTGTCGTCGAGTTAAGCATAAGAGTTTTCGCTTTGATTTTCTTAAGATTTTTTTCATTTAAATTAGCTGGTTTTCACGTGAAATTTAACATTTGTAGCAGTCAAGCAATCCTAAGAATTTTGCCTCATATTTTGCGCACTCTTAAGTCCCCTATTACTTTTGACTTTTGAACCAAACATATTTGCACACATCAACGCCCAACTTAATGCTGTACGTACTTGTAGCTGTTGCTCTGACTACCTTGTCGAATGATGTGATTTGAAACGTAAATGTGTGACGATAAGATGATATTTTTGTGCCTTTACATACCAGGTGGGCCATCTAACGTTTTAAATTTGAATTATCTATATTTCGACATTGGAAACGTCAAATACCATTCGGAAAGTAACGGATATTCAGTAAAAAGTCTAAAATTTACGAAATGGGTCGCTATTCACTAGAAGAAAAACTGGGAAATATTGAAAAAAAAAACCGAGGATGGTCAATTTTACCGAAAAATTATCTTTTCGGACGAGGCCATACATCAAACGCTGCACTCAATCTGTTACGCCCTATCTTCGAAAATCGCATAATCACCAAAGGAGGTGATGTGAATTGGCCTCCCAGAAGCTGCGATTTAACTCCGTCGGACTATTTTCTGTGGGAAGCTGTTAAAGATAAATGTTACGCAAATCATTCAGGAACAATTCAAGATCTAAAGCACAAGATTCAAGCTGCTGTAGCTGCCATAAGGCCTGAAACCATCGAGAAAGTACTCCAAATTTGGGGGGATCGGATAAGCTACTGTAAACTCAACTGTGGTGGTCATTTGTCCGAAATTGTTTTCCACAAATAAATTTCATAAAACAACCTTTTAAAGAAATGTTAGAACATTGAAAAATATCAAGCCGTTTTTTTATTGACTTTTTAAATTTAAAATTTTATATGGCCCACCCTATACATAATCTCGAAATGGAAACCCCCGATACTCAATGGGATTAAGTTAACAACTAAGGAGTATACCAAGTATCTGGGAGTAATTTTGAATAGCAAACTGCTACAGAAACTCAATGGGGAAAAGAGAGTCAACAATGACAGCGGTACATTTAAAAAGTTGCTAGGGTCTACATGGGGCTTATTATCTGATGCTACTCATTGGTGTTATAGAGTGGTAGTCACGCCAAACTTGCTTAACTATTTTCTGGTAAGATGGATCGATGTGAGCAAAATCTTTGTAAAACAAAAAATCTTATAAGTGGCATCCGTCTGACTACTGTGTTGGCAGATAGATCAGCGTAAGATGAAATTCATTAAGGACATGCAGAATCACCAAAATGATGTTCAACAGTCCAGAAGAAAGTACTGTTTTCCACTGCGACTTACTGGCTCATTTGCGAGCTGGATGATCATTAATAAGGACGACACATGCAGAAAGAGCAAGGGAGTATGCACGAAATCTTCTTCCCTTCAGTCAGAATTTATTTAGAACATGTTTTTTAATATCTACGAGCTTCTTAGTTCAAAGTAATAACTACCACCACCACTTTCGTTACTGTGACGGCTGCTCACTCGCGACAAAAAGTGTAGTCATGAGCTTCTTTTTAAGCAGTAATTGACGCTGTTTAAACGCAATTCATGTGAGATTCTGTTGTATTTTGTGATTGTCGACGAAACGTGTTTCAACTGGTACAGACCAAAGGTCAAAAAAATATTCGAAATAGTTGACCTTACCTAAGAGGAGCACTTTTGAAGAAGGCTGTCATATCGCCTTTAAAGGTAATGGCTTTCGGTTTATGGGATTAAAAGTGTTTTAACGGCAACGAGATCTTACGTGCACTTCAGACAGCTTATAGAAGCAGAGTGTAGGTGTACCGATCTAAAACGAGACTATGTTAAGGACTAAAAAGCCAGTTTCTAAAATTTGTCTTTGGCTTTGTCTTTTTTAGACTAAATATCTATCTTACCGCTCAGACAAATGTTCAATAACTCTCTAAATAACAATGTCATAAGCAATGAGAATCAAAGAGGAATCGGATTTATTTCAATTCGATTCCGTAAACTCAAGGTCCAAGACAAATTCTTGCTTTATTATGATGATATATAGTAATATACTACGTACATACGAATCCCCGCATTTATCTCGAAAACTTTTTGCTGCGATACTATTTATGCAACGGACTACAGACGAAAACCCTCGTGGCTTTTTCGCTACAAAAGTATTAAAACACTACTTAGAAATAATTACAATGATGGAAAGTATAAAATGAATGAATTTTTAAAAATAAATATTTGCATTTTTTGGAATTTCGGGTAGTAGCTGTTATTGGTAAAAAAATAAAACGTGTGAAATGAAATAACTGCAGTAGTAAATGGAAGTGAGATTCCAGTTCTTATGGATATTCAATAAACATAAAGGGTGCTTTGAGAGGTTACAATTTTTTATAAGAACAAAAAAAAAAATATATTACAATTATTTGTAAGGAAGGCAAACTATGCTCTAAACTGCTGCCGAGAAGCTAGCGGGAAATGATGGTATCTTAGGAAGATTATTGAGTCAAAAATGTATTATGGTGTAGTTCAATGACACTGAATGAGTATATATTCTATACTCAGAACCCTTAGACACTATATATCCGGCTTGTGCATTGCTGTGGAAATTGCTTTTCAGCTCAGTGAAGCTGGGTACATGACGGGTTCCATACGGGAACATTCCGAATTCCTCGGTAGATCCGACGGCATCCCTGATAATCTGGTTAACTTTTTTCGTGAAACCTTCACATGGTATTTTCGCAAAGACCTAAGAGGTATATGTGAACAGAGCAAAGTTTTTGGAAAACGCGTAAGTGATTTTTCACAGAGGGTCGAAGCTCAGAGAATTTCTAACCGCTCTAGCATAAGCATCATGTTTCTTCGTTATCAGACATGCTTGGGTGGCTGGTCACAGTGGAATCTTTGGAACCTGGAAATCACCACATGAAAGGGCACCCTTATTTCAATCTCAACATACTGTAATTGAGGCCTTTGGATTTCAGTGAACCTCGTGTGAGGTCAGTAATCAGTGTTGGTACCCAGCATCTGTGGGACAATGTAAAATTTTGGCATAGAGTAAAATGTATGAAATTCATTGAACTACATGCTCTGAACCAAGTTCATCTTGTCGCAATGATAAAAGTTCTAACTGGACGGTGTCCAATTTCTAATCCAGCGTTGAGTCCAAAAGGATTCACGCAAATTGTCAAAGTTGTATGGAGGAAGGTAAGGTGGAAACAATTCCACAATTCAAAACGAAACAAAACAAATCAACTGCTAAGCTTTCGCATGGACAATGGCGAGATGAGAAATCACTTGGAGCAAGGTCTCTTGGAGCTGTTTGAGTGGATGATGAATATCAAAGAAGGTAGAACAACGAGCTGTATGAGCTTTACGGCAACGTTGATATAGTTAAGCGCATAAAAGCCTAAGGAACGAGCTGGTTAGGCCTGGTCGTGCCCATGAAAAATAATTCTTCAGCGAAATATTGCTTCGATTCAAAACTCATGACCGAACAACCGAAGCAAGGGCGCCAACGCATGCAATGTGGAAGGACCAAGTGCGGAGCGATCTATCTGATATTGGGGTGTACAAGTGGCGTGAACTCGCAAAGGATAGAGGGAATTGGCGAAATTTTTGTTCTCGGCCCTGACCAATTACGGTTGATGTGCCAAAGAAGAAGAAGTCCAGCTTATGCTTTTGAGGTTTACACACACAACTGTTCTAGCCCTAAAACAGCACCCTATATATGAATATTTACATACTTGTATAACATATGCATAAATAACGTATGTTGTTGTCTTCCATCACAATGCACAAAAACGCAACATGAA
Organism: Bactrocera correcta; assembly: GCA_027475135.1. Classification (NCBI taxonomy): domain Eukaryota; kingdom Metazoa; phylum Arthropoda; class Insecta; order Diptera; family Tephritidae; genus Bactrocera; species Bactrocera correcta. The sequence continues at coordinate 25,813,394 of CM050323.1, read as the reverse complement.
ATGTTCATAATTTAACATGTAAAAAAGTTGTAGGAAGAACTCATAAAAAACACACCACAACCGCAGATTACATGCAGTTAAAATGCTGAAAGCGGCAATCGGTTATGCAATCGGTCAATCAGCTGGTTCGCCAGCATAACATTCAGCAACAAGCAGTCAGGCAGTCCATCAGTCCACGGAACTGTGGAACAGTTGGCGCTTGTTGCGGGCACTTTCGGCAATTTAATTGAAAGCATTGCAATTAATTTTGATTTAATTGACCATTGCCACGCTCAATGCCTTTGATGCAATTATGAAAAACACCCAATGCATCCCAATGCATTTAAATTCATGCAAATCTATACATATAAATTGCACATACATATATAACTGCGAGTGTGAGTTTAAAAAAGTAAACCAATCGGCGTTACTCTCAATATTTTGACACCCGGCGGCATTTTTCATTTTCATTTTTATATTTGAGCGCATATATGTGTCATATCTATGTAAGTATGTGTGCGTATGTGGATCGCAAGGTTTATTATTCAATTTGCGCAATTTAAAAACTTTGAATGAACTGTTTCATGTAAAACATTATTTACATGTTGGTATTCAACATTCAAGTGTGTAATCCCTGTAGGCAAATCAATAAGTTATACACTACTCTTTAACTAGTATGAAGCACATGTCTAACTGGTTAAATAACCGCCGTTTAACGTTTAAAGGTTCCACAAGCTGATATTTGTCAGATTTTGTGCAGAAACTTAATCGGTTTATACTAAAACAAAAACTGTATTACTTTTTACTTGGATTAAAAAAAAGTGTTAAGTCTAGAAAATAACTCATTAGAAAATCTTTCTATAATTGATATAAGCGCTACAGAATCCAGAATGGCTACAAATCAAGAAAGGAAAGACTAAGTTTGTGGAGACCAGATATAAAGCTGGTATTCTACTCAAGACAACGATAATGTTTGATAGTTCAAACACTCCGCAACGTCGAGCAGTACCAAAAAGCCACGCCAGGATCGGAAAGGATCTCTCTGAACCGTTCGATACCAAACAAGCCCTCAGACAAGGCGACTCCTTATCGCGCGACTTCTTCAATCTACTCTTCCAGAAAAAAATTTGAGCTGCAAAGCTGAATAAAGAAGGTTAGGTCTAATATATAAGTGTACAGCTGCGCCGATAGGTCTGCTTTCTCCAGACTAGATAAAGGAGCGACATATATGGGTCTGGTGGTGAACAAGTGCAAGACTAAATGTTTCCTGTCATCAAACAAACAGTCGTCGCGACTTGGCTGACACGTCACTATTGACAGTTATAGTTTCGACGTCGTGAATAATTTCGTTTATCTTGGAACCAGCATAGACATGAACAATAACGTCAGCGTCGAAATCCAACGCAAAATATCTCTTGATCTCGAGGTGCTACTTCGGATTCAGTATGCAATTGAGAAGTAAAGTCCTCTCTCGACGAACAAAAATCAAACTCTATAAGTCACTCATTATTCACGTCCTACTATATGGACGGTAACAACATCCAAAGAGTTGGCGTTAGGAGTTTTCGAGAGAAAGGTTCTGCGGAAGAAATATGGTCCCTTTTGCATTGCCAACAGCGAATATCGATGGAACGATGAGATGTACGAGTTACACGTCGACATTGAAATAGTTCAGCGATTTAATAGACAGCGGCTACGCTGGCTAGATTATGGCATCCGAAAGGACGAAAACACTCCAGCTCTGAAATTATTCGACGCAGTACCCATTGGAGAAGCAGAATAAGAGGAAGACCTTCATTCGTGGGAAAGACCAGGTGAAGAAGGATTTATTAAGTTTGCCACGAAGTTTGCAAAAGCCAGAATCTGATATCGCTCTGAGTTTCGGCACACTTCCTTTTTTCGTCAAAAAGCTGCTCATTTGTCGGACGCGGCGATATCAGACCAAGATAGCATAAAGCTGCCATATAAACTGACGGTTACCAGTCGAAATGTTTGAGACGTAGCCCCCGCCGAAACTTTTTATAGAGGTTATCTTACAAAATAAATGCGATAGAAATTCGGCTAATAATAAACATTCCCCATTAAATTTGAATTTTCTTCAAAAAGTAGGGAACCTCGAAATAGATCACCCTTTACTATTACATAGTTTCGTATATCTTAGGTACTAAAGTTTTGTATATTCAATGTTATGCTTTCAGTTGATGTTATGATATCTTAAATATTGACCGATATAAATAAATGATATTATTTGAGAATTCGGGGTAGTATAGATCCGATTTTATTAGGTATTACCACATATTATTGCCAGAAAATATGTTCTATGAGTGTGATTAATAAACCTTTCAGAGTGACCGATGTTTGTAAAACAAAGTCAATCGGAACAGATATGGGAGCTAAGAGAAGTATTTACCCGATCATTATCACATATTGACCAATATACAAGTATATAATAGTATACTCGTATGCAAATCATATTATCCATATTAGACAATAAGACATATTAGTTCCAGAAAACGTGGATGTCTAACTTTTATTAAGATAACAGACGCAGATTGACCGAGGTCTTCGATAAAAAAAAAGGTCAGCTATAGGCACTAAGGGCCTTATATTCTATATCTTATAGTCCGATTCGGGCTATAATGGCCGTGAGATCGCATATCTTAAACACACTTTGAATGCAAAGTTTTATTTCGATAAGATCATTGGCACCGATTTATATATTGCAAAGTTATATATATACCACTTCCATTGTCCACTTTCGACACCAGCTCTTATGAAGCGCTGCCTTACAATTTAAGTTCCAAAAGAGATAATAGATTTCAAGATAAGTGCGATATGGGCGTGGTTATCATCTGATTTAATCAATTTTTACACTTAATAATGAAACTTTCCTTTAACAAGTTTGGTTACAATGATTAATGACATTTTTTGGGCATGACACTGATACCCCCATCAGTAAAAACAAATCCCGTGCATGCCAGGAACACGTGGACCAAGTTTGATCGAAATATTTAAATTTTTATTGCTTGCATGGACAGACCGATGGATGGATGGAGCCACTCGGAATTCAACTCGTCTCATCATACTGATGGTTTATATACATAACCTTATATCCATAATGATTAGTTATTAGTGTTGCAAAATACATTAGACGAACAAAACTATTATACTCTCTTGGCAATATATTGTGGGAGCATAAAAATAAATGTTCATAAAGTAAATCATGAAACTCAGACCCGTTTTGGTGGTCATAAATTCTACATTACTGGTAATTTTAAAATAATAAAACTACGGTTTTTTATATTTACAAACATCGTATGATCCAACAATAATAAACTATGTCCTCTACGGGATAGACAATCATCGCCATAAATTTATTTCATCAATTGAAACATTTCGGTAAAAGTTTTACCAATTTTAAAACAAAATTTAATGTTGGCTCTTTGTTCGAAGTTCTTTTTCGCACCGATAACACTAACATATTGACACTTAAAACACTTCCAATCGATGAAATGTTTACTGAACAATCGATAGAGATAGCAGATTCTAACGTATCAGTCGACATATAGATGACGCCACCAGAGGACGCTAGATTCAAAAATTCATGTTTACTTTAGAGCGCACCTTGTATATACACCAAAGGTTAACGATGGGGTTAAGATCTGGAGATTATATTATTAATGTCCTGAAGCCATTTGTGAATTTTACTTGCTGTGTGTTTGAGATCAATATCCTGTTGGAAGACAATGTCCGCCCCATTTCCTTCTAAGTCTCCTATAGTGCCAAGTAAATGACTGCACAGAATTTCAATATAATACAACCCTGCGTTCATTCATCCTTTGCTTTTCGTCAATCTATTAACAAAACTTCAGCGTAGAGTTAACGTGGTGTACCTGGAATATTACACCTTACTTCTCCAGGTCTAGCCGCGCCCATTCGATTCCAAACGATTTATTTTAGTCACGTCCGCACACAGAACCTGCTCCCAATACCTTATACTCTAGGTGTTGCGTTTTTCGCAAAATTTAGTCGGAACTTTCTGTATCTATAAGTGAATAGAGGAATTTCGACTTTTGCATGACCTTTAAGCCTAACATTTCGAAATTTTATGCGAATTGTCTATGCACAGATCAAAGGTTTCATTATTATTATTTTCCGGGTTATGGCCGTGCTTCCACAGCATTTTCGTATTTGCTACTTTTTATGGCCCCAACAACGTTCCGTTCCTGGACTGAGCTTAGGATTCCTTTACGGCCTACTTAATTTTTGACGTATAAAACAGCAATTTTGCATACTTCAATAATTTATAGATTTCGACTTTACCTTCATTTCAAATAAGCCTGAAAAAAATACCAACAACTTTAGCAGTCTTCATACGATAATTGTTTAAAGGTATCTGCAGAAAAGACAGCACAGTTCAATTTGTCCTTAAGGGGCTATACAAGTGTGACACTTAAAATTTTTTTTTTTTTTTTTTTTTTTTTTTTTGTGCTTTTTCGATAGTTTATATATTCGAAAATATCGTGTGAAAACGGCAAGGTTTTTTTGTTTCAGTTACTTATTCGACCGGAATCATGCCACCTCCGAAGACAGCCCATAACTCCTTTATTTTTTAATATTTTTGTAAAAAAAAAATTTTAATATAGCTAAAAATATACGTTATTACGGCCATAGAACGTCGAAACATTCAATCTAGTGTTTTCTTTAAAAAAAAATCGCGAAAATCCCCTCATTTTTCATGCGTCACACTGGTATAGCCCTTTAAGCTAAGAACTATTCAAAGGAGAAAACAGCTCGCAGCAAACCTTTTATCAAAACCATTTTTGCATATCTTAAGATGTGGCTTGACAGTTTCGCACGCTTCACAATCCTGAAATTAGTTCAGCTTCACTAATGACTTACTTATTTCGGAGACCATGGAAGAAGATCAAAATTCCTTGCAGAAATCTTTCAAATTAGGAAATTCTCTAGAAATAAGGCCAAGCATACTTCCAAAACTAACAGAGAAAAATTCCGAAGCATGTGTACATATATATATACCGTACGCGTGTTTACCTTTTCGAACTACGAATTTGTTATTTTTACTGAAACTCTGTAATTGTTTGCTAGACCACCCGCACGACAGCGCATCCAAACAGCTTTAACGGCGCCAATTTGCCACATCATGCTGCAGGTAATTAATGTAAAGTTAATTTTATTTTTTATAATTTTTGTTGTTGTTGCTTTTTTTTTTTTACTTTTTACAATCGCACTTTATTTACATTTATTCAATTTTTATTATTTTTGCGACAATTTCTGACACAACAAATTTGCATGCATCTCGCTTTTTTACGAGTACGAGGCAGCGGATATGTCTGTGCGAATGTGGTCTGGTTATTTTTGTTAATGTTGTCCGTGGACAATGAAAAAATTAATGTGAGTGTGCGTTGTTTTTAATGTTTTGTCTCACTCTCTCTCTCTCTCTTCCACTCCCTCTCATAAGCTCACTTTGCGCGCCATATCATAAAAATTCAGTGTCACTCATACGCCTCGTGGCGCGTGTAAATCGTTTCCCTGGGCGACAATGCAAATGTTTCGTTTGTTTTCATTTATTTTTTCCACTCGCTGCTTGCTTTTTTTATAATATGCATTTTTACGCGCGAATCCCTTTGCGTTGACTTTTTCATGACATCAATTGAAGCGTTTACGTGCTTGTTCATGTGCTCGCTCGCTCTCATTAAATTGAACGTAAATTTGCGAGTGCTTAATTAATTTTCATCGAGCACTTTAAACGTAATTTCGTTTGTGGCAATGTTGCCGCTGTTTTTACAAAGCATTTAAAGTTAATACAAAGTGAAAAATAAGCATGTAGTCCTACTAGGAGTAAGCCTAAAGTCAATACTTTTAATTGGCTTTCAACTTTTTTAGATTATTGTATTTAATGGGCTATTTTCTTTGCAATTAACCAACTGCATAAACAAATTTTACTTAGTATTTACTTTCTGTCATGTTAATAATTTGGGGGTAAGACCAGTCCTGGGGCTTTGGGAGCTTTACTTTGATAATCTAATCTAGGACAATTTTGTTTTCCAAAACTTTATAAAACATGTATATGAAAGCAATAACTTCAAGAACTTCTGAAACAATATAAAAAAAGAGACTTGAATCTACATAAGACTAAACAGTGCTTTAATGCTCAAAGCTTCGCAAAATGGCGGACTTTAAAAAAATGTTAAATATGCAAAACATTGTTTGTAGAACAACATTGTAAGTAGATAGAAGACTTTAACGCGTCTAAAGAATATGTGTGCTGCAGGTCTGCAAAGTAAACATCCGCCTCGGAGAACAACCCACAACAACGTTGACAAAAAAACTCGAAAAAAAAGATAAGAAATGAAAAATCGGTATATGGAATATAAGGACGATGCTACGAGATGGTAAAATGAATGAAATCGAAGCTGAATTTACAAAATGGGAGATGGACATCGTGGCCGTTCAAAAACATACGTTGCAAGGATTTTGGAGAAATTCGTTAACAGAAATACGACTTGTTCACATAAGGCACGTGGAAGATACCTGAAAACAGTGAAATGAATCAAATTGACCACGTTCTTATCGAAGGCCGAAGAAACAGACAAAAATGAAAATTACGAACTTCAGCGATGCTACTAAAAATTGAGTTTTTTTGTACCTAAGTAACCGTTCTACAATGAACCCATTAAATGAATGACCTTCAGCATGCTATATTGCCACACAAGTAGTCAGAACCTAGACTTCCTTCAAAACGCACGTGCCTATTCGCGAAACTTTCCATTGTTCTCGAAATTGCAAGTGTTTTTTTGTGTTGCGTGAAATGAATTCTGAAAATCTTTTTTATGGATTCTGGAGAACATGGTATGTATTTAATATTAATGATGTAAAGATTAATTAAGTTTTTGTTTTTTTCTTTTGGGAAAAACAATGAATCATTAAAAAAAACCAAAATCTGTTTTTTAATGTTTTAGAAATTAGCGTTTTTGTTATAGTGTCGGGCGAGGTCGAGCTTTGAATTATTTTTCTTAGTAAACTACAGGGTTTCTACTTAACATATAAGCTTAAACATTTTCCCCGCCTTTCCCTCCCTTTAAAAAAAAAGAGTGTTTAATTAGGTTAGTCACTTGCATAAAATGAGTACTGCTCTATTTATTATTTTTTTTATTTAAATACTGAAATCTTACTAAATTATTGTATACGGTAGAACCACTTTTCTGATTGTATATATATGGTATAAGGGGCCTCTATCGGAGCCGATGTGAAAATTGGACAATTCGAAATCCCATATCTCGGGACCGGACTGACCGATTTGGACAAAATCTGGACCGTAACATTCCTTTTATATTCCTATATTACTCTGTGAAAATGAGCGAAATTGGACCACAACCACGCCTACTTCCCATACAACACAATTTAAAATTCCATTTGATTCCTTCACTTTCCAGTACACAAATAAAGAACTAATTAATATAACGGAATACAATTTTGTGGTAATAATTCCCTTAAAGTAAGCCACCTTTTCAATTGTCCGAATCTAACCAAAACCGTTCAAGCCCCTAGGTGTCGAACATGTGGACCCGATGCCAATAGTTGACTTTTGACCGAAAATATCGTTCAATGTGTGAGATGTGAAATTGAAATTCACACAGATAGTTTTTTGACGACAGTGTTCTGTCAAAAATGGGTTGAATCGAGCCAATACTTTCCTGAGCCCCCATATACCTAATATAAAGATTTTAGAACATATATTTTAAACAACTCAACTCAACTTGCAGAACATGTTTTATTCATAACAGTGTTTCCTTGCGCCTAAAGTAGATGCAATTGCGCGAAAACTTGAAACTTGATTTTCGGACATCCACTTGAGCTTGCTCCGTATGATCGGTGATTCTATGTAAGGTACCTAAATGAAACCGAGCTAACATTTTTTGAGTATGTGGCATATTAGTAATATGTGGCATGAGCAATAAAAAAAAAAATCCGGTCAGCACTACTTCCTACTCAATTATATTCAATATAAAATATTCGATTGCGCCCGAAATTAGCGCCTCTTTAATTGTTTTATTTTAATATATTGCATTATTATATTCAATAATGCATTTTTATTTAATTTTCATTCATGAAATCACTCTAAATAATTTTATCCGGTTGTTTTCTCGTATGTGCGACGTGAGCAATCTATAAGAACCCAAGTGAGGCAGTGATCACTTTTTAATAGAGGTAATACTGCGACATAAACTCTTGAAAGTTAACGACAAGCAGTCCCGCAAATTTCAACGGAGGTTAAACATAAGCAAAAGCAAAAATGGCGACATACTTAAAGAAGAAATACATGAAAAACTTCAAGTCACCCGGGGAAGATCGTAAGAAACGTAAACATCGTATTCATTGAAAGAATTCATTACCTAATGACATTGACCTGGAACAGTAAATCGCTGCCAGAAGATTGATTAAATAAAACGATTTGTTGAAACGACACGTAAAACAAAGGTCCTGTACGATATCCACGGTTGCGGCCGCAATTTTGATCTAAAACAAAAATTTCCAAAAGATTATTAATCTGTAGGAAAGTCTATCAAGCTATGGAGAGTTTTGTTTTGCTTGAAATTTGGAGGAATGGCGGCCGTTTGAACAAGACGTATCGAATTTGGCCCGGTTTTTCGACAGTTTTTCGTAGAAAAAAATAGGAAAATTAAAAAAAAAAATTCTATAGCGCGATAGAGAATAATGATAAAAATATTCTCTTGAATTTCGCTTTCAAAATTTGAGAAAACTTTTATTATATTGTATACTATCCGATAATGCAACAACAAAATCAATTTGCGAAAAATTTCACACTAAAACGATCCCTTACAAAATTCTGTGCTGTCCAATCGATAAAATAAGTGACGCAAAGAGAACTGGGCCCCTATTAATTAGTACCACGCTAATAACGGGTGATTTTTTAAGAGCTTGATAACTTTTTTTTTAAAAAAAACGCATAAAATTTGCAAAATCTCATCGGTTCTTTATTTGAAACGTTAGATTGGTTCATGACATTTACTTTTTGAAGATAATTTCATTTAAATGTTGACCGCGGCTGCGTCTTAGGTGGTCCATTCGGAAAGTCCAATTTTGGGCAACTTTTTCGAGCATTTCGGCCGGAATAGCCCGAATTTCTTCGGAAATGTTGTCTTCCAAAGCTGGAATAGTTGCTGGCTTATTTCTGTAGACTTTAGACTTGACGTAGCCCCACAAAAAATAGTCTAAAGGCGTTAAATCGCATGATCTTGGTGGCCAACTTACGGGTCCATTTCTTGAGATGAATTGTTGTCCGAAGTTTTCCCTCAAAATGGCCATAGAATCGCGAGCTGTGTGGCATGTAGCGCCATCTTGTTGAAACCACATGTCAACCAAGTTCAGTTCTTCCATTTTTGGCAACAAAAAGTTTGTTAGCATCGAACGATAGCGATCGCCATTCACCGTAACGTTGCGTCCAACAGCATCTTTGAAAAAATACGGTCCAATGATTCCACCAGCGTACAAACCACACCAAACAGTGCATTTTTCGGGATGCATGGGCAGTTCTTGAACGGCTTCTGGTTGCTCTTCACCCCAAATGCGGCAATTTTGCTTATTTACGTAGCCATTCAACCAGAAATGAGCCTCATCGCTCATCGGACGTAAAGCGCGAAACACATTTCGAACCGAACACTGATTTTGGTAATAAAATTCAATGATTTGCAAGCGTTGCTCGTTAGCAAGTCTATTCATGATGAAATGTCACAGCATACTGAGCATCTTTCTCTTTGACACCATGTCTGAAATCCCACGTGATCTGTCAAATACTAATGCATGAAAATCCTAACCTCAAAAAAATCACCCGTTATTAGCATACGCGGACGATATCGGAGCAGAATTATGGACGCTACTGACCAAACTGTTAGTTGTCAAAATACAAACTTCAAGAAAAGTATTTTGAAGAATAAAAGATAATAGCGTAAAAGTCGGAACGATGAGCTAGATCAGCTTGTACAATGTAAAAATGTCATACGCTTTATAAATGAACAAAGAAGACATAACGAAGCTTGGCGTTTATAACTATAAAGAAACGCCAGATGATCGACATGTTTGACTGACAATTATGTAGCAGGTCAAAATATCCCAAAGATTTGTTGCACCAGAATAAGATAAGCTGTTACAACACTAATTCGAGCAACGGCTCATGATTTGGCATAGCAGATACCTGTGTCTATGTGTCTATATTTTTCTTCACTTCTTCTCTCATCTGAATTGGAGAGAGCCGTAGGCATCAGCTCTTCGACTTATTCGAAGCTGGCTCGTGAAACCCCCCGTTTCCACTGATCAGTGGTCTCAGGTGTGCATCATGTTTACTTCGAAGAATAATTTCAGAAAAAGTAACATTGCCTAGGAAATTGTTCTTTACCAACTGATTAAACCAGGTTCAATTAAAAAGTTAACTGTGTAAAGATTTAAATTTAATAGAATCTGTAGGGCAGGTATTAACATGTAGTGATCCAAAATGCAGCTTGAGGAAAGGCTGGCTTTAGCTCGATATCTTAAAACCTTAGCGAGTAGTTTGCAAATATGCATATAGAAACCGACTCAGCTCATCGCGTCGATTTGTTATTGAAATATTCTCACGCAATGAATGACATTTAATTTGAAGAAACCACATTGAGTTATAAACATAAACAAAAAAAAACTGAAAGACGAGTGTGCCCAAAAAATACATTGACACATGACATTGTATTTATTTTGAAAATTCTGTATTTATTCTTTCAAATCAATTTTATCCCCTTCAAAGTAATCCCCTCCCGATGCAATGCACTTATGCCAACGGATTTTGCAATTTTCGAAACACTGGTTGTAGTCACTTTCCGGGATGGCCTTCAGTTCCATTTTCGCTGCGGCTTGAATCCCCTCTATCGTATAAAAACGGTGTCCCCGGAGCGATCTTTTGAGCTTGGTGAACAGCCAGAAGTCGCACGGCGCCAGATCAGGTGAATACGGTGGTTGCTCACGATATGGGTTGAGTTTTTGGCGAAATGATCACGAATTACGAGGGCAGTATGGGATGGTGCATTATCATGGTGTAAAAACCAAGAATTGTCTTTCCACAATTCCGGCCTTTTTAGGCGGATAGGGTTACGCAAACGACGCATAACGTTCAAATAATATTCCTTGTTGACTGTTTGACCGGTTGAAAGGAATTCATAATGCACAACACCACGATAATCGAATAAAACAGTCAACATGAGCTTGATTGTTGAGCGACTTTGACGCGATTTTTTTGGTCTCGGCTCTCTTTTGGCACGATATTCGCTCGATTGATCGGTTGTTTCGGGGTCATAAGCATAGATCCAAGTCTCGTCGTCAGTTATAATGAGTTCACACACTTCAATGCGACGCCTTTTTTCTAAAAAATTCAAGGTTTTCGGTACCAGTCGAGATTTGACGCGCTTGAGGCCCAAAACATCCTTCAAAATGGTATTGGCTGAGCCTTTCGATATGCCAACTTCATCAGCAAGATCTCTAATAGTTAATCGACGGTTTTTCAATACCAAATCTTTGATTTGTTGAACGTGAGCTTCGTCTGTTGAGGTTGATGGTCGCCCTGGATGCTCTTCGTCTTCAACACGTTCACGGCCGGCTTGGAACTCACTATAGCACTTGTAAACATTGGTTTTAGACATAGCCTCAACACTAAAGGCTTTCTGCACCATCCTCAATGTATCCGCAGCAGAAAATTGATTCCGTAAACAAAATTTAATGCAAATTCTTTGCTCAACAAATTTCGACATCGCAAAAAACGAAAAACTCACTTCTAGCAGCTCACAAAACGACACGTATCTCAAACACTTATGAATATTTTGACATGAAATTTGACATAAATGTGACTGACAGTACTACCAACCTAAAAAAAATAATTCTCCAAATTCTTCGACGCGCGCAGTTTAAATTTAAATGTTTTTGGGCAGAGGAGTATATTCCCGCATATCAAATTTATCACATAAACCGTATTAGTAAGAAACCAAATGCGGTAACTAGGCTGCTATCCAAAAAACTATTCAGCAACTGTGAATCGAGACACAGTAAGCATACATTTCTCCAGGAGATGGTGCAACAGTAAGCGTACTTCTTGAGAATACTAACATTTACGAAGAAAATTACACTTTAAATGGCCGCCAAAAATTTTTAAATAAAAAAAATTATCAGAGAACTATAACTTTATTTTTTTTTTTTTGTTTTTGTTTTGGTTTTTTATTTTCGGATAATTTCCAGCCGAGTTATGGAGAACACCGCAGATTATTTTTCTCTCCAAGACGTTCTGGGGGAAACTCTTTTACCGGCTTAAGCTTAAATATTTCCACATGAAAAAATTATGCCATATTGTCAAAAGTGTGCTCAAAAATATAAAAAAGGCGCAAATAAATTACTCAATCCATATTTAAGAAATAAATTCACAAAAAAGGATTATTTTTACCTTGAAACCCTAAACCCTCCCTCAAAAATAACCCTATGTCGGGTGGCAACATACATACAAACACACACATGTACACATATTTTTAAATGGATAAATTGGATTTAAGATTTGTATAAAAAGAAATGGAAAAAAAAATCTGAAATAATTCTCAAAGACAAGTCAGCAATTATTTTCCCTCACCCGTGGTAAGAAATAATTGGCATAGCTTGTCTTATCATATCCTTTAGAGAGGCTTTGGCGTTTCCTTTTGACAGTAAGAGTATAAAAAAATAAACAATTTATAATAAAACATAAAACATGTTGACATACATAAGTAATAATTTATTTTGTACCGTCACCAAAAGCAGATATTTTGCAAACAAAAAATTTTGTCAAATAATGACTTTTGATCGGCGCAATTTATCATTAAAAGGAAATATGTTTACATTCCTACACAAAAAAACTAATTAATTAATACATAATTCAGCATATTAGGACAGTGCTGCATTTCTGAATGATTTCTGTATAATCTATTTTACTAGGAAATGTGAAGGGGCGGGAGTGACAAGGTGTAGATGGCGGCTTAATAGTGTCATTAAGCGTTCCACTTTCGTAAGACCGTGCATGTAAACGCTTGTTTTTTTTGGTAATTTAACGAAATAAATTACAAAGCTGACAGATTAAGATTGCTTATGCCACCCTGACCTGCCTACACATACATATGACATATGTGTGTATGGGTGAGCATGTGAGCATTAAGTGAATAAATACATGTGACCGACTGGTCAACGAGCATTGATTATTGACATTAAATGTACATACATATATTAACACGGGCATGCAGAGCAAATACAGAGGAAATCAAGCATGAAACCACACACGCTGCACACACACAAATAAAAATAGCGAGCACACTGCACTACTGCCAAAATAATTGTTATTGTTCGCAATAAAATTGTAATTAACTGCGTGAATTGATTCTTAATTGTATTAAGCCGTGTGCAGATATGCCATGTATTGATGTTACATTATATTCATATGAATGTGTGGGTGTGTGTGAATACATGTGTATGCTTGATGATAAGCCGAACATGCCCGCAGCACGCCCGCTGTGCCAGGAGGCAATGACGCATGGCGATGGGCGATGAAACTCGATGATATTGGCATTACACTTGTTGTTGTGCTTAATTAAATGCTCACATACACACACATATGCAAGCGCACATGCACACATAAGCGAATTTGTAGGTTCTTGCTAAATTGGTTTCTGCGCAGCTGGTCAAGAATGCCAAACACAACAATAATGAATGAAAAACGGCAACTACGAACGTCGAAGGGGAAAAGAAAGAAAGCGAAAATAGCGGAAGCATGTGGTGCGAGGAATAAAATTAATCTTGCAAATGTTAGAAATGAAGAATGTGGTGGGCACACATGTTAATCAATGTGCAGTAATAACATTAAGACACGCTCACAGGCGCACGCCATGGCAACTTAAGTAGTTACATGTATATATATCTACATATCCATATACATGTATATAGTGAATATATGTGTGTGCGTGCCTAGCAAAAACTGGTTTATTTGATTACATTTGCGATTGCTGTCGTTACACCGAGTTGCTGCGCGTATGTGGTGGAGGCGTATCAAAGTTGGCGAAAAGCTTTGATGATGCAGACATCAAGCCAAAGTTTTGCGCTCGCACAAATAAATATGTATGTAGACGAAGCAGACGGCAAAAGATACTTGAGCAAAATAAATGAGTGGTTTGGCTGGAAGTAATTAATTAATAACTAGATATGTGCTCGAGCAGACACACACACACCCACAGCCAGTCGCCGCGTGTCAATGTTTTATTTTTCGCTCAACATGACGTATGAGTAACATATTTAATAAATTTGTAGTAAGTTAATGTTCTTGTCCAGGTACTCAAACTTCGAACGTTCTTTTGGCAATTAAAAATATTATACAATTGATATTTTTTCAATTAATTTCACATATTTCAAGAGTGCACAAACCAAAAAAATTAAAAACCAAAATCATAAAGTTATAGGTCCTTAAACCATTCTCGTCGTCACGATTTCTACTCTATTCATCGTTTCAAAATTGAAACAATGACAAGTCCGTGTGACTGTCCGTCAGTCCGGCTTCATGGCAGACAAAAATGACTTTTTTCCGAATTTATTTCTTTCGGATTGAATAATTTTGTTCGGATAATTTTTTTAGGCCCGTTTTTAGTTTATAAATTTTAGACACGTTTTTCTCAAAACACATTTTCAAAGTCCGTGTTCGCTGTCATTTCAAAACTACTTGACCGTTTCATTTCAAACTTTGTAAACAATTCTGGCATACAAAATAAAATAAATTTAAGTATTAATTTGTTAAAAAAAAAGTTTTTTTTTTTTTACCTTAAGGGGGTATTCTAGTCTAGAAAAAAGTATTTTTTACCTTAAAGGGGTATTCTAGTCTAGAAAAAAGGATTTTTTTTTTACCCCCTTAAGGTAGAAATAGAAATAGTCTAGAAATTAAAAAAAAAAAAAAAAACGAATTTTTTTTTATATTTTCAAAGTTTAACTATTCAAAAATATGTGTACAAGAGAATTTTTCAAAATGGAAAAAATATTAATGGCCTTTTTTTACGACACTTTAAAAATTACCTGAAATTTATGCTTCTAGACTAGAAAACCCCCTTAAAAAACTTCAGTGTTCATCTTCTCTTAGTTGCTAAATAATGAATATACCTTATTGTATTTGTTTTGCTTACATTAAAATACTTATATAATTGAGATAATAAGTGATACAGCTAAATGAAACTTAAAATAAAAAAATAAAAATCAGATACAAAAAATGAAGACATAACAAATACAGTTTTCGCGGACCACATTTACTACCAGAACAATTTGAACACAGCTCGCAATAGATTTCCGAGGCAACATTATTAATTTTCTTCTATTTCCCTAAAATAATTTCATATTCGAATCCGTGCAAATTTGGTCCATCCTTATTTGTTATTGGTTCGATGCCTTCCACTTTCCTTGTGGTTACCTTGTGGTTATTGTGGTTTGCGGCTAACGCGCTTTCGCTCCTACGCATTTCACCACTTGACTGTGTGTTCCACTGAAATAAACGAGAATATTTCTTCATCAGACTGTTCGCGTGATTTGACCAAACTTCTCAATACACACACATCCATGCAGCATAAAAGCATCTCTTTAATTTGTGCTTGTTTGTTGGAGAAATATATATATCTTTTTGTAATGCTTGAGAGCTTATCGCCGGACAGACAAGTTTTATTCATCTTTTTTTTTTTTTTTGCAAACTTTTTCTTTATTATTATGATTGATGATTATTTCATAAGGTCATCAAAACTGCATGAGCATTAATTGTTAAGCAATGAAAGCATAATGAATTTAAGTCCAAATGCCTCAGCTGACTTTGCTAATGCGTGGGAAGAATCCAGTGATTCTTGTAATTAATATTGCTTGCTGTATTTAATATTAATACTAATATGATTCAGGCACGCAAGCAAAAGTTGCACAAAAACACGTTGGCATCCGTTACATGCTTATAATTACAGTTACCGAAAGCTTTTGCAAAACAGGAGCATATAAATAAACTCAGAATATGTTTTCTTCGAAATTATGTCGCTGATGATGATGAGAAGCATAAAATGTTAATGCGATGGAAATTCGGCGGGATCTACCTTAGTTTCTCGGTTGAAACTCATATCACACCGTTTTCTATAATTTAAATAAAATTTGTCAATATTTGCTTTAATGAGATTGTTATTTTTTATCGTACGGTTTTGATAACTAATAACCTTGTCCCCAGCTTAAGTTGGTCAACTTATTATATTTAAGTGTAATTAGATAAGTTTTTGTGTAAAATTTTATGTCATCAAAATCTGCCAAGTATCGTTATCTCGGCTTTCATTTACACTACTTTTACTTGGGCAGAAAGAACCTAGCACATTTATATCTAAAAGAAACTCTCCTTTACTAATGATAAGAAAGTTTCGACCACAGAAATCTAACATGCAGACGGTCTCATAAAAAAATACCATAATGATTTGCAGTAATTGAGAAAGTTGGCAAACAACAGGTTCAACAGAGAAACATCTTCGACTCAACTGGACTTTACTCAACCAAATCCACTTACTTGTAAACCTCACGTACTTAAAAACCACACATAAAATGAAATTTAAAATTTAATACTTCGATAGGTTTATCATTAAAAAATAAAATAATAATTTTTCCAATCAATACCTGAAATAGTTGGTAAGTTACGACCTTCTAAAATGCAATCCCTGAGCTCAATTGTCTCAATCAATTTATTCATTTCACAAATTTGCTTCGGTAATTACCCTGAGACAATTGATCTGATTTCAAGACAAAAATTAGCAAAACTTTTGGTAAAACTCAATTATTTTCTATTTGAACAAGTTTTTTATAATAATTATTCATTGTACGAATAGTAGCATTGAATTTTTTTCGGTTTTATCCACGGAGAAGGCTGGAACAACAGCTGCACCCGGCAGCACAAAGGCAAAAGAGAAAGAAATGTTAGTGAAATTGTACAAGGCAATCGGCCCCACAGTCAGACGCAGACGAGGAAGCTGCCATCATGTCAGAACTCTGCACTTCGGACTACGACAGAATGCGTTTTGATTTCTCCCATCGAACACATGCATTGTGAGGAAAAATCATTCCCGCAGTCACCTGCTTAGAGCGGAACTCTCTCATAGGAGCATCAAGAGAGCCTTCCTCAACTACGTCAACGAAATAAGACAATACGCCGACCAGACTTCGGACGCAACTAACTTCAGACATGCTCTGACCACCACTCACAGTGAAGTCATTAACATCTTCACCGACTCCCTCTCAGTGGATGGCGTACTTGGAGGCAAACAAACACCCATTGCAGACGAAGAGTTCGAGTTGCCGCGAGAAACGAGAGTAACCCTTGCGCAGCTTTGTTCTGGATAGTGCAACAGGTTAAACTCCTACTTATCCTGAATAGACCCTGACATATCAAACATTCGTCCAGCGTACACTAGTCCCCGCTTGACACTAACCATTTCTTTCCATGCCTGCTAACCCCACGTATCTGAAAAACTTCGTCTTTTGGTCCGACCCCGTCGAAACACCTTATCCTTACTAACCTAACGGGGATTAGGTACCCATCACAACAAGAATAATAGTAGAGCAATTCGAAAAATACTTCCACAGAAAGTAAGAATACTTATATTTCTGGAATTTTTCAAAATTACAAAAACATATTAAATTCTGTAAATGCAAATTTTTTTAGTTTAAACTATTATATTAAATAAAATGTTTTTTTCACAAAATTCCTGTTCTTTACTTGCAAGTGGATAAAGCCACATAAAGCATAAGCAAAGCAAATTTTTTCTGAATTTATAATGGCAAAACTAAAAATTTTACGTCTCTTTCCAAAAATTAATAAGTAAAAAATTTTTTCAAAACTAGAATTAGAGAATTTAGAATTTTTTCGATATCAATTATAACAAAAATGTTTTTTAAAGTTTTATCAAAAAAAATTTGCACTCTAATGTATGGATTTAGCATAGTATCCTTCGAATTTGGGGATTATATGGAAATAGGTGAGTAGAGGATGTTCTCCAATGTCAAAAAATTCACAAATTAACATATGTAATTTCTGAATTTATTATAAATTTTACAAGTATATATTCAACATTATATCATCACCAAAATAAATAAATAAATAAAATAAAAAAATGTTACTAATAGTGTTTACTCATTTACTTAATCATAAATAATGCCCAAATGTATTTAACTAATTTCTAAAATTAATAAAAATATTAAGTCGGCTATCAGTTTGACAAAAACTAAATTATTAAAAATATGCAAATTATAAATTCATAAAACCCATTTAATTTACTCCAAAAATATAAAGAAATTTCTATACAAACACCCTGTACTCACCTTCAGAATTTAAAACAGAAAACCATTACTCTCCTTCATTGCTGTTGTTTGTTTGTTTATACGAACGACCGTGTTGGTTAATTAGAAATCGGCAACAAACGAACATCGAAAAAACGAATGCTTGACTTTACGACATTTTACGTATGCAAAAAACCACATTGAAATAGAAAATAATTCACTAACTTTCCACAACACTACAAGTGACTAATATTTCACAATTTCCATGCACTTCACTCTTAGCACCATTAAAAACAATGTTTAACAAGAAATACAAATAAATAGCTATATTATTTTACTTTCTTTAACACATTTTGCTTTTGCTTACAACTTTTCGCACAATTTTCTTTTATTCACACAATTTTGACTTTATTTAATTTGCAACACTCTGACACATAATAAATATTACAAAAAAATTTAAAATGCACTTTTACTATTAATTTCTAACTCGTTTATTACTATTTTTCCGCAACACGAACCAACGCGCAATTCCACCGTTGACCGACCGCAAGTAAAAAATTCCAATTGATTGACTCTGAGCAAATGAGAAGTGAGTGTGGAGAGTACCCCACGCCAACATTGATGCTGTGGTGATTGTTGTATGTGCTAGAATGTGCATGTGGGGAAGGCACTCGTTGTAATTGTCCACTCTCCTTCGCTGTCATAACGAAGGTGTAATGCATTTGCACATGAATTACGGTAGTTGCTGCTTCTCCTTGAAATGTTGCTTTGTTTACAAATTTACTATATTAGCAGCTATTTTGGCGATCGAGGTGCCAAATAAAAGAGCTCTCAACAGCGTTACCAGCTCGTACCTTATTCGACTTAATATTTTTCTTTGCATTGCTTTGTTGATTACATTTTATAATCGTTTATACACATGCATATACTCGTACAATGTAATATACATACATATATTTCCATACAGGGAGGTTGAAAAACTGAAAGCAAAAATGGTGAATGTATGAACATTTTGTATTAAAGTAAATATTATTGTTATACTAGCTGAAGCTCCATTTACCATTTCAAGTAGTTATGACTAAAAGCGGTAAGCTTAATATAAATGACAAAAAAAAACTTTAAATTCGGCTGATTCGAAATAATAATATCCTTCACAGTTGCATTTCTTAGAGCATAAAGGTTAACTTTATTTTATAACAGTCAGATCAGAACAATATGTTCGAAAGACTTTGTTTGGCATATTACTTGTAGATGAGACAAGGACCTATAATTTCAATGCTGAGTTGCAGTGTAATAAAACTAACAGTTGGTATAGAAAACTGCTAAGCTGAGAAGTACCATGGGTAAGGCAATCTGTGTTTACACTTCTGTGCGAAGAGTCATCTTCGAAGCTTGCGGTTGAGTGTTGTTGAATATAACGACTAAGTGTGGATTTTTTTACGCATTAAGACAAATGTTTGTCTTATTAATTAATAAGGTATTAGTTAGAAGCAGGTTGAGACTTAAGAGGATCCATGGGTTTAGTCGGGTAAAACAACCTTTTTTCAACAATTATTTTTTTTTTTTATATTAAAAATTAAATATTTTGATAAATTTTTTTATTTTTACAAACATACAATATTAACAAAGAAATTCTGAAAATTTTGGAAAAATATATTTGAAACGCTGCCATTGCGACGCCAATTCCGGTGACCCGTCAGAAAAAAATGGGCTCGCGTTGGCAGGATCACTCCTTACAGAATCATCTAAAGTAAAAAAATACATATTTTAATTAAAACCTTAACTTAGAACTTGAAGGAAGAAATAAACTCCAAATTGGACTTTTGGCAGACATATTTTGAAAAAAAAATTAAAATTTCAGTGAAAATTTCGCAAAATTTTTTTCATTTATTTGTAATCGAACAGTCCTTCGTCAAAGTCTTTAAATTATATCTCAAAGACCTGTGTAAAAGTTCATGAAGATTGGTTTAGTGGCACTCGAGAAATTTTGCCAACCGACTTCAAAAACACAGTTTCGAGACAAACACTTTAAAAACGGCGCACTTAGCATAGCTAGCTTCGAGCGCACAATTTCCAAGACTATATCTCCGAAACTATTAAGGCCAGGTTCCTCTAAAAAACGTAATTTCTTTCAGTACTTTTTATTTTTATTACGAAAGATGTTGAGTAAAATTTTTTTTTACATATGAAAGTACATACTCGCACATATATTAAATTACTTGAAAAATTTTTTTTTTTTCGAAATGGCGGTCCTGAAAATGGCTGCTGATACTCATCCGATTCGTAGATGGTTAACATCATTTCTTGAAAAAGAATTATCTGAAAGCAAAAAACAAAACGGTTTCATGTTCTGTAACGAATTAGCTATGGCCTCAAGTAGAATGAAACATTTTCAATGAAAAACAAAAACAAAATGTAGGACAAAATGGCGGATCTTTGAATTTTTTTAACCCTTTTTCACTTTTAATTGTTTATAACTTTTTTAAATAATAATGAATGTTTCTGGTTCTGCTTGAGGCCAAAGCCAGACGTCCAAAGAGTAAAATGCCGTTTGGTTCACATCATTAAGTGCAATAATTCTGAAATGAGAATGTCATCCATGCGAATAAAAGTGGTTCGGAGAAAAATCAGTTTAAACCACAGGCACGCAGTAGCTGCCGCTACCGAAGGCGGTCAAGCGGCCGGATTTCCCGCAGCGCTCCTCACTCTTTTACACTTGCTTCTCGGTCTTGCTGTCCTTCGGAAATAGTTCTGTACTATTTCTACGAGTATACAGTAGCAATTTATGAAAAAAAAATCGATTTTGTCAGAATTGTTTGGAGGAACCTGGCCTTAATGGATACAAATTTAAGACAATATTCTAGACGTATTGAAAAATTTACTAAGACAATAAAAAAGTCGATTTTTTGAAACCCGAAAAACTATGTAACCCCCAATGCCACCCATTTTCAGTACCAAATCTGAACATGTAAAGCTAAGCATCTAAATATAACATAGTTTAATAAAAAAAACTGCGATAATTCTGCGACAGCGCGGTCAAGAAATGGAGGGATTAAAATTATTTTGCGAAATGGAAGAAGTTCTCTAACTAGTTGCTCCCAGAAACATTCATCTCGCCGCAATCTTAAGTGTTATGACTGGACATTGTTCAGGAGCCTCCCATGCAGTCAAGCCGCATATCTTGTTGGATGCAAATTGTCACAGCTGTATAAAGAAAGGCGAGGGGAAATAATCAAGGCACTGTCCAGCTTTTGCCGAACATACCTTCGGTATAGACACCTTCAACGAACATAACGAAGTGATAAGCTCAAAAAGCTTGGTCAACCTATAACGATCTAGAGATCCATCTCACCAAGTTTTAAGCAGTTCACAGCTGCCCAAATGGGGTTTTTTGCTGCAATGATAAGCCTTACGACAGAGCCAAACTTCGAACTTATGAAAAAAATTTTAATTAAAGGTCTGGGATATGCTGTATTTTCAAAAGACTTAAAACCTTATAAGCCCCTTTCGTGTATGATCTCTGTGTGTAATTGTTTTCTGACCAAATTGCTTTAGGGGCCAACACTTCATCTATAACAAGATAAAACTGTTTTGTGGGCGTGGCAGTGGTCTGTTTCGCTCACTTATGAAGATATCTTAGCATTTTTGGTATGTTCTATATTTTTACAATCTGTGCGTAGCCACCTGCTACTAGTCGAATATGACATTGCTGCTTTACTTATGCTCTAGAAAAATATATTTGTTTTTACTGCGTCTGCTGTGCAAAAGTGTGCAATCTCGTGAAGGAAATAAAAATACTTAAACATTAATGCCGTCAAATTAAATTCCACTCGAAGCATCATACAAGTACATGTAAGCAAAAATCAACGACAATAAGAACGCAGCACTAAAACTTAATACCCAACATATAGCTGCATAGAACTACTGCTAATGGCTCGTAAAGGCAAACATTTATGCGACATTTGGAGCAACGGTTTTCTAAAGCAATCAACAGAGAAAAAACGACAACAACAGCAACAGCAAGCAAACAAAATGTGTAAATTACCGCAACGAGTTACTCACTTGGCGCGTCAATGCTACTTATATATATACATAGTTACATATATACATATATAGTACTGTATGTACTATATGCCGGGTGCACTACGTCAAAGTCAAATCACTGCCACGGCGGCAACAGCACGTTTGAATGTCGCCGTGGCTTAAGATGCTCCCGAAGGGCATCAGCTCAGCAGCAGGGTCCCACATATTTAGTGTGTTAAGGTTGCTAAAAGCGGGTCATGGAAGTTGCGTATGCGCGCCATGAACATAACATTTTAAAGCACACACACATAGATACATATATAGCAACACTGTTATGTGTTAGATTTAGCAGAAATTCATAGTAGCGACTGCCATGTGAGGTGGGTAATGTGCTCATAGCATTCAAACGGCAAATAGCATTAAGCAAACGCTATTATGTGTGTGTAAATGCGTGTGTGTGTGGGTATGTGCGGATGCATTGCGGGTATTAAAAAGCACTTGAAAAGTGTTATAACGATTTCGGCCAAAGTTTGTTATGTTACCTACTATACATACGTACACACACACTCGCACATATACATATGCACATTGTGGCACGAAAGGCGAATAAAGCAAAAAATAAATAAAATGGCAAAGACGCGCTTTCGCATTACACAAATCCCAGCGTATTTAAGCGGCACACACGCTTCGGTATATAAATGTTATTTTAACTCAGATGTATGGGTTCCGCTGTGCATTCTTTTGTGAAGGAAAACAAATGTTTCTTGCACCGTTTAAGAATAGTAATTAGAAATGCTTAGGTTGCCATTTTATTGTATAAAATGGAACAGTATTAGTGTGGATTTGTTTATGAAACGCTTACCTTTGTTATTGTATGGAGAAATTACGAAAAGGAGTTGCACGAAAAAATCTAAAAGAATTTATTAATACATATGTATATGCCAAGCTCGCTCGAGTCATCAAAGATGTTTGTGTTTTAGCGTTGTCTTGATGAAAGACGAATCCCTTTCAGTTCTAGCCGAATTTTTTCGATTGCTTGATTGTTGACAGTAAAATGAAGAATAAATCGTTCGGTCGGAAATCGATCAGGTTGGAACAGCTCACAGTGGCTAATTCTAATCCCACCAAACACTCAACATAACCTTTCGAAGCATCAATGCTGGCTTTGCGGCCATTTGTTGAGCTTAACCACGATCCACTTTTCGTCTCCTGTTACTGTTATTCGCTTCACGCTTCGATTTCATTTCGTTTCAGCAAAGAATCTCAGATGTTAATTTGGTCCATTAAATTTTTCTCAGACAATTCATGTGGTACCCCAACATGGAGCTTCTTTTTGTAGCCAGCCGTTTTTAAATGGTCCAAAACCGTTTGATGATGAATATTTAGTTTCTTAGCGATATTATGACTGCTTATGTGACGGTCCTGGACAATCTTTTTCATAATTTCATCGACTTTTTTTAGTGATAGGTCGACCAGAGCGAGGTGCATCTTTCACATCGAAATTTCCGGAACAGAATCGAGCGAACCATTGTTGTGCTACACGAAGTAATACAGCATCGTCTCCGTAAACTTCACAAATTTCATTGGTTTTTTATACAAAAATTTTAAAATATAGTGAATTTCTTCATTATTTTCAATCATTTTTGAACAGCTGAAACTTTTTTTCAACTTTTGTTAATTTGATTTTTTTTGTTGGTTAAATAATTCTCACTTTTCCAACACTATATAGTATGACACAATGTGATTTCCCCGACTGCCCAATATTTACAGTCGGATCGCAGACCTCCATATTGAAAAAAATTCTTTTTGAAAACAAATTGCTAAAGAAAATCGCCGTAAATTAAATTACGGCTGTGTAGGCTGACGTTGAGCAATACCAAAAGTTTCATCAGAATCGGGAAGGACCTCTCCGAGTCGTTCGATACCAAATGAGGTTTCAGACAAGGCGACTCTCTGTGGGGCGACTTCTCCAATCAACTCCAGAAGAAAATAATTCGAGATCGAAGAGGAAGAACGACTGGTCCACTGTTAAAATTTTAGTGAATAGACCGAAACTAGTGGATTAACCTCAAAGGACTTTCAGCTTCTTCCGAACTTTTATAGTGCATTTCTGGCCAGATTCAGGCAACATATCGTTGAACATATTCTTGTTTGACAAAATACTTTTAGACTAGCAAGTTGGCTCTCAGGTCCGCACTACTATTACATTATAAAATGAGTCACCCAAATACACCAACACATTCCACCTAAACGAAAGATTCCCAACATTGGTATCCCTTTTCGGTGAACTGAAAAAATCACGCCTACATACATACACTTATCTCCAATGTCTGGGTTATGTTCGCACATTACCTTTTATTATTTCCACAAGTTTTCAAATGACGACTCGTAAGAGAGACATGTCTGCTATACATGAATATTTCCACACCATCTACAACAAGTGTTATATGCGTGCGTAGATAAGGTGTCACACAAATGCAATGACAATTCCCTTTCTGACAAGCCGCAAATGCTTTCATATATCTACATGTGCATATGCACGTTTTAAGCGCTCTTACAAATGGCCCTTATAGCTTTGCCTTTTTGCAGTCGAGGGCTGAGTAGGCTGGCGAAGCAATAAAATGTTTACTGATGCGTTACAAATATGTTTTCAATAATTTTTTTTTACTTGCATATGTGCTACATTTTAGTATTATAAATATGCGATACAGAATATTTCACCCAATGAACCAACCACGAGTTTTTTGTAAAAAAAATATATGATAATATGCCGAAGCAAAAGAGTTATAAAATTGTAAGAAGTTGTTTTCTTAAATTTTGAATTGGAAAGAAGAGAATCTCTTGACTTTAACTGCGGCAAACAGGTTTTAAATCTTAAGCAAAACTAGCAGGATGTATCAGAAGGCGTGGTAAAGACCTCTCTTTGATGAGAGCATTGGAGCTTCCATAGGTTCTGCTCCAGCACATTAGACAAAAGTCATCCAACTGTGGCTTAAAAGCAATATTCTTGGCTTCACATTTTTTAATACGTACGTATGTTGCCTTTTTATTTTCGACTTGGATTATCTCAGCAACAGTGCATCGATGATCTTAAAAATTTTGGCGATGACGCTTCACCAAAGCGGCGTATGGTGAATTCAACCCAGGTCTCAGATCATCCCAAGAGGGATTTGGTGAAGGTCGTCCAAAATCAGTTGTTGTTGCGGAAAGTAAAAAAAAAAAATTATTCACGGTGGATCCTACGTAATTCGTGAACTGCTCAAAATAAGGCTATTGCCGATTGTTCGTGAAAAATGTTGAAACAATACAATAGCGATGTTTCACTCCAGTGGTGCTTCGTAAGTGGTAATGAATCAGGGATGAAGGCGTATAGGTCCCAAAGTAAACAGCAGTTAAATCTATGTATGCGTGTTTCCAGATAGGCAAAACAAGAGTTATTCGTGCAAGCGCTTCCAAACAAATGGTCTCCTGCTGTTTTAGAAAAACTGGACATACCGCAAACATACGACAGAACTGTAAATTCTGAATAGAACACAACCATTCGCTTGCCAGTTGCTTTTCAAGAAATCAGGAAAACACACCGCCGAAGATCAGTACCGGATTAAACTAGCGCGGAGCCTATAGAAAATTCTGTCAACGGGACCTTTGTTTGCTATAGGTTCTCAAGTTTAGGGTATTAAATAAAATAAAATTGTTTGAAATAAAATTTTCTGGATTTATTATGGGCAAATTTAGAGATGAATATCGACTTCTTTAAGCAAGTCATGCTCTATATTCAACAAAGTGAGATGATTAAGATGTTCTTTCCCCAACGTGTTCCTTAATTAATTTTTAATACGTTTTAATGTTGGAAAAGAAAGTTTACCACTGCAGTTAGTAATCACGAGAGATAAGTAAAATCGCAAAGAAATTTCTAAGTTTGGGAAACACGATTCTAAAGAATTATTTAATAAAAGTTACTTAAAAAGTGGAAAGTCACAAGAATATCGTTAAAAAATTATTTTCAATAAAAATCTTGTAAAAATTTAATAATTATACTTGACGGCCATGAAGCATAAAAAATCTAGCAATATTAGATAATGATTTTATTTTTATTTTATTTAATTAAAATATTTATTTAATCAATACAAATTCAGAGTAGCGGTATTCGGCAGATATTAAACTTTATTTTGTTATAAAAATTCGAGCGGGGTCCGTAGCATTTGCTACTCTTGCTACGTGACTAATTCAGCACTGCCGAAGATGGATGCGATCTTTCAAATATCGACTGAAACAACATAATTTTTGAGTACTCAAAACATCGATTTGATGGGTCCTCCGCCGGGTTGACTTGACTTGGCACCGAATAACTCCTTTTAAGTTCTGTATATAACAGAGATCTAAGGCTAAGAACTCAACATCAAAGATGCAATTGATGCACTCAAAATGAATGTTTTGATATTTTTTTATGGTTATGTTAAGTTAATCTGGTAGGCCAATAAGTCACGCACAGACCATTTTTGCTCTTTTGCGATACCAGATGGAGTTCAGTTACTAGGTCCATGCGAAATAGTTATCTTTTAGGATGCGTTTGAAGCGAATTCTAACAGACTCTACTTGTATGACTCGACTCGACTTGCTTTCCTGTTCTCTAAGATCACTCCTCAACAACCGGGTATAAGAGGACTGTGAGACGACATTTCAAGCTCCTTACGTACAGCTGAAACAGACACTATTGGTTTTCGGAGAACGCAAAAGAAGAAGATGTCGTAGCGGAGAGAAACAGACTACCTACCTCGCAACGTTACAATCGACCACAAAACGTACGGAATGGCATAGATACCGACAGTTGAAGAGGAAAGCGAGACGTACATATGTATTTGCAGACAAAAAAGAAAGAGGCCGACATCTGAGGTGATTTAATGACTGATGCCCAGAGCATACTAAAATTATGGAGAGAACGCTTCTACAGCCTGCTAAATTCCATTGAAAGCATAATACTAGAAGATGGTAAACCCGATTTCCCAATCGATGACGATGAAGCAGTCGTTAGATTGCCCATGTAGAAGTTCGACCAGCAATTACCCGCCTGAAGACAAGTACAGTCGGCAGTCGATTTCGCCTATCTTGGAACCAGTATTAACAGCAACAACAACGTCAGCCTCGAAATCTATCTCTTGCCAACAGGCGCTACTTCGGACTGAGTAGGCAACTGAGAAGTAAAGTCCTCTCTCGACGAACAGAGAACGGCGTATGCCGCAGTCGATGGAACGATAAGCTGTACATAATGCACGTTGGCATTGACATAGTTCAAGAGACAGCGGCTACGCTGGCTAGGTCATGTCACCCGAATGGAAGGAAACGCTTCAGCTCTGAAAGTGTTCGACGCAGCACCCGCCGGGGGAAGCAGAGGAAGTAAAAGACCGCCACTCAGTTGGAAAGACCACGTGAAGAAGGACTTGGCTGTCATTGGAATCTCCGATTGGGCGATTGGAACGACTGGCGCGCTGTAGTAAACTCGGCTATAACATCATAAGAAGTTCATACACCACATGTACATATATAATATTTAAGTCAATGTAGCATTTCTGGAAAAATAAAAAAGAAAAGCTCAAAACTTTATTTTTCAATGCACTAGCAGATCTTGGTTAAGTTTTCATACCTCGAAAAACATTTTCATATTTAGTTCCAAAAATTTCTCAAAGATCGCATTCAAAATGGATCTCATTGTATCAACAAACTCGTGTCTATTAAGCATCAAGATTCCGGTATATTTCGGAAAGCACGAGTGAAGCACAAAATTCAGGTTATAATTTTTTTACTTTTAACCTCTTTCTTTTCAGAAATTTCAAACGAATCTCTAATAAACTATATCACATGAAGTTAGATTGGTAACAGCTGGTATTCTCCAGCGCAGTTCTTCTTTTCCTCACACATTTCTTACAGCACCTTTATAATTAGCTTGCGATCTATAGATGGCGCTGCTGTTGCTGACAAATTATTTGTACTTTTTCGCTTTACTGGGTTTAGCTGCAAAATATGTATGTGCTTAGCATTCTTAACCAATTAAGAAAAAACGAATAAAACAACAAGAAAGGACACCCGCAAATACTTTCACACATTACTGTAAGCACTCATGCGTACGCATACTTTTAGGCGCTTTGACCGAAATGTTTGCACACTTGAAAGCTGTTGCTACGCTTCACGCGAACCTTTTCAGTCGTCACCAGTTGGGCATTTATTTGTGCATTTGTCCCGTTATTTTTTGCCTTTTTTGCTTTTTTTGCGCTGTCAGTGTTATTTTATACACACTGTAAAAGTATCTCTTTTGACAGCTACAAAAACAAAACCCTTTACAATTGTTGAATGAATTGAATGACAACAAAGAGAAAACGAAGAAAATCAATATAAAAATGTTTGGCCAATGTCGCAGAAGAAATTAAATAACAAAATGAAAAATGTGAGAAAAACGTATATAAAATAAATAAAAATCGAAATAAAAGAAAACGAAACGGATAACATAAAAACGTGTGTCATTGTTTGTTGTAGTTATTGTGCAAGTGGGAGGTGAGTAACTTAAATAAAATGTTACTTAAACGAATACTCATAACTTTATATATTTCTCCCATACTTGATTATGCCAATACAAAGAAGATTTCTCAAGGGTATTTACTCATACAAATATACAAAATAAATTCGAAATATACTATATGATAAACAAATACGGAACGAATCTTTCGTTCTTCGACTTCACAATGCGTCATGCTCCGTTAACTGGAAGGATACTCAACAGTTATATAGTTGAAATTTCAGCTTAAAAATGCACGCATTTAGATATACAGCAGTGTTCAATGAAATATATCCACGCACACAAAAGTTTATATAAAACAATTTTTTTAGAAGGTTGCCACCAGTTAAAAAATAATTTATTAGTCGATAAATTTAATTACATATCGGCTAGGACTTTAAAATGGGTTGGAAACGATATACATTGTCAGGTAATTATAGAAGAAATAAAATTTTTCATATTAATTTAGATTTAACAAGCGACTCTGAATTATAAATATGTTCATAGACTTACTATTTTTTGACAAGTCCTTAGAGCATTATCTGATTTCGTCCTATGAAAATATCTTTTAATTTTTTTAATCATTGGATTTATAGTATATTAATTTCAAGCAGAAGTTTTCCAGACCCCCCCGACAGTCTTTCTGGGAGATATTTCTGGAGATCGGATACGGTAAATTCTTTGGATTTACATTTTTTTATTTATAAAATAAAATTTAGCTTAAAGCCTTTAAAAAATGCCCGTTATACTTTTTCCAGGGTTTCCAGCTTTTTCACAATTCCTTGGCAAGTTAAAGTTAAGATTTTACAAAGATCGCTAGGATTAATTTTAATGGTATAAAAACCTCTATGAATCCAAATAAAAAATATTTTTGAATTATTTCTTTAATAATTTTATTTTATATTCACTTATATTTCGGGATTAAAGGAAAAAAACAAGATTTAATCAATTAAAAAAATATTATAGTTTTTCAAAATATTCTCTACTAAGATCTATATGGGGTATTCCATACCAAATCGATCACTTTTGAACCCGACCCCTTTAGATTTTGATGAAACTTATCCATCCTTTTCTACCCTTTGAAAAACATTTTTGAGATTTTTTTTCAAAATTTTTTGTCCAACTTCACAAAAGTTACGAACTGTGCTATTTTTTGTTAAAAAAATGGCGTTTTTATTTTCAAATAGCCATAACTTTTGTAGAAATTTGCTTTTGGGGACCGTTTTTTTTTTTTAATTTTTTTGTTTTTTTTTTTTTGAATGAACTTTCCGAAAAACTACACGAAAAAAATTTAACACGCTCAATTATATAAAATAATCGGTTTTTTTTTTGGTTTTTTTTCCTCAAAAAAACTTTAACTAATTTGACAACTATCCCTGCTAATCCCGAAATGGGCCGATTTTTTTTATCTTTTATCTCTTTATCTTTTACGAACAGAAATAAAAAGCAGTCATTCGGACTTGTCAGGACTTTACGGTGAATCACTCATCAAAATGACGGTTTGAGTGATCAAAAAGCAATTTTATCTGTCGTTATTTGAAAGCTCGCAATATGGTGGTAAAGAGAGATTCGCCTTTTGCGTTTGGTTTCATAGACACATCACTATCGTATTTTTTCGACCAATTGTCACAAGCCGTTTTTTAAGCAATCGGCGTTATGATGTACACTCCAACGCGAACAACTATTTTTTGCAGTCAAATGTCTATTCAATACTGAATGTGTGCTGATCCTACTAATATCTATAGTTGTCTCTATTTCCCGGTCGGTTCCATGACAATCTCTCGATATTAGTTTGCGCACAACATCAATATTTTTCGGAGGAACATCTGATTTTGAACGAATTCACCATACCATCGTTAAGCACTGACCATTGTTGAGGCTTCATAACTAAAAATCGATTTGAGGTACTGCTGCTCAGATAATCCACGTCGAAGGTTGCGAAAAATAATCGCATGTAAATGTTTACGATTTATTTCCACGTTTTGGCTGAGATATTTCAAGTTACTGTAAACAATACAAGTAGTGGCCGTATACCAAAACGTCGTGAATATGTATAATATCAAAAATATCAAACTTTACGATCAAGTTGTCTGTTGCCAAATTGCAACAATAGGGTTGCCAAATCCCGAAATATGAGCCTAACGTACAACTACTATTCAAAAGTGGTGACACTGAGAAGAAACAAAACCTAACGGGCCTACTTTGAAAATGCCACTAAGCATGCAAACCAATGAGATACTGGCTTACAATATGGCTATATAAAATGTTAAGGATATATAAGTTGAGACGTGTAGCTAATATAGACCGATGTCACATGAATACCAACATCGTGAGCCTTCAGTAAATTTTGTTATTTTGTTCCGGGATTTTTTACCAGACAAATTTTTATATAATTTAAAGCAATGCAAAGAAAGGCATATTTCTGTAGAAACATCAATTACTCAGATGTCATAAATTACTGAGAAAATCTATCACAATGATACCAAAACTGAAAACGATGATGTCGGTGAATTTCGAAAATGCTGTTGTGTACATTCTAACTGTTATGACAATTTGAAAGATAGGTAAAATGAGGTTTTACATTCTACTTGAGTCTCGCAGATCTCTTTTAAATGTAG
This sequence comes from Bactrocera correcta, assembly GCA_027475135.1. Taxonomy (NCBI): domain Eukaryota; kingdom Metazoa; phylum Arthropoda; class Insecta; order Diptera; family Tephritidae; genus Bactrocera; species Bactrocera correcta. The sequence continues at coordinate 25,781,831 of CM050323.1, read as the reverse complement.
AAAAATAAGAATTACGCATTGTTCCATATTCACTCAGTCAAGGCAAATGTGTAAATATTTTATTAGTCGCCACTGTCGGTTGTACCCTGTTTTGCAACTTCAATATTTTTAAAATATTTACAAATTTATTTTTTGACTTCAGGCAAACATTTTTCCTATGAACTATAAATTGAATTGTGACAAATTCAAGTGAAAACAGCAAAGCTTCTCATCAAGTATTTATCTATTGTCATATATAAAAGTGATTATATTTATTAAGAAGACTCTTAATACTATGAGAGCAATTTTCGGTTTAGCAGTATATTTGATCTACCACAGTTTGCTTGTTGAAGTCATTTTTACATAGAAATTATGATTTAAGTTAAGTTGATTTATTTATTAGGGGTATATACCCTAAATACCTTAGACCAACCTTGTTAATTCGTTAGTCGTTATTTGGTAGTTTTTTACATGTATTTTGTTTTTGTAAAATTAACAGACTATCGTTCTACCGAGTAACGAACTATCCATCTGGCAAGCTTGATAACTGATTCCTTACTCGGTAATATCACGTCAGCTGTTCTCCTGCTCCTCTGTACATCAATTAAAAGTACTTACCAGTGATAAATTTGATCTGCTCCACATAATTTTCAATTAAATGACTGACAATTTTTGATTTTGCACTTTGCTGACGCATTTTTACTCTTTAATAAAATTGAATCAGCTGTTTCGGAATAAAATTTACCACACTACAGAGGTAGAACTAAAAGTATGTTCACAGTTAAGCTTTTTATCGAAGTATCAACTAACGAATTACCAAATTAACAGGCTTCGGTCTGAATACCCCTATTGTATTTTACGAACTAATATAGTTTTGTTCGGCTGACAAGGAATTAAGCAACGAAAATATTTCAAACATACATACAAGTATCGTCGCTTAATTTAAACAATGTATCATCAAAAAAATCGAAATTGAGTCGAAAGCACTGAAGGTCTTCGCAGCCAACGTTTATAACAAGGGTTTGGCAACTGAACTTTGGCATGTTTATATTGGCTCAGGAACCTATTTTGAAGGCTATATTATCAGTGGCGGATTCAGAAGAGGAAAATGAGAGAAATTCTCCACCGACAAAGCATGAATTCCGATCCATTTATTTAGATATGAAAAAAAATTACGTCAGAACAGAAATATGATAAAGAAAGACCAAAAATCTGTGGCCGACAAACAAGAATACTACAGGATCTCAGTGTACATTCCTCTGTTGGATACAATCGGCAAAGATTTGAAGACAAGCTTCTCTAAAGAAGTATTGGATGGATTTCAACTGAGTGTGCTGCTTCCAGAAAAAGTATGTACTTTGAAAATCAAAAAAATGGAAAATCTTATTGATTGTTTGATAGATAAATTCAAAGACCTCTTGGATAATGACAACGTCGTGCGGCATTTGATGCTCAAAGGTGAACTTGATCACTGGCAGTGCCATTGCGGGCAGAAGCAAAAGTCAAAAGACAACAAGTTACCTACTACGGCATTGAAAACGTTGAAGAACAGCGAAGTAGATCTATACCCCATAATTCATAATTTTCTTCGCATATTCTGCACACTTCCTGTAACGAGTGCGAGCTCTGGAAACTCTCTTTCGACATTTCGCCTGGTAACGTGGCTCAGGAGTTGGTATAAAAGGAGTTCTCGAAAGATTTTCAAAACTTGGCCCAGGTCGTTTTGTTTTGTAAAATTTTTCTACTCAATATACAAACTGACTCCAATACTATACATTGCAATAAAGTATGTCTACGATTTTAATGTTTTTTCCATTTTGTAGGATTTGATAGTAGAAGATCGATTTGAAATTTTTCCACCAAGATATTAAACTGTATAATGACTACAATATTTAATATAATAATTTTCATATTTGGATTAAATGTTTATTTCCCGCCCCAACAAGTATCTCTGGATCCGCACCTGATATTATGGATTTCTGTTAGAATACTGATATTATTATATAATACTTGGCAACTAAGCTCTTCGACAAGGTTTGGATGAATGACGTCAAAGTAATTGTACAACCTTTTTAATGGCTAAATAGCGTGTGATTAAAAAATGTACTTCCCGAGAGTATGTCGATGTTAACAGTGTATTTTCCTGTACTAATAACCCGACCAAGATTTATACAAATAAAATTTTTTAAATATTATTTAAAATATATGAAGAGAAATCTAATCATTAAAACGATTCGCTTGGAAGTGTTGAGCTTTGTGGTAGTAGATAAAGCCGGTTTTCCATTTAACTATCTGCTTTGTTGTCTGAGATGTTCATTTTCAATTCGGGATTTTAGAATTGAAAGTAACTCAAGCCTTAATACCCAGACCCTATTAGCCAGTATAAAAGGGAATCATAACTATAATTATAAAAAACCCAATATATATATATATTTTTTCATTCAAATTAAGATCATTCGGTAACTTGTAAGAGGTCAGACTACGGTTCGGAAGAGTCACAATCTGTAATTACAAAATTGGTATTGGGAACATAAGGACTGTACCGAAAAGAAACTGCACACTCTGAATTCAATATTTCTAATGAAGTAGCCGTTTGATCATATTGCGGCAAGTACCGTTAGAAAGCGTGATCAGTTCTGCTTCTATTGTTTTTTCTTTTATATTTTTTTTTCATAATTACTGCACTGAAAAAAGCATTATCAACAAGGCCCAAGTAATCCAAATTTTGAAGCAAAGTTGTTGGCCGTAATAAACCAAAACAAATCAATGTCTGTGCGCGATTTGGCGAAAAAATCTAAAACCAGTGCAACTGTGATTCAAAGAGTGAAGCAAAGAAATAATCTAAAAACTTATAAAATAAAAAAAGATTTCCAAACAAAGTCAACGACAAATAAAAATAGAGAGTGTGTTATAATGGACGATGAGTCATACGCCAAAATGGACTCAAGAACATTACCATGTTTCCAATTCTATTCAAAACCAAAAGATGTTAACTGTCGACCAGTCAGTGTCAACAATTGAAATAGAAAAATTTGGCGAGAAAATACTCATCTGGCAGGCTATTTGCTCTACCGGCCTTAAGACCACTCCACTTTTCACAAGGGTACTATATCGGCCGACAATTATAAGAAAGAGTGTCGAAACCGTCGCCTAATACCATTTTATAAGAAACACATTGTGTCCACATTACTTTGGCCCGATTTACCCGCAGTGCACTACGCTCAATCCACTTTGGCTTTGTTGAAGGATAAAATGTCAATTTTGTTAAAAAAGAGGAGAACCCTCCAAATGCTTCAGAATTTGGCCCGATAGAGAAGTATTGAGCATTTGTCAAAAGGAACTAGATAATGGATCACCGAGTTGCCGAAAACGTCGACGAATTTAAAAAAAACTAGCTTAAAGCAAGTCGAGCCGATACAAAAGAAGGTGTGCAGAATTTAATGAAGGGAAATAAAAGAAAAATTCTGCATAAATTAAGAGAACAACTTTTTTTTACTAGTTTTAATTAAAAGTGGATACATTACATTACAAATAAAATTTTGTATGCAGTTTCTTTTCGGTAAAATCCTTAAGGGAATATTCTGGTCTAGGATTTTGAAAAAATCGATTTTTTTGCATATTTTCAATGTTTAAAATTGTAAACATATGACCTTGAAAGGATTTTTCAAACTTCGACTTATTTTCGGAGACACAGCCGATTTTGTGACGTGGCGTCCGTGTTCGCTAGAATTGTCTCCTAAACTTTAAACGCATTTTTCTCGAAACTACTTTTTTTGAGGTGGTTGACATGATATCTCAAGTTCTACTGAACCGATTCCTTTGAAATTTGGTATATATCTTCTTTATACAATGCTCTATCGTATCTGCCTTGAATTTCCAAAAAATTTTATTTGAAGTATTTTTAAAAAATTCGAAAAGTCGAAAAAAATCGATTAAAAATTTTTTTTTTCAAGTCGACGCCATTTTGTTATTATATTTTTTTTTTTTGAAATGGTCAACCAGATAACGAGATCCTTACTAATGAAGAATATTCTTGTTTTTTGTGTTTTAGATCTCTACAAGGGTTGAAATCACGTCAACCAGGACCACCGTTTTTTTTGAAGCCCCCATCCACCGGCCCGTAGCTCCACGAATTTTGGTTTTTTTTTCTTGCATTTTTTTTTATATTACTAAAATGTCAAAAAAAAACATATAAAAAATGAATAGAAAAAAATGTTTTTCATTTCTTTTTGTTATCTTAGTTTAAAAAATGCCTAAAATTCATGCGTCTAGACCAGAACACCCCCTTAAGTAATATTATTTACCTATAAAATTCGTGACCACAAGAAAGTCATATATTTCAATCTAACTATTCAGACCCCACAATCAGCGCTGTTAAAACAAAAATGCGGAAAAAAGCATATTGCAACTATTTTATTATTACTTCAATCATGACTACAGTGCAAAGTGAGATTACATCTACATCGTGGAGTATTTAAAATAATATGTCAGCTAAGCAACAGCCTATAGATAAGTTGTATTGTTGTTGTGCCATTTGCCTTTTGTTTTTGTAAGTCCTTTCTAAAATGTTAAATTTTATTCCAGTCTATCCTTTAACGTCTCCCCGAAGCCCATTTCATTTATGAAAGTATACAAAGTGAACGAGAACTTGGCGATCTTGAATGAGAACGACTCGAAAATTAACTGTACAAAAAAAGACTAACTTTTCTACTTACCGACAAGTTGGTTCTCAAGTTAATCACAAACAATTGGATTGCGGTAAAAGAGATCTCCTCCTGAGCGCGTTGCATGAAATAGATGATTAATTTGTGGCAACGTTTATCCAAAGCCAACCAGTTGCAATGGAAAATTGCTAGAGGTAACTTAGCGCTGTCCGCCTCGAGCATCGAAGCTTGATAACAGGTGGGAATGGTCTGCCAAAATACGGGTAATAGATAAACTAACGTGACCAGCTTGGTCGATGCTTCGCCAAATACGAACATGTTCAGCATACAGACGCAGAGTATAACGGCATATATAGTAAATTGAAAGAAGGTGGTGAGAGAAAGGATCTTGCCAACAGTATCGCAAATTCTTTAGAGTTGAAGAAGTCAAAATAAAATATATATAGTGTATAACACACGTGTTAGATATAAATTACACGATACTCACTGCAGTAATTCTTGATGTGAAACAATGCAATCGACTAATTCTTCAAAATTCTCCTGGTCACTAAAATCGGGATTAAGGCCCAAACGACTCACACGATCCGTCAAGAGATTGATATGTGTACGCAAAGCACGTATATATAAAGCCGGGAACGAGTCCATTGTCAAACTCATTTGTATCAGTTCATGCAGAAATACTATCTCAAAGATGAAGTGAAGCCAAAATCTCAAATTTGATTCCGGCAGCCAATCAATGAATGGCAAGTTATTGCCATTCGGATATTCATGTGTGCGAAGCGCTACCAACCAACTTGATGTGCCAAACAACCAATACACCATGCAAAAAACCAAAAATATGCGGGTGCAAGTTTTGACCGAGTCTCTGATTTGCATTTGATCTTGCGGTCGCTGATAACGTTTATCCAAAGCCTTGAAAATCTTTCCGATGTCATCCAAACGGTCAATATTGGCTTTGATATAAATAGCTTTCAAAGGGAATACAATAGTATTAATAGCGACTCCTAAATGCGCAAGTACGATTGTTATCGGTAAAGAGTGCATAGTTTTTACAACTCCAGACAAAAAGAGATAAGGACAGCTCAAAACGCAACTCCAACAAATAAGCTGATGAATTACGTCAACAGTACGTTTCGGTAGTTTTGGTAAAAAACCGATTGCAGCAAAACTACGCGACAAGAGTGCAAATGAATCAGTCGTTTCGAAGTCATCCTTGCCGCGACCATAAAATAAATCGGCGATTTTACGCATTTCGTTGCTTACTTCGTAGCTTGAAAGAATCTCTAAAACCGCTTGGAAAATGAAATATTATCTGTTGTACTGCTGCTTCTACTTTCTCTTAACTCCTAGAATTGATCTGGATTTTTGACGCAATTTTTCTTAAAATCTCTTGGTGAACTGAGGTTTTCCTTCCTTCGAAAATTTGAAGAACAAATACTGATGTTCACTACTCTTCTTTTATTTTTTGAACATATTCGCAATAATTTTGTTTAATCCAATAAAAAATATTCAAAATTGCAAAGTCCCACAATGTCTGCCCGTTCACGTCTGCACTTTGCGGGAAACACGTCTGCAAGCTTTGATTGCTCATTTCTTCTGCGCTAAAGTTTGCGGTTCAATTTTCCTAAATAGTCTGCGAAGTCTTAACATAATATTTAATTGCTGTAGATATGTATCAAAAATAATTGTTGGAATTTAAACCCAAGAGTATTTATTTCAGCTGGAGAACTATTCGTACGTATTCGTCAAGAAATATAAATCAGTCGATATTCTTGAAAAGGTATTACAGAAAGCAATCAGTGGAACCAAAATTTATAGTGCCGCCACTTAACAACCAAATCTCAAAAATAGAAATTTGCTATTCCTCGTAAGAATGACAATAAACCTCAACTAGTAGAAGAAATCTCATTCAGTTCGATAGCAGTGCATTTATTTCCAATACTTAAGGGGTTTCCTATAAGAATGAATAGCACGTTCAATATGGACCTTTTAAGCTTGACGAGAGTCTGAAATACTTATAGCTAAAAACCAATAACCTCAAACAACCCTGAATCAGGACTTCTTGGAGGCTAATCAATGTCACATTTTCATGAAATAATCGAATCTACAAAATTTTCTTGTAATATGTCGTTTGTTGCACGTGATGTGGGGCACATAGCCCCGTCTTGTTGAAACCAAATGTTGTGAAGATCAACTTCTTCCTGTTGCGGCCATAAAAAATTGGTTATCATCGATCTGTACCGCTGATGTGAAGAGGGAGGGATAACTAGGAAGCAGGAGGCTTCTAAATGATAAGGTCAGGTGAAGGTGACAAGACCGTTGAGATAATAGTCCGTTGAGTTTGTTGAGGGTAAACCAGATTTTAAATTTTGCCTCAGTCCGAGCTTTCTGCTTACGGACATGGACCTCTCAATGCATTTTTGCATCAGAGACACCTATGTGTCAGGTCTGATTCTTTTTTGCGTGGCGCGGGTACAGGACTGGGTCTATATAACTGCAGAATGTCCGTTTTACTCGGACATTAGGGATTTGGGTGGTATGGGGATTAGCTGGACTGATGGATGTTTAGATGTTAGGAGTGTGATCTCCACTAATCGGAATATCGAACAGTTAGAGTCGTTTGAGCGTTAATTGTTTATGCGGCGAAGGCGTTTAACTGAGGAGTAGGATTAGTTTCTTGTGGTCATCAGTCCAGAGCAGTATAGAAGCTCAACTAATAGTAGTACCGCCAGAAGCAGGAGCCCTTGGAGTTCGCTCTTGCTCATGCGGATTGGACCCACGGGGAGGCCCGTGGTGGTTGTGGTTAACACCCGAATGCGGGAAGAACTGACACCTTGTCAGTAGAATGTGGAATTGCATTGCTACCGGATGCCGAACTTAAAGTACGGCAGAGATTTTAGATGAGCCACGAGTCCTACGAAGGTGATTAGTGTGTCCATTCCACACTGCCAATTGGTACTGAAAATGCCTGATTTGATCCGCTGTGCTTTTGAGCGCCGTAAAGTAAGGCTGTCGTATCCACACCGGATATAACAGCGCTCTCCATGGACAATAACGCTTCATTTCGAAAAAATCACGGACTGATGATTCCACCAAACCATAAACTACGCCAAAAGTTACAGATCATGACATATTAAAATTGACCGAAACGACACTTAGAAACCATATCATCCTTATTGAAAATATCAGGTTTTTCATGTACATAGTTATGTTTTCAAGTAAATTTTCGCGCTGGTCCCCAATGCCGTGTGAATCTGGGAATTGAAAACTCAATGCATATTTTATTTATGTATAAAATAAAATATTCTAATTGGTGTGAAATTGTTATATATAAACATTGTTGTAAACTGTTATTCATATTAGAAAATAATTGCTCATTGTCAAAGCAATTACAAATGCATTATTTACTGAGCATATTTGTGGTAAACATATGAAAATATAAAGTGAAATCGATTGTATGCTTCTCATCCTTCTTTTTCTTTATTGACGTAGACACCGCTTCACATGCCTAGGTTACATGTACTGCGAAATAACGAAATTCGGGTCGTTCCTTTTAGAATGGAGAAGTAATGGAAAAACTACACTTTATTGCCTCAACTAACTTGAGTCGGACACGACACAGCAACACAACTTATACGAATGCTCTCTACAATTCTACAATTGGAGACTTGTTTTCAAGATCTTATATAAATTAAAAAAAAAAAACAGTAAATAGCGGATAAGCGTTACTTCTGAAAGGCAATTCTTCAAGAACAAAAACCAAGCAATAAATTGCCTGTTGTCTAGAATATAGGAAGAAATTAAACAGTGGCTGGTTACTGTACTCTAAACAAAAAAAATTGAGATATCTAGATGAAACTTGATATGCAGGTTCCTTAGTAAAAAAAATGTTACGAGTTCGGAGATGGGCGCAATCGGAACACTGCCAAAAACCTATAAAGTACCATAACTAAGCACCAAAATAAGATAAAAAACTGTAATTTGGCATACGCATTTGGGGAACTCAGTAGCAAGGATTGTGAAAAAAATTTTGGAAAAGTGGGCGTGGTCCTACCCTATAATATATTTAATGTGCATATCTCCTAAACCACTGAAGCTGCATCAACCAAATTTTCTAAGCTCGAATAATATAAGAACTCCTACCGACAGTGTAAAACTGGATTACATCGAAGCAACGCTCACTCCCCATATAACGGTACTATTCAAAACTGCTAAAAGCACAATAAATCAATACCTAGAAACGCTAGACATTCAATTTTACCTTCAAAATGGTATAAAAGGGCTCCATGAGAGCCGGTAGGAAAGCTGCACGAAGGGCGTGGCACGACTTAGTTTTTGATGAAATCCTACATCTCGGAACTCGACTAACCGATTTCGACTACATTTAGTACGAAGCATTCCTTTACTTTTATATAAAAGTGTGAAAAAGGGCGAAGTCGAACTACAGCCACGCATACTTAATTCAATGTGCGAGATATACAATTGAAATTAAGACACAATCCTTTCCTGACAATATTTATTCTGTGTATAAAATGTCTTGGATGAAATCATCACTTCCCTGAGCCCACATATTCTCAATATAAGGAATTTCGAACTTTCAGGTGACTTTATGCTGGATATATCGGTCAATATTTGAGTCATCTCAAAGAAACAAAACTTTGCAATGCAATTTTCATAGATTTTTTAATACATACCATCTATAAAAGCCGAATATCTCGAGAAGTATTAATGATAGCGATTTTGACCTCAAACCTCTTTTACAGCAAATAAAATTTCCTACAAATTTGTCATGTACATTTTTTCTATAGCTCCTGTCATTTTCGAAATATATACAAAAAAAATGCGAAATTCTTGAAAAAATCGGGTTTAGAGCCCCGTACTACCTCGCCGGTGTGAGTGATGACTTTTTGCACTGGGCACTTTTGTAGAGTGAACAATTTTGGGAAATATGCCTCTAAATTCAAAGCGATGCCATAAAATACCTTTGATCTGCAGGAATTTAAAGATAAGAACTCACGATTGCAGTGTATTTTCTAGGGAAAATTTTTACAGGCTTTGGTCCAGTTCTTAATGTTAATATTAAGGGCTAAAATTTTCAGGGAATTTTTTTATGGTATTTCCAAGGAAATTTCGTGACGCGTCTGAAAAAAAATTAATCGTTCAAAAACAAATACCCTAATGTATATATAAAATTGCTTAGAAGCGATCAGTGGGACCAGAAGTTAACAATTTCTCTGAAAACCTTAAAAAATTGTCCAAAACTTAACCAATTATAGCCCAAAAGTGTTTTTAATACGACGAGCCTTATTCGGCTCAGTTTTGTTTTGTTAGTTTTACTGCTGGGTAGACACAAAGTTGCACTTTGCATGTTAAATTTTGCACTTGTTGCCAATGTGGTGTGAATTTAGGAATGAAAATTTGCAATTAATATTTCATAACATAAAATAAATAATTGGAAATGCATGATAAAATAATAGTAACTATAAATATATATTATAACACAAAAATATGATATAAGCTCGAGTTTTATATCAGGTTATATAATATTTATTATTGTCAAGGTTACTATTACCATAAGAGTGTTTGCCATGAAAGCTTCTAACACCCAGAAGGAAACGTCGAGGACTCTATAAAGCATTTGCTACATTGTAAAGTATATATATTAGTGTCAAATATCCCCCTTCCTGCCTTCTTGTTCTTTATTCAAAGCTTTATAAAAAGTGTTATAGAGATCGGATTTAGTTGAAATATGCGCCGTTTCGTTCGCTAATCTGTTTCCACCTGGACGGCAACTTCAGAATACCCCCCTCGTATAAGCCCCCCTCCTTAATTAAGAAGAACTGGGACAGCCACTTTTCACAAGCCTTTTTTGAGTTCAACTTTACACCAACAAGGGCGTTAGCCATGGACAGGAACAGGTAGTAATCACTTGGTGCTATGTCCGGGCTATATGGTGGCTCCATCCGAGCTCCCGTAGCTTTTGACGAGTCATCAACGAAGTGTGTGGTCTTGCGTTGTCCTGGTGGAACACGCTTCTGGTCGATCGCCAGCTTCAAGCGCTCCAGTTGTTCGCAGTAGATGTTAAAATTAAGCCTCTAGCCATATCGGAGCAGCTTTTAGTCAATGATTCCTTTCCAATCCCACCAAATAGACAGCAAAACCTTCCTGGCTGTTAATCCCGGCTTGGCCCCTATTTGGAACGATTCACCGGCCTTCGACCATGATTTTTCCGCTGAATCATGTGGCATCCAAACATCAAGCTTTTTTGGTTTAGTGACTAACTCCTATTTTCTGAGCGATGTCACGAGATGTCACATGCCGGTCTAACTCGATGTTTTCCATGATTTAATCGGTATTCGCCGTCACAGGTCTTCCGCTTATCCATGGTGTCGTCGCTCTAAATCGTCGAAACCATTCGTCTGCAGTTCGAAGTGATAGAGTATCAACCCTCAAAACACCATTAATCTCACGAAACGTTTCTCTAACGGATTTGCCCTTAACGAAGGAAAAGTTTAAAATAGCGCGAATTTCGGCGTTAGTAAACTCCATGTTTACACGTCTATACTGTTGAACGCCATATCCAAACTAGTTCAAGACCTTTCAAACGATGTATAGTGTTGCCAGATACGAGGTCTGTAACGCTTTATACATAGCCGCGAACTCAAGAAATAAAAAAGCGGAAGGGAGATATTTGACAACCTAATATATTCTCAAAAGTCGACTTTTTTTAAAAAATAAAGCGCATGGAGGCTATAGCAACCCTCTACTCTCAAATCTTACGTAACTACCGTTAGGGCAGGTATTATATACGATAATGCTCGTTTATTTATATTTCCTTATGTGGACGTTTAAATTTTGTCTCGTATTATTTTGGGTGGATGGAACCTTGTGTATAAGTTCAAGTAAGTGAAAAAAGTTCTCTGAGCGCCACTTGGGAGTGGCCAGAAACGATTATTTATAAATGGCTCAAGCAGCTCACGACTTCCGGTCTTAGACCAAATATCCTTTGAGTAATTAACGTCGAGCTAAAGTGAAAAGCGAACCATCCCTCCATAGGGTTGTGGGCTGTGTTTGGGACCCGCCACGTAAAAAATGCTCCAATGAAAAGTAAACAACAACCTCGGATGAGAGACCTCCTTTTTATAAAAGAGACTACCTCGAAAAGTTAAATCGACCACAACAATTGCGGGATGGGATAGATAACGAGAGTTGAAGAGAGCATCGACAAGCATTTGCAGTAAAAAAAGAGAGAGGTCGAAATGCGTGAGTACGAAGAGCTTGACAACCTTGCCAACAGGGATAATGCTCGAAAATTCTACGAAAAGATGCGGCGAATAACGGAAAGTTTCAAGACCGGAGCACACTCTAGTAGACCAAAGTGGTGATCTAGTATCTGATATTCAGTAATTACTGAAGTTATGGAAGGTGCACTTCTCCAGCCTGCTGAATGGCAGTGAAAATAACACTAGGAGATGGTAAATCCGATTCCCCAAACAGTGACGGTGGGGCAAACGCTCCATTGTCCGAACATGAAGATCGCAAGGGGCCAGTTGATTGACTATCGAGCTATTCGAATACAGCGAGAACAACTATAAGAGCATGCATCAGCTTCTTTCCCCGACATGGATTTAAGTATGATGTCCCAATCCACAAAAAGGGAGACTCCACAATCTGCGCCAACTATCTTGGAATAAGCCTCCTCAGCAACGCATATAAAGTTCTATGGAGAGAACTATGTAAAAGATTAAAGCCCACCGTCAACAAACTGATTGGACGTTATCAGTTTAGCTTTAGAAGATCTGATAAATCAATAACTGAGGAAATATTCACCGTGTACAAAATCTTAGAAAAGACACGTGAAAAGACGATTGACGCACACCACCTACTGCTTTTGACTGCACGAAAAGGATCATGCCATTTCAAATAACACGTCTCCCTATCCTTCGACTTCTTCAATCTACTGCTGGAGAAAATAATGATGTTGATGTCATTGGCATCAACATTCGCGCCGTTAGTTCTGTTTTCTCCAGACTGGATAAGAAAGCAAAGCAAATGGGTCTGGTAGTGAACGAGGACAAGTCAAAATACCTCCTTTCATCAAACGAACAATTGTCACAGTCGCGACTTGGCTCCCACGTTACTTTTGACAGTCATAAATTCTTGTAAATAGTTTCATCTATCTTGGAACCAGTATAACCGACAAAAAATATCAGCATCGAAATCCAAAGCAGAATAATTTATATAAGTGTTTCTTTGGCGATAATATACTCTTGTGCCAAAAAGGGTTGAATCGGATTATACTTCACTTAAGCGTTATTTACTTAATATAAAGATTTACGAACTTCCAGTTGTCTCATATATATGTAGGTATCTCATATGTATAAGTATGTCTGTGTTTCTGTGTGATCCTTGCAAGTTGCAAGAGTATACAATTTTCGGCTACACCCTTTCTTATTTGTTTTTTTTTTTTTTTTTTTCAATGTGATGGGACGAATATATGATCGTTTAGTAGATGACTTTCAAATCATGAAAAGTACGAAATAATTTGACACAGCTGCAGAACAATTCATTTTTAAATTCAGGTTAAATGGAAAATAACTATTATAACTGGCTCCAATTCGTTATACATATATTTATCTGCCTAAAAAGAGAATCGAGTGCGATTGGTCATCTTTTTCGAACTAAATTGGACAAACGGTAGACTCTTCTAATAGCTAAAATAAATCAGCAAGACAAGTAGTGACGACGTTGTGAAGATTTCTTATTTCAAAAAACTAGGGTTCAATTTCAAAGTTATAACTACACTTCAACAGCAGAGAAGTGGATCGAGAAATGTGTTGAAATCATTGAAGCTTAAATATAGAATATAACAGATTAGAAATATCGACATTTTAATCATTGGCGATTAATAATTTCCCTCAATAAAACTATAGCCAAAATTTTATTGCTGTGCATCTAATATATTTTGCCATTAAGTGCAATTGATATTTTTAAAAAATTGTATTGTGTTATTCTTCTTCTTCAAGATTCTTGAATAACTACTAATAACTGTAACTCTACTTTGTCGTTTCCTCTTGTAACTGTAATTAGTAAATTTTCATTTTCACTTCTGGTTATAGTGTGTATCCAAACCCATTTCCTTTATGAAGGTATACAAAGTAAACGAGAACTTGGCAATCTTGAAAGAGAACGAATTCAAAATTATTTCTTTAGGCATGGCATTATTCAGAAGTAACTTTCTCACTTACCGACAAGTTAGTTCCCAAGTTAATTTGAAACAATTTGATTGCGGTAAAACAGATCTCCTTCTGAGTACGTTGCATAAAATAGATGATCAATTTGTGGCAACGTTTATCCAAAGCCAACCAGTTGCAATGGAAAATTGCCTCGGGTAATTTAGTACAATCCGTCTGGAGCATCGAAGCTTGATAACAGGTGGGCACAGTCTGCCAGATGACAGGTATGAGATATATCAAAGTACTCACCTTCACCTTCAAATCGCCAAATATGAACATATTAAGCATGCAGACGCAGATAAGGGCCGCATAAACAGTGAATTGAAAGAACGTTGTGAGGGAAAGGATCGACCCAACGGTATCGGAAATCCTTTAGAGTGCAGAAATCAGCAAACCAAAAAAAAAATAGAGTACATAAACTATATATTTTATATATATGAAGTTAGCTGATACTAAATGCATATTTCAGGAGAGGACCAAACAGGACAAACGTAGAGATTTTTCTCAAAACAACTGATACTCACACAAGTATTTCCTGATGTGAAACAATGCAATCGACTAATTCCTCAAAATTCTGTTGATCACTTAAATCGGGATCCGAGCCCAAACGACTCACACGATCCGTCAAAAGTCTGATATGCGTACGAATATTACGTATATAAACTGCCGGAAATGAATCATTTGTACTTTGTAAATGCAGCAAATATTGTAAATAGAGCATCTCCACAATGGAGTGAAGCCAATATTGAAAATTCCCTTCTGGCAGCCAATCAATGAATGGAAATCTATTGCCATGCGGATATTCATGTGCGAAAAGCGGTACCAATCCACTTGAAATACCATAGAACCAATACAGAGTGAAACAGGCTGCAAAGATCCGTGTGCTAATTTTAACCGACTCTCTGATTTGTATCTTTTCTTTGGGCGTCCGATAACGTTCATCCAATCGTTTGAACTGCAAATTGATGTCATACAAATGATTCATATTGACTTTAATGTAAATCGCTTTCAATGGCAATGCGATACAATTAATAGCGACTCCCAAGTTAGACAGTATGAGTGTTATGGGCAAATTGTCCATCATATCTATTAATCCCGCAAAATACCAAATAGGACAGGTGAATATGCAGCACCAGCAAATAATCTGATGAATTATGTCAACAGTACGTTTCGGTATTTTTGGTACAAAACCAACTGTAGCCCAACTACGAAACAAAAGTGCAAATGATTCGGCGGTCTCGAAGTCAGCCTTGCCGCGGCCATAAAATAAATCGGCGATTTTACGCATTTCAAATTTTCTTGCGGTCGCTTTAAGCAATATTTAAAATCTCTACTTCTTATACAAAGTTAAGTTCCTCATTTACACTACTAAGTTCTTCCTTCGCAGTGCTGATTGCGCATTCCTGAGTAAGAACTGCTTTGTCGAGATCCGCAAAGTTTCGCAAAGTCGCTTCTTGGATTTGGCTCTGCCTTTCTTTTGAAATTTAGAAGAACAATTAACAGTGTATTCACAGCAATTTTTTATCCAAAAATCCCACTAAGTCTTTTAATTGAAGCTCGTATGAGACGGAAACACGTCTGAACGTTTTAATTGCTTATTTCTTCTGTGTTTATGTTGGCAGTTCATTAGACTCAATAAGTCGACAATTACTTAATTTCTTATTACATTGTAGGTATATCTATGTTTGTAAGAAAATATACACCTAAAGCCGTTTGAAGCTGGCGGAAAGCAAAGGTACTAGTCTGCTATTAACCAGCACTTATCACAGGCGTTTAGTAATATAGTCTTTCTAGATTCTATTCCACATTTCAAATGGTGGAAACACGAAAGATCATCTGACGCATATAGACGCCATATGATAGCGTATACTTATAAAGATTGTGAACGACTTATGTACAAGTGTTGAAAGCGTTCAGATGGAGTTTCTAAATTGTTCTCGAAGAAACATTTTTTTTTTTTTTTGCCTTATGACTTATGTTCATAAAAAGGTTTAGTTTCTAAACAAATCTCAATTCAATGGGTAAAAATGAAGAAATTAGCTACTCCAAGATCAGCCAGACCATTGTATCGACCAAATATGTACCGAAAAAATAAAAAATAATACTACTCTTCCAAGTTTAAATGAGGAAGCACCCAAAAGCCAACTACTGCTGACAATAAACGAAGCGGAACACTCATCCTGCAGGGCAGGAAGCGGTTGACTGTGGTGTAAATACCAAGCTGATAAATATATTATGTATATCCACTAGGTACATATGTATTTTCTGCGTGTAATATTTTGCACTTGTTGCCAATGCGGTTCGAATCCGGCAATAGCAAACATGAATTAATATTTTATTAATATGAAAAATAAATTATTCTAGTAAGAACGAGAACAATTAATAAGTTAATGTTTTATGTCAATAGTTAGTGTCAACAAATAAACTGTTATTCAAGTTATATTTCCAATTCCCAAGCATGATTTATAGATACTACGGGCAGTAAGGATGAGTTCCTACGTTCATTAATATATTTATTTGCAAGTCTAGTGGATAGCATTTGTCTGGTACAATTCAGTTTTGCCAGACCTGTTAGGCAACGCATAGGAATGATCTAACAAAGGCGTCTAACGGACCCTAAATCGCACCACCAAGACGATTACGCAGATTACCGATAAGACCAACGAAATTGGTTTCTGAACCAGTTTGGTCCAAGTCGATTGTTTGATTGACATTTTGCTAAGATCCTATTTAAAGGCGCATACAATTATGCATCACTCGCCATTTACCGAAAAACTTGAAAAAAATTAAAATAAGGAAGAAAGGAAGAAAGAGCTAGGTTCGGGTATAACCGAACATCTCATAATCTTGAAACTTACAAGAATTAAATTGGAGTAATACTTTCAGGTACATAAGGCTTACTAGTTACATGTGTCTAGGCCTAAATCTTACCCACTTTTTTATTCTAAACATAAAGATGCACCGTTATGAGCAAAACATGTTCTCTCCATTTCATAAAAACAACTCAAATATTGGCCGATATATGCAGCATAAGGTCACCCCGAAGTTCGAAAATATTTAAATAAGGTATATGGGGGCTCAGGGAAGAAATGACCCGATTCAATTCATTTATAACACACAGACATACATAATACTATCAGGAAGGACTCTCTCTGAATTTCTAGTATATATTACACACATTGGGCGATATTTTCGTTCAAAGCTCAACTATAAACTCTGAGCCCACATATTCAGTACCTCTCTGACCTTGAACAGTTTTGGTTCGACTTGGACAATTTTTAGTCATAAAGTGGGACAATTTAAAAGTACCATTCGTGCAAAGTTTTATTCTAATATATTAATTGATTATTGAAATGTATGTGTACTAGAAAATAAAAGAATAAAATGGATTTTAAAATTGTGTTATTGGCGAAATAGACGTGTCTGTAGCCCGATTACGCTTATTTTGACACTATAACATACGAATTTCATGGTAATATTACATACCAAACATGGTCGATATCGGTCGAGTAGGTCTTGAGGTATGGGTTTTCACAGAAATATGTGAGGTGCCACGCCCACCGATCAGTTCTGACCCCGCCAACTTTAAGGTTTTCTTAGAACGAAATTCTATATCTATGTCGTATTTAGTTATTCATGTATCCCGCTTTTCGTAGTGTTTAGCGGTACCATATATGGGGAGTGAGAGGGGTTGGGCTCCGATTTCATTAATTTTCACACTGTCGGCAGGAGCTGTTGTTGTGGATTTAGTGGTTTAAGAGATTGAGCCCATCTACGAACTCGTCCTTACTTTTTCCACGGAAAGCGTACACCAAGATCCATCAAGATATCTTAATTTTTACTCATACCACATCTTGCACGCAGAACGGACAGACAGGCAGTTACACGGATTTCAACTCGCGTTGTCATTCGATAACCATTATATCCATCGCTACGAAGCCTGCAACAAACTCTTATTCCTACACTTCCGGGTTATTCATTTTAAGATATCCATAATATGAATAAAATTGTTAAAAAATCATATCGCAGTCCACGGAACGATGAGCTGTATGAGGTATACAACGTCATTAACATATTTATTTTAGTGAATTACATAAGAGGCTATGATATGTTGTTGCAATGGACAAAAACACTCCAGCTCTGAAAGTACCCGCCTGGAGAAGCAGAGGAAGAGGAAACCTCCACTCCGTTGAAAGGACCAGGTGGAGAAGGGCCTGGCATCGTTTGGAATCGCCAAATGGCGCCACCTTGCGAAAAGAAGAAACAACTGGTGCGCTGTTGTTAACTCGGCTATAACCGCGTAAGCGGTGTCTATGCCAGTAAAGAAGAAGAAGCTTTTAGTTCTTCGATTCCTGGCGGATGGTAGTTATCACAAATGCAGTGGAAATAATTTGAACCTTTGGATAATTCAACCTAGGATATCTTTAGTGCATAGTTGTTAAGGAAGTTTTAAATATTATGGTCACTGTACTTTGATTTACTCTTTTCTCCCTCAGTGGTACAACACTTTCTCTGTCCCGGCAAAATACCTAGGAGAAAATCGACACCAAACTGAACTGAAAAATTAACAACAAAGAAAACGAATAAATAAAAATTATAAGGCCTATTACACCTGCAAAGGAAGACTTAGCAGAAATTGGGACCTTAAATCAAATATACTCATGTGGATATACACGGTGATTATTATGTCAATTCTAACTTATGGAGTACTAGTTTGGTGGGCAGCATTAAAAAAGACCTTCCCTAGACTATTAAGTCATGTCCGGCCGAGACCCTTAATATGCCCCTGCATCAGCAGACCATATACGTGCTTCCTCGAAAGTAGCAACAACATCTACTATCAGTATAAAATAATAAGGAAAATAGAACCGGAAATTTATGGACATTACAACATCCTGAATTTTTTTTGATTTTAGTAGTCACTTTCGGATGAAATGGATTGTGGAGTAGAGGTGGAGGTATACTCGAATGATTCTAACATCTCTCTTTCTATCCACCTAAACTCAGCCAATATCTTCCAACTGGAAGACCTGTGGTATTCTATTAATTAACTACGGAAGATGCAGAAAGCCACCATATACACGGATAGCCAGCCTGTATTTTTAACCTTGTCGACGACACATATTTATTCCAGCATTAGCAGTAACTTTAGGAAGACTTTAAGCTCACTAACAGGTCATTTCTACTTGTCCATAATTTGGGTTCCCGGTCTGAGGAAATTTTCGGCAACGAAAAGGCAGACGAGAAGCCAAAGCTTGGAGTGGTCTTAGATGAATCTGAGGCGGAGTCAGTACCATTTCGATGGGAACAATCAAACCAGTCTGTATATGCGATTTGAATAAATACCACACCTCAGAGCAGAACTTAATAACAAGATGCTATTAACAAGGCAGATATGGTTCAAATATAACAGGAATAGAAGAACAGAAAGGCCTAAAAATTAGGTCCTGAAATAGTATAAACAGATTTATGGCTACTATAGTGGGACACGGGGGGAACACTTTTGTAGAACATGCGCTAAAAGTAAGCTAGGATGGAATAGGATAACGATTTTTCACTTTCTCTGTGAATGACTCGGCTCTATCACAAACGCCACACAAAATACTTGGAACATGTCACGCACCAAATTTTGAGCAGTTTTCCACGAAAAGCATAACGGATATAGAGGGTCATTCATTTTAAATTTCCCTATTTTTTTTTTGAAGAAAACGCACAGAAACTTCAAATTTAATGGGGAGTGTTAATTATCATTCGAGAGAACATTCTTTGACATTTAGTTTTTGAAGATTATCTCCTTCACATGTTTGCGGCCGCAAATCCTCGGACGGTTCAATTTTCGATAACTCGTTCGAACATTTCGACTGTTAACTGGCGAACGACACACATGATGTTCTGATCCAAGACCTGAATTGAAGCGGGATTGTCGACATACACTTTAGACTTTACATATCCCCACAGGAAAAAGTCTGACAGTGTGATATCATGTGATCTTGGTGTCCAATCGACAGGCTCAAAACGTCAAATAATCTACTCACGGAAGTGTTCCCTCAATAAACCCATTGATTGTTGCGATGTGTAGGAAGTGGCGCCGTCCTGATGAAACCTAATATCGCCGAGATCACGATAGCTACGTTCTCACCGATGGACCGATGATTCCATCTACCCACAAACTGCACTAAACCGTTGTTTTTCATTATGAAAAATCAGCTCTTGAATCTCTTCGTTCCGAATGCGGAAATTTTGCTTGTTTGCATATGTAAACCAGAAATGAGCCTCATTGCTGAACAAAATTAGGCTTGAAACGTCGGATCTTCTTGGAACCCTACAAGAGCCCATAGAGCGAACAATGTCACTTGGGAAGATTGAGAGGCTTCAATTCTTGCACAAGCTGTATTTTTTACTTTTTTTTAAATTTAGGATCTCAACGTAAAATGCGCCAGGTCGCTCGATATGTCAGTCCGAGTGCGAATGATGCCGAATCGACTCTCCACGGTCTTCCTGTACAATGTTTTCTTCACTGCTGGACGTGGTCTATTCGGTCGAATAATAACCAATAATGGATGCTGGGTCTCAAGATGGGTGTTGGTGTTGCAAATAGTACGCTCATAAATCGTGAATTTTCGTAATAAAATTGAACGATTTGTAAACGTTGTTCAGGGATAACTCTACCCGTAATGTAATGTCAAAAAAAGTCCATTGGCAAAACTGTATCTACTTAGATCACCCGTTATGTAGTTTCATTTAGAGCAACAAATGGTTTTAGGTCCCACGTTATTGCACCAAAATGGCGCTTCCAGCGCTAATTAAACATGTCGGGCCACTATGAGATAAAAACTAAGAAAATTAAGTTCTTGTACGAAAAACTTTTATATTCGTGCATTCGTAGCATCGGTGTAACGTTTTGTCTTGCTTTTTTTATATGGGAACCCAAATTTCTACTGCAACGACGCGGCTTATTTTAAATCAGATAGAAAACGTCATACAAAAAATAAAAAAATAATACAAATTTATATACAAAATGTATACCAGTGCTTTGGCAACTCTTGTCTGAAACCTACCTAATTTATTCAAAGCGGTGAATTTAATTCAATACATGAAAAATATTCCTAAAAAGCCGAATTAGATACTAATTTATATGCGCTCCTGCATACAAATGCACGTACATACATACACACATACATGCAAGGGCTGGGGGGAAAACAAAGTATGACCGAGAGTTGCAAATAATTATGGGGAAATTATGCACAATTGATTCGGTTGAAGCGACCTAATTGAGCTGACACAGCAATAAACACACACAAACCGAAACAAGACGAACAAGAAGACCACAAAAGCGCAAATAACAAAAACAAGAATACTAACAAAAGCAACAAAACATTTTGTTCATGAAGTACTACAAGTAGTAGATAAATCAATGGGGAAGCTTTTTAGCATAATTACTTACAAAACCCTCTTCACAAACATACAACAAACAAACTAAACGTAGGATGGGCAGAGACAGAAATTGGAGCAAGAAGAATGAGCTATGAAGGTGTGTGCTGGACGGACATAGTGCACAAGTATTGAGTAGCACAAAAGGGTTTTGAAGGACAGGGCAGGCACTCATAGCTATGCTATATAATTTAAATAATGTGTGTGCACATACACATACATACATATGTATGTATGAAAATATGCTATAAAGCTTTAAGGTAGCATGCTTCCATGTCGGCAAAGGTGAAATACTTTTAGTCACTCGTTACAAATGCGTTAAGTTTTTGTTGCCACCTAGCGCGATTATACAGCGAGCATAGGGGCGCAATTAACGCTCTGTACAAGGCATAATTTACATAAAAAGAAAAAACTAAAAAAAAAAACACTGAATAATGAAAGTACAAAAACCGCGATAAAAAGTGGCTGAAAGTGGCTTGTAATGCTATTGTAAGGCTCGTAATTGCTTGCGCCGGTGTGTGCGCGTGTTTGCAGGCGTGGTCTGCATACAGACATGTCTATAGAGGTGCCCTGTCGGACAAATAAGAACATGTTTGAAAAATGTTTTGAATCCACAGACACAGTACAAAATGTTAATGTGCCAGTGAGAAAAAGAAATGCCCGTATTGTCGAGAATATTACTGTGGCTGGTGCATTAATGGAGGAAGACCCAAATCAGTCACTCGCACGTCATTCTCAAGCATTGCGCATCTCTGTAACGCCGTTGTGGCGAATTTTGGGAAAAGATGTTGGCCATCCTTACAAGGCAAGACATCCTTACAAGATCAACCTGAAGCAAGAACTGAAACCGCTTGACCACCAGAATCGTCGTATGTTCGTGAATCGGGCTAAGCCACAACTTCAAAATGATCCGGATTTTCATCAAATATCATATTCAGCAATACGGCTCATTTCTGGCTGAATGGCTTCCTCAATAAGCAAAATATTCGTTATTGGTTAGGCAGAAATCCACACGTACTTCATGAGTCACCATTTCATCCCGAAAAAAATACTGTTTGATGCGGTTTATGAGCCGGTGGCGTCATTAGGCCGCACTTCTTCCGTGATGATCCCGGTCACTATTACTATGGATGGGCATCGCTACCGCGCAATGATAACCGAATATTTTTGGCCTGAATTGTATGATATGCACAAAATATGGTTCTAACAGGACGGCGCCACAAGCCACACAGCGAATGTGATAATTAATTTATTGAAAACTAAGTATGGTGGACGTGTTATCTCACGAAATGGTCCAGCCAATGGCCGCCACGGTCGTGCGTTTTGAAGGTTTTAGACTATTTCCTGTGGGGCTACGACAAGTCTATAGTCTATGCCAACAAGCCAGCGACGATTGATGAACTTCGTACGAGTATCGAACGTGAAATTGCAGCAGTATCAGCCGATTTATGCTTGAAAACCGTCGAAAATTGGGTTCAGTGTCTGGACTTCTGCAAGGTGCCCATGGTGGCCATGCAAAAAAATTCGAGTTCCATACATAAGGGCATCGAATGTACTTTCACAGGAATAAAGAATTTCATTGATATCCCAAGCCGTTTTTGTTTTATATGGGTGGGCCATATAAAATTTTAAATTCGAAGATAGGGCGTAAAAGATTGAGTGTAGCGTTTGCTGTATGGCACGTAGCGCCGTCCTGCTGGAACCAAATGTTGTCCAAGTCTTCCTCTTAAATTTGCTTGAAGAAAATTCGGTTAACATTGCGCGATATCGCTCACCATTGATGGTTACGGCGTTCCGTCTTCATTTTCGAAGAAAAATGGTCCGATGATTCCACCTGACAAAAATCCGCACCATACAGTGATTCGTGCTGGGTGCATTGGCTTCTCGACGATTACGTGCGGGTTTTCTGTGCCCCAAATGCGACAATTTTGCTTGTTAACGTAACCATCGAGGTGGAAATGAGCCTCGTCCGAAAAGATGATTTTTCGGTAAAATTGACCATCCTCGGTCAAACGAGTTTTGGAAAAAAGTTTTCAATATTTCACAGTTTTCTTCTAGTGAATAGCGACCCATTTCGTAAATTTTAGACTTTTTACTGAATATCTGTCACTTTCCGAATGGTATTTGACGTTTCCAATGTCGAAATATAGATAATTCAAATTTAAAACGTTAGATGGCCCATCCCTATATAAAAAAAATCTTTGGAGTTATCTTATTGAAAAACCCTTTATTACAGTACATTTTGGTGCAATATTTTACCGTGAACATGACCCGAGCTGTAAGCAAAGTATCAATTTTAATTAAAACTTTCATTGTCATCTGCGGCATATTGTTTTCTCACTACTGTCCCAACTGAAGTGACTTTTTTCAATTGCAATCGACCGACAGCAGATTCCACGCCTGAATGTTACAGCTTCGGTTATAAGAAAAAGCCACAAGGAGTTTTTTTTTTATTTATTTATTTATAAAAGCTTATACAATGTTAATAACATATGTACAACCTAAAACAGCTATCAGCTGTAAACCACAAGAAGTTTATACAATAAAATAGCTGGGCAAATGTTTCTTCATTGCATTAAATTGGAAGACATATGTACATTTTTTTGGAGCTTTTATACATAATTATATTTTGATACAGAATCACATTATTCCATCCGACTACATTATATTTGTATATAACCGACACATAGGTCATCCATGAGTATGTAGTTCAAAATCGTCGGAAGTTGGTTAGAAAAAGAATTTAACTTGTTTTGCGCTAAATTTCGATCTCACTTTTAGTTATTTCTCATACAACCATCTTTAGGAAAAGTGGTATTAATTTACAACTCTTAAAATCTTAATTTATTCTTCAAACTATACGACGTTCCTCTCGAAGTAAACTGGAAAAACAACATTGTTTTCCAATCCTAGAAACATTGTTAAAGTCAATTTTCACAATAGCCTTCAATGCGAGTGTAGCAATTCACATTTAAGTCTTTAATTGACTCAAAGCAGTTTCCACGTAGCTTTGGTTTAAGTTTGTCGAATAGCCAGAAGTCACACGCAGCTAAATCAGGCCACCGCATTCGCGTTGCCGGGCGATATTGACGAAATTCTCAAGATCAATGTTAATGGGGTGTAAAACCAAAGTATTGTATAGTATATCCGGCCTCTTATTATGAATTAACAAGCAAAACAATCAAGTAGTATTCTTTCTTGACAGATTATAACACTTCGATAATAAAACTTGAATTAATTTTTCTCGTATTCACGTCTTAATAATCTTCATCGAATCAAAACCTAGAACAGGTAATAATTTTGACTTTGCGTGTCATTACTGCACAGTATCTCGAGTAATACCAAATTGATAAATGCAGCACCGCTGAGTTCTGGAGTTTTGGAATTACATTTTGACAACAAGAGTTGCTCTCCAAACGCCTTTTTTCAATAACATTAAAACCTCATTATATTTTTCGATGAAAGCTCTTAGCTCAAATGCAGAACCAAATCAAACCGCAAAATTCACCATGTTGTCATCGGAGAGAGACCCAGCTGTGCGGAATGACGATGAGCCAAATGATTCTGATTGGCCTCAATACTGGCCTATACTACTTGTATTATGAGCTTTTTCTTGACGGGCAGGTGAAAGACTATCTTGGAGGGTATTTTCATTGTTGATCTTTGAAATTATGCGTTGAATAACAGCTCAGAACGAGCATTATAACGACCGTTGTTTATGCCAAGGTCTCTTACAGTAGCCAACGGAAAACGTGAATTTTTGAGTAATAATTTTCAACTTGTTCATCACATAATGAAATTCAACACAATCCGTTAAAAACATAGCCGCCACAAATTGTCAAAACCACGTCATCCATATTAGTAGGCTATGAACCTTTAATAAACCATACTTAAACAAAATGCCACGCCGTTACTATAAAAAACCTACATCCTGCAGGAGTTTAGATAATCCAATATACTTGTAAGGATTAAAGAAGATAAAAATGGAAAAGTTTCATTACCCAATACTAAAAAATTGCTAAAAACTATTGTTGTAATTTGAAAGTGATTCTCTCAAAATGTAATTGGACATTCTGATCGCCGAAAAGAGAGCTTCTTCGTACAAAATATGTTGCCACACGGTACTAATAACAGTGCTGAACCGACTGGAGCATAATCTAGGTGTCTTTATTGAGCTGGTATAACACAGTACACCAATATATTGACACATTCGACTAGTTGGGGACTTTACGCCCAATAAAGGCAAACAAAGAATAAATCTAATAAAACTTCATGATCTCAAGAAAATAAAATTGTTTTTGGCAGCAATTATGTGAACAATTAATATAGCAAGTTTGAGGATAAATAAACCGGATTTGCTGACGCATTCAGACCAACAGCTTTTCGGAAACCTCTCTCAGCTAATCACCCAAAACTCCACTAATTAATACATATAGGCCTCTCACTTGACAAGCATTCACAAAAATGAAGTAACAGTTATACAAAAACAACAACAAAACTATGAAATATTTGTGATGGCTACATACATATGACATTATAGTATGTATTTGCAGAAGCGTGTAAAAAATGTTGACTCAGCAAACAATTCTCTTACTTTGAATATTTGTGTGAGCCCAGACAGAGTTTCATTCATTTACTTAAATGCATTCACGAAGCTTTAATTTAAAGCATTTTTCGTGTGCTTAATATTTTTTGCTGTTCTCCGCCGTTTCAACGAAGGCCAAATGACACGTTTAATTAGCATGTTAACGGTACTCGGAAGGACAATTTGTACACAGCCATTTAACAGGTATTTATACAGCTTTTAGTTTCTCATGACGCCTCAATTAGCTGGCGTTGCGTATAAATTTAACATCAATTAAAGCCCTTTTTTATTTATTTGCTTTATTTTTTTGTTCACGCCAATTGTATAAGTAGATATGTTGTGGACTCAAAGCTGGAGTGGTATGAATATTCGTACGCAATTAATTTGATTTACAAACGCTTTCACGTCAATTAAAACACAACTTTTCATACTCTGGCAACATATTTCCACAGAGTATGATAGTTTTGTTCACCTAACGATTGTATCTGCTCATAATTGAGTTAAATGTAGGGTTATATAAACAAGTGATCAAGGTGATGAATAAAATTGAAATCCGACTGCCTGTCTGTTCGGCCTTCTGTCAGTCCGTCTGTGCATGCGATAACTTAATTAAATTATTTTGATGAAAATCGGTTCAGCTGTTTCTTGGCAAAAAAGTGAGGACGAGTTCGAGATTTGCCGAAACGTCATAGAAGGAAAACCTATAAAGTGTTAACTAAGTTCTACAATAAGATATAAGACTGTTATTTGGTGCAATAAAGTTGCATTAGCAAGGTGCATCTAGGGTTGAACAAAGTTTTTGAAAGTGGTCTCGCCCTCTAGTAAGTTTCAGACACACATCCAAACCTTCAAGCTTTTATAACCAAATTAACTCAGATAAAATTATTTTAGCATCTCAACCAATGCTGTGTATATATACCAGTGAATTCGGATTATAACCATGCCCATTCCACATATAACTGTTCTGTTGAAAACTACTAAAAATGCGATAAATTTATAACTAAATTCGCTAGGGACGTACAATTTTGCACTCGAGGTAGTAAGAAAATTCTTTCTAGTAGCCGGGAAAAAATTTTAAAGATGGATATGGCACCGTCCATATTAGTCGAAAACCCATATCCAGGACCTGCTTAACCGATATCGACTTTTGAATGGCCTCTACGGCTGCATAACGCATTCCTTTCATGGGCAAATGCATTTTTCCGGAAAGGAAGAAGTCGCGCGGTGCTATATCAGGTGAATAAAGGGAGTGGTTAATGGTTAAAATGTGACTTTTGGTCAAATAATCGTTCTTCGAATGTTGGATACTGAGCAATTTTTGGTCGTCAGTCAATTTGTGCGGAACAAACGGTGCCTTTCGTAAGCCCAAGCGTTCGCTCAAAATGCGATAAATCGATGTTTCGAAGATGTTCAATTCTATTTCCATGAATTTCGATGATAACTTCTGCTTATTTTTGATGAATTCACGCACAGTTTCGATGGAATTTCCGGTGATCAATGATTTTGATTGGCCCACATATTGAACGTCATTTGTGTCCTCACGACCACTTAAAAAACATTGAAACCACTCGTACACTCTGCTACAGGATAGACAATCATCGCCATAAACTTGTTTCGTCAATTGAAACGTTTCGGTAAAAGTTTTACCAATATAACAACAAAATTTAATGTTGCCTCTATGATCGACGCTCATTTTCGCACCGATAATACAAACATGATGACACTTAAAACACGATAACTTCACTTCCAATAGATCAAATGTCATGAAATTCTCACTGGACAATCGATAAAGATAACAGATTCTAACGCACCAGTCGACATATAGATGTCGCTACCAAGAGGCACTAGATCCTGTTTACTTTGGAACTAACCTTGTACATATACTTGTCTTTTTGAAGTACATACATAATTTCGTACATCTGAAGCCAGTATTAACACCAACAACAATATCAGCCCCGAAATCCAACGCAGAATAACTCTTGCCAACGGATTTTACTTTGGGCTGAGTAAGCAGTTGAAAAGCAAACTCTTCGCTTGACGAACAAAAACCAAATTAAACAAGTCACTCATCAACCCCGTCCTACTATATAGTGCAGAGGCATGAACAACAACAACATCTGACAAGTCAACAATACGAGTTTTCAAGAGAAAAGTTTTGCGAAAGATTTATTTCCGCGTTGGCCACCGCGAATACCGCTGTCGATGGGACGATGAGCTGTACGAGATATACGACGACATTGACATAGTTCCACGAATTAAGAGCCAGCGGCTACTCTGGCTAGGTCAAGTCGTCTGAATGGACGAAAACACTTCAGCTCTGAAAGTATTCGACACAGTACCAGCCAGGGGAAACAGAGGAACACCTCAACTCCTTTGGAAAGAACAGGTGGAGAAGGACCTGGCCACGCTTAGAATCTCCAATTGACACCAAACAGTGAAAAGGAAGAACGACTGGCGCGCTGTAGTAAATTCGTAAACGGTGTCCACGCCAATAAAGAAGAAGAAAAAGATATGTTGACTCTTTAGAAAAATACAGATTTAAAGTGATGAATAAAAACATATATTTTTTATTGTAAAATAAACTTTCGAGGTGTGACAACTCTGTTCGTCGGCTTCGCTTCATATTAGTCTTATAAAACCAGCCAACCCGTTTTGCATAAAAAACCCAGCGTTACTTATTTAAATCTATTACTTGCCTCCACATGAATGTACGTTTATGCAAGGTACCACATTCACCAGCCTGACATTTAAAGTATTGATTACTGCCTGCCTTACATTCCGACAAAACCGAAAAACCAAAAAAAAAACAAAAAAACAAACAAAAACAAAAAGAAAAAAAAAAATCAAACAAAATTTGACTACAACTAAATTACATTAATTTCATTTTGTTTTTGTGCCGCATTTCGCCACTTTTTCGTCTTGGTGTGCCCAGACTCGGCGCAACACGTCACATCAGGCATGTCATTTAACAGTCGGACTCCCTGCTGTTGTGCCCCACCCAAGGATTGGTCAGGTTTTCAAGGTGTCTGCCGGCGGTTACTGACCGATGATTTGCTTGCAGCTGACAGCCATTTCGGCGCTGTAGACGCGCTGCTGCCCGCTGTGCTGAAAGAATTGTGTTATCGTCTTTCCCCTTTTTGGGTTGCAGCAGCTGCGCGCCGTCATTGTTGACGGATTTTATTATTAATACTTGTGTACCTACTAATGTTGTTGTCTACCGTTAACTGCTTTTGCTGCCTGCTATTCATAAGCTTTGGCCGACTAATGCTTAATTAATTACAGAATCGCCATCTCCAAGGCACAAGGACGATGCCAAATGGTATAAATGCATGCAACACAATCTCAGGCATTTATTACTGCTGTATGCGTGTGTGTGTTTGTGTTCGCATTTGCCATTTTTGAAAGCATTAGCGATTCTAAGGTACCGTTGAGATTTTTGGAAATGCCAAAACTTAATTAAAATCCGATTAGTCGCCGATGTCGCGCTTGGCGCATGCTCTCTTCACCGCTGCTTTTAGTTTTGCGCCAACATTGTTATTGAAATTCGAAGAAATAAACATAAACCATCGCATATACATACATACTATACCGTTGTAACGAATGCCTTACAGTTTCTTTGCCTTCCACGTCTTTGGTCCCTATACTCGTAGTCTCCTTGCCGCTCCTTCCGCATGGCAGATAATAGTGTCTTTGTTGCGATTAATTTTATTGCTATTTTTAACTACTGCTGCGTGTAGTAAGGTGCATAATGTTGTTTTTGTTGTTAACTTGTTTTGAATGGCATTGGTGTATGTGTTGTAATTTCAATTTAAATTTTCGTAAATCACCAAATGGTGCCGAAACCAAATTAATTTCACATTTAGTCATTCCAGGTACCACCTGCTAACTGCAACTCATTTTGTTGCTCTGACAAGCAAGCAGCAAGCTTTTAGTATCACTCTCCTATTTCTCTGCTGGTTGGTGTCCTGGTGTATGTGCAGCGTATTGCAAGCTAATTAAATACGTGACTCACTTTCGCCGTGATTTGTTTCCTTAAAGCTCAACTCGCCGCTGGAAGCGCCAAAGCGTGTGCTTGTTGTGTGTGTCTGCTTGTCCTTCTTCTGGAGACAGAAAGTGCTATTGCGTTTACCCGAAATTGCATTACTCTCCATAACACGTCTTCGCTGGCAACAACAATTGTTTACACTGTTAATTTTCGCAATTGCGCACTTTGAGATTTTTTAAATAACTTTTTACCTGTTAGGTTTAATTATGGCCACTAGACATGATAGCGCTTTTTTTTACTTCTCTAATGCAATTATAATTTTAAGGTGAAAATCTCGATTATTTTAACTTTCTAAATAAAAAATTATATAAAAAATATAGCAGAAAAGAGTACATTACTTTTCAATTTATTGTTTAAGAAATCCGCTTTCAGAAAACATTTATAACGGAAGATCCAAGTAGAGGTACTTTTTTAATAGCCTTTTGGCAAATCGCGCGTGAGTCAAGTTGCCACGTTATTTTTGTTCAGTATTGTTGGCATTTTATCATGGAAAAATTTACAACAAAGTCTACAAATCGTTCAACTTTATTCACGTTCTGTTAGGAATGTGTCACGTGCTTAGCTCAACTTATGGTCAACGGCCTGCTGAGCGTACTATTCGCAACACTATCGCCCATCTTGTGACCCAGCATCCATTATTGGATAATATTCGACCGAGTATACCACGTTTAGCACGCAGTGGATAGTCGATTCGACGACGTTCGCATCAACTCGGACTGACCGTGTGAAATGACTTTGCTCATTTTACTGAAGCTGCTCGAACTACCCAAGTGACATCGCTTCGCTATATGAACTCTTGAAAAGTTTCAAGAAGATCCGATGTTTTCGAGCGAAAGTTTGTTCAGCGATAAGGCCCATTGCTGGCTCAATGTATATTTGTACGAGCAAAATCGCTGCATTTGGGACGAAGAGAAACCTGCAGAGGTTCAATAGCTACCATTTCATCCTATCAAACCAACGGTTTGGTGTGGTTTGTGGGCCGTTGGAACCATCGGTATATACATATTTCCATAAAAACTATGCCCATGAGAACGTAACCGTCAATGACGACGGTTATAGCGACATGATAAGCGACTATTTGAAGCTTGAAATTGCAGCTCGTAATCTCGGCGTTATATGGTTTCAACAAACCACATACATCGCATCAATCATTGGATTTATTGAGAGAACATTTCGGTGAGCAGAGAATTTTTCGTTTTGGGACACTCGATTGGCCACCGAGATCGTGTGATATTACACCTTTAGACTTTATCTTATGGAGATATGCAAAGTCTAAAGTTTATGCGGACAATACCGCTTCAATTCAGGCCTTGGAGCAAAACATCACTCATGTCATTCGCCAGTAACGAAAATGCTCGAACGAGTCATCAAAAGTTGGGACTCAAGGGAAAAACCATCTCAGACGGAGCCGCGGCCAACATTTGAAAGAGATGATATTCAAAAAATAAATACTAATAGAACGTTCTTCCGAATGATAATATAAATTCTCCAGTAATTGAAGTTTCTGTGGAATTAGAGAACTCAAAATGGATCACCCTTTAAATTTATTTCAGACTATTTCATGATTTCACAACGGGATAAAGATAGAGAAGAAAAAACACGCGAAATTTTACAGTTTTCCTTTGATATACCGCCATCTTTCCACACTAGCGGGTCACTTACAAGTTTGTCAAGCGAAAAGAGGTCATTGTCGAATCGGCGTCAACGGTGATCACACTAATTTTAAAGGTTAGGGAGGTATTGTCAACTACTGAACCGCCTGAAGGAAACTCAAAAGTGGCCAAACTTGGGCACTAGGAGAAATATTGCGTTGCATCAAACAAAAGGGATTTCACTTTTTCAAAATCATTCTAACTATGCCTAATAAAACCTTCAATCTAATGTGAAAATAATAGATTTGCTTTTATTTGACTTGATACACGCCACATTGTTATAAAGGTTAACGTCTCTACGTAGATTACCCGTAGATCATTGGTTAGAAACCTGACTAAACCGACAAGGAAACTGGGCAATACCAAAATAAGACTTACATACATTTTTCTAAAAAAAAGAAAGTTCCTCATTCAAAGTGGTAAGTGTTCTTAACTGTCTAATTGATGAACCCCAACATGATCCGCCTGCTAAAATGAAGAAGATCTAATAAGTGTATTATGAAACGCAATCTTACTGGTTATACGCACTTCAATAAGTATTTTAATAAGAAAAGTGGATTGATATAGATTCCATTTATGTTGAGAATTTTCACACACAACATTGGTTTTTCCCAAATTAGAGATTTATTACTACTTGTCAAAGAAAACGTTTTTCTGATAAAAATGCGTCCTTGTGTCATATACTGAAAAAATGGGGTCAATACTTTCAATAATCCCCCATATATAGTCTGTCAAGTAAGAGCATGTTCAACTTTACCGACAGTTAATGAAAGATTTCGCTCTCATTCCTGTGTTCCTTTGCACCCACCCGAAAGGTCCCAAAATGTCGCAATCAGCGGCTGCTAGACATATAAGAAAATCGAAGAAATTTGAACAGAAGTGGATACAGCGATATAAAGTGGCTAAAAATGTCGATAATTTACCAGAACGTGGTTCGATAGGAAAAGTGAACAAAAAAGATGAAAAAAGAATAGTAAATCTGTTTTCGCGGAATCCTGCTCCAACACTGCGGCAAGTACAAGCAAAATTAATGGCAAAAGGTTTGGATATATCCTACGAAACTATCCGAACCCTTTTTCATACTCTTGATCTGAAATGGCGCAACACATGAAGAAGTTTCTGTTGACTGAAAAACTTGTGACAAAGCAACTCGCTTGGGCGCATGAGAATATTAATGCAGATTTTGAAAAGGTCATCAGAAAAAATGATGATTGGAATCTACAGAGGGACAACGATCCTAAACACCGCAGCAAGCTCTGTACTCAGTGGAAAGCTCAATCTGGCATCGTTACATTGGATTGACAGTCGCAGTCGCCCGATGCAAACCCTATTGAAAACGTGTGGTCATATATTAAACAGAAGCTTCCTGGAAGACGCACATACACTCTGAAGCAGTTGTCTTACGAAATTCGTCTGATGTGGAGATCCCTGCCATTAGAATACGCCGGATACCTCGGAGATGCCAGGCAATTATCGACGCCGGTGGTGACTGGACACATCTTTGACCAAATTGCATCATTGTTTGTAATGTGTACAATGTATAGTTTATATAAATATGAAAGTTTCCTAAAATAATTTAATAATGACAGACTGTACCTAATATACAGATGATCAAAGATTTCGATGACTACATATTATTCAATAGGTGAGTTACCTTAATGAAACTCAGAGCACATATTTTTCAGGTAATAGCCCGCCGTAGTGACAAAAATTTATAAAATCTAGTCAATACTTTTTCTATGCCTTATTTACATAATATAAGGGTTTTATAAATTTTGGTTAGCTTTAGGTCAAGAAACCTTTTTTTTTTTTGGTTTTATCTTCTTACATCCCATATATCAAATTTCATCGCATTGGCTGAGTTTTATCACTTATTTCTCTATGATATTTTTTCATACATTTAATAGCATGCCAAATATGAATTTAATCCACTTACAATTTCATCGAATAATGAATATTGCATTTTTTATACCGTGAACAATCTACATATATTGAGTTTGCGAAACTATGAGAGGAAACTGGAGGCACATACAAATATCAAAGAAGGGGAAATACCTTCTTTATGTCAGTAGTATCAATCCTATTTTGCAAATACCATACCATATTAACATGTCACATAGTAAAAAATGTTCCCTGTGTTTCATAAAGTACTTCACATACAATCAAAAACCATATGGAGTAAAGTCAGCTGAATTTTCGAAAACTCCGTGTATAAAGGAACCCAGAAGTTCGATAATCTTTATATTGGGTATATGGAGGCCTTCCCCAAGCCTGCATTTCCCAATTCAACCCATTTATAGCACACAGACACACCACTATCAGGAAAGGATGCTCTGTGAACTTTATGCGTTTAAGATTGATGGCGATTTGTGGTCTTAGGAATAGTCGGATTACGCCCATCTACTTTTTTTTCCAAGGAACGCGCATATACACTTTTTACAACTCGTCTCGTCAACCTGATCATTTATATATAGGTATATTTATAACCCTATATCTATCTCTAGTAGTTTTAAGTGATACATACAATCTAATAGGAAGTCCAAGTAGCGCTATCTCAACAGACATCACCAATTACACAGTACAACAGCTAATCTGGGGGGTGAGAAATTCCAAGCCAGGGTGATGGTACTAGGTCAAGATAGTAAAACCCTCACAAGGTTTGGCGTTCGTATGTGTCAGTTTTTTTTATGACCTTTTAAATTTTGGAACATTTTTGGGATTATTGTCAGATTTATTTATCATTCTTAATTTTGCTAAATTTGTTTCATCAAAATCGGACAAGCTGTTCGCGAGGTATGTTAAACTACGTTTTTGCCAATATGTTACTGAGAGAAAAAACATTAAGATAAGGAAAAAATTTAAAAGATCATAAAAAAAAAACTGACACATACGAACGCCAAACCCTTTGAGGGTTTTACTATACTGACCTAGTACCATCACCCTGATATGGAATTTCTCACCCCCCAGACAATAATCCCAAAAATGTTCCACAGTGTTATAAACTATGAGCAACGTCCGCTGCTATTCGTTTAAAAGGCAAAAGCGTTCGTAAACTTAAAAATTTCATGAAGTATTTAAAGCGGAACCACGATGTTCATTTAAATTGTGTAAAAAAGATAGCGAGGAACAAGTATTTGCCAGAAGAGCAAAATCTAGAAACTTCATTGCAAGGTTCTAAACATATAAACCCTTTAAATTTTACCTAAGACTACATCAATTTCTATCTGCGAAATATCCATTTGCTTATATTTTTATAAAAAAAAAAACTATAATTTAGAGACCTTATAAAATATGTATTCATGTTGTTTGGCAAATGAAAATTTTAAGCTATTATTTTTGGGGATCCAAATTATTAAAAGTAAATTTTTATTTATTGTATGTATGTACATATTTATACACCCTGTAACTGACTTACCTATTAAGAATATTCCACACTTCATTGTTGAAAGTGGCAAAAACATGAACGAAAAGTAACCAATGGTGGATAACAAAGACGCAAAAACCAACGGACGCAACGAAGAATAATTTGGTATCAATTTCGTTAACAATAAATATTTATAGTTGAATATCTATGTATTAATTAAATTTAAGATTTCACTTTTAAACACAATCAATAAAGTATTTTATACTACTATTGCACTTTTTTACACTTAAACTTTGACGCTTAATGTTTCACTTAACTTAGCGATTTTTACACTTTACATTTGCTTTAGAAACTTGCAACATTTTGTCATTCCCCAAACAAATTTTCACTTATTATTCAGCAAGCACTGCTTTCACAAATTTCCACAAAATAAAATTATTGTTTTTTCTATATTTTACTTACGCGTTTAGTATTATTTTCCCCGATCGCGAAATGACCTGCGATGCTACCATTGACCGACAGCCAAAGAAAACTGCTAAGCTAGTTTCCATTGAGTAAACGACACACCTGGAGGCGCTTGGTCGAAGTTGTAGTTGGAGAGTGAAGATTGCTTTCGCTTTTGTTGGCACCATATTGAATCTCCTCCAGGATCGCAGCGGAAAAAACACAGCAAGAATGACGGAAAAAATTAGGGGTGCTATCGTTTCCCCTTAAGGGCATCGTTTGTCTGGAAATGCATTAAATTACCAACTCATTAGGCGACTGAGGTGAATAAAAATACGAAAAATACGATATTAACCTTTAGAAATACATTTGATAGAAAAAATTAAACTAAATAATTGTAAATACTTTCGTTTTAACAAATATTAATGGAATAGTATAAAATATATATTTTTTTTATTTAATTTGTAAGCAAGGCAAGCAAGCAATAGATGTATTAAAAAGAAATCTATTATTTTGCAATATCTGGTCAAAATACATTGATAAGAAAGATACGATCTCGCATCGAACAAACATTTCAGACAGTTTTGCGATTGCTTAGCTCAGTGTTGTTTAAGCATGTACCAAAAAGAGAAAACGGTTATATTTATTCAAACTTTGATTTGGTGAAACTTTCAAAGGAAAATATCCAAAACTCGTCTTTCCGATGTCAATTTCGGCTGTTCCTCGAAAAACGGCGCCACCGCGTTGACAGCCGAATTTCTTACAGGATCATCGATCATCAAAAGAAAAAACATAGCTAAAAGGTTTTACATGAGTTTCCTCCGGTAAAAAAAAACAGACTTTTATTAAGAGTTTTTTTCTCATATAAAAAATTAAACATTTTATAAGAATTTTTTAATTCTACGAACATACACTATTAAAAAAGAAATTCTTAAACTTTTGGAAACAAATATTTTAAACCTGGCCATTGCGCCACCATTTCCGGTGACCCCTGGGAAAAAAAAGGTGTGCCGCGTTGGCAGCATAACTCCTTATAAGATCATAAAGTAAAAGAAGATAAAAAGTAAAAAGAACGTGTCGAAAAGAGTCCTTCGCCCTAGTCTTTAAGAATTATCTCTCAAAGCCCTTTGCAAATTTCAGTAGTTCTCGAGAAATCTTGCCAACCAACTTCAAAAACACAGTTTCGAGAAAAACGTGTTTAAAGGCGGCACACTTAGCTTAGATAGCCCCGAAAGCAACTATTACTCGGATCTACTTAAAATTTTATGACAATATTCTAGAGGTGTTATAGAATCATCAGTCTTAAGACAATACAAGACAATAACAAAATTGAAACCCGTAAACCCATATAGATAATTTCCTCTATCTTGGAACCAGCGTAAACACCACCAACAATGTCAGCCTGGAAATCCAACGCTGGATTACTCTTGCCAACAGGTGCTACTTCGGACTGAGTAGGCAATTGAAAAGTAAAGTCCTCTCTCGACGAACAAAAACCAAACTCTATAAGTCGCTCATAATTCCCGTCCTGCTATACGGTGCAGAGGCTTGGACGATGACAACAACCGATGAGTCGACCTTAAGAGTTTTTGAGAGAAAGGTTCTGCGAAAGATTTATGGTACTTTGCGCATTGGCCAGGGCGAATATCGCATTCGATGGAACGATGAGCTGTACGAGATATACGACGACATTGACATAGTTCAGCGAATTAAAAGACAGCGGCTACGCTGGCTAGATCATGTTGTCCGGATGGATGAAAACACTCCAGCTCTGAAAGTATTCGACGCAGTACCCGCCGCCGGAAGCAGATGAAGAGGAAGACCTCCACTCCGTTGGAAGGACCAAGTGGAGAAGGACCTGGCTCCGCTTGGAATATCCAATTGGCGCCACGTAGCTAAGAGAAGAAACGAGTGGCGCGCAGTTGTTGACTCGGCTATAATCGCGTAAGCGGTGCCTACGCCAGTAAAGAAGAAGAAGAAACCCATGTAACCCCTTACGTTAAGACCATAAACTAAGTATTATTTTCCTTCTTTGGCACTTTGGCGTTGGTTTGTCTAGGCCGAGAAAACGAAAC
Source organism: Bactrocera correcta (assembly GCA_027475135.1). NCBI lineage: Eukaryota > Metazoa > Arthropoda > Insecta > Diptera > Tephritidae > Bactrocera > Bactrocera correcta. The sequence goes on along the minus strand of CM050323.1, from coordinate 25,744,356 downwards.
TTCGCCAGTTGTCTCTATCCTTGCGAATTTACGCCAATGGTATATATCAAATGCAGAACGGTCTACATATCGATATCTTGATTCTTCCATTGAATGCGTGGGTGCCCTTGGTTTCATTGTCCACCTAACGTTGATTCGTTGACGCGCTTAACTATAACCATGTCGCCGTATAGCTCAGGAACTTATAGAGCGTAATTTTTGTTCGTCGAGAGAGATATTTGATTCTTAATTACCTACCGATCCCAAAGTGGCACCTGTTGGCTAGACCTACTCTGCTTCTTGATCTTCCTTATTCTCCTTCACAAGACCAACCTCTTCCTTCTTTTTTTCTAAGCTTGAAAAGGTTGCGGTGACGGCACCGTTGTTAAGCCCTGTGATTTCAATATCACATGCGTACCCCAATAATATTGTACTTTTAAAGCGGAGTAGTGCCCCTGCGGTTGAAATTTGCGACAAGTGCGTATTTCTCTTCCAGTATTATAATAAAAAATATGCACGAGCGAAATTCACACTGCCTTAGTTTGGTATCGAACGGCTCGGAGAGGTCCTTGTCAATGTCATACTGCATAGCTGTATGAGTTTCGCAGGGATACCAAATTTGGACATGGTGTCGAACACGTAGTTTCTGTCAGTGCTGTTGAGAGTGGCGTTGAAAACGACAAAAATAAGAAGGATGTCGATCTGTTTGTCTTGAGTCTTCTCCTGGATTGGACGTATTGTGAAAATGATGGAATTGCCAGGTCTAAAGCCACACTGATAAGGTCCAATAAATTTATTAACAACTGGCTTAAGTCTGTCGCACAACACTGTCGATATTAAGTAGACTGATTACGCGATAGATAGCGCAGACTGCTGGATCTCCCTTCTTATGAATAGGGCAGAGTACACTCGCATTCCAATCATTGGGCATGTGTTTATTCGACCTACTCATGATCAACATCATCACCTCGCCGCCGGCTTTAAGCAGCTCAGTCAGTAATCGATTGCCCCTGGGACTTTGTTGTTCTTATGCCGACTTCGACATACATACATAAAAATGTCACATATAGCATTTGGTTGAAATCGGTCAGGCGGACCCTGTCGCAGCCCCTCTTCCAATTTTTCCCCGGCTCCTATAAAGTCTCTCATAATATTTCGGGTGTAAACTTTTATGTGTCTAGCCGATTTGGCCCCTGAGCTTCTCGCCCTTGCAACTGACGACGGACAGACAGACATACTGATTTCAACTCTTCTCGTCGTCCTGATCATTTTTATGCATATTTAATTCTTTATCTATCTCGATTAGTTTTATGTGATACAAACAACCTTTAGATGAACAAAACTATTATACTCTGTGGTCTTATATGTATAAAAAGTGGCTGGAAAAACAATCCTTAGAGTATATTACAGAATTAAATACGACGATAAAAAGTTCTTTGAAATTGAGCCGAAATTCGATCTACGAATCGCTGCTAAATCGCTACGATCCCACTATTTCCGTAGTTTCTGAAGCGGTTGGTTACTACTGATGAAAAGTGGATCACTTACGCCAACGTCTAGTGAAAACGTTCGTGGTCGAATCGTAATATTGACTGTTAGGAAGCTTTGTAATGTGTTTGGTTGGTTGTTGTCTTCTTGGGATACATATTATAGTCCTAGAACCAAGTGATCATCCCCTGTTGTTGTATATTGCAAATGATTTTAGTGGTGAAAAATATGCCTGAAGAGAAGCTTGTAAAAAGAGACTAGCCCAGTTCTTTGCCAATAATGCGAGGATTTCCGTGAAAGACTCTAAACCATTACAGAGACTTACTGTGCAGAACGCAAAGAGGTACAAAGAATTGTACAATTGTGCGGATAACTGGACCCTTGAAAACCATCACTTCTTCGTAGTTATGGGAAAAATCGTCAAAATTGAGTACTGTTATCTCAGAGGGGTAAAATTTTTAGAAAAAGTAATATCAAACAGTATTTTTGGAGAAGTATATCAAGTCCGTGTACCTGCAAATTTATACTTGACAAAGCGGCAACGACAGATTATTCACGGAAAATATCATTAATTGAAAAACAGGTGAAAGTGAGCAATGAAGCTAAGCTGCCACCAAACACCGACTGAAACACATACTACAAACAGCCTTAATTCTAGCAAAAACTATTTGAGCGCAAAAGCTTTACGAACTTTGTTGTTGGCGAGTAAAGAAGCAGCAGTCAATGCCAATCGGAACCAAAAAAATGGTAAAATACAAAGCAAAAACATTGTTCGCATAAATTAGAAGCTGGAAGGTCAAAAGTGGCGCGCTCACTTTCTAAAATTCTGTGAAAAGTCAAAACGAAACAAAATTGAAATATTTTGAATTTCAAATTCAATCGAAAGTGTGTTGTAATTGAAACTAGAGCACTGCTTGTGGTTGGAATTGAGGTTTTGTTGGAATTTTGGACACTACAAGCGCAGGTTTTTGCTTGAAAGGCAACGGCACCACCTCTTCCGCCTCTTTGTATATAAAAATCTACGGTATGTGCGTATATGTGCGCTTAATAGAGTCAAGGTATGCTCAAAGTTAATACAAAGCCACTTCTAACTGCGCATAACCACACGTACCATTAACGATTTCGGTGAGCGTGTACGATTGGAAGCTGTGGTACGCCCGCACAGCCCTTGCACAATTTCGAAATTGCCAGCAGCTAAAGCAAATAACACTATTGAGCAACGTTTAAATTGAAAATCCATTATTGATATTTTCGCACTTACACATCCACACACACACACTCGCCGCGTTTGTCATTCACCGGCAACAGTTACTCACACCTACAAGAGAGTGCCAGCTATGGACCCGGCGGACACGGCAACTGAGTGACTGATATATAATTTGCGGTGGCGAAATAACTTAGTAAATGAAATAACGGTATCACAAAAAAGATTGGGCAAGTGTTTTGTGAAGCACAAATGTCAGCAAAAGAACAACAAAAACGCTTGTGGGATAAGCAGGCGGCAACAGCACAGTTGCAAGGAGCTACAGTTGCCAGCCACTTCCGGTGGCACATACACACATACATATGCATATATAGAAATATATTTTCATTAATGTTTATACACACACATTCGCACACTTTGGCACACATAGCCTGGCAAGGCAAGGGTTTCGAATTTCACTCGTTTGTCGTGCAAAGGAAGTGGCGAGGCGGGGGATGCGAGTGAAAGCGAGTGTAAATTGAGGAAGCGGAAAGTGTAAATTTGACATTATGTTTGCTCAATGGACGATACAAAACTACAAACACTTATATGCTTCAACGAAAGTTGTGCGTGTGTGGGTGTGTGTGTGTGTGTATGGTGCCTCTGCAACGCCCCACAAATAGAATTTCAACACTTTCGGAAATTCCCCGAAATATGTTTGTATTGAATGCGGCGATGTGTAAAGCCAAGCTGTGTTGCGTTAAAGTGAACTCCTGGGAGCTATACTCTTGCAACCAAACACCTGCTTGTATGTGTAAGTGGTTGTGAACTTGCACTTCTGTGTGTGCATGTGTGTGCGCTCAATAAAACACCAATGCGGTTGGCATCGCAACCAAGGTAAAACCGTATAAAATAAATTAATTTCCAAAGGGCAACTCAATGTGAAAACAAAATAACAAAAACTAAAACAGAAATAAATATAACAAAAAAAACGTTAACTTCGTATGCACCGCAGCTATAATACCCTTAACAGATGCATTTATTGTGGCATAAACTAGTATAAACGGCAGCTATATGCAATTGTAGTCCGATCTGAAGATTTTCTTCGGAGATGACATCATTGTCGAAACTAAAAAAAAAGAAAAATAAAAAAAAGCTTTTCATGCAAGCCCATGGACTTAGTCATTCATTTTGTGTGGCAGCTAACGTGTTTTTTTTTTCAAAACGACGCCACAGAACTAGACCGATAGGGACAACGTCCGGTGTGTTTTACGTGGGTACCTGCTGACGACAGCCTTACTCCACGGCGCTCAAAAGCACAGCGGATCAAATCAATGCGTTGATCAGCGCCCTGAGAATGCTAAGCATTTTCAGTACCAATTGGCAGTGTGGAATGGACACACTAACCACCTTGGTAGGGTTCGAGGCCCATCTAAAACCTCTGCCGTGCTTTGGGTCCGGCACCCGGTTGCAATGCAACTCCACATTCAACTGACAAAGTCAGTTCTTCCCGCGATTTGGGTTTCAACCACAACCACCACGATACTCCCCGAGGGGCCAGTCCGCACGAGCAGGTTGGAGTTACCTCCAAGGGCTCCTGCTCCCCGTGGTACCAGAATTAAGTCTCCGGTCAGACCTCGTAGCCGAAACTACTACCAGTTGAGCTTCCATACTGCTCTGGACTGGTGGCCAGGGGTTGGACCCCATACACACATCACTTACACACACCAATCATACCAAAAACTAAAACCCTAACTTCCAGCTAACCGCCTTCGCCGCTTAAATATTACACGCGCAAACAGCCCTAACTGTTCGGTATTCCGACTAGTGGAGATCACACCACTAACATTTAATCGTCCATCAGTCCAGCTAATCCCCATACCACCCAGATCCCTAATGTCCGAGTACATCGGGCACTCCGCAATTAAATGCGACCAATTTTCTAACCCCGCCCCACAAAAACACCCTGACGTATCTGATAGGTGCCTCTGATGCAAAAATGCATTCAGAGGCCCATGCCCCGTAAGCAGGAAACCCAGACTCAGACAAAATCTGAAGTCTGGGTTATCCTCAACGAACCCAACGTCCCGAATGTACTCGTACGTCACTCGGCCGTTAGGACTATTGTCCCAACGTTCTTGCCACCTACACCTAACCCTATCATCTAGAAGCCTCTTGCTCCCTAGATATCCCTCCCTCTCCACATCATCGTCGGAAATCCAATCGTTCCGCAGCAATGACACACTCAAACCCCTTCTTAACCTGAATGCAACAGCACGCTGTATGACAATCAGGTCAAGAGGGGGTGCACCTAATAGCACCTGCATCGCATCCGTTGAGACGGTGCGACATACAGGCAAGCAAGCAAGCATCATACAACGCTGAATTGAGAGGAGTTTTTGAGACCCCAAGACAGTCGTGGCTGCCTCCCACCATACAGGGGCTCCATATGTGGCACCGATAGGGACAGCAAACGTCGCCATATTACATATTACATATGAATCAATGGTCTCAACTTCAAGAGCACTACCTTCAATTTATGGTCGTCATAATCGCCCTGTCAGATCAACAATTGAGCCTCTAGTGGAAAGTTTTGCACCACAGGCACAATGTTCCTACATCAGTCAGGCAAAGAAATGTCTGTAGTGTCGAGAATATTACTGCCGCAGGCGCATCAATTGCGGAAGACCCAAATCAGTCTCTTACAAGTCGTTCTCAAGCGTTAGGCATCTCTGTGGCGTCGTTGCGGCGAATTTTCCTAAAAGATCTTACTCTACATTCTTAGAAAATCAAATTGACGCAAGAACTGAAGCCGCTTGACCACCGGAGTAGTTGTATGTTCGTGAATTGAGCTGGCCAACAACTTGAAAATAATCTTAATTTTCATCCAAAAGCATTTTCAGCGATGAGGCTCATTTCTGGCTGAATGGTTTCGTCAATAAACAAAACATGTGTTGTAAACACGTACTTCATCAGTCTCCATTTCATCCCGAAAAAATTACTGTTTGATGAGGCTTTTGGGCCGGTGGCGTCATTAGGCCGCACTACTTCCGCGATGATCAAGACCGACACGTTACTGTGGAATTGCTACCGCTCAATTATAATCAAATATTTTTGGTCCGAATTGGATGATTTGGACTTGAACAATATGTAGTTCTAACAGGACGGCGCCACAAGCCACACAGCGAATGTCACAATCGATTTATCGAAAATCAAATTTGGTGTTGTCTCACAAAATGGCCCAGCCAATCGTCAGGACTTCTACAAGCGTGCCCATGATGGCCATGCAAAATCGAGTTCCATATATAATAGCTTCGAATGTATGTACTTTTATAGGAATAAAGATTTTCATTAATATATCAAAGTGTTGTTTGTTTTATTTTATAACCTCTTTATATACAAGGTCTGTCGCAAAAGAAACAGAACTTTTTAAATATAACTGTTTCTGGTGGCGCCACCTATTGGTGGGTATATGAAATAAAAAGTTTGATCTCTTGTTGACATTTCGCAAAAATTTTAAGACAATTGGATGACTGCAATCGATGTTATCGATCAAAAAGTGTCAGCAGCTTTTGGTCATCGGTCGTAAAATGCATTTTGAACGTTTACTGAAACATTTAAAATGATGAAAAAAAGTTTGTGGCGATAAGTGTCTAACCTGTAGTAATGTGAATGAGTGGTTTAAGCGATTCCAAGAAGGTCGTGAGGACCTCTGTGACGATCAGAAGTCATCGAAAAAAAGTCAAGTCGTCTTCAGAAGTCAAAAATAAAGACAATGCTGATTTGTTTTTACGATTCTGGGAGTATTGTACACCGAGAGTTCATCCTACCTGGTCAAACGATTAATGCTGTGTTTTACCTTGGTGTTATGAAGCGTCTTTTGTCACGCATTCGTTGTGCTCGACTACAATACCGTGAGGCAAGGTCCTGGCGCCTGTTGCACGATAATACGCCGTGTCATCGGTCGACGCTTATCACTGATTTTTTGACAAAAAACTCCATAATCACTCACCCTACTCACCTGATCTGGCACCCTGTGATCTTCAACTAATTGGGAAAACTTCATTTGCCCATGAAAGGACACTGGTTTCATGACATTTCAGCTATCCAAAAGGAGACGACCGATATTCTCAAGAGCATTCCGAAAAATGACCTTAAACACTCATTTGAAATGCTAATTGACCGGGCTAAATGCTGTGTCGAAGCACCAGGAAACTACTTTGAATAAAAAAATACACTTTTTGAAAAATATTAATTTTTTGTTGTTTTTTTAACAGTCCTGTTTCTTTTGCGACAGACCTTGTATTTTAAGAATGGGATGTTAATGGAATGCAGTACTCTACGTTTGGTAGGATTAGTAGGATGTGGTATAACATGAACTTCTGTAACCTAAATAGCTACGGACAACAAATGATTAATGTGAAGCATACATTGATCGAAAGACGACCAGAATGGGCCAGAAGACACGGCAAAGTAGGCTTGTTACGTGACAATGCACCTTAATGTAAAGCAAAATCGGTTTTGGATACAATCAAAGTACTTGTCTGGGTGTTGCTGGCCCACCTGCCATATTCAGCAGGCTTTCGATTACCATTTCATTTCATTGGTGGGATACGAATTGGCTGAGCAGCACTTCGAATCCAACGCAGAAGTCAAAAATTGGGTATCTGATATGTTTGCTTTAAAAGCTGAACACAATTGCCAGAAAGGTGTGTAAAAAGTAAAGTCAATATTAAAAATATTTTTTTTACTTTCCCATTCAGAATCAGTATTTAATTTTCACAAAAAATATTATTGTATACTTGAACATTTTCTTCGTACCGTCTCCGACGTTTGCTTACCCTGTTCAGGGTATAAAAATGAAATTCGAATCAGTGAATTTTCCAGCAAATGCTGGTGTATTAGATGGCGCATGGAATGCAGGTAATTTTACGAGACTTACAAGTGCGCTCACAGACCAATTCACACACATATTTATGCTTTGGGTAATACAAGGTAAGCAGGGATAACTCAATGGTTGTGGCGGATGCGTGGAAGCACCAACGGTGATCTGATGTCAATAAGCGTTGCGGAATGCCATTGAGTGTGATTAGTGCATTACTTATTTACCAACACACATACGTACAAGTATATATAAATACAAGTGTATACAAGTAAGGGACTGAATGCATTCGGAAACCAAAACACCTGTTTTATGGCAATTTACAAAGTTTGATTGCATCCAACGCGTTAAGGCTTAAATAATTGTTACAACTAGAAATTGGTTGTTAAAACTCCAGTGCATGTAGGGGAGCATAAGCTTATGTTTTGTAGGGAATAAATACAGAGGAGTGATACCACGAACTATATGTGTGCCCATGGAGAGTTTACAAAAATTTTCCATCTCTGCGGAAGAATTTTATTACAAAATGTCAACATTTTGGGTCGAATTTTCTAATTTAGCTACTTAGAAGTAGTTAGTATTCGGGAAGTAATGGTTTTACACACTGACACCCACGCTGCTTATGAATGAAGAAGTAAATCTGATTGTGGGATGCCATATTGAATAGAGTGTAAAAGATATGTGCATATTAAAAGCTATTATATCCTAAGTTAATATTCCCAACCGCTATCGAAGAATTCCTACGGAATGGATGATTAACATAAACCTCCTCTTTCCATGGAAAATGATATCCAAACACGATTCAGTTATGATATAATTCCTTGACGAAGAGTATGTGATATGTCCGGATCATAAAAGCGACTCTTTCGAAGTTATTTTCCGATTATTGCTTTCCCAAAAAAATTCATCTAGAGAACAATACAAGGAAGTTGAGTAAGGATAAGGGGAATAAAGAATTATTTTTTCGTTTGCAAAATATTTGCCTGAAGGAGATCCCTCTCAACAAGCAATTTAAAAGCTTGAATAAAGTTTCAAAACCACCAAACTTTATACAAAAGTACTAGAAAAGTTGAGAGATCACAGGGTATTCACTATCAGATAGTAAGAGATGATCCACCAAAGCTTTACTTCGCTGGAGAAAAACGAGTGCAAGGCTACCAAAGATTAAGAATTTCTTTTGCTTTTTTTTTCAGACCACCAGGAGAGTCAGGATCAATGTCACCAGGATGCGCCATTTTTTTACACCTGTCTCTCTAAATAAAAATGAACCAATATGTAGTACTTCGATCGATAGTACCAATGGAGACATCTATCGGCGGCGCGAACACAAAGTATGTACATTTTTAGTGAAAAAAGCGGCAAGCATTATTACCCGTCTCATGGGTACCCCAGTCATATGGGAATAGAACGAAAAGAAAAAGCAAACGACTTTGGGTAGCGGCAAATAAAATTTCCTCAAGTTGCCGTGGGTCTTCTACTATTGGTAGAAGCGGTGGACTCCACAGGAGTATCTTAAATCAATACAGAGACACTAGCAATACAGGGTATACTACAAAAGTAATTTGGGGTAGTGCTCAAGGCGGTCTGACTAAGAAGATTCTAATTTAAGTAAGAGACATCTACATACGAGTATAGGCAAGAATGCAGAGATCAGCTATCTCCAAGGTCCCACTTGGTAAAGTAGAATCGGTAGAGTACAGAGCAGTTGAGCAGAATGATCAGTTGCTAACACATTACCAAGCTTGCATACGTTTGAGGGGGCATGACTTTCACGGCTCGTCAGGTTTTTTTAAAAGGTGACCAGTACCGTAGGGTAGATATCAAAAATGTTTCAAAATCGATTGAGTTGCTGAACAAACAATGAGTCTAATGATGCTCTGGGAGCTTTAACGATAGATAGTACTTTGATTTTTAGTTTGGTGTGACCCAACCGAAAGCGAGTATATACAATGCAATGTCTTCTGGGGATGGTTGTAGGGAAAAGAGGCAATCTTCGTTGAGAATTTATTGTTTTGTAATAGTAAGAGTATTGGCTCCAGTGTTCATCTTCACGATAGGACTTTTTAGCAAAATTTTTAATGTCGTTTTTATTGTTAGTATTTATAAGTTTTAAGGGAGTTCTTGACGCAAGTTTGGCTTGGAAGTCGGGTAGAGTATTGCCTTGTAAACCAATGTGACTGGGTATCCATGATAACTCAATTTTACTAATATTGTCGATGAGGATATCTGTAATTTGAGAAAAAGTTGGATCAGCATAATTGACATTTAGTATGGCTTTGAGCGACGATAAAGAATCACTGAAGATGATATTCTTATGTCTAATCAGTTTTGATATTAAGCAAGCGTGCAGGATGGCTATTGCTTCTGCTGTGAAAATTGAGGCAAAAGGAAGTAGTATAGCTGGCATGATTACAGAGTTATACTTAACGATACTGAAGGCCACATTATTAAAATTCTTTGATCCATCTATGTAGAGTGTATCCCAACTTTTGTGAGAACTTATTATTTATGAGAAGTATTATAAGTAAACGTCTGGTGGTGTAGTTTATTTTTTAAAATTAGACAAATCCAGAATAATACACGTTTCTATGAAACTCAAGTTTCCAAGTGGTTAGCTGTGCTAAGATAGTAAGGAGACCAACTCGGTCGAAAGCTTTTTCCATGTCAATCGAAATAATTTAAAAATGGGTTTTACTAGAGAGAGAGTTTGATATTTTTTCATCTAAGGTAAGAAGAGCACCAATTGTACCGCGACCAGGCTCAAATGCTGTTTGTCGATTAGAAAGTAGATTATTATTTAGGAGGTATCAAATTAATCTGCTCGCTACTAATTTTTCCATTACTTTTGATAGACATGGAATAAGTGAAATTGGCCGATAACCTTCAGTGATGTTTTTTGGTCTAGTTTGTTTTGGTATGGGGATAGTGGGACATGTTTTCCAAAATTGAGGAACTTCACTACGAGGGCTGCTATATATATTTCTGCCTAGGCAACACTAAGTATTGCCAGGTGCAATCTGACATTTCCATTGGAAAGTTTGACATTTTTTAGCATAACATCACTCAGAACGTTTTGTCATTTAATCGTGAATTGTTTTATTTACAGGGAATTAAAAAATTCATCTCGGCCAAAAAATGGAATTAACTCGTGAACATTTTCGTGCGATCATTTTTCACAACTTTCGACGTGGATTATCACGACAAGGGTGCATCGATGAACTAAAATCTTTGTATGGCTATGAAGCACCATCCAATAGCACTGTGAAAAACTGGTACAGCGAGTTCAATCGTGGTCGACGCTCGCTCAAAGACGAATTCCGTGAAGGTGGTCCAAAAACAGCCGTTGTGCCAGAAAACATCGATGCCGTACGTGAACTGATAATGCAAGATCTTCATGTAACATACCTTCAGATAGAGGCATGCCTATGCATTTCTCCCCCCAAAGCATTCATTCGATATTGCATGAACACCTGGCCGTAAAGAAGGTTTGTTCTCGTTGGATCCCGCTCAATTTGACAATCGCTCAAAAAAAGGCTCGTGTGGATTGGTGAAAAAGAAATGCTGAAAAAATACGATCGCGGTGCTTCAAAAGACGTTTATAAGATCGTCACAGGTGACGAATCATGGATCTATGCGTATGAGTCTGAAACAAAACAACAATCGACTGTGTGGGTTTTCCCAAAGGACGAGCCAAACCAACGAAAGTTGTTCGTGGAAGAAGCACTTCCAAGCAAATGGTCGCCTGTTTCTTCGGCAAAACTGGTCATGTGGCGACTGTTCCGCTTGAGCAACGTGGGACGGTCAATTCTTAGGATCTTGATGGAGAATATTTTGAAAAGCAATAAAACCATTTTCGTTGATAAATATTTCTATTTTCATTATTAGGCCAGAAATATATATAGCAGCCCTCGTATTTGTAAATATTATGTTGTATAGTTGGCATAGTTTAGTTTTATAAAGTGGGGGGAAAGGGTTTTTTAAACTAAGCGAATAGAGGATTTTGTCTAGGCCTGGAGTTTTACCTTTCAGTGAAGAGAGGCAAGAATTAAGTTCAAGTGTAGAGAAAGGAAGATATATACGTAATCAATATGGACAGAATTAATATATCAACTTTTTCTAATTACGTATTCATCGCTAAAATTGCTATTTTTTGAATAGTTTGACCAGGTTTTGGCAAAAACTTGTGCTATTTCTACAGGAGTGAAAGTGCTTAAATTTTCAGAGTTTTGAATTACGGGGTATATTTTTTGAAGGGAAATTTCCATGGATGATATTTATTTTGCTCCAGAAAATTTTGGGTGAGCTGATTTGGTAATTGATATCCCAGTAAATTCTATAAATGGGGGTTCTTTTTGAGATTTTAACTTCTTTTTTAAATACTTTGCATTGGCTTTTTTGAAATTTAAAACATTTTTGTTTGGGGATTACGCTTGGTAATTTTCCGAAAATTCCACTTTTTGAAGCCTGAGGGAAGTAAGTTCCCTCATTCCACCAGTAAGTTGAGTGTTTGGAAATCCGGGCTTGTTAACTGGTATGGACAAGTGAGCAGCTTGTTTTATTTTTCTTAGAAATAGCTGCTGCTGTCTGGTTTTTATTGTTAATGTTAAAGGGTTTAAAAGTCGGCTTAAAGTCTCTCCATAGTTTTTTGATATAATATCCAATCAGCAAATTTTAGGTTGTACCCCCTATTGAGGTTCATTTTTTCACACCGATTCAGCCCAAAAAGGGTTATGGAAATGGGTAGATGATCGCTACCATGTGATTGGTCAGAGGTCTTCCAAGTGGCAGAAAGTATTGAGAGGCGGATTTCAGATGCTAAGATCAAGGTGTGTTAGTGTTGATCGTGTTGAAAAATGAGTAGGGGATTTGTCGTTAAGTAGTATTGGATTATTGTTTTGTATGAAGTTGAAAATGATTTCACCTCTTTTGTTATAATTAGTGTAACCCCTTAGAGGACTCCACCCGTTAAAGTCGCCAAGAAGTAAAGTAAGTGATGAAGTGTTTATAAGATTTGATAAATCGGCTTACATTATATTAAATTGTCGGTTGTCGATGTATAAGCGTTACTTATTGTGAAAGTAATGTTGGATTTAATATTAGCAGCCACTGAAAGGATATTAGTATTTATGCTAAGATTGGCATTTTAAAGTGTGTTATGGATTAAAAGAGTAGGCGATTTTTTAAACAATTGTTTTCGCTTTCTATGGTTAAAGTTTAATTTTTGAATATAAAGTTTAGAGGATCCCTGCTGTTAAGCGGGTTATTAAATAAATGAGTTTCTTGGAAAGCAACTATATGAAACAGGGTTTTCTTTTAGAAGTAAAGTGAACTTATTTTCGGCAACGTTTTCTTGGTTGACTTATAAAGTTGAGTATTCTTCAGACAATATAGAAACTAAAAAGGGGTTTTGTACACACATATTATTGGCATATTCATCACTGAGCATGACTCTTCTTGTACATTACCATTTCTATTGTCAATTCGAACTTTTAATAGGGCCCCCCCGTTACGAATACCAACTCCCTTTTAATTCCTTGAACTCTACCATAAATTGCGTTCAAATCCGAGTAAGAGAAAATTTTATCGCAAATATCTGCTTTAATCTCATAGGGGCTGCATAAATTTAATCAAACACAACGAAGCATCGCAACGGCGAAGGCGCCTGAAAATTCGTAGAAAATCGCTTTTATTTAATGGCAAATGCCAGACTTTTTATGCGCTCACACGTACGCCCACACACAGCCACATACATACATGTGTGTCCACATATGTGGGCTAATGCGATGTGAATCGTTTACTTACACTTAGATAGTTTATGTCCAATGCAGCTGCGTTTGCTCACCATGTCTCATTTTTATTGCTTATTTATTTACTGTTTGCTTGGCATTACAATAACAACGTTGGCCATTTTTTGTCTTTGTTCATAAAAATGGGCATCTTTCATGCTCGTCCATAAATTCTTTTGTGTACGCATCAGTCAGTATTTACTTTAGTTGAACACATACATATGTACATATGTATCTAGGCATTCACTATACTCATACGGGTTGCGTATACGCATTGGTGTTCGAGTATGAGTCTCAGTAGTTGCGTATACGCAGAGGTGGGTAGGTGTCGATGGAATGTTCGCATAAATAGCGTCCAAGCGTTAACTGTAATGCGATAAGCAATAAAGCACGAACGGCATTATTAGGCTGTGAATGGAACACGCCCAAAAATACGCCTAAATCATTTATGCAGCACTGTAGAGATGACTGAAGTCGGAGAGATAACTTCATTTCTGAATATACTGAATATGGTATGTATAATATTAAGGTGAGTAAAAAAATCGATTTTTTTCTTAATTGATAATCTGAAAAATATGTTCTCAAACATCTTTGCGAAAATCTATAACAAAAAGGTCCATCGCCATATAGTTTTAAGGTTTTTAGAATTATTAGATAGAAAAATTCAAATCTCTCTTCCGCTACTTAAAAAATTACTTTGTTCTTAGACACTAGCTTAGTGCAATTTAGTTATAATATTTAGAAGACTAAATTTTTCTACTAAAATATTTGTAAAGAAATTCTGCGAAGAATTGTCGAAGATAATTAATCTAATGGAATTAAAGCTTTTGAGATAGTTTAATTTAGAATTTCATACTTTTAGGACTTTCACAACAAAAATTAAACTGTTTTTCTAAATTTTGTTAGAGAGCATTCAGCTATTCAAACAACGATAAAATTTTACTCAAACAATTTTGATATTCGGGAAGTACAAGAATAAGTAACAGTAGTCAGAACTATTGATACGATACTGGTCGAACCGTTTCTTATGGTTATAAATGAACATAGACAAAAGAAGCGGGCGACCAGTTGTTATGCTCCCTCCACATATTTCTGTTGAGTATAATACCATAGTTTCGCTCACCTAACGGTTATTTGAACCACGTAAAACTAACTGAGTTATATATAGAGTTATATACCCATGTATGATCAGAATGATGAGGCAAGTTGAAATCCGGGTGACTGTCTGCCTGTTCCTCCGCAAAATTGAGACGACCACGTTCACAAAACACCATTAAAAGAAAATCGGAGCAATCGGATTTAATTCAAATACGCACAGTTTCGTTCGATAATCTGTTTCCCTCTAGACGGCAACTTCATAATACGACCCTCGTAGAAGCCCCTCTCCTTATTTGCGAAGAACTCAGACAGCCACTTTCCGCAATCCTCTTTTGAGTTCAACTTTACACCAACAAGGGCGTTCGCCATGGACAGGATCAGATGGTAATTACTTGGCGCTATGTCCGGGCTATATGGTGGATGTGAAAAAACCTCTCATTCGAGCTCTCTTAGCTTCTGACGAGCCATCAACGAAGTGTGTGGTCTGGCGTTGTCCTGGTCGAACACTACACCCTTCCTGTTGGCCAATTGCGAACGCTTATGGTCGATCCCTGTTTCAAAAGGTCCAGTTGTTCGCCGCAGTAGATGGTAAAATTAAGCGTCGGCCATATGGGAACAGCTCATAATGGATGATTCCCTTCCAATCCCACCAAACACACAGCAAAACCTTCCTGGCCGTCAATCCCGGCTTGGCCACTGTTTGGACGATTCACCGGTCTTTGATCATGACGATTTTCGCTTGATATTGTCGTATGTGATCTATTTTTCGTCGTCAGTCACCATCCGCTTCAAAAATGGATCGACTTCGTACCGTTACAGCAGCATATCGCAGGCGTTAATTCGGTCCAGAAGGTTTTTTGCGTCAAATCAAGTGGCACCCAAACATGAAGCTTTTTTATGTATCCAGCTTTCTGCAGATGGTTTAAAATAGTTTGATGACTAACTCCCATCTTCTGAGTGATGTCGCGAGATGCCACATATCGGTCTAACACGATGTTTTCCATGATTTGATCGGTATTCGTCGTTACAGGTATTTAGTCGGCTGGCTTATCCATGGTGTCGTTTTCACCCGCTCTGAATCATCGAAAACATTCGTCCGCAGTTCGAAGTGATAGAGTACCATCCCCAAAACACCACTAATCTCACGGAATGATTCTTCAGCGGATTTGACTTTACTGAAGGAAAACTTTAAAATAGCGTGTATTTGAGCGATAGCGAACTCCTTGTTTACACATGTAACCGTTGCACGCAATATTCAAACTAATCATGCAGAGCGTCGTTTTGTAGGTTATCTCAAGACCTTTGAAAGATGTATAGTATTGTCAGATAGGAGTTCTGTAGCTTTATATATAGCTGTGAAATTCAAAATACAAAAAAGGCGGAAGGGAGACTTTGGCAACCTAATATAAAACTGCAATTTATCAGAGGCGATCACAGAAGCAAAGCTTACCTTTAAGCTAATTTTGTTAAAACATAGGCAGGCCCAGGAAATGTAAAAAGTTTAGTGTTCAGATCTTACAAATTATTCAAGGAAAATTACTAAGTGTGATCACGGCAAATCCCTTGAACACTCTTATCGACACTGTAAAAATTCGAAGAAGATTCATATCTTAGGACCTACTCTACCGAGATCGACCAAATTTGGTACGTAATTATATTGAGACATTCTTATGTTCTAGTGCGGAAATGGGGAAAATCGGACTTCAATCAGCTTATGACCAAAAATTGTCGACTCAAACTACAACTTTTCAAGCCCTCAGATATCAAAAATGTGTACCGTACTTCCAACAACGAACATTTTATCGAAAATACTATATAGTTCAATTTTTGAGCTGTGTCATTGAAATTAGGAATAAATTCTCCCTTGTACTTATCCCTGTACTATACATGTACCAGCCAAAAGCTCAAATAAACGACATCCTGACCTAACTTTAAAGGATCAAAATTTCCTATACAAATTTCACAGTTTGTAAATTTACTTAAGGTAGTTTTTTACATAATTTGAAACGTGAAACAACGTCTTGAGAATATACTGTGAAAATTTCAGACAGAAATTCGAAATATTTCGGGAGTTATAACGAGTTTCCTAGGAGTCCAACTTCTAACGTCGCCCGAACTTTAAACGCGTTTTCCTGAAAACATTGTTTTTTGGTTAACCCGGGTTGTAACTCTTTTTCTACTGAACCGATTGCTTTCAAATTTTAACAGGCTGTTTTACACATTTACAGTTCTCGTCGGAACTAACGAGAATTTTTTTCACCCCTAACTTTTTGTTTCACAACCCTTTCTTTGCTAAAATAATTTTTTTTTTGTTATTTACCATTGAAATTTAAATTCAGTAGTTCCGACCAGAATGGCATGTCTATAGGTTAAGAATAAACAATAATATTTGATTTCAGATAACATCAAGAGCCAAAATTTCCCGGGCCACCCACGTGCATTTTTTTTGAGGTTCCAACTTCGGGTGACAATTATAATAGTAATAAAGTATTAAATTTTTTCAAATACATTTTTTTTTTATGTTTTCAATATGTAAATAAAAACACTCTAAGTATTCAAGATAATTCTTTTATATTTTCCTATAAAAAACCACCCTCCAAAAAAGTCATTAAAATAGGCATAAGTTGCCAGACTACTACCTTAACACGTTGACTGCCAACGCCATTTTCTGAAAACTGTCCAAAAAATGACATTTTGATTTTTTCACATTATATTACTAAAAAGTCTATTTCTAGATCATTGGTATCATCAATAATCAAAAATGATATTTTTCAGGAGAAAAAAGGACCTACGAGTTATCTCGTAGTTGGCGTCTGGAAAAGAACGCTACGAATTATCTCGTACTAAGTAGGTCCTTTTTTTACCTAAAAAAAACATCATTTTTGCTTTCTATAGTATTTTGTTTTATAGTTATTATTATTTATTAAAATTATGATAATTTTATTATTATTTTCTTTCTTTTTAGATTTATAAACATTCTCTAAAATTACTGTTATAATTATCAAGAACCCAATATGGATAGGAAAAGGTCACTGAATCAAAGTAAAATTGAGTACAACGCAAATCTAAGTGATTCAGAAGATGATTGCAGTGATGGTAGTAACGACATTTATGAGCCTTCTGAGAATAGAAGTGATAGTGAAGATGAAGTCACCTCCGAACCTGAAGACGTCCCCGAATCTGATAATAATGAGGATGATTTTCAAGCAACAACGTCAAATGAGAATGATGATTTGTGGACAGAAGTTCAACACAATCCTGAATTATTTCTTTTTCGAAGAAAATGTTGGTGTGAAATTAGATACATCAAATTTTACAGTACAAACGCTGGTGGATTTATTTTTTTCGGATGAGTTTCTTGCATTACTGGTAGAACAAACTAATTTATATGCTGCGCAAGAAATTGCAACATTGGAAAATGGGAATCAAAATGCTATAAAAAATCTAAAAGGATATTAAATTGGCAATACGTAAGTGCTACAAAGATGAAAGTTTTTATTGCACTTTTATTGCAAATGTGACCTTGTACTTTTCCAACAATAGAACATTACTGGACCACAAACAAGCTATATACTGTAAACTTTTGGCGCACACATATGAGCCGCAATCGATTCCAGTTGATACTTCGTTATTTTCATTTGGTTGATAACTCACAGATTGTACAAGGTGAGACCAATTCTAAATCATTTCAACGATGTTATGCGTGAAAACTATGTACCAAGTAAAAATATTTGTATTGACGAATCCATGATGCTAAGGCGGGGAAGATTGCTTTTCTGCCAATACATAAAAAATAAAAAACACAAATATGGTGTCAAACTATATGAACTATGTGAGTCCGACAGTCTTGTAATAAAAATAAAAATTTACAGCGGAAAATCGGAAGGAATGTAGGTCACACTACTGACGTTGTTTTACATTTACTTGAGGACTATCTTATCTCATCTTTACATTGATAATTTTTATAATTCAGTTAGTCTTACAAAACTGTTATATACACGAAAAACTTATGTGTGTGAAACCCTACGAAGTAAAAGAAAAGGAAACCCCAAAGATGTGGTAAATCGTAAACTAAAAAGAGGGGAGTGTTTTTGGCAGACAAATGGTCCTGTTACTGTATGCAAATGGAAAGACAAACGAGAAGTCCTTTGCATTTCAAACATACACGCTATTAAAAAGGTAGAGGTGCCCAATCGCAATGGAACAATTTCTATGAAACCGAATATAATTCGAGATTACAATAATGGAATGCCTGGCATTGACCGATCAGATCAAATGATTTCGTACTACTCATCTCTAAGAAATACTATTAGATGGCACAAAAAGTCTACACTTCATATTATAGAGATATATATACTAAAATAAAACTGATAAAGTTCAGAGAAGAATTGGTCTTGGCGTTGATTGAAGATTTTCAACCACTTTTTAAAAAAATAGATCTAAAGAGCGCCATTATTTAGAGTGTTTACCACCAACGGAAAAAACAGCGTCCGGCAAAGCCAAGTCGTATGTGTACCCAAGAAAAAAACGCCGAGAAACGCGTTACTTCTGTCCAGTCTGTCCAGAGAAGCCAGCCCTTTGTGCGGAAAATTGTTTTAAAAACTACCACAAACAACAATATATTGCTTTATTTATTGTATTTGAGTTAATTTTTCCATTATATTAAAGGCATTTTTTCATAATTTATTTTTTTTTTAATAACAAAAAAAAGCTCACGGAAGCCAAACCCTATTTTTTTTATTTTCCCAGAAGCCATTTATCGATACTAACACTATTATAATACGATTTTACTCGTAGCTACACAAAAAGTGGTAGTTTTAGGTAGTACGAGATAACTCGTAGTTGGCTTCCTGGAAGGAACGTGTTTAATGTCATAGTATGTTAACTTTAAAGTCACTCTACAAGTACTAACATACATTGAAATGTAATTTAATTTTTTATAGTGGAGATTCGAACTAATGACAGCCAAGGACTCAACTTGTTCGACAAAAATAGGTTTGCGGAAGGTCTGTATTGCAACTTTTAATGAAATTGTAACTTTTTCTATTTAATGATAGAAATAGCGTTATGGCTTTCGAAGTGAGAAAGTCTTATAGTTACTTATTCTTGAAACACTTCATTAATTATATTTCCATTCCTAGTTCCACTTTAACCTTGTATTGCAATTTCTTGCCAACTCTTAAAGATAAGTAAATCAAACCAATATAGAATTCTCACAAAGAAAACATAGTCAGACATATTTTATAAACAAGTTTTTCTGAAAAGAGAAGCGTGTGAGGTGGCTGATTCACATTGCAGACCATTTATGAGCATCCAATAATGTGCGTCTATAGAAAGTCACTAAAGTTGGCGCCAACAGTAACCCTGCAACCATAAATGTACATGCATATGTGTGAGTAATGTATAAAGCGTGCATTTTGTTGCTGAAACGTGTTTGCTTTTTAAGCCGACAAAGCATTATCTATGCATAACACCAAGCAGCGCATAGAGCGTGCTATAGAGTACACTATACATATATGCAGGCATTTGTATGCCCTTTGCTGTTTCGTTTGCACCGATTTCTTTGTTGCCGGACTGCAGTCAATGCCGTTCAACGCTCTTGGCCATTTTGTCATAAACACCCAGCCAACTCATACAAACTGCTGCTGATGGATTTGTTGCTATTGCAAAGCCCATATGTGTGTACACATGTTGCTAGAATTCAGTCACACACTCACTGTTTATATATTAAAACTTTCATAAATACATATGTATATGTAAGCAATTATGCTCATGTATGCCAATGTAACGTTGGCGGACTTCACCAGCGCGGCTGTCCTTCGTCACTTTGGCGGCATTGTAGCCACTGAATGTGGTTTTTGTAGCACGTTTTAACTGTATTTTTTCAATGCCTTCTTTGACTCAAAGGGCTTTTTGATCTAAAAACGGAAAAAATACACTTTACACTGTTGGAAAAAATATTCGTATAAATCGGAAAATATATTAATTAATAAATACATAAAATAACAGGTTAATAAAGTACGAGTATGTATTGAATTCTAGACCAAGAAAAACAGTGAATCATACAGTTCATCAAAGAACAGAGGCTCAAATGACCTGAAAGATGTTGTCTTAGAGTGAGAGTGTGTTTTTGGGAAACCAAATAGGCTTCACCTGCCTCATCAACAGCTACTACACAATATGTCCTTAGAATACAGTCGTTTATGTACGTCCCATGGAACTAGGTCAATCAGACGGTACAATGGCCTAAATCAAATTTCTGGAAGCAAATATTAATGAGAAGCCCATTTCATACTGTTTTCGGACGTTAAGAGCGTGAAGTTTCTAAAAAATATTTTTTTCTCATATTTCTATTGTCTATACCTTTAAAAATACTGTACTCATTTTTTCAAATATTTATGAAGTGTAGCCGCTTAGTTCTAAGTAGTTGTTTTGATTGACAACATTTGTAACTCGAAGACAAACTAAACGACCGCTTTGATTTTTTTCTTATTTGTATACTTTTGCAACATGTTGCTACAGTGTATAATAGTTTTGTTCACCTATCGGAGATAGAAGGTTATAGATATATATATAAATGATCAGGATAGCGAGACGAGTTGAAATCCGGTTGACTGCCTGTCTGCCCGTCCAAGTAAGCTTATTGGCACAACAGTAAGGAGTGTTCGTGTAAAGTAAGGCGGAGTTCGTGGAATTCATCAGACGACTCCCACACCCACAAAAAGCCAGAGCTAAGCACTAAATTAAAATACAGAACATTCATTTGGCACAGGAAATGGCAGCAGCAAGTGGCACCTGTGGGCTTAAAATTTTAAAACAGTAGGCGTGACTCGGCCAATAATAGATTTAATGTACACATCTCCTAGAATATTAAAGCTACGATAGGCAAATTCACTCAAGATAAATCCCTTAAGCACTCCTACCGACACTGTAAAAAAATGGTAAAACTCAGCAGATAATCCCATCCACTCCCCTTATAATGGTACTGTTAAAATCTACTAAAAGTGTGATCAATCGATAACTAAAGAATACAGACGCATAAAATTTTACACCCGCGATGGTATGAGAGGGCTTAATAAGAGCCGATATAAAAACTGAACGATGGCGGTGACACAACCCACTCTCGGGTGAAATCACATATCTCGGATCCCGCCCGACCGATTTCAACCAAATTTGGTATGTGAGATTCTTCTGACATCGGACTGCACCACACATACTTCACATACAACACAATTTTAAATTTCATTTGATTCATTCACTTTCCAGTGAACAAATCATGAATAAATTAATATTTGGAATAAAACTATACGAATAATGCCTTTTTACCGCAAATAGTGGTCACTGTGATTTATAATTGAAATTTCTTGATAATCATTTGCAGACAACAGATCTGTATGTTAAAAATGGGTTAAATAGTATTAGCAAAAAATAGATACACTCGGGTCGACACAACCCCAAACTCCCATAACTACTAACAAACTATTTCAAACTCAT
The DNA here is from genome assembly GCA_027475135.1 of Bactrocera correcta. NCBI lineage: Eukaryota > Metazoa > Arthropoda > Insecta > Diptera > Tephritidae > Bactrocera > Bactrocera correcta. The sequence goes on along the minus strand of CM050323.1, from coordinate 25,722,446 downwards.
TCAAGACGCCATTTTTTATTATAAACAAAACTAAATCGTAAATGAAATTAATATCGGTACATTTTCCTCATATGTTTGCCCTAAAATTGTTTCATTTTTGATAGTTATTGACTGCAACAATGCAGTCTACCGAGATCTTCAGATTGACTGGCACCTTATCTTTTAATGGGGTTTATTGGATAAGTAAAATAAATATTAACGATCCTCCAAAATCAACGCTACAAAATCAGTGAAATTAGCGTGAAACCGTATCAAAAGAAATCAATTTGCTGTGTAAAATTAGTAGCTTTTTTCAAGTATTCAGATCGATATCTCGAAAACTAAGAGACTAATTTGCATATGTACAGAGAGACAAGCGGACTTATAGCTGATTTATAAACCGTCCGATTAAAATCAAGTACATGAATGGAAAAATTCTTTATTTGACAAGATACTTTAACGAAGTACGAAAGCAATGTTAGCGTAGATGCTTCACAAACTAACCGTTCAATATCAAGATAAATACCTTTTCGCTTATTATATGTTTCCGATAGTATGTGCTCCTAGAATATTCATTTCCCGTCAAGGTTCTTTTAAAAAGATTGAAATCGAAAAGTGAGCCGGTATCCACTATTTAATTGAAATATTAAGAGGCACAACTAGTGAGAAATTTTGTAAAATACATAAAAAACAATATACTAATTTTTTTCTGCATACGAGGTTTGACAATTAAGGGGGTATTCTAGTCTAGAAATTAAAAAAAAATCGATTTTTTTTTATATTTTCAAAGTTTAACTATTCAAGAATATGTGTACAAGAGGATTTTTCAAAATTCAAATTATTTTCGGAGATATAGGCATTTTTCTGACCCGGCATCCAAACTGGTTCGGCCGGAACTAATCGAACATTATGGAAACTTTAAACGCTTTTTTCTCAAAACTGACTTTTTCGGAACGATGCCCACGATTTCTCAGGTTCTACTGGACCGATTTACTTAAAATTTTTATAGAGTCTTTTTTATAGGTTTGTCTATGGTTGGAACTAGCCCCATTCCAAAATTTTTAATTTTATTATTTTTAAAAAATTCGAAATAGTCAGAAAAAGTGATAAAAAAAATTTTTTTCAGGCAGACATTTTGTGAAAAAAAAATATTTCCCACTTTTCCGTAGTTCCGACGATTGCGACGTTATTATAGATTAATAATTTTTTTTTTTTTTTTTTTTGTTTGGTTTCAGATAACTAGGAGGGTTGAAATCATGGGCATGGTCACGTGGAAATTTTAAGAGACCCCCTACTTCGTCAGCTCATAATTTTTGTAATTTTTTACTTTTTTTAGTTTTTAATTTTTTCTGTACTCTTCAAGAGTTAATAAATAACTTATAAAAAAAATGCTTTTTTTTTACCACACTTTAAAAATTACCTGAAATTCGTGCTTCTGGACAGAGTTGTAGAATAATTTTCAAATATACAGTTTTTATGGAATCAGTCTCATTACTTAATTGTCATACCTAGTATACTCGTATGTTGTCCTCAACTTCTTCTGTACATAGTTCTCACATCATGACTCACCATTGTTTCCGTACGTTCAAAAATTGAATTCTGACAGGGCAAAACCAACCAAAAATTTGGTTAAAATTAAACTTTTCGCCTAAGAAAAATGTGGGTCGTTTTACACAAAGAATGACAGACACTGCAGCAATGAACGACCTGTTCTGTCTTCTTTGGAAATTGCATTTTAAAAATAACTATTTAGCCTCAGCTCTCTCCCTAATAATTTAGATAGTAACCATGTAAATAATTATTTTGAACTATTAGTAATGTTTTCTGTTGAATTAATAGTAGCAATAATAATTTTCACACATCTTCTTTCGTTCCTGCATTTATCTATGTATGTACGAATACTCTCTGCGGTAAGTGTATATGTATATACGAATACATATCAACCCGTGTATAAAACCTGTGATTTCCGTCCGATATTTACTTATGTATGTATTATGCGCATAAGATTTACCTTTTCCTGCCAGCCAGTTTATTCTACAGCTAGCGTAAATATGTTTCTCTTTGCGCTGACATACCTGACTGTAACGAAATCGTGCTGGTTTTCAACATTATCGCACTCCTCCCAAAACTGTCGCAACCACTTTCACCGTCCAGTGTCGACAAGCGGTCGCGATGGCATTGAGCCCTTTGCACGAGTATAAGCTCAGTCACGAGGTCAGGTTGTCAGCATTCACATTCAAACATACATACGAGTACCTAAGTATGTATTAAATATGTATATATGAGAATGAGTCCTTCTAAGTCTTTGACTAGCAACATTACTATTTATTTATTCAGTTTCCGTCTCTGGCCCTGTTGTGCTACCAGCTCATTATGTTTGTATCATCCGAGTTTGACTATCACCTACAGACAAAAACAACTAAAAAGCCACGTGTAATGTGTTTATAAGAGAGCTATCGGCAATTCCTTTGCACACTACATACATACATACACTCCTATTTGTATGTACCAATATGTGGTCGTAAAAATGTCGCAATTTCATTAGAACCGTAGAGAGCAGAAAAGGTCTGCATAAATGCGTGCACACCATTAATTCTGCCAGTGCGACACATGAATTGTGCAAACAGGCTTCCCGTAAGTTCATGTGAATTGGCTCAGTATTCATTTGTTGCCGCTCACACACTTCTGCTCAATCAAATCTCATTATCGTGCTAGATTGTATTGAGAATATAAATATTTACACCTAGGCGTCAGTAGGGGATACCAGAATTCGTCTCGGCACTACAAGAGGCTGCCCACAGAGTGGAGTGCCATCCCACCTGTTATGGAGCTTAGTGGTGGACGAATTACTCGTTTTGCTACCTAACAATGGAATCCGCTGTCAAAGATATGCGGACGAAATTTTTATTATAGCTAGAGGAAAATATGAAGACACTCTCTACGATATCATACACAACCGATTATGTCTGGCTAAATGATAGTGTAGTGGGGTTGGACCGAGCATCAACCCCTTGTTCAAATACATTGGTTCCACGCTCGAATCTACTCTTCGATGGAAACAGCATGTTGACCTGGTCAAAGCTACTAAAACACTTATAGTGTGCAATGGACCAATGGTAAATCCTGCCGAAAAATGATTGTACACCATGATCGTACGACCGATTATCACATTTGGAGCACTGGCTTGTGGCTTGAAAGTATCACAGACTTCGGTAGGACTTCAACTATCGAAGGTGCAAGGTGTCAGATACCATCCGCATTTGCTCGACGGGGGCACTTACAGTCATGCTGAAACTCACACCCCTTTACCTACTCATCGGCTGGCACTTCTCCAACGGAATAGCTTCACTAAAAGTGTAAACTTTATTAAGAAGTTCAATGCTGAAAGGAATGATTCCACTCTCGATCTATTTCTCAGGGATAGTACAATCTAGTGGTACACCGAAAACTCGAAAACGTGAGAGAGAATTAGTGCAGAAGCGTCAGAACCATGGAACACATTCTTCCTACCTATGAGAAGTTTTCCGAGCATATTCCAAGTAGAGGCCTTTGCCATAAGTCGGTGCGTACAGATAAACCTCCAACCCAACTATAGCAAGGAATGTGTAGTTACATTCAGCGGCAGTCAAGTGGCACTTAAAGCAATCTCTGCCAACAAAATCAAATGGCTATTGATGCAGGAGTATATAGAACGGCTGAGCAGTCTGATCAGGTAAAAAGATGAACTGGCTGATGAGCTCGTCCACTTTGTAGCATTCACCAACATATTAGTACTCGAACCTTTGATTACCTTTGGTTCACATAACATAAAGCTCGACAAGGAGGAAAGAGTGGAGAGGAAGGGGTAGTGGTAGCAACTCCAAAGCATGCGGCATGCCAAGTTTCTAATGTGTGGTTGCAACTGGAGGATGGAGTCATGTGTAGAAGTTCACGCAAGTGAGGAAAATTCTCTGATCGCCATTCACTTGGGAGTGGCCAGAAACGATTCTTTTACATATGACTCAAGCAGCTCACGACTTCCGGTCTTTGACCAAGTATCCTCTGGGTAGCCTAAGAACATCCGTTTGAAGGCGAGCTAAAGTGAGAAGGCGAAACATCCCCTGCATAGGGTTGTGCGCTGGGTTTGGGACCCGCCACGTAAAAAAACACCCCCAATGAAAAGGAAAAAACAGCCTCGGATGAGAGACCCCCCTTTTGATGACGACCACGGCAAACGAAATAAGGACTATGATTTGAGGGCATGCACCTGGAATGTCCGGTCCCTTAATTGGGAAGGTGCCGCTGCCCAGCTGGTAGATGTCCTCGTAAAGATAAAGGCTGACATCACCGCCGTCCAAGAAATGCGATGGACGGGACAAGGACAGAGACGAGTAGGTCCTTGTGACATTTACTACAGTGGCCATATAAAGGAGCGCAAGTTTTGTGTTGGATTCGTGGTGGGAGAGAGACTCCGTCGCCGAGTACTATCATTCATTCCTATGAATGAACGTCCGCATCAAAGCGAGGTTCTTCAACATATCGCTGATTTGCGCCCACGCCCCGACGGAAGAGAAGGACGATGTCACCAAAGATGCCTTTTATGAGTGCTTGGAGCGCACTTATGAGAGATGCCCCCGCCACGATGTCAAAATCGTGCTTGGCGACTTCAACGCCAGGGTGGGCAAAGAAGGTATCTTTGGCACTACGGTCGGTAAATTCAGCCTCCACGAGGAAACATCCCCAAATGGGTTGAGGCTGATCGACTTCGCCGGGGCCCGAAATATGGTTATCTGTAGTACTAGATTCCAGCATAAGAAGATACATCAAGCTACCTGGCTGTCTCCGGATCGAAAAACCACCAACCACGTCTCCAGTGTTTTAGATGTGCGTGCGCTCCGAGGTCCTAACATCGACTCGGACCACTATATTGTTGCAGCCAAAATTCCCACCCGCCTCTGTGCAGCAAAAAACGCACGCCAACAAACACAAGGAAGGTTCGACGTCGAGAAGCTGCAATCACAACAGACAGCCGAACGATTTTCTACTCGGCTTGCACTCCTGCTCTCTGAGAGCACTCGTCAACAACTCGGTATAAGGGAACTGTGGGACGGCATTTCAAACTCCTTACGTACAGCTGCAACCGAAACCATTGGTTTTCGGAAAGTGCAAAGGAACAGCTGGTACGACGAGGAGTGCCGTGTCGCAGCGGAGAGAAAACAGGCTGCCTACCTCGCAACGTTACGATCGACCACAACACGTGCGAGATGGGATAGATACCGAGAGTTGAAGAGGAAAGCGAGACGCATTTGTAGACAGAAAAAGAAAGAGGGCGAAATGCATGAGTACGAAGAGCTTGATAAGCTGGCCGACAGGGGTAATGCTCGAAAATTCTACGAAAAGATGCGGCGGCTTACAGAAGGTTTCAAGGCCGGAGCATACTCTTGTAGAACCCCCAAAGGTGATCTAGTTACCGATGCCCAGAGCATACTTAAATTATGGAGGGAACACTTCTCCAGCCTGCTGAATGGCAGTGAACACACAACACCACGAGAAAACGAACCCGATGCCCAAATCGATGACGATGGAGCAGATGTTCCATTGCCCGACCATGATGAAGTTCGAATAGCAATTTCGGGGGCCGACGGATTGCCGGCCGAGCTATTCAAACACGGCGGCGAAGAGCTGATAAGGTGCATGCATCAGCTTCTTTGTAAAATATGGTCGGACGAAAGTATGCCCAACGATTGGAATTTAAGTGTGCTATGCCCAATACATAAAAAAGGAGACCCCACAATCTGCGCCAACTACCGTGGGATTAGCCTCCTCAACATCGCATATAAGGTTCTGTCGAGCGTATTGTGTGAAAGATTAAAGCCCACCGTCAACAAACTGTTCGGACCTTATCAGTGTGGCTTTAGACCTGGTAAATCAACAACCGACCAGATATTCACGATGTGCCAAATCTTGGAAAAGACCCGTGAAAGGAGAATCGACACACACCACCTCTTCGTCGATTTCAAAGCTGCTTTCGACAGCACGAAAAGGAGCTGCCTTTATGCCGCGATGTCTGAATTTGGTATCAACGCAAAACTAATACGGCTGTGTAAACTGACGTTGAGCAACACGAAAAGCTCCGTCAGGATCGGGAAGGACCTCTCCGAGCCGTTCGATACCAAACGAGGTTTCAGACAAGGCGACTCCCTATCGTGTGACTTTTTCAATCTGCTGCTCGAGAAAATTATTCGAGCTGCAGAACTTAATCGAGCAGGTACAATCTTTTACAAGAGTGTACAGCTGCTGGCGTATGCCGATGATATTGATATCATCGGCCTCAACACCCGCGCCGTTAGTTCTGCTTTCTCCAGACTGAACAAGGAAGCAACTCAAATGGGTCTGGCAGTGAACGAGGGCAAGACGAAATAACTCCTGTCATCAAACAAACAGCCTGTCCTTTGCGCGTTGGCCACGGCGAATATCGCATTCGATGGAACGATGAGCTGCACGAGATATACGACGACATTGACATAGTTCAGCGAATTAAAAGACAGCGGCTACGCTGGCTAGGTCATGTTGTCCGGATGGATGAAAACGCTCCAGCTCTGAAAGTATTCGACGCAGTACCCGCCGCGGGAAGCAGAGGAAGAGGAAAACCTCCACTCCGTTGGAAGGACCAAGTGGAGAGGGACCTGGCTTCGCTTGGAATATCCAATTGGCGCCACGTAGCGAAGAAAAGAAACGACTGGCGCGCTGTTGTTGACTCGGCTATAATCGCATAAGCGGTGTCTACGCCAGTAAAGAAGAAGAAGAAGATTGCAACTTTAAACGGTTTAAATACGTAATCAACCTCTTAAGAGAAAAACTCAAAACTACTTGTCGCCTTCTACACTGTCCTTTGTACATTTAAGAAGCACTTATTTAACGTGGGACTCGCTTCTAATCCGATTTACCGGTTCTGCGACTTGGAGTCTGAAACACCAGAACACCTACTAATTGACTGCACAGCAGTCTATAGGTGTAGGATAAATGCCCTTGGATCCATGTTCCAAATAGGGATCTTATGGCCTCAATAGCACCTAGAAATTTATTGGAATTTATCAATATGCTGGGGCTAAGTGAGGCACAATAGACCATGTTTCGTATGCACTGATACGAAGATGAAGTAGTAACATAATAATGGCTCCTTCGGATTGAATACAAAGAGTTCTAACCTGTTGACGACCGACGACATAGTTCGCTTATGACATAATACAGGATGAAGTCATCTCCATTGCATCGACTGTAATCAACTTAGCTGTGATGGTCTGAATATATGATGGTAGAAATATGTAATGTATTAAGTCCCACCCACCTACATACATATGTTTAAAGAGTCCCAAGCCAACCTCATGATTTGTAGGTTTAGTTGGGATTTTATAATCTTTTGTAGTTGGTTTCGAAAACAAAGTTCTTGTAAAAGGCCCAATAAACTATAAAATCTGCTTTAATCAATACTTTATCACAATTTCGCCATTTAAACTTGCTTCGTACACGATAAATTAAGAAAATTGTTTCTCGTGCGATCTACAAGTCCATGAGACAAAAGCACACATAATTCCATAGTGAAGCCCAAAAGTATTCGAATATTGCTCATAACTATTTAATTGTCGCATTACGTTTTTATTTCACAATCCCGAGAAAATGGAAAATTGCTCGGCGACTGCCTATATGCTATGTGTCGTAAATCTTAAATTACACCATAGTAATGCTTTAGCAACAACAAAAACCAGAAAAAGAGCATAGAAAATGAAAACATCGCTGAAAATGGCGCGGTGCGGGAGAGAAAATCAAAAAACCATAAAGGAAATGTGTGCATTAAGAGACGCGTACACGCCTACACTGCTGTAACGGTACGAACATATCTGCACCGGCAATGTATTGATATAATTTACTTTACTATTTCCAATAATTCTCGAACTATCAGCGTAAATGGTGTATTTCCAGCGGATGAACATAAAAAGGCCAAGCCAGCGGTAATGCTTAATAAATGAAAATCGCAGCGGAGGAGCAAGGGAGTGGGGAAACTTGAATTAAATTGAACGAACGCAAGGAAGACACAGTGAAATGTGTAAAAATGTTACAAAATGACCATTAGAGGTAGTGTTTGGAACTGTTGAATAGCAATTCATTAGCAATGGAGAATAAGTGATAAAAGTTCAATAGGACAGCGGTAAAAGTGAGAATGACCTGTGTGATCTGGTATTACTGGTAAACTATATACATGAAATGTTTAAAGAACCATTTTTGGAACAATAAATTCTGGAGAACATATTCCCTACATTTTATAACAGACGACTTATGGATATGGTGGTATACGAGGACAAAGCGAAGAAGCGGTCTTATCGAAAAGTACGATTTTCAACTGTGTAGGCAACTTAGAAATATAATATTACCCAGTCAAATAAAATATATCTGGAAAATCCAGGCACATTGTTTTAAAACAAGACATGAAAACGTGAACTCTCAGGACGCATTCGATGAACACCTAAAAAATAAGGTGACGTTGTTATTTATTCTTCCAAATCAATTTCATCCCCTACAAAGTAGTCCCCTTCCAATACAATGCACTTATAGCAACGGATTTTTCGATTTTCGAAACACTGGTTGTAGTCACTTTCCAGGATGGCCTTCAGTTCCGTCTTCGCTGCGGCTTGAATCTCCTCTATCGTATAAAAACGGTGTCCCCGGAGCGGTCTTTTAAGCTTTGTGAATAACCAGAAGTCGCACGGCGCCAGATCAGGTGAATACGGTGGTTGCGGAACAATATGGGTTGCGTTTTTGGCAAAATGATCACGAATTACGAGGGCAGTATGGGATGGTACATTATCGTGGTGTAAAAACCAAGAATTGTCTTTCCACAATTCCGTCCTTTTTCGGCGTTTAGAGTTACGCAAACGACACATAGCGTTCAAATAATATTCCTTGTTGACTGTTTGACCGATTGGAAGGAATTCATAATGCACAACATCACGATAATCGAAGAAAACAGTCAACATGACCTTGATTTTTTTGGTCTCGGCTCTCTTTTGGCACAATATTCGCTCGATTGATCGGTTGTTTCGGGGTCGTAAGCATAGCTCCAAGTCTCATCGCCAGTTATAATACATTTCATGACTCCCTGGTAGTCGGGAAGCATCGTTTCACACACTTCAACTCGACGCCTTTTTTCCAAAAAATTCAATGTTTTCGGTACCAGTCGAGATTTGACGCGCTTGAGGCCCAAAACATCCTTCAAAATGGTATTGGCTGAGCCTTTTGATATGCCAACTTCATCAGCAAGGTCTCTAATTGTTAATCAACGGTTTTTCAACACCAAATCTTTGATTTTTTGAACGTGAGCTTCATCGGTGGAGGTTGATGGTCGCCCTGGACGCTCTTCACATTTTTTTCATCATCAACGTATTCGCAGCAGAAAATTGATTCCGTAAACAAAATTTAATGCAAATTCTTTGCTCAACAAATTTCGACATGGCAAAAGACGAAAAACTCACTTTTAGCAGCTCACAAAACGACACGTATCTCAAATACTAATGAATATTTTGACATGAAATTTGACATAAATGTGACTGACAGCACTACCAACCTAAAAAAAAGAAATAATTCTCCAAATCCTTCGACGCGCGCAGTTTAAATTCAACCTTATTGTTTGGGCACAGTAGTACGCTAATCACCTATAATTATTCAAAAATTAAGTCAGCCATTATGGCCATGAGCCATGATTAATGACTTTTTCATGCCAGAATTGGAAAATGTTTATGTGATGTGTAGGTCCAACAAGACGGCGTTACATACCGTACAACTAACGAATAATCACTTTGTAGAATTAATCTTTTGGTGAGCCCATAATCTCGTATCGTAGGCTTGTGGCACGATCTCCAAGATTGTCCAATTTAAACCCGAACCGATTCAAGCATTTAAGGAGAACATTCGGCGCCTTATTGCTAACTTCGATCTCAAATGATGCAAAAAATGGTTGAAAGTTGGGAGTCTTGGAAAAAATTTATTCGTGCCAGACGCGGCGGTCACTTGTCTGAAATCTCTCCAAACTTAATGACAAACCCTTATATTTAAAGTAAAGCTAAATGCTTGGTCACGGCATTAAATAAAATGCATTATATGTCTTCTTCAAAACCACATGTAAAAAAAAACCCCTCTTTAGAAAAAAATGGTCTCATTAATCTACTGTCTAACAGAAAGAATAACTTAATGAAGCGGACAGTGGCCTCACCAAATATTACTCCCTTAAGTAAAAACTCAGTTCTTCAGTATGCTCAATCACATGTTGGCATTAGATAAAATAGAATCGACAGAATGTGTGACACACACTGATGATGAAGAAGCATTCAAAGTACCTAATACACCATGCCAATAATAACGGAGTGCAAGAAAGAAAATATATTAAAAGCGAATTTTTAATTTGTAATTGGTCAGGATGATGGAGTCATGTATAGAAGTTCACGCAAATGAGGAAAGTTCTCTGAGCGCAAACATCCGTTTGAAGGCGAGCTATAGTGAGAAGGGGAATCATCTCTCCCCAGGATTGTGCGTATAATTTGAAAACCGGTACGTAAAAAATATTACCAATAAAGAGGACACAACGTTCGAAAGGGCGAACCGCATTTTGATGCCGCCCACGGCAAACGGCTTAAGGATTATGATTTGAGGACATGCACTTGGAATGACCGGTCCCTTAATTGGGAAAGTGCCGCTCCCAGCCGGTTGGTGTCCTAATAAGCGTAAAGGATAACATCACAGCCATCGAAGAAGTGCGAGGGACAGGACAAGAACAGGCACGAGTAGGTCCCTGGATTAACGTTCAGCTACAATTCACATCAAAGAGTAGTTCCTACATATCACTGTTTTACGCCCACACTCCGATAGAAGAGAAGGACTATGTGACTAAAGAAGTGTTTTATGAGCGCACGAGCACCACCGGCAGGCAAGATGTCAAAATTGTGCTTGGCGACTTTAACGCCAGGCTGAGCAAAGAAGGTATATTTGCCACTTCAGTCGGTAAATCCAGTCTCTATGACGAAACATCTCTAAAGGAGTTGAGCTTGGTCGACTTCGACGGGGACCGAAATATGGTTATCTGAAGTACTAGATTCCAATATAGAAATTTTCTTCAAGGTACCTGGCTGTCTACGGACTAAGCATTCGAGCATTCTGTGAGAAAGATTAACGCCCACCGTCGACAAAGAGATTGAACTTTATCAGTCTGATTTCAGGCTAGGAAAATCAACAACTTCCAAAATCTTGGAAAGACCCGTGAAAAGGGGATCGACACACGCCATCTCTTTTTCAATTTTAATGCTGCATTGACAGCACGAAAAGGAGCTGCCTTTTTGCCGCTATGTCCGATTTTTCCATAGTACTGCTTTCTCCGATTTGGCCAAAGAAGCGAAGCAAATGGGTCTGGGAGTGAATGAGGGAAAGACGAAATATGTCCTGTCATCAAACAAACAGTTGTCGCACTCGCGACTTGGCTCCCACGTAACTGTAGACAGTCATAACTTCGAAGTCGTAGATTATCTCGTTGGAACCAACATTAACACAACAACAACGTCATCCTCAAAATCCAAAGCTGAATAACTCTTTCCTACAGTTGTTACTTCGAACTGAGTGGGCAATTGAAAAGTAAAGTACTCTCCCGACGAACAAAGACCAAATCCTATAAGCACTCATCATCATGCAGAGGCATGGAAAATTACATCATCTGACAAGTTGGGATTATGAGTTTTCGTTTCTAATGAAGATTTATGGTCCTATGTGCATTGGCAATGGCGAATATTGCAGTCGATAGAACAATGAGATGTACGAGATATACGACGGCATTGACATAGTGCAGGGAACTAAAAGACTACGGCTAAGTCATATCGTCCGAATGGACGAAAGCACTCTTGCTCTGAGAGTATTCGACGTAGTACCCGACGGTCTCCAATTGGCACCAAACGACGAAAAGAAAGGACTGTCGCGCTGTTATAAACCCGGCTATAATCGCGTAAGCGGTGTCTACACCAATAAATAAGAAGAAAAATTAGTTAGATCTTATTGGTGGTCATTTCAATAGAGTGTTTCAAATTTTTGAGATTATGAAACAGCTAGATCATGTGACATTTTATGATCATAATAAAGACAGTTCTGATGACTTGAAGAATCTTCGTACTGTAATTTTTAAAGCATATGTTTTAAATTGAATTTAATGTCACATTAAAAAATTGGAATATACTGAAGGCTTTAAACAACCATCAGTTCTGTAGATTTATGTGAAACAAGCGAAGGCTCACAACTTTTCATATATCTATTTAATCAGAAGAATAACGCATGTAAATACATGAATGCAAAATGCAATATTTCATTGAGAAAAGGATTTCAACGCACTTTTATCGGCAATCGGAAAATCGGCGCACTTTCGTCACAGCAGCACACAGCCTCACTGGACGTACGAGTATGTTTGTAAATATGTTCTTTCACATTGACATGTAAATTCGCATAACAGCCCATTGTTTTCGTTTATACTTTTAATCGATTTACCATCAATTGGTGTTCGCATACAGCCACTCCGCCCACCACAGCATTTCGCCAGCGACAGTGATCGCCAAACAACTGGCAGTTTAACTGAAATGCTTTTCGACGGCTTCGACAAAAAGCACAACGCGCAAACAGCTGCCAGAAAGGATTTTTCTTTTTTATTTTTTTCATTTTTGCAGCAACAAGTAGACTCCGGTAGGTGCAACAAAAGCCCCCTTTTTCGGCAGTCTGAGAGTAACTGTGTAAATTACATAATTGGCCACGGATTGTAGCAAGCACAGCTGCGGCGCTCAAAAAACGAAAACAACAAAAAAGTACAAAATTCAGTGGCAACAAAGAAAGCCGCCAAAAAACAGTTACTTACACGTTGCGTGGCAAAAATGAGTGAGCGCTCCGTTAAATTCATTTTCGCTTTTTGTTTGTTTCCTGTCGCCGGCAGGCTCTTGTTTTCAACGGATGACTGGTGAATACAAAAAAACGGCGCAAAATCTCGGAGCATCCGCTTTTTCCTACACATACATACATATGTACATGTAAAATTTTTTATTAAACAAAATATTTAGCAAAGTTCCAACGGTAAAATCCGAGTATATAAAATTATATTAGGGTGATCACTAAAAATTCAATTACCATTTTTTCTGTCCACTAAATCGTTTGCCTTCAATTCGCCAAGCGTTCAAAAGTAGGAAATCGAAAAAAAATTCACCAGATGCTCAAGCTTACTGGCAGCACTTGCGGTACAACTTCCAAAATTTTAAACCTGTTTTTCTCGAAACACTATTTTTAGAGTCGTAACGAAAATTTACTCGAAATGGATAGACCGTTCCACATGAAATTTTCATAACACCCCCTTAGACATAGTGGTGACATTATAGTGAAGTAATGACTGAGGTGACTGACTGATGGCCACAGCATACTGACATTAGGGAGAGAACACTTCTTTAGTCTGCTGAATGGCAGTGAAAACTCAACACCAAGAGATGGTGAACCCGATTCCACAATAGATGACGGTGGAGCGAACATTCCACTGTCCAACCATAAAAAAGTTCGAAAAGCAATTACCCGTCTGAAGCAAAACTAATACGGCTATGTAAATTGACGTTCACCAATACCAAAACATCCATCAGGATCGGGTAGGATATCTCCGAGCCATTCGATATCAAACGACGTTTCAGACAAAGCGACTCCCTATCGTGTGACTGCTTCAATCTATTGCTTGACAAAATGAATCGAGCTTTAGTTCTGCTTTCTCCAGATTAGACAAAGAAGCGAAGCAAATGGGTCTGGTAGTGAGCGAAGGCAAGACGAAATATACCCTATCAACAAACAAACAGTCGTCGTATTCCCGACCTTGCTCTGTCACTGATGACAGGCATAACTACGAAGTCGTCTTTCATCTTGGAACCAGAACTAACACCAACAACAACGTCAGCCTAGAAAGCGAACGCAAAATAACTCTTGCCAATAGGTGCTACTTCGGACTGAGTAGTGAAAGTGAAGTCCTCTCTCGACGAACAAAAAACAAATTCTATAAGTCACTTATCACCTCCGTCCAACATCTGATGACTACGAGTTTTCGAGAAAAAGGTTCTGCGAGAAGGATCTAAGTACATATGGAATCTCCAATTGGCGCTACACAGGGAAAAGGAGAAACGACTGGCGCGCTGTGTAAACTCGTATATAACCGCGTAAGCGGTATCTATGCCAATAAAGAAGAAAAAATTTTTAGCCCACTGTGAAGAGAATTTTTTTTTCACAAAAATTTTGCCTAAAATGAAAATTTTGACTAGTCGGTAATTTGCCGTATTCATTTATTGTTATAAAATTTTTTTTTTGGATTGGAGATAATTTCAAACACAAACACCTTTCTCATCACCATACACCTTTAAAAGATACGGGAAATCCCAGGCTTTTAAAAATTAATCAAAGTACATAAGATAGGCAGCTTGTCTTTTAGGGATCTCTTATAATAGACGAAAAACGAACGAGAGAAAACTTATCGTGCAAGAGTGACTTGTGATCACATAAGCTGTTTCTAGGCCAATAAAGAAAAAGAAGAGCGACTAGTTCAATCACAAAGAAAATTTATGTACAGGGTCCATAAGGGTCCACAGGGACCTGGAATCAGCTGTTTATAAATTTGCTGAATGACAGTTCAGAGTATTGTTCACAATTGTATAAAAGCGTTTTGCCAAAAGTGAACGCAAAATAAGTGATCAGCGATGGAATTCAAACGTATTAGTGTGATTGCTTTATATTTAGCTGAAAAATCACAGCCAGCAATTCTTCGTGAGGTCAAACACCTTAAGGTGAATAAAGTTTTTGTTTATCGCACCATCACTCGTTACAATGATACTGGTAGCATCGCAAAACGCCATGGAGGTGGTCAACAAAAGACTGCAACGTCACATGAGATGGTTCGGAAAGTGAAGAAACGACTAGAGCGAAATCAACTACGAAGTAAAATGGCTAACGAACTGAAAATATCCGACCGCAGCATCCGTCGCATTTTGAAGAATTAGCTCAAGGTCAAGCCTTACAAGTTCCAAACGGAGCATGATCACACACCGAAGCAGCAACAAGTAAGGCTTGAGAGAGCGAAGCAGTTGCCCACCAGAAATAATGGTTTGGGCCACTGTCACCGCACATGGGCGCTCTCCAATTGTTTTCAACGAGCCTGGCGTCAAATTAAATGCGACATATTATCAGGAAAGTGTTCTGGAGGCTGCTTTGAGGCCGTGGGCAAACAAACATTTCGGTCGCAGACCATGGACGTTACAACAAGACTCAGCACCGGCTCACACAGCGCGAATTCACCAAGAATGGCTGAAAGACAACGTTCCGAACTTCATTACCACCACACAATGGCTCTCGATTTCACCAGAGGCGAATTTAATGGATTGTTCTCTCTGGGCCATATTGGAGAGCAAGGTCCGAAGTAAAAAATACACCAGTCTCGAGATGCTGCAGAAAGCCATAGTCCGTGAGTGGGCCAAACTACCGGCAAGTCACATTCGGGCAGCTTGCGATACCATTTTTGACCGTCTCAAGGCCATAGTTAAGGCAAAAGGTGGTCATATTGAGCAAAAGTGAATTGGTACTGAATTTATGTTCATTTTCACACATTTTGTACTTTAAAATAAATAAAAATAATTTTACAAACCGAATTTATGGTTTTTTTTATTAGCTACATTTTCGAGTGTGTTATAACTTCAAGTAACGCATCGTCTTTCGAGGGGCAGTAACAAAAATATAAGTTATGTATATGTATATGTATTTCCGCTCTCTTAATGACTTCGATAATGAACTTGAGTCTCCAAGTTGCATAAATCTAAAGTGAAATATATCCGCAAAAACTTTAGGACAACCCTACTTTAAGTATATTTTTTCCACGTTAATACATAAAAAGGCGGATGATTGGGCATATGCATAGACAGAAACATATATAGGATGCGTTTTTCAGAGTTGTAGTGTTTCTTTAAAAAGATAACAGTCAAATTAGCTTACAAAATAAACAAAAATTGTTGGCATTTATTTAATTATCATGCACACAAATCACTTTTAATGGCCGGAGAAGCCATTAGCCTTTAATACTCGTGCGCTGAGGATGAAACTGTTGTTACAGTCAAATCGAGAATTACTATTTTTATAATTTCCACTTCAATAAACTCTGCTAAATCATGCCAGTAGTCAAAACACCACTCCATTGTCTCCTATGATCCTTTTAATGACCGAACTTTAACAAAAAATATTTAGAAATTAGCCTGCCATTTGGTTCAGTACCTTGACTACGGCTTTGAAATTAAAATTGTACGTCTCCAACACAAAGACCCTTTATATCTGTATAAAGTTAAAGCTGCACAGGTAATAATCCACTTTCCCCCCTACTTCGCTCTCTCTCGCACTGTTAACAATAATCATCGCTGTCAAAGGCTTATTTGCTGCACGCTCAACTGCAGCGTGACAGTCAATCAGCCGAATCCGTATTGACGTGCCTCATAAAGATGTTGCATATTGGTGATTTTCAGCCAGCCAGTCAGCATTCTTTACTTCATCGGAGGCAATTAATTTTTTATACACTTTGCAGTAAATTTACTTGAGTCAATCAAGAACAGCATTTAAGCGGTTTTTTAATCAATGAACTTGAACTTAACCGTTTGAGAGTTGTTTATTATAACAGCCTTAAAATTACAATAAATGTGTTTGCTTACATTTAATACTTTTCACAAAATAAAATAAATGAAACACGCCCAAAAATTATAATTTCTGTATTCTTGTCGTCTTCAAGCTGTCACTAACGATTTTAGTAAATAATGGTTAATTTTATACTTAGTCACCTGAACAATGGAAACCAGTTTAACCCTTTACATCGCTTATTGCTACGAAAATAAAATAATATATTTTTAATATTAAGTAATAAAAACTTTTCTGAATACCTCATCATTTTTCAGAACAAAAAAAAAAAAATAAATAAACTTCAGAATCACCCTTATTATTCTTATTCTTAATTGTCAAGGGTTTCTTATATTC
The DNA here is from genome assembly GCA_027475135.1 of Bactrocera correcta. Classification (NCBI taxonomy): domain Eukaryota; kingdom Metazoa; phylum Arthropoda; class Insecta; order Diptera; family Tephritidae; genus Bactrocera; species Bactrocera correcta. The sequence goes on along the minus strand of CM050323.1, from coordinate 25,705,391 downwards.
CAATTACTATTCACCATTATTGACTTCAATCAAGTATCCCAGTTGTTAAAACTAGCTTAATGCAATTGAGTAACAATTAGTGGTCACTTTATATCTCTGTAGCAAAAATTCGTCACTAAAAGTTCAAAGCTTTTGAACCACAATTTATATGACCATAAAATAGTAATTACAGCAATCACTGAATTGAAGAGGTAATGAGTGGCAATGCATTAAAGACACCACCAGACACATGGATGAAATTTTTGGTCATGTAGGTTTGATGTGGGGAAAGCAGTGAAGCGTGAGATAGTGTAATTTTACCAGATCATTGCCTTTTAATTAGACTGAAGTGAGTTCAGTCAATCGACACTACTCCCGTGGGTATTATAGAAAGCTCAAGATCTTCTTAATGAACACTTAGTCACAGAGTATCTCAATCAGCTTGTCCCAGGACTGAAATCTAAAGATAAAGTTTTATATTGCTCAGATTATGTTGTTTCTTGACATGTCATATCAAAGCTATGAATTTGCTTTTGAAAGGTAGGAGAGCATATGCAAGAAAGAGAAGCTCAGTCAAATACCCTTAATAACATGGAGCACATGGAAATGTGTCTTTCCAGGGGACTAGTTTTCTTCGAAGATCCATTTTCCATTACTTTTTTTCGACTCTTTGACATATCGGACATATTTGGAACACTCAGGAAACCGAGAATGACTGTTCACAAGGCGCATACATGAAACATTTGTGCAAACATACCAGAGTTTAATCGAGATAGCTAAAAGGACTAAATCCCAATGTTTTCCCTTAAAATGACACATATTCTGAAAAATATTATACTCAGACAGTATCCGAAAGCAGAAGTAATTTCTATACATAAATTTGTGACATCATACTAGTGCTGAAGTCATAATTCATAGTTTTCTTGTTTGAATAATTTTATTATTTTTTATTACTAAATTTTGTTTTTACTCTGAAAAACCACAAACGTTCGAAAGTATAATCTTCCTAAGAATATCACAGATGATCTTTCTATCTCATTCTTTTATGTAAAACTTTAAACATCTTTAAGTCGCTAGTCGACTCATCCAGATTCTGTCGCTAAAGTAGGCGCAACGCCTTGGGTACCGATGGAATGGTACTGAGCTCCACACCTACAGTATTGCATCTTTCCATAAGTTTGAAAACGTTGAGACAATAGCTTCGTCTCTACTATTTTCCACCGCTCTTGTGACATCTATACTGCGATCTGTGAACGCCTCGATTAAATGTCGTTTGGCAATCTTATTACCTGCCGCCACTTCCAAATGTGCGGGTATTGAGGTCGGCGCGTTTGACTTTTATTTTCCTTACTTGTACTCTCTTTCTAAAAGCGCCTTTGGTTCACTTTCCTGTCGAACGATGCCTCTTTTCAGCGATAAGCTCCTCAATGCGATTGGCAAACGCTGAATCCGAGGCATTGCACTTGTTACAAATACAGAAAGGTTTTTCACCAACCCTTTGAGCTCTTCTTTTTCAGGTTGGACTTGACACCCTTGTCGGTGAAATATCACGACCTGCGAGTTGTACTGCGCTGTTGCCTTCAGCTCCTCCTTGCTTGGCTTCTTTCGGAGCAAGATGAAGTTATTCTTTCTTTACTGCGTTAATACTCAAATCGCTTTCTTATTCCGAGTCTTCATGTACTGTGGCACCAGTTACCTGAGCAGTTGGCAGTGGATCTTGAAGGATTGATTGAGATAGCAATCTCAACCCTCACCGACGTAATATCCTGTCTGATTCTTTTCTTCAACGACTTTATTTTTCGTTTTGGGTACCTCATGAGCATCGTGGGCTGATTCACCAATTTAGCTTCTTCTGAGGTTGCATATAAAGCAGTCCATCGTAATGAAATGATTTTGGAAATATTTCAGTTATAACTAGATGCCGTCTGCCAGCAATATCATGACCCAGCAATAGCCAGAGCCAGCTTGAAAGCATAGCATTTCAAGTAGCGACAGTCTTTGCCCAGTCGACACAAGCGTGAAGGTTACAGCTAAGAGGAATTATTACTGACCAATAAGATACATGATACAGATAGGAGTATTTACGGGGAAGGCCCCAAGCCCAGCGCATAAGGTAGGTATGAGAAGCTCGCCTTGTCTCAAAGGGATGGTTTTTGGCTACCCAGAGAATACTTGGTCTAAGACAGAAAGTCGATTGAGCCATATATAAAAAAATATTTTGTGGCCATTTCCAAGTGAAACTGTTCTCACTTGCGTGAACTTTTACACATGGCTCCATCCTCCCGAAGCTAATATTTCATAGCCATATTAGCTTCGCGAGGATGTACTGAGGACTGACGTTGAGCAATACCAAAAGGAGGGAAAATCTTAATTTATTTAACATATGAATTCCTGAATAAATCGGTTAATATGACATCAAAGTGATCGCAAAAAACCGTTACCTCGAATTTTATTAAAGATAAACAGTATAACAAATCATTGGAGAAATGAAAGCAATAACCGGAAATTTAATTTTAAAAACCAAAACTCCAGCGATAATTTGTCGAAAGCATTCAAATGATGTTTCCAACAAACTTTAAATTAGCTGCACTATAAACATTAGCCAGCATTTCGACGCAGTCATTTAACTTGAAATAAAAATTTTCGGACTTTTTTGTTTTTCTAATGCAAAAGTAACAACAACAATAAGCACTTCACATCTAATTCCCCGAATGACTATAAAGAGTTTGTGGTGTTGAAAGCAGAAAGGGAGTTGAACAAAATAAAAGTCGCGGCGAATGTCACGCACAAACACGAGCAAATGTGCTTTGTGCAAACACACATACACATGCGTGTATTTTACAGCCACTTTTACATTCAAATTTTGCTTTGCCCGCGTCTGTGACTGTATTTGTATGCAAATGCTGCTTTCCAGCGCTGTGGAGTGTTTTGCATTATGACACTCGCTGGGCAAATTAAGTTTTTAAACTTTCAGTAAACACAACAACAACAACAACAACAACAACAACAACAACAACAAAAATAAACCACATGTTAAAGAGCTTAGATATGCTATGTTAGCAGTCAAATACGCGAGCGACTGAGCACTGCTCCTCACATGAGTCTAACTAAACATATATGTCAATATATATATACGCTTAGTTATGTACATATGTCATGTATACTCACATAGGGTATGTTGTGCATCCAAATATGAGGATGACAACCGTCAAACAGCAATCTAGCTCTTTGGCCTTGAGCAAAGTGTACGTAGCAGCAACAAACACACGTCTATGGCATTTACTCGCTTGGCTTCGGTTATGATGCATGTGGCTAATAATAATGCCACGTTGCTCAGCACACCCGCATATGAAATACAACAACAATTAAGTGGAATAATAAAAACTTTACATTTTTAATTAAAAAACTTTAATTTCAATTTCTTCACTCTACGATAATGTCTGATTGAAATTTAGAGCAATAAACGACGAAGTCTGCAGGCACTTGGGAGTACCGAGTATAAAACATACAATTCAGTTTTATCGGTTGCACCAAAGCACTAGTACAATTTTCAGTTGGATTTCTTATATCATAAAAGAGCATAAAAAGAGGCAAATTTCGTAAAGATATATTTTCAGATAAAAAAGCTTTCCTAATAAGGACTTGATTCTGATTGGTAATTTGGTATAACAGCTAACGGAGAACCCGAGCGATACTGAGCTCACTATTCGCAACGCTATCACCCATCTAAAGATTCAGCATTTATTATTTGATAATATTCAGCCGAATAGACCACGTCCAGCAGGCAATCGTAGCTTATAGTGGCCACGAAGAACGTGGGGAGTCGATTCGGCACCGTTCGCAGCAACTCGGAATTTCGTATGAAACGACTTGGCGAATTTACGTCGAAATCTTAAATTGAAAGCATACAAAATACAGCCTGTGCAAGAACTGAAACCGCTCGACCATCCCAGTTGATATCGCTTCACTATATGGCCTCTTAAAAAGTTTCAAGAAGATCCGGCTTTTTCGAGCCGAATTTCGTTCAGCGATGAGGTTAATTTCTAGCTCAATAGGTATGTAAACAAGCAAAATGCCACATTTGTGACGAAGAGTGAAGTGATTCAAAAGCTTTCGTTTCATCCAAAAAAACCCGTTTGGTGTAGTTTGTGAGCCGTCGGAAACATCGGTTCAAATTTCTTCAAAAATGAGGCCGGCGGGAACGTACATAACTGACAATAACGACCGTTATCGCGCCATGGCAACCGACTAATTTCTGAAACTGAAGCTCGAGAGCTTAGCGACATTTGGTTTTAAGAAGACGGCGGAAGTGGCGCCTCCCACACACTGCATCAATCAATGGATTTATTGAGAGAACACTTCGGTGAGCAGATAGTTCCACTTTTTGGACCCGTTGCTTCGTCACTAAGATCATGTGATCACTATGTGAAAAAAGTCGCAAAATTTTCAACGAAATTTTAATGTTTTTGTAGACATTCTTAAAATAAAATTGTTTTTTTTTTTCTTTGTCCAAGTTCTAAATAAAGATTATAACAAAAACACGCATTTTTTCACCTTAGCTGATCCTGTAAGGAATTATCCTGCCAACGCGGGAGCACTTTTTTTTCCGAGGGGTCACCGAACTTGGCATCAGAGTGACCGAGTTAAAATTTGTTTTCAACATTTCAGAATTGCTTTCTTAGTTGTGTAAGTTTGTAACAACAAAACTTCCTAATAAAGCATTTCAGCTTTTATATGAGAAACAAATTTTTGAAAAAAGGCTTCACAGCTTTAGGTTTAGTTGTATCCCATTTATGTACTGAAGTGTTATAAACCCAAAAAATCAGGCTTAGTAAAAATGTTGCGTTACACGATAAAACACCGTGTCTTCAAATTGAACAATATTTCGAAAAGCTTTGCGACTGTATGTCATACAGCTCATAAAATGCTTTAGTTACTGCATCAGACATTTCCAGGCTGTGTATTCTCTTGTCTTGGCAATTAATTCCCCCAGAACCTGTGATTTAACACCAATACCGTAAAATACATCGACAAAGAAGTGAGCATGGGTATGAAAAAACGAGGAAGACATTTGCCCAAAAAGACATTTTTTTCTATTTAATTTCAATCTTGCGTTAATTTAAAAAAAACTCCCTTTATTTCAATTAATAACTGAAAGATTAAATGTAAACCTTTTAAGAGCATAATCTCCTCTACAATCGCGCTTGCTCGATCAACTTTATATCATATATTGAATATCTCAAGAAGATTAAAAGTTTGAATAGATCAATGGATGTTTAAAGGTACAAAAACGTAGACATTGAAATTCGAGAACCCATAAGTTTGGTTCTTGGATACATATACATATTTGCCCAAAAAATAAGGTGACATTGTATTTATTTTGAAAATTCTTTATTTATTCTTCCAAATCAATTTCATCCCCTTCAAAGTAATCCCCTCCCGATGCAATGCACTTATGCCAACGGATTTTCCAATCTTCGAAACACTGGTTGTAGTCACTTTCCGGGATGGTCTTCAGTTCCGTCTTCGCTGCGGCTTGAATCTGCTCTATCGTACAAAAATGGTGTCCCCGGAGCGGTCTTTTGAGCTTGGTGAACAGCCAGAAGTCGCACGGCGCCAAATCAGGTGAATGCGGTGGTTGCGGAACGATATGGGTTGTGTTTTTGGCGAAATGATCACGAATTACGAGGGCAGTATGGGACGGTGCATTATCGTGGTGTAAAAACCAAGAATTGTTTTTCCACAATTCCGGCCTTTTTAAGCGGATAGCGTTACGCAAACGACGCATAACGTTTAAATAATATTCCTTGTTGACTGCTTGACCGGTTGGAAGGAATTCATAATGCTCAACACCACGATAATCGAAGAAAACATTCAACAAAACCTTGATTTTTGAGCGACTTTGGAGCGATTTTTTTTGGTCTCGACTCTCTTTTGGCACGATATTCGCTCGATTAATCGGTTGTTTCGGGGCCGTAAGCATAGATCCAAGTCTCATCGCCAGTTATAATGAATTTCATGATACCTGGTTAGTCGGAAAGCAGCGTTTCACACACTTTAACGCGACGCCTTTTTTTCTATAAAATTCAATGTTTTCGGTACCAGTCGAGATTTGACGCGCTTGAGGCCCAAAACATCCTTCAAAATGGTATTGTCTGAGCCTTTTCCGATATGCCAACTTCATCAGCAAGGTCTATAATTGTTGATCGACGGTTTTTCAACACCAAATCTTTGATTTGTTGAACGTGAGCTTCGTCGGTTGAGGTTGATGGTCGCCCTGGACACTCTTCGTCTTCGACACGTTTACGACCGGCTTGGAACTCACTATACCACTTGTAAACATTTTTTGTTTTTGGACGTAGCCTCATCACCAAAGGCTTTCTGCACCATCCTCATCGTATCCGCAGCAGAAAATTGATTCCTCAAACAAAATTTAATGCAAATTCTTTGCTCAACAAATTTCGACATCGAAAAAAACGAAAAACTCACTTTTAGCAGCTCACAAAACGACACGCATCTCAAACACTAATGAATATTTTGACATGAAATTTGACATAAATGTGACTGACAGTACTACCAACCTACAAAAAAAAAAATAAATTCAAATGTCACCTTATTTTTTGGACACAGTAGTATATTTCTGCCGAGTAAGAACTACAATTAGTGAATGCCTTACTTATTGGCGAAAACTGCGCCGGTTCTCTTGCCTTTAATATTAGGTCAGAGTTATGTTGCGACCGCTCGCGTACCGATATGGTTTACCAGGCCCTACTAGCCAATAGTATGCTGCAAAAGTACATAGGAATCTTTCTGAACCTCTCATATTCCAACGACAGCGAGGCTAAGCTGCCTTTCCTTGCCAACTCATCAGCTTTATAGTTGTCTGCGATGCCTCTATGGCCTGGTGTGAAAAGTAGTCTTAGACACTAGCTCACTATGGCGTGGTGTTCAGAAGTAACCCGAAGTCGTTCATAGTAACGTAAGGTATTCCCTAACCAGCTTCGCCTGGACAGCTAATAGTTTCAAGTTTACTATTGTCGTTCTACTAGCACCCTAAAAGAAGAAGCGCTTCAAAACAGTTGATCAACATTTCAACTATTTTCAAGCTTTGAGCCATTCGCAAGGAAATGCGTGTGCTACACTTCTCCCCCTCGACCCCGTAAAACATAATGCCATCGTAAAGCCACATAACTACTTTCGATCAGAGACCCCAACTTTTGCCAATAGCTTCTTTGCCACAAATATCTGCAACTAATAAAGGATCCGACTGTATTAGAAATATGTGTTACAATCTCTTACTTTCAGTAAAAATTGGTGCAGTGCAATAAACTATAGCTAAATAAAGAAGCAAAGCACTGACCACGTTTACTGCGCTATTATTAGAACAACGATAAATATAATGGCGAGAAAGCATATTTTTAATTGCAAATGCAATACCCGCAGGAACTTATAATTGCCATAAAGCACCGCAAGGAGCTGCAAACTAATATCCCTCTGCGCATAGTTTAAATGTGAAAACCAAAAAAAAAGAACAAATAAACAAATGAATTTTAATAAACAAACAAGCAAAACACAACGAGCTCGTGCTAATTTATACAGTTATAATGCAATTCACGCTCGAAACAAAAATAAAAGTGAACAAAACGTGGCAAATTTAAATAGTACAAACTAAAAAATGATTATTTTTGCCGGCACAACAGGGCGTATGAGTGTTGCGGCAGCAAATGAAAAACAACAAAAACACACTGAGTGCGATTCTTGCGAACCACAATCTAAGCAGGCAAGTGCATTTGAAGCAGACACGTACAGGCACGATATACTCACGTATGGACGAGCTCATATGTGTGCGTGTGTGTGTGTGAGCTGGGACATGCCGCATGACCGGAAGCGCTGCTTCGTGTTGTTCGTTTGTCGTAACGGTTGTGCAACGCTGGCAGCCGCAATCACACTCGTCGTCTAAGCATAAACTTGTTATTGTAAAGATTCATTTAGAGTCCATTTGTTTAATCTATGAAATGCAATTACACTGGCGCAACCACTCACACACACACATGCACGGGTACTTACAAAAGAGAGAAAGAAGGTTAACATCAGTTGCATCGAAGCTATAATACCCTTCACAGGTGCATTTCTTTTAACAAAAAAAGGTATAAAAATATATTTTAATGCTGATTTTGATCGGTCAGTTTGTATGGCAGCTAAATGCTATAGTGGTCCAATTTAAATGATATGCTCAGAGATTGAAGCTCTACCTTTGGCAATAACATATGTCGAATATCATGAAGATATATTGTCAAATTGAAAAGTTTTCCATACAAGAGCTTGCGTTTGATCGGTCAGTTTGTATGGCAGCTATATGTTATAGTGGTCCGATCTAAATAATTTACTCAGAGATTATAACTCTGTCTTGTACAATAACATATGTCAAATTTCATAAATATATTTTGTCAAATTAAAAAGTTTACCATACAAGAGCTTGCTTCTGATTAGTCAGTTGTATGACAGCTATATGCTATAGTGATCCGATCTACACAATTTGTTCAGGGATTGTAGCTCTGCCTTGCACACTAATCTGTGTCAAATTTCTTGAAGATATCTTAACAAATTAAAAAGTTTTCTATACAAGAGCTTGATTTTGGTCGATCAGTTTGTATGGCAGGTATAAGCTATAGTACCCCAATATCGTCAAAGCCGAGAAATAAGCAGCTTCTTGGGAAGAAAAGCATACGAGCAAATTTTCAAAATGATATCACAAAAACTGAGCGACTAGTTCACGCACAGCTTTGCAACGTTGCCCTCGGCATGTATCAAACTTCCCGGCAAACTTAATATACCCTCTGTAGGGTATAAAATCTCATGCAAACGCTCGAACAGTGCTCTGCATGCAGCAAACACAGCGCTGCATTCAAGCAGACAAACAAACAGCTAGTTAGTGCTGCAGCAGAAATCGTGCCACGCCATGCCATGCTGCCGCTTGTGGCAAGCTTACTTAAACGCGCTCGCTGCCAGCAATACGGTTGTTTGTGTGTATGCGTGTGCGCGCTGGTGCAATATCCCGCCTGGCACTAGGCACGTGGCTGAACACATTGTGCGCGTGCCAAGTATAGAAATTATAAACGTTTCCGTATTCGCATCCGTGCACGTTCGCGCGCACATCCGCCGCCGTCCGAACCTGAGGCTACCGTGATTTAGTGGTGCGCATAAAAATAAGGCGCTCTAGTTGAAAACCCACACATATGTATATGCGCACTAACCAACGCATACACCTAAGTCCATATATGGACCGCCAACACAACTAGGGGCAATGCAAATATGTTGCAACAAACAGTGGCACACGCACATACATACATCATGCATATACCCACACAGGTCTTTAAACGCATTTACTAACGAAATCTCGAAGCGATTCCGAATTTTTTAAGAGCTGAGCGCTACTCAGCACGATTTCGTGCGCTCTTTTACAAACTGATTTGATGTTTTTGTTGTTGTTTGGAATCTTCAGTACCTAGGATGTACTTTAAAATGCCATCGACGGCGCTTGGCATTCGTGTCCGGCGCTGGTGTTACTTGCGAATGCAACGCTGCGCTCATCTATATATGTAGGATTTTTTGTTTAAATTGATGATGTGAAAACGTTGGAGTGAATGTCACAGCTGGACTGGTAAAAAATTCATGAACGACGCCGTCTCGAATGCGTACATAAGCGCATACTCCCTATGATATACGATAGTATAAGTATGTATAGATGGTTTGTAGCACAGAGGCTTAGTCAAGTAGTTAATGGAGTGCAAAAAGTCTATGGATAGCATGTATTGAAAAGTATTGATTCTTAGGCGGTTATAGCCAAGTTCAAAACAGCGCACGAATCGTTATTCCTTTCTGCTGTTTGGCGCCAGGTCCTTCTCCAACTGATCTTTCCAACAGAGTGGAGAACTTCCTCTGGTTCCCCTGGCGGATACTGCGTCGAATACTTTCAGAGCTGAAGCGTTTTCATCCATTCGGACGACATGACCTATCCAGCGTTGGACCATAAATCTTCCACAGAAACTTTTTCTCGAAAACCCGCTACGCCGACTTATAAGATGTTGTTATCGTCCATGCTCCTGCACCATATAACAGGACGGGGATGATGAGTGACTTTTAAAACTTGGTGTTTTTTTCGTCTAGAATGGTTTTTGTTTCTCAATTGCCTACTCAATTCGCAGTAGCATCTGTTGGCAAGAGTTATTCTGCGTTGGATTTGGAAGCTAACGTTCTTGTTGGTATTAATACTGGTTACAAGATAGACGAAATTATCTACGACTAGGAAGTTATGACTGTCAACAGTGACGTGAGAGCCAAGTCACGAGTGCGACGACTGTTGACAGAAGATATTTCGTCTTGCCCTCGTTCACAACAAGACCCATTACTAACGGCGCGATTGTTGAGGCCAAAACCAGCAGCAGTACAATCTTCGGTTAAGGAAAAACGTTTTTTATTTTAATTTATTTTATATGCATATTAAATATATCGATATCTGCATCTGATACTGTCGTGTTTCGTCGACTGAAGTGTGGATCCCACTGTCGGCTGATTGATTTTTAAGTCCCGTCGGTTATTGCAGTTGAAGTTTTTTAAAATTCGCTGTCACTGTTCAATGCCCTCGTTTCGTTCGTTCACTTATCGTAGCAATCACACATACGGGCCTCCTGTTCGAGTCGGTGACGGTGGCTCTACGTCGAGGTGCCTCACCAATCTTCTCAGCATCGTATCGATCGTGTGGCAAAACCCAAACCCAAACTCAAAACTTTATAAGGACCAAGAAACTTAGATTTAATAAACGAGCAATGGACCGCGAACTTATGTCTATTGCGCTAGCGAAGCGATGTCATCCTTGTTGGGAGCTCCCAGCTAGCAACTAAGCATGGCGTATGCCTTGGAGTTGTTGCCAGTACCACTCTCTGCCTACTTCTTCTTCTTCCGTACGGAGCAACTCCTTAATGGCATGGAAACCCATCGCAAAGAAGGGTTCAGGTCCTACCATGTTCGTGGAAGCTGCGGAAAGTGGAATCATTCCATTCAGCCTTGCTACTAAGGGTAATCTTGGATACTTAGGTCTAAGTCTTAGCCCATTACCTAATTGAGTGCGCTTTGTGGCGACTAAGTCATTCTGTCTATATATTTAACTGATTCATCCCTCTAAATATCAAAACGAATGTTATTTTCTCTCTGAATTAATGCAATGTTATATTTGGCTTGTCCGCGAATCTATCCACGTTCCGAATCTAATTCATCGAAAGCAATCTGTGTTATATTATTTTGTAGTACCTCATTCAACTCTGTTAAGCCCTTAACCTTCATACCACCGTAGTTAATATTCTGAAAGGTGCAAACCTTGCACTACGCGGCAAGATGTTGTTGATGACTCTGCACTCAGGCCACGCGCTCGTGTTTATATCAAATACCCAGTTCCTCGGTACAGAATTTTGATAATTGTATGACTACTTGATGCATTCGATCAACCTGAGCGTTCCCGCATTGAACACTGATTGCAATTAACAAGTTCTCAATGCCTTCCCTTTCATCATAACCTTTGAAAAGGTTACCGGTAAACGCTGATCTCCTGTCGGTTACAACCCGCTATTGAATGCCCAAAACTTGATGCCTATTTAGACAGACTGTCGGTGACCACCGCGGCACCGGTATCCTTGGTGGGATACAATCACATAAATTTCGAAAAGGCGTCCACTACAACCAAGATATATTGATCCAACAAGATCAAGATGAAAAGTGCTTAATGGCCAAAACTCCTTGGCTATGGAATTCAGTAGCCCCTCCTTCTTGGCGTGAGTTAAGATGCATTCGACACAACTCTTTACCGTCTTAGCAGCATTTGAACCAGGTAATGGAATATGAAAACTTTTTTCAACCGCTTCTTGGGTCCTCTTTATCGAGAAGGGTCCCTGCATTGTGTGCCGTTCGGATAATCTCCTCTTCTATTAATAAAAGTACTGCTATCCAGTCATTGGCAGGATTTTTATTAAGTATATGGGTTTTAATAAAAAAAGCATAAAGAAAATTGCCCTAATCTAATAGTCTCTGTGGCGCATTCTTGAATCGCTGCGATATTCGATCTCATAGTCATAATCCTGCAACATCATGGCCCAACGAGATACCCTCAGTGGAACTTCATTCTTCCACATAGTCATGGCGAAGGCGTTGCAATTGCAGGTGATGATTTTAGTATGAACTCCCATTAAGTAAACCATTAATTTCTTAAGTGCCTCCACTATGGCCAACCCCACCAATTCATAAAAGTTGTATTTCTCCTTCACCGGCTTTGTTTTCCTACTTACATATAGAATTGGATGGAAAAATTGGTTCTCGCCCTCTATCTGTGGAAGGACTTCACCATAACCGAATATAGATGCGTTAGAATGAACTTCGGTTAATGCCTTAAGGTTATAAGTTTTAGAACTGGCGTTGGTTGGTCATTTTCCGTAAAACCTAACATTGTATATTTTCCTAAAAGATTAGGTAGTGGTTTAGCGACTACTGCGGACAACCCTTCGATAAATCTTCGGAAATAAGAGTTTAGAGCCAGAAACCTTTGTACCGCTCTCTTAGCAGTGGCCATCAGAAAGCCTTTCAACGCTTTTGTCTGTGTTTCCGAAGGTCTGATTTTACTGTTTTTAATAATGCAGCCCAGGAAATCTACTTTAATTTGCAAAAACTGACAATTTTTCCATTTCACCAGTAAATTGCACTACCGATGTACCTTGTAAATACGCCTGGAGAGTTGCAGATTCTAAATGTAACATTCAAGTATTCGTATTGGCCGGTGGGTCACGAACGAAATGTATTTTCTCGATCCCTCCTCAACAGGCACGTAAAAGTATCCATTTCTTAGGACAAGAGTCATGCATGCGCAAGCACTCTGCAATCTTTCGAAGATAACGTTGATAAGCGGCATAGTTACATTTTTTAAAGATAATTTCTAAGACTACTTTAAGGCATTTTTCCACTAACAATTCATACCCTCTTTCGTCCCCAATCAACGAACGACGCCACTGTTTTGCAACACACTCCCACATATGCACGCACATCCATAGCAACAGCATTAATGTGGCACATATGTTGACCATGTTTAGAATGCAGGTCTGATCTGTAGCTCGGTGTTTTCGTGTCAAGGTTTGCAATCACACCAGTCCAAACAACAACAAATGTGAAATGTAAAACCTTCGACAGAGTTAAAAGGCAAAAAAGAGCACGAGCACACACACACAATGGCACAATCATATGCTTTATACGCAAACATAGCGTTTGTATTGGTGCTTTCCGTTGCACATGCTAATGTGTGTGTGTGTATTGTGGTTTACCACTTTTTAGCCGGCTAAAAGCAATTCTTTCATTCCATCTTTCTCTTAGCTTCTAATGCGTTCATATACCCGCTTAAATACAGATTAAGCCTTTGCTTACGCATACTTAAGCTCACACACACATACACGTGATTCTTTAAAGCTGTGGAATACATTCGTTTGCAGGCGGTTGTGCTGGTGAATATATTATTTTGTTTCATTTGTATTTGTTGCAATTTCGTTCCTTTGCTTAATTGCCAGCGCAAAAAGTGTTAAAAGCGTGTTCAGTGGAAACTAAGAAAACATTTCGCTTTGGCCATTTAAGGTAGCTGTAAGCCAGGATAAACGCGTTCACTTTTTCATAAAAAGCGCAAAACATTACGATTTTTTTTTTTTTTAATTTTTAGAAAATATATTCACAAATATGGTATTCGTTTCTTTTGAGGTTAGTAAGAAAAGCTATTTGTAATCAAAATTATTCCTTGTAGATTAATTTAATTCAAAATCACTGCTTTAAATCCAAACACTTGGAAGGCTATATAACAGAAGAAGTAGCATGGCAAAATGTAGTTCACTGTTCCAATAAAATCGGTTATACAGAATAAGAATGCGTTGTGGAGAGATGCAGCACAATAGACCACAGAGGATCTCTTACACCCATTTGTAAAAAATCAAACTTCAAGGGTCAAAGAAACTGCAGACATACTATAATTGACAATTGGGATTCGAACAAGCTGCGCGTATTTTCTAAATATTTCATATTACAATGACATCAAATTTATTCATAAGAAACGCGCACGTTCTGCGAAATGAAGTGAGTTCGTTCATACCTCGGCCTGCGCTTTGGGTCAACCAACAGTCGTTTTCATATCGAAAATGCTCGAGGATGACAAAAAGAATTAAAAAAAAAAAAATTAACTAAAAAGTTTCCGCAAAAATTAAAAAAAAAAAAAACAGCCCGGAACATGAAAATCCTTCCATCCCCCATATTTGCATCTTGCACAAAAATCGACGAATTTTCAGATGTTCACTTCAGAGAAGAAAATTGGCAACATGCCAATTGCCGACTGTCAAAATATTTATCATTTATTCATTGTTTTATGTATGGTATTAAATTGTAAATTTATTTAAAATTGCTATTTATATGAGCTCCTATTACTTCCATATGTTTTACATACTTCAAAAGAGCATAAGATAACTTTCAATAATAGAACACTGCAAATGAACAAAAGTGACAACATAGCCGTTACTGTCGCGACATGTGAAATTCATAGAAATTTTGTCAACTTCGCGACGATGCGTACAATTCAGCGTAACTTTAGAGTTTGTAATATTGTTTGCTCGGGGCAAGGAGAAGTAAGCGTCATGGTACGTGTGTTTATAAATTTAAATAACTATGCGAATCGATAATTAATTTAAGAACATTAAAAAAATATTTTGACTGCCACCAAACTTTATAGGAACACTTTCTAGGACATCCGTAAGATCATTCTAAAATTTCATTGAAACCAGTCCAGCCATTTCGGAGACTGTGAGGAACATACGTACAAAATTTCTCTTTTACATATGTACAGGTAAAAGTCCTCAAAAGTAAAATAGTAAGTGGAACTAGAAAAAAGGTCGGTCTTCAATTCAGCTCGAAACGTGAGTTTTAAAGTCCTTCAAGTACATGAAGAGAAGAAACGATCTAAAGAAACACTTCATTTCTATCGATATTTTATCTTCTTTTTTTGATCACATCAAAGATTACTGATCCACACACTTGGGAAAGAAACCTGAATGTATTGTGAGTTTAAAAAAATAATTTTATATTTAGTTACTTTACTTAAATCTAAGCTCAGGCAAAGTGCTAATTTTAATTAAATAATTGAATAAATTGTCTCAGAAAGTAGGGTTTGTGCAAAAGTTAACAGCAAAAAAATTTAAAGAAATTACATAACTAGAATGCTTACAATCTAGAGCTATGAACTTCATATTTTATAATTCGTAAATAAAACACAAAAAATATATATATTTTTTAACAACGCGCCTAACAATCTATAACCAAAAACACATTAATTTGGAATGTTGCAATGTGTGAAATTTTGGATGAATTGGATATTTTTTCACAAAATGGCGACTGTGGAACCAGAGAAATCATGGGAAAAAAGGCAGATTCGAGAAAAATGCGTTTAAAGTTCGGCCGAAAATATAAACGAACAGAAAACTTCCTTAAAAGCGAGCTAAGAAATATGCTGAATATGGCTATTTCTATTGATGAATGGAGAGATGGCAATACAAGAATCACAAAAACAATATTATACAAGGTCTGTCGCAAAAGAAACAGGACTGTTAAAAAAACACCAAAAAATTAATATTTTTCAAAAGTTATATTTTTTATATTCAAAGTAGTTTCCTTGTACTTCGATACAGCGTTTAGCCCGGTCAATTAGCATTTCAAATAAGTGTTTAAGGTCATTTTTCAGAATGCTCTTGAGAATATCGGTCGTCGCCTTTCGGATAGCTGAAAAGTACTAAAACCAGTGTCCTTTCATGGGCAAATGAAGTTTTTCAAATAGGTAAAAATCACAGGGTGCCAGACCAGGTGAGTAGGGTGAGTGATTAATGGTTAATATGGAGTTTTTTGTCAAAAAATCAGTGACAAGCGGTCGACCGATGACACGGCGCATTATCGTGCAACAGGCGCCAGAACCCTGCCTCACGGTATTGTGGTCGAGCACGACGAATGCACGACGCGTCATAACACCAAGGTAAAACACAGCATTAATCGTTTGGCCAAGTGGGACGAACTCTCGATGTACAATACCCTCGGAATCGTAAAAACAAATCAGAATTGTCCTTATTTTTGATTTCTGAAGACGACTTTTTTCGGTGATTTCTGATCGTCACAGAGGTCCTCACGACCTTCTTGGAATCGCTTAAACCACTCATAAACTTTTTTCGTCATGTGAAATGTTTCAGTAAACGTTTTCCCAAGTTTAAAACAGAATTTAATATTTGTTCTTTGTTCAAAATGCATTTTACGGCCGATGACCACAAGCTACTGTCACTTTTTGATCGATAACATCGATTGTAGTTATCCAATTGTCTTTGAATTTTTACAAAATTCAACAACAAAAAACTTTTTATTTCATATACCCACCAATAGGTGGCGCCACCAGAAACAGTTATATTTAAAAAGTTATGTTTCTTTTGCGACAGACCTTGTACGTGAAAGTAGTGTTGTCTTGGATATACTTAGCTAGCACCAGTATTTTTAGTAAAATCTTGGCCTTTCGAACCGCCAAGTAAGCTATACCTTTATCGGAAGAGGCAAAAGTCAATTGCCATAAGGAGTTCAAACTTCATACAAACATAAAAACGGTTGTAACAATATGGGTATAAATATGTATCGATTCGGTTTTAGCGCGCAATTATATTAAAGCAGTCCAAGTGCGTATTTGATCGGATAAAATAAATGTTTATAATAGTGAATTGCGTCTTTGCGGTGTAAGGTCTAGGTTCCGACTTTATGGCCTCGTAAAAATTAACAGTGAAATTGCCGAAAATAAGAAAAATTTGGCACTGCTGAGTTTTCTATAGGAAAAATACTGCAAATATGAAATATAAGCATGATGTGAGCAAATATGTTTTCTTATGATCAGCAGTATAACTTTAGGCATCGTTTTTACCCATCACTTGAAAAAATATTACGTATACGCCTAGACAGTACAATGGCAACGTGCTAGAGTCCGCCAAATTGACTTTTTGCGAAGAAAAATATACTCATGTTCTGTGTAAGTATATGTTCAGCAGACACATTAAGAACATGTTGTAAAATTGGTATTCACGTATGCTGTAGCCACATGTACATATGTACTAACGAGCAAGTGTTTCGCAAAGAGGGCTTACGAAGCGCTTGGGAAAATTTAGCGCAACACCACCGCCAAACTCAAATAAGAAAGCTAACAAAATATTGCAAGAGCAAAAACTAGATGCGAAACAACAATAATAATAGGGCAGAATAATGGACAAACACACCATTTGTAGGTATTCAAAGAGGAGGAAAACAAGCGCCACACACCAAGCGAGCGCAAGCATATTAATTGTTTGAGTAGGCGGCAATGTAACATACAGTGGTGTTTAAAAAAATTGTAGTCAATAAAGAAAAATGGTTTCAAAATATTCAAAATGGTTCACAACTAAGCTATTCTCAAAGTCAAATTTAAAGTGGGACATTTAGGGAGAATGGTAGAAATAAGTAAGGATATAATTTCATTGAAATTTAAATATATTTTGTACAAATTTGAAACCTATATATAGTTTATGTAGTAAAATTAAGGCTGAAAATATAGAATGAATAATGTTTACTGACCTGAGACTGTAGCAGCCAATCATAACAATTTTGGTTGCGTCGATTCCCTTCCAGTAATTTTGATATCAAAGATGTACCAAAGTCCGGCAGGTTAGTTATCGAAAACATCAACAAAATAATGGAAATCATCCAGTCCGATTGTCATGTAGACAACATTACCCAAAACATCATTCGAAACCATTTAAGTAAGCCTGAATACAAAGACAAGCTCGATGAAAGAGTACGGACTTTTACTATGAAACATTGGATCGCCTGAAAGCAGTAATTGCCAAAAAAATCTTGGACAACAACAGAAGAATTGTGTTTCATGGGGCAATCCCAGGCTTCAAAACTCAATCATAACTCGCCAAAAGTTCCGGGAGTTTGGTTTGAAAGTCCTTACACCTAACCTTATAGTCCGGACCTGGAATCAAGTGACTAATACCTATTTCTGTCAATTGCGAATGATTTCGTTGCTGAAAAAGCGTTAAGAGAATGTTTAGAATTCTAATAACAGATTTCTTTAAATTAGATCTAATATATATCAAATACGATATACTATATAGCTTACTTTATTAGTATGTAAGGCTAACTGAAAATTTCCAATCTTTGAAATATTTTGAAACAAAAATCATCAGGGTAAGAGAAAAATTGTAAACACTTTTAACATGACTAAAAAAATACGTAGGCTTTTAAAAACATGTACAGAATTTCGGAAGTTATCTATACAAAATCTATACCATAGATAGGAGTTTTCAATAGGGCACTACAAAAGTATATCG
Source organism: Bactrocera correcta (assembly GCA_027475135.1). Lineage (NCBI taxonomy): Eukaryota > Metazoa > Arthropoda > Insecta > Diptera > Tephritidae > Bactrocera > Bactrocera correcta. The sequence continues at coordinate 25,686,960 of CM050323.1, read as the reverse complement.
ATAAGGACAGCAAACGAAATCATATTTTTTCCGCTATTTAGACATTACCCTTCAGTAAGGTTTATATTTAATCATAAAAAGATATAGTACAATCCAACAAAGAGTCTACATTATTAAAATTTCCTACCGAAATTCGGAGTCAGTGGCCTCAATTTTTAGAGCGGGTCAATCAAGCGCTACAAATGTTTTTTAAATAAAATAAAAGCTAATCCTCTTTTTATTCCTGTGAAGGTATGTACGGAAATGGAATTCTTTTACATGGCTACCAAGGGCATGCATGCAGAAGTCCAGACGCTGAACCCAAAATTGTTTCATCAATCGCATCCACAAGCGGCACTTGCCTTTAACGATCTCAGAGCAAGCCAAACCGGAAAAGTGTTCATAATTACACCCTGAGCAGGCTAAGTTAAGTTTGGCACGATTTTTGTAACATCCAAAAAAAAGCATCGGAGACCCTTTAAAGTATAATAAAATATACGAGCTGACTTGTTTTAATTACGTTCATCTATCTGTCCGTCTATCTGTATATATGCGAACTAGTATCTAAGGGTTTTGAGCTATTGATCTGACATTTATTTTCTTGCAAAGAAGATGCTTATTTGTCGGAACCGACGACGTCGAACAATTATAGCGTATAGCCGCAATTTCTTAAAGACATCTCGTTAAATGAAAAAATTTTCCATACAAACCGGCCGCTTGGAATCAAGTGTTTGTATGGAAAATTTATTCATTTAACGAGATGTCTTCAAGAAATTTTGTGTTATTGTCTAATGCACTGATGCAATTTCCGAAGAAATTGTTCAGATCGGTTAAGTATTGTTACATGCTAAGCTCCCATATAACCTGAACAATCGGAGTCAATGGAAAATTATTTCCACTGGCAAGATATTTTTAAAGAATTTGGCAAGGGTTATATATAGTCTGAAAAAATATTTTGAAAAAGTTAGCGTGGCCCCGCTTCCTTAAAAGATTACTGTACATACACATATTCTAGACTACTGAAGCCACAAAAGGGAAATTCACTCAGGATCTTTAGTACCCCACCGATATTATAAAAATGGTCACCATTGGCAACGGTACTGTTGAAAACTGCTACGAGGGCGATAAATCAGTACCTATGTAAATACCACAGAGACACAAAATTTTACACTCGAGATGGTATGAGAGGACTTTATAGGAAGCGGGGTAAAAATTTGACGATGGGTGTGGCACGGCCCACATTTAGGTAAAATCACATATCTCGGGACCAGACTGACCGATTTTAACTAAATTTCCTATGTCACAGCGAATATCGGACAACATCCACGCCCAGCACAATTTTAAAAACCATTTGATTCTTTCACCTTCCAGTACACAAAGTGCACAAATCAAGAAGAAATTCATATAACGGGATAAACAATTGGAATCATAAGGTGGCATACTTTAAGCCACCTTATGATCAAAAACTGTCCCAAATCCAAATAACACTGCTCAAGCCCTCAAATACTGGAATTGTGGACTCCAGCATCCATAGTTCACCTCTGACTGAAAATATCGGTAAATGTATGAAATATACAATTATAAGAGCAAGAGTATAAAATGTTCGGTTCATCCCAGCTGAGCCCTTTCTTACTTGTTTTTAATATTGCTTTGGTTTCATAAGATAACAAGAAGTGCTAACCCTGAATAAAATATAGAACCAAACAATACAAGGTCTGCCGCAAAAGAAACAGAACTTTTTAAATATAACTATTTCTAGTGGCGCCACCTATTGGTTGGTATATGAAATAAAAAGTTTGATTTCTTGTTGACATTTCGTAAAAATTTTAAGACAATTGGATGACTACAATCGATGTAATCGATCAAAAAGTGACAATAGCTTTTGGTAATCGGCCGTAAAATGCATTTTGAACAAAAAGCAAATATTAAATTTTGTTTTAAACTTGGGAAAACCTTTACTGAAACATTTTAAATGATGAAAAAAAAATTATGGTGATCAGTGCCTATCCCGTAGTAATGTGTATGAGTGGTTTAAGCGATTCCAAGAAGGTCGTGAGGACCTCTGTGACGATCAGAAGTCGGGCCAAAAAAAGTCGTTTTCAGAAGTCAAAAATAAACACAATGCTGATTTGTTTTTACGATTCCGAGGGTATTGTACACCGAGAGTTCGTCCCACCTGACCAAACGATTAATGCTGTGCTTTACTTTGGTGTTATGAAGCGTCTTTTCTCACGCATTCCTAGTGCTCGACCACAATTTCGTGAGACAGGGTCTAGGCGCTTGTTGCACGATAATGCGCCGTGTCATCGGTCAACGTTTTTCACTGATTTTTTGACAAAAACTCCATTTTAACCATTAATCACTCACCTTACCCACCTCATCTGGCACCCTGTGATTTTTACCTATTTGGAAAACTTCATTTGCCTATGAAAGGACACTGGTTTCAGGACATTTCAGCTATCCAAAAGGCGACGACCGATATTCTCAAGCGCATTCCGAAAAATGACCTTAAACACTCATTTGAAATGCTAATTAACCGGACTAAACGCTGTATCGAAGCACAAGAAAACTACTTTGAATAAAAAAATATAACTTTTGAAAAATATTAATTTTTTTTTTTTTGTTTTTTTTTTTTAACAGTCCTGTTTCTTTTGCGACTGACCTTGTAAATCGTATACAACACTGTGTGTCACTGACAATATAATTCCTGTTAAAATTTAAAAGTTTAGATATTTTACTTCGAAAGTATATCGCAGAAATATTTCACTATGTATAAGGTTGCAGGAGATCGAACATACTCATCAACAGCCCAAATTACATTGGCCATAAGAGACGCTTCTATAATTTTATACTTTTTCAGTGTGGGTTTGGAATCCTCCACCAGTTAGTGAATATCTTGCTGACGGCTACTACTATTGTTTTCAGCAACGCTGTATAAAGCTAAAGTGGGTGTTTGAGTATGTCTCTCGCCTGCATGCGTACCTCTACAAGCTATTATGACACGCGAAAACAAGATTGCGTACGTCACGGACGAGAGGTGTAGCGAAAATAGTGAAAATAGTGTACATTGCTGATTGCAACAAAATGTAGGCGTGCAACATCATACGTCAGGTGAACTAAACGGCAACGTCGGCCCACTAACGCCAAGCAAAAACCATGCGAACGCTTCACATAAACACACATGCTTACATGGACTTACACTGTAAACGACTGCAGAGGTGTGTGTGTGTGGACGTAAAAGCTCATGTTGAGCACAAAAATATGCAAATCGGGCGGCAGCAGCACCGACACCGTTGCACACACACCCACAAAGGCTTGCACCAAGTGCAGCCAAGAACGTACGTATGGCAGGTCGCCGGCAACTAGAAATGTTGTTACAACATTTATGCCTTTGTGCAGCAACATCAACAACAACAACAATTTAACGGCTACAATAGCCAAGCGACTGTGTTGGCGGCACCACTGCAGTCCTTTGCATACTAAAATGAAATATGACTTCCTGCATTTGTGTCCCTAAGTATCATATACTGCACGTCCAAGTCACTAGCATGTTTGCGGCACATAAGCCCCACCATGCCACACCGAGCTGCCTGTGGACACACACTCAAATGCGCGCAGTTGTTGCTACGTTTGTGTTGGCGCTGCACGTCGGCACGTAAGTCACGTGTGCTGCGTTACTGCCACTACAATTTGCGTGGTTTTACATGTCCAAAAGTGTCGAGCACACGCCAGCCGTAATGTTAACGCTAAACAAATGAGTGGGGCCGGTCCCCAGTGGGTGGAGCGCGGTAATTGCCAGAGAGCGCCGGTTGCTGGTTGTGGCAAGTAAGCAAATGATACGAATATGGTTTTTAGACGCACGAAGCTATTGCCAGACATACCTTTTATTAATGTGAAATTGGTTGTATGGAGGATTGAGAATCAACATAACGGTATTTTGCTTTTGAGTCACAAAAAACGAGTTTTTTCCAGGAGGAATGAAATTGTGGAGGGAACACTTCACTAGCCTGTTGAATGGCAGTTTAAGCGCAACACCAGGAGCACCCGATTTCCCAATCGGGCGGCGAAGAACTGATAAGGATCAGGCATCAGCTTCTTTGTAGATTATGGTCAGACAAAATCGTGCCCGACGATTGGAATTTAAATGTGATCTGCCCAATCCACAAACACAGTGACGCCAAAATCTGCGTCAAATACTGTGGGATAAGCCTCTTCTTGAAAAAGACCTGTGAAAAAGGACCACCTCGGCGTCGATTTTAAAACTGCTTTATGCCGCTATGTCTGAATTAGGTGTTCCCACAAAACTACTTAAAACGACTGTGTAAACGTAAGCGGAGCAATACCAAAAGCTCCGTCTGAGTCGGGAAGAACCTCTCTGATCTACTACTGGAGAAAATATTTCGAGCTGCAGAGCTAAGTAAATAGATAAGTTATGTTCTTCTATACAGCTGCTGGCGTACACCGATGATATTGATATCATTAGCCATAACAGCCGCGACCCTAGTTCTGCTTTTTCCAGGTTCAACAAAGAAGCGCTGAAAATGTGTCTGGTAATGAACGAGGGTAAGATGAAATATATCCTGTCATCTGGCATCAAAAAAGCAATCGTCGCACTCGCAACTTGGCTCCCACGTCACTGTTCCTAAGGCGTTCAGGTTTTCCGTGAATCATTTCAAAACCAAATTATTCTTGAACAGAGAAGCACCCATAAATCTATTGGGGTACTTAACACTCTTTGGAATGAACGTTTGTCCCTTTCTTAGTCAAAGAAGACTTATCTGTAAATATTCAATTAATTCTATTCAAATTCTACTCACGGTTGGTGTTGCGTAGTAAAAATAGTCAGAATTATCTCGGAATCCATCTTAGTACAATTGAATAAATGAACATTGCGATGCCATAACTGCGTAAGTAATTTGTACAAACAATATTTTAATCTTATCATCTTTTGTACGGTAGGGATTTCTTCTGTTAAAATCGCTGTTGTAACATTAAACAACACATCGGCATCTACCTTATTACTGCAATATGACTTACATCCAACGATGATATGCACCTCAGTCATACGCCCACTGACAATAGCAACTTTAAACGGTAGGACTAGGTGGAAAATTACGAAAGTTTCAGCAAAAACAGATACCACACAACGATATCCGTAGATTCAGGCTGGCAACGGAAGCGAACAACTGCAAAAGTTGCGACCCCTACAGTTTAAAATCCAACCAGTTAAATAATATTGGTCTGAAACTAAAAATTTCTCGCTGAAACGGAATTAATCCAAAGAAATCTACTTCATTACCTTCCGAGCCAAAAAGTACTACATCATAACTAATACTAAGCCCCAGAAAATAAACAAGACCGAAATATTGCGCATCATAAGAACGAAATTCACTACTAGTCCTAATGCGACTACCTCTTGACAGCAACTCAGAATGACCTGGTCCCAAAAAACATTTTTGTACGAATAGAAATACCACAAGAGAACGGAATAATAGTACAAATAATACTTTTTGCCAAAAACAACTTAATATAAACAGGCCTCAAAAATGCTAAATTACTGGCTCAAAATGAGTAACAAATTCCTGTTAGAAAATTTATTTAATTACAAGAAATTTCTAAGAGCAAACTTGTCGAATAAATTTGAGAAGCAAAGTATCATACATTTCAGAACAAAAAATACTACTTTTCTCTGAAAATTCGGCACCAAATTGAATTCGATCTGCAAAATAATAGACTTGTAGTTTTGTTCTGCATAGTTCAAGTCCATTCTCGAACTAGTTTTTACACCCTAAGCAGGGCATATTAAGTTTGCCACGAAGTTTGTAAGACCGTGAAGTAACCATCGGAGATCTTGAAATGTACTTTCATACATACCATACTTATTTATGTAAATGATCGAACCACTTCAACGGCCTTACTAGAAAGGAGATTGAACCTACCAATATCGCCATTGCAGTGGAAAGCACTACAGCAATGCAAGATTGACGGCATTAGATGAATTCTCCATAAAGACCTTCCGTCATAGCTCAATAAGCAGGGAGCTGTTGGCTAAAAGAGACTACATACCCTTGCGCATTATTTGTGAGAGTAGATTTCCAATCACACTAAAAGAAAGTATATGTTGCAGGAGAACGGCGATCGAAAGCAGAACTTACAAAAACTATACAGACGACCCAAAATTGACTAAGGGAATGGGAACTGAAATCGGGGCTAATCGGACCTGGATCTCAGATGACATTTTAAGCTTTTTGATGACTGTAGTATGTATATTTCAGACCAAAGTATTTCCAGTTAGGAAAGCGACTGAGGTAGCTGAAAACGCAGAAAACAACATAAGGACGACAAATATATAAATTAAGAATAGTTAAGTAAGTCAGTTTCTTGAACTGCCAAAACAGCAATCCATGCAGTCTGAATTCGGTCTTGCGCGGATTAAAAGAACACTGTGACCGGCAGCTGCAATTCAACACCTTACAGTAGCCAATGACTGTGTGACCGCTAGGTTTACTATAATATTTCGCACAAGCCGCGGCGTCAGCGGAAAATTAGTAAAGCGGCGTCAATGGCAGCAACGGTAATAATAATAGTAGATTATAAATAAGGGAGTTATTATTTTTTAAAGTAGTTTTTGAACGGAACTCAAGAATTTATTATTACAGCGAGTTCATTGGTAGTCGACACCACCATCGTTACCACTTATACGATCTATTAAACAACAAATAACTTATACATCGATAGCCAAGCGGCAATTAAGGCTATAATTAAAGTCATCAGAGACTGTCCTTGAGAATAGGGAGGCGCAAAGGAAATACTGGAAACGAAATAGCTGATGAGATTGTCAAAAGTGCTATCCGACTGGCTACCGAACCATTAGACGAAATACGGAAGTCACTATTCACAGATATGGCTGGCGTATATAATATAAGGTCGCCGAGAGGGTGAAAAGGTATGTTTCTAATTCTTTATCACGTCTATTACCTATCTTCCCACTTGGTACTTCAACGTTTTTGAAGAATAAGTCAAATACGGCATAGGTTTTTAGGTTCTCATCACATCTGTATTCAATTTGCTTTCGTGTTGATAGTGGTTGGAACAAATTTGCTTTTTACGATGTTTTCTGTCTTTCTTTCTGTCTTTCAGTCAAAAGAACTTTTTCTGATTTAACCGGAATATATGAATATAGGGATAAAAAGACTTGATACAAACATCTTATTCTTTATTATCCGTAAACTTAAGGAAAACTGGTTCTTTTGAAATCTGTTGACTGTCATGGTTAAGTATTTGCAGTTTAAAATCCACAATCTCAGTTATTTGCAATATAGGAGTGAATTTCTGCAGCAAATGTTTCGAAAATAATCTGAAAATCCAAGCTCTTGGCTGTTTTTGCCGCTAAGCACAGTGCAGCTAGGCTTGAAATTATGCCCTGTGACGAGCATGATCGATGAAAATTGTTTATTCTTGCTAAACTGCTAAACGTTCACCTCTTGAAAAGGAGAAAGTGCAAAATATGCTCACAGCGAGGCTCATATTTTGTTTGTATGGTGCAAGACGGGTTTTAAAATTTACATCATAGATCTGTCTGAGATGAATAGCTTCATTGAACAACTTTTCAAATACATCAAGAGAATACTTTTTTCAAAATTTTTTGTAGCTTTGTTGAGTACATTTTCTTTCACTTCATGGAGCTGCCAACTGCCATAGAAATGAGAACGATTCCTTTATATCACTTACTGCGGCGAATCTTTTCTTCATTCCACAGTTAACGCAGCTAAGTATGATGAGGAAATTTTTGTTTTTTTAATTAAATTTCTTCTTTTCTTTTTTTATTAAATTCCCACTAGACTTGCAAGTACTATACACGAAAAAGCTTTCTATATTTCTAATTTCAGCATCGATGTTGGCATTGGTCTCTTGAAGAACCAAGTTTCTTTCATTGATTGACTGAGCAATTTGAAAGCATATAGAGGCCATCAAAACACACTCAAATTTGCTCATATATTTCAAAATGCCAGACTTAAAGAGCTTTTGTCTTAAAGTTAGTTTTTTTTTTCTGCCTTCAAAGCGTTTATCAGTCCGGAAAGATTTTCCGTATATGACTCGATTCTGTTTTGGTAGTCCACTTTAGTAGTCCACTTTCTATTAGAAATTTGTTATTTTGGATTTAAGGGGTTAGAATTTTCAAAAAATATTTTTTTTTTTTTGCATTTTCGTTAAGTGTAATATCTTAAAAATATTCCCTGAAAATTTCACGTGGATCCGACAATTAGTTTTTGAGTTATTCGAGAAATAAGAAAGAGAGCTCAGGCACTTCAAAGCGCTAGTGTAAAACTTTAAACTCGTTTTTGAAAACTATGTTTTTTGAACCGGTGACAACTGTAACTCGAAAACCGTTCAGTGTATTTTAATGAAATTTATACAGCTTTAAGAATACATAATAAACTCGGGCCTGATCAAAGGATTTTTATTTTTTCGAAAATTTCGAATTTTTATGAATTTTGATTTTTTCGCAAAAATTTAAAAAAAAAAGTTCCTGATTGTTTTTAGATTAATCCCCAAGGACTTACGCTTGTCACCGCAAGTACCTTTTTTTGGAACAGGGTCAACACAAACAACTATAACTTCGGAAATTAATTTTTTTTTTTGAAATTTTCGTGACTTCAAGTCAACACATCCTTTAATAATGCCATATTACTGCTTTTGTAAAATAACATGATTTAGTAGAAAAAAAAAAAAAAAATACTGACAACTCTCATTTTTTCGTGCCTCTGACTACCCGTAATCCCTTAAGAATTTCCCACAAAACAAACAAAACAAAATGTCGAGGATAGCATTCAGCCTAGTCGACAAGCTTTTATTTTTACGTTGGACTTTGTGGTCCCTCATAATTACCGCTCATATTACTACCATTATCGTAGCTCTGTCTACAGCAATCTACCACAATAATGTTGTAATTTTCCAATGTTACGCAAATTAAAGCGGCAACCGATGTTAACAGTTTTTAGCCCAGACTAAGGCTGGTATGTATCTGATGGAAATTATTCATAATATGTTGCGTGGGATATCATCGTTTAAGTACAAAAATATAAGCGACTGACTACCTGGTTAAATGCTAATTCTAAGGTAGTTTTCAACAATATGATTTCGCTACGTGGTAATTAAAGCAACAATACATATAAATATGTATAATTTTATGTATAGTATTAAATGCTATTTATGAGTTATAATATGAAAAATCACTGCCACTTCGTAGCGGCATGCAATGTGGCATTCAGCTCGTTGAGAAATGCAATATCCGAATAACGGCGTATACGTGTATATACGTTTGTGCATATGTACATATATGATGGATATTTAACACAGACGCTTATGCGCACAGCTATGCATGAAAGTGATTTTCTTCGCGCAACGTTTGCGGTTCATTACATTCGTGTTCTCACATTTCGCCTTCCACTTCAATCACCTTGAGAAAGTTTTTTGCACGAATAACCGCATGCAGACACACACGCACACATTTCGGCCGGGGTGGGGTTTCGTCAAGTGCAGCGGAACATATGCTTGCCATAAACGTGCCCTTACAATTGCTACCTCCCCTCACCGCCGCTCACACGCTCAATGCAAGCCCACTACTTCAAGGTTTTCAGGCCATACACCAGCCTCTACAGCATTTACTATTCATAATTGTGCTTGTGTATTTACTTGCAGATGAGCATGCGAGTGTGTACGTTTTGCTGTATATGTATGAGTGCGCCTATAAGCGTGCTTCTTTCTTTCGTTGCGTTTTGTGGCGAATGCGTTTGCATGCGCATTTAGAATTTTAAATTATTTGGCAGCACGATCGAACACACTCAACGCGCTACAACTCACCACAGCACCACCACACCATACCACCCCACCACTCCACTGACTTTCGTCTGTATTGCTCAGTGCATACTTGATTTCACACGTGCATTGAATGTAAGGCAGCTTTTTCAGCGCTATTTCCGAGCGCACACACACACGCATTCGTTATATTGTGTAGTGTATAGATGTATGTGTGGCGCGTATGTGTTGCTGTGCCCATGCATTTTTAACGATGTGTTTGCCTTCATTACCACAATATTTGCAACGCATTTCAAGAGAACACCAGACCAAGCCAAAGGAACCGAGCTCACATACACATTTAGTATACCCTGCACAGGGTTTACTAAGTTTGCCGCGATGTTTGTAAAAACCAGAAGCAAAAGGCGAAGGCACTATGTAGTATACATATAAATAATCAACCTGGCCTAGTACGGATCCATATAGCAAATAGCTGTCATACAAACTAAACGAAACCAAGACAAGTCTTTATATAAAAAACGCTCTTTTTAGACGAGATATACTCAAAACAAGTAAGGAAGTTAAGGAAGTTAAGGAAGGAAGGCTAAGTTCGGGTACAGCCGAACATTTCATACTCTTGCAACCAGCAAGGATTAAAGCCTGGGTATTACTTTCAGGTACATAAGGCTTGTTAGTTATATGGAAAAAGATTGATCCGATTGAAACAATTTTTCCTACTCAGAGATACTATTATCAGGTAAGGATTCTCTCCAAATTTCAATTATATATTTCACACATTGACCGATATTTTCGGTAAAAAGTCAACCGGCGCTCATCAGCATGTGTGGTGCACTAAGGTCCACTCCCATCATGGCACTTAACGCCATTTTGTGCCCGTAGACATCGTCAGAAGGTGTATGGTTACAAAAGTTGTTATCAGACTCAGAGAACCGGGGTTCCTAAAAGAACACGAGTCTGAACACTTGGAAATCCTCACACACTTAGACTTCATACCGGATCACTTGGATTATGGAGTCGCCAAGCGGAAGTCTGACGGCTCCTTCTCTGATCACATACCGACGAGGGAGTTGTGGGTGGGACGAAGCCGTTGGAGGAAAAGGCAATGAGCTTCTTTACGGTTGTGTCAAAGCTTGAAGGAAGATTGGTTAAGAGATTTATTGTCAGGATCTCTCTATCAACTCCATCTCCAGACTCCCTGACTATTGCAGTATTCTACAAGCCGATGTTGCAGCCATTGAAGTAGCTGTAGATCTATTGCTCTGGAGTGCAGCCTCCTTCAGAAAAATGAACATTTACTTAGACAGCAGAGCTTCAAAAGTAGCCTTAAACTCATTAACAGTGCATTCAGGTTGATCAAGGAGCGTCTAACCTCGCTTTCAATATCATCGAATCTATTTGTGATAAGACTGGCATGGGTGCCAGGCCAACTGATGAGCTAAAAAGGAAAGCCTTTTTAAAACCAGTATAAGTAGAATAAGAGCGAGGAGTCGATGCTCCCGTATCCTCCTGTGTACTACTACTAGATATGTGGGCTTCGCGTGATGCTGGGTCACCATCAGTTTACGCTGTTCCAAAATACTTTTGGTCCAAGATCGATGGTTCGATCTAGTAATCTCTTTGCTCTCAGTAAGACTAGCCTCTGCCTAGTAGTTGGGGTTTTACGTAACTGACCATTGTCCTATTTGCGTCCAAGCTTTAAGACTAGGCGTCTTACCAGAAGCCATCTACAGAAGCTATATGGAAGAAGACGAGGAGAAAACAACTCAACACTTCCTTCCTGACTGTTGCAAGTTTGGGAGGTCAAGGTACAAACACTCGGAAGCGCATACGTTCAGACAACCCACCGAACTGGCGCAAATGCATGTTAAACGCCTGTGCAAATTGCTATGAGAAATGCACCTATAAAGGGTATTAAGGCTTCGAAGCAGCGGAATTTAACCCTTTTACTTATTTTTTACACACACACACCTACACTCAAGCAAACGTACAAATTACGCGCTCTATATCGAGCATATGGGATTTGTGTTGAAGTGCATTTGCTTGTGTATATGTGCGTGTGAGTATGTGCTCACGTACGGTTAATCACGCCTAAACCTTCCGCTTTTGTTCGCCATTCAAGCAGCTAAATCGCAACAGACACGCATTTTTCCACTTAGCGCACAAGCTCATCTATGTATTTCTGGTATATACGCATGTAAATGTAAGTTTGCGTGTGTGCTTGTAGCTGCTTACAAATTAATGCGCCCCTACAAATCATCGTATTTGCGAAAATTAAGTGAAAATATGTGCAAAAGGTCAGGAAAGTGTTAATCAAAAGTTGTGAGTGTTGCCATATCTATTGAATGCACAGACACTTGTACAAGTAAGATAATATTTAATACGGTTGTAAATGTGTGAGACGTCTAATTGCTCTAATTATGGTTGTTTTAAGCCATTCAAATGAAAAATAGTTTCCACGGGAAAGTACGTATTTCACCATTTTCTTCATCTTCTTCTCCTTCTATTTTCTAGGTAGGGAACTGGGTTAGCTGACTCTTCTATCAACTTCCTGCAAAAGCAACTAATGGCAGTTTTATTCAACAGTCAGATCCTTGTCATCAATGCCTGTAATTATAAGCACTTCTAGCGAATTATTCTTAAATTTTCATGTTCCAGAACACGGACTACATTTTAAATATTAGTCCATCAATATGAATGGCCGAATATATACAAAATAAAAGGGTATAAAAAGACCTGATAGGTCAGTTGAAATACAACCTATATGCTATAGCGGTCCGATCTGAACAATATGTTCCAAGTTTGTGTGTGTGCCTTGGACGTATGCAATATTTTACGATCAACATCTCAAAAATTAGAGACTACATATTTCGTGCCCAAAAAATAAGGTGACATTGTATTTATTTTGAAAATTCTTTATTTATTCTTCCAAATCAATTTCATCCCCTTCAAAGTAATCCACTCCCGATGCAATGCACTTATGCCAACGGATTTTCCAATCATCGAAACACTGGTTGTAGTCACCTTCAGGGATGGCCTTCAGTTCCATCTTCGCTGCGGCTTGAATCTCCTCTATCGTATAAAAACGGTGTCCCAGGAGCGGTTTTTTGAGCTTTGTGAACAGCCAGAAGTCGCACGGCGCCAGATCAGGTGAATACGGTGGTTGCGGAACGATATGGAATGAGATTTTCGCGAAATGATCACGAATTACGAGGGCAGTATAGGACGGTGCATTATCGTGGTGTAAAAACCAAGAATTGTCTTTCCACAATTTCGGCCTTTTTAAGCGGATAGCGTAACGCAAACGACGCATAACGTTCAAATAATATTCCTTGTTGACTGTTTGACTGGTTGGAAGGAATTCATAATGCACAACACCACGATAATGGAAGAAAACAGTCAACATGACCTTGATTTTTGAGCGACTTTGGCGCGATTTTTTTGGTCGGCTCTCGTTTGACACGATATTCGCTCGATTGATCGGTTGTTTCGGGTCGTAAGCATAGATCCAAGTCTCATCGCCAGTTTTAATGCGTTTCATAACACCCTAGTAGTCGGAAAGCATCGTTTCACACACTTCAACGCGACGCCTTTTTTCCAAAAAATTCAATGTTTTCGGTACCAGTCGAGATTTGACGCGCTTGAGGCCCAAAACACCCTTCAAAATGGTATTGGCTGAGCCTTTCGATATGCAAACTTCATTAGCAAGGTCTCTAATGTTAATCGACGGTTTTTCAACACCAAATCTCTGATTTGTTGAACGTGAGCTTCATCGGTTGAGGTTGATGGTCGCCCTAGACGCTCTTCGTCTTCCACACGTCCACGGCCGGCTTGGAACTCACATATACCACTTGTAAACATTTTTTTTTAGACATAGCCTCATCAGCGAAGGCTTTCTACACCATCCTAAACGTATCCGCAGCAGAAAATTGATTCCGTAAACAAAATTTAATGCAAATTCTTTGCTCAACAAATTTCGCCATCGCAAAAAACGACAAACTCACTTTTAGCAGCTCACGAAATGACACGTATCTCAAACACTAATGAATATTTTGACATGAAATTTGACATAAATGTGACTGACAGTACTACTAACCTAAAAAAAATAATTCTCCAAATCCTTCGACGCGCGCAGTTTAAATTCAAATGTCACCTTATTGGACACAGTAGTATACAGAGTCACCGACCGACGTGCGGTGTGTTTATAGTGGGTACCTGCTAACGACAATCTTACCCTACGACGCTAAACAGCACAGCGGATGAAATAATGCGTTGATCAGGGCCCTGAAAATGCCCAGCTTTTTTAATATTAATTAGCAGTGTGGAATAGTCACACTAACCAGCTAAAATCTCAGCCGTTTTTTGGGTCCGGCACCCCATTGCCATGCAACTTCACATTCAACTGACAAAGGTCTTCCCGCATTCGGGTTTTAATCACAACCTCCGCAATACCCCCAGCGGGGTCAGTCCGCATGAGCAATTTGGAGCGAACTCTAAGAGCTGTTGATGCCCGTGCTAACAGAATTAAGTAACCGGTCAGACCTCGTAGCCGAAACTACTACCACTTTCATACTGCTCTGAACTTGTGACCAGGATTGGAGCCTATACGCACATTACACGCATACATCGTTCACACCAGTAGCTAACCCTAATACACAATTAAATGCATTCCCAGCAAAATAATTCATGTGTAAACGACATATTCTGCATTCCGACTAGTGGAGATCACTTGGCTAACTTCTAAATGTACATCAGTCCAGCTAAGCCGCACACCACCCAGATCCCTAATGTTCGAGTACATCGCGCAGTCTGCAATAACATGCACCCAATCCCAGACCGCACCTCACGCAAACATCCCGACCTATCAGACAGGTGCCTCTGTTGCAAAAATGTATTCAGAAGCCCATTCTCCGTAAACAGAAAACCCAGACTCAGACAGTATCTGAAGCCAGGGTTATCCTCAACAAACCTAACGTCCCGGATGTACTCGTAAGACAACGGACCGTTAGGGCTTATGTCTTGTCACCTACTCCTGGCCCTTTCATCTATAAGACTCTTGCTCCTTAGATACCCCTCCTTCTACAGGTCATCATCGGAAATCCAATCATTCTTCATTAATGACACACCCAACCCCCTTTCTTAGCCTGAAGAGCTGAATGCAACAGCACACTGTATGACAATCAGGTCAAGAGACGGTGCACCTTAAAAACACGTGCACCGTTTTCGTCGAATGGTGCAAGATAGAGCCAAACGCGTCTAAAATTAGTACATGATGTGCTGGTGGACCCAAATATTTCAACAGATGGATTAGTATACCAAATAAAGAAGGTGCTTAGCCAAAAGGGTACTTTTGATAAAAACAAAATAGTATTTTTTACAACCTGGACTGGACTAACTCCAAATAAGTTGAACCAAACGAAACGTGTCGAAGTTGTCTCGGAAGAAAGTAGTTTTTGCGGTGCCCCACGTAACTTTATCCGAAATATAAAAATCAGGGTTCATGCGTTAGTTTTCCACAGATAAAGTCGAGAAGGTTTTTCGAAACTCTCATTATCTTATCGATGCTATCCTTGTACCTCTGCTAGTATTATTAGAAGCTTATAGCCTCTCAGATTTACAAATATACATATTAACCTTTGATTTTTAAATAAAATATTTTCCTGAAAACACTTTAAAATTAACTAACTAAATTCCTTAAGTTAAATTTCGGAAATGGCAAATGAATCAAAGAAAGCTCTGTAACTTTACTTGTTCCGCTCCAACAAATAGTTTAACTAGTTTCTTAAATAAAACCAGAAAATATTTTAAACTTTCTCAGAAAATTCAACAGAATTATTTGCACGAAACTTTGTTGTTTGTATTCGGCCTTGGAGTGTGCTCCTCACACGCTGCGGCACATGTGCTTCTCGCGCAAAGCTTTGCAAGAGCAACACAGCGCCCGCCGTTAGCCTCAGGAATGTCAAACAAGAACAACAATTGCTGATGTCGCTGAAAGGATTTGCGACTGTACGGATTTTTTTGTTAAAAACGATTGTTAAGCGCAACACAGTCGCCTTCACGCCGTCTCCAACTGAGCGGGGGACAATGACTGACAATCATTCATTTACGAGGGCGGTCCGACAGATATTACTATAGAATAACCAGAACATCTGCCAATTAAGCTGCTGTTGCAATTTCTACATATGAATCATGCTTCGGAAAGCTTTCGTCTTCCTTAGAAGAGATTCGTCTGGTAAAGCCGACAGTTTTTACTGTGTTTAATCTCGGATCTCGTTAATCACGAAGCGACACATAAACTCCTACGGATTGCACTGAAACATCGTATAACACTGTTTTGAGTGGTACTACCAACCTTCACACACCACCTCAGCCTAGCAAACCACCAACTTGGCTTTTCTCTAGAAAACACTCTGTGATAGAACGATCCTCGTACCGTTGGACACAGTCAATCGCACAACGCTACTTAAGACGTCGAAAAAACTACGCTCCCTCCAGGACTGGGAAGGTGGACCATGAACTATCTGAGCGGTCCTCAATCATTCGCATTATTTCGAGGAACTAAACAAGGGGTTCCGAAGGGTGGTGGCCTTTCCCCGATATTGTACGCTGATGATGACGTAGGGCAATGGAATAGATGACATGTGTTGAAAGGTAAACGGCTAGCTTCCTCGCTGCGCGTAATTTAACACTCTGGTCCACTAAATCCACAACGACCATATTCACGAAGTATTACAGACTTCACCGTAATATTGGAATTGATACCGGTAAGTTTCCGACGCCAAAATATAAAGCCGCAACAAAGTTCTTAAGTCCTCAGCCGGCAGCACATGGAGAAATGACAAAGAAACGTTGTTGACACCTCCCAGTTAAGGAGCATTCTCTTCCAGCAGAACCCCTTCCTAGGAACATCAAAAGCTCATTACTCAACTCGCCGACGACATCAAACAATACGCCGACCAGATTTCGGACGCAACTAACTTCCGACAAGCACTGACCGCCATTCACAGTGAGGCCATCAACACCTTCACCGACTCCCTCTCAGCCCCAGCTCTTACGGTTGCTCGTATACTTAGGTCGCATGGCTCGTATAAGACTGGCGACCACGTAAAAACTTGTTAAACCAATTTTGGAAAACCGTAATCGGAGTACTCGTTGCATCCCAGTGCTCTTAGATTTCACTGTTCCCTTTCCCTTTCAAAAAAAAATCGAATCGCCCAATCAATTCGAATCTTTTTCCGTTTTCCTAAAACCAGACACGACCACTTTCGCGGACCGTTCCCACGATAGTCAGGTCTACGTAACTGGAACGAACCCGGCTTTTTATCCGGTCAAGGACTGTCAACTCGACAGAATTCTGCCGCTACAACAACAATAACAACCACTTCCGCGGACAAAAATACCAGTTCGATGCGGAGGAAATTTGAACAGTAGTCGTCTACGAGAACCCAAATTTATCTTCTTCCTTTTGAAATTTCAAATTAGACCACCCTCGTACGGCTGGGTATATTTATGTGTACGTATGTGCTGAAATATGTCTTGTTCTTTGACATCGCCTTAAAGAATTTTTAACTAAAAATTCTGTTTTTCTTACGCTCAGCTGTCAAGTCTTGCGCTTGGCAGGACTTAATACTAACACACACACACACATTCGTGGGAGCATTTTTCACAATTCCAAGCACAACTAGCGTCAGGGTTTTCTGTAAGGATTTGTGCGCAAATTTTTAATAAAGAAGATGTACGAATCATCGAAAGGATAAACAGAAATTAAAAGCAAATGGAAAAAGGCACGACAGACCCATAAGAGAAATCGCCGGGAAGGAAGAAAAAACGAAATAAGTAGAAGAAACAATTGTTCAAGAAAGTAAATAAAAGATTTGCGAATGCAATTCTTCGCCGACACATTTGCCAACTTGACTTCTGACGCCGCATACAGACACCACCCACACCCATAGAAACGACGCCCGCAGTGCTGAGAACATAACTGAAAAAGCAAAGTGCAAAAATATACTGCGCCATTGTTGCCAATGGAGAAATTAAATGAGAAAGCAATGCGAACGCTGGCAGCATGTGGGCGCGCCTGTGGAAGCAAGCGACAAGCAGCAGCGCCAGCAAATTGGGTAGGCGTACGAAAAGCGCAAGGGGGTTTTTTCAGGAAAATTAAAATCCTTGCAGTAACTCTGCAGCCGAGCGCGCCAAATGTGAAAGGATAATAAAAATGTCAACAACAACCATAATACAAAGCCACAGCACACTATGGCAAAAGCGACGGCAACAACACGAGAAACAGCAGCAGCCGCAACAGCAAAGATAACAGTTATACTAAGAACTACAACAAGGCATAACTAACTTACTGAGCAAATAAAGACAGGCGCAACAGCCGAATAAACACAAGAAGCAACAATGGCTTGACAGCTATGAACAATTATTTTGTTAACACTTGTATACGCCGGGGGGTACATAAGCATTAGGGGTACGTCAGCGCCCAACCAAAGAAAATGGAAACTTTAAAATCAGACTTTTGTTTGAGCAGATTAAAAGCCTACACAGATCACACAGAAACACTGGAAAAGTTTATAAAAATCCGAAAAAGTAATCACGTAGCCATCACGACGGCACAAAGACTTCAAAAATATAAATCGAAAATGGCAACAAAAACGAATAAAGATTGATAGTTTTGAAATCGAGTTCCCTGACAGCTTCTGCTACTTCGACAGTATTATAACAACTGGCGGAGTGAGCAAAACAAATGCGTGGGTGTGGACGACTCTAATGTGATGTGATGATACTACGCACGCATGAAGTCGACGTTGATGTATGGAAGAGAAACAGTCTAATTTGGAACTTCTTCCCTCATACAACCCAAAGATTCATCAATAATTCGGTGCAATACCGAAACTCAGACACCTTGAAGAAGGTCCCAGACAGCATTATAAAGATGACGCTTGACTGGAGTACCCAAGAAAGCAGGAGTCGTGGCAGACCATAGATAACATAAAGAAGGTCGATACTGCGCAAATTAGTCGATGCCAAAATGATTGGAATAGCGCAAAGGCTACAGGTCTCGATCAGTTGAGATGACCTAACGTTATTGAAGCCCTATGCTTAAGACGAAAAAATACGAATGAGTGTGACTATGAAAGGTTTAAAAGCACGTTTCAGCCAAATAATTTTTGTGCTCCATTAGCTTTAAGACAAAAGCTACGACACAAATGTCATTTCAACACCTCTTTTTGTTTTATTGAAAACAAAACAAATTAGTTTGAAAGATATTTAAAAGATTAAAAAGCATTTAACCCATAAGTTGTTACCCAAAGATCGGTTTTTTAAGATATTGAACGATGCGGTAGTACGGCGAAGAGGCGGACGGAAATCCACCTACCGGAAGCCAATGGAAAAGGTTCAGAAGCTCGCTGTACATAGTGGCAGCTCTTAGAACAACTACAACGGCGGCTTTTGAACTGGTAATAAAACTGCCTCTTCGCTGAAAACTGCGCTACAAAATCGGCGGGACGACTACTGGCTGCAGGAGAATTTACATACAGAACCTTCGGGCGTAGCTAGGTGGGTAATGGCGGTTCGGCAAACATCGACTACATGATCCCACTTTTCAACTGCGAAAAAAGGTTCACAGTAAACATAGGAAAAGTTGCCTGACATAAAGGTATATTAGCTACGCGCAACACTCTAAAAATTTATACGTGGGGCTTGAAAATGGACGATAAAGTTGGAGCGGGGATATATGTCCAGAGTTAGGCAGGCTTTTTAGATGCCGGACCACTGCGGTATATTTCAAGCAGAGGTCTCTGCTATTGCAAAAACCGCAAAGCGAGCCTCTAACGCACTTGCAGGCAAATCCAGATTCAACACCTACGTAGACAGTCAAGCAGTAATCAAGGCAGTAACCTCGTATCGTATATCGGCCAGAACTGTCTTGGGAAGCAAGGTAGCAGTGAAAAGTGCTGCCAGAAGCAAGCAATTTCACTTCTTCTACTGGTTGTCAGGCGGCAAATTTATCGAGCGCAATGAAATAGTGGACAAGACTGCCAAGAATGGTGTACGGTCAGCACGCGAAAACGTGATCAACATTGGGAAACCCATACAAATCAAAAAATCGTGTGCAAAACGGTAGATTTGAAGTACACAGAGTTCGTATTGACACTCGATAGAAGACACTGAAGAAACATGATCGGCATATTAACTGGTCACCGTCTGGTGGCGACACAGACCCGCAGAATGAGACTCAGAGATCGAGAAGACTTCAGGAAATGTCTACAGCAAGGTACCAAGGAAACGCCGGAATATCTCTTGTGCACTTGTCCCGCAAGAGCAAGACTAAGCATCGGGGGCCCCCACGAATGATACTCTGGCGGAGGTATCGATAGTGAGGTAACAAAGTTTATTAAAATTTCCGTCAAGGGCAGGCATCCTAAAGGATGACTACTCTTCATGGATATACTAAGTGAACTCCATTTGGTATCACAAAGAAACAAAACTAGTCTATGCGTGGCTCATTGGCCTACCAGATTAACATAACCTAAAATAATGAACAGACTTATTCAAAGGATACCCAGAGCCACCTCAGATATTCGATGCACTTTTAGTTAAATCAACGGAGAAAGGGCTTGGATGTTTCCAAATTACCTCCGTTCAACTTTGGCAATTTGGGACTGTGAGCTACTTAGCTTTAACACATTAATTTTTTTAGAACCTCCTCCAGTAAAAACTTTACAAGATGAACGTTGCTGAGAGCAAGTAGTTCAGTGGGGCCCTTTTCTACTATCGCTTATATAAAAATTGTCGAAAACGTTCACTTTTTGCGTGTCTAATTTTCATAATGACCAAACCTATAATTACTATATAATTACTACTATTATAATGCTCACTTTACATGCTTCCATGGACTAAACAGAAACTTTAAAGCCAAACCGCAACATTGTTAACTTCATAATTATCTCCATATTTGCTTTTCACACAAAATAAATTCTATAAATGGCAGAACCCGTTACTTATGTATGCCATATTAAAAAACTGTCTGTCTGTCTAACCCTTTTCTGTCGCTTCGGTGAGAAGTAATTTTTTAAAAGTCACCTGAAATACAATTTTGTGCCAGCCAGCCGGTGTGCTCATGGATGCCTCTCTGCACTCAGGTGATATGTGTTTGTTTTATTTTGTATGTACATATATATTACATTCCTATGAATACTTGAATATTTGTATATGTATGAGTTTGTTTGGTTAACACAAAAATAATGATGCGTCAAATATTAAAAACATCCATAAAGAGGAGAAAGAAAATTAAACAAAGAAAGAGTGATTAAATATGCCGTTTGCCTTGGCAACAGTGGGACACAAGTTGATCAAAATAATATGATTTTTTTTCTTTTTGAAGCATTTCGTAAAGGGCTCTACTACACTCCCTCGAAGAAATATTATGCGCGCATCAGTTCTCGAGAAATAAAGACAATATATTCCCTTTGTTTATTTGTTCGACTTTTACAAGAAATTAAATACAAGAAGATGTATTTATGATGATTTTACAAGTAATTTGACCAGCGAAAAAAAAAACTAACTAAAAGTATTTCTTATGGCCTTCCTTGATATTGAAGGAGCTTTCAATAACGTCCTGCCGGAAGCAGTTGTTACTGTGCTAGACGGTCTTGGGATTGAATCAAACCACAAACACCTCATTCTCGGTCTTCTCTGGATCAGAGCAATTGAAATGGAATGGAGCAACGCACGCGCTCGACGAAATGTGAGTAGGTAGCCCTACAAGGCAGAGTTCTCTCTACTCTTCTATAGATCCTGATCGGTAATACCTGCTTAAAAAACTTGAGGATCATGGCTGTATAGAGACGATGTAGCACTTATGGTTAAAATAAAGTTCCTGAGTTCCGATAACAGGTGGCGCAGGGGTATCTCAGAGTCGTAACAAATTGCGCAGTCGGAGGTGGTCTGGCCATCAATTCAAGTAAAGTATATTTACTAGAATATGTAAGATCTCGGTGGCACCGTCACCGCAAATGGGAGCCGTTCGTCCGCAACCGGCAGACACACTGAAATACTTATGTCTCATCATGGATAGGAAGCTTTCATGAAAGCCGAATATCAAAAGGAGAAGGTATCGATTGCCTTACACTGCTTAGAGAAACTATTGGCTATCGGTTTCTCACCGAAAGTAGTCCTCTGGCTCTACGATCCCGTAGTCAAGCCCATTACGTGCTATCGAGTCTTTGTGTAGTGCAGAGCTCTAAAAAAACACACTTGCAAAGAAACTCGATAGCGTTCAACGAGCGGAACTCATCAGCATGTGTGCTGCACTAAGGTCCAGTACAGCCATCTTTCACACAGTGCCCGTAGACATCGTTGGAAGGTGTATAGCTGCGAAAGTTGCGGACTCAAAGCACTTGAGTTCTTTAAAGAACAAGTATCTGAACATTCAGATAACCTAACACACTTTGACATAGAATGAGAGAAAAGAACTACGGAAAGACGGTACGAAGGTTAAGCTAGGGAACGTTGAATAAAACTATATATAATTTTCTTTTTCAAGTCCAGAGTACACCGATTGTATAAGACTATTTCTCCGTCATTGATTGATATAATAAATTGATAAAATTTTATTGATTCTTGTGTTCCAGACTGTCATGCTCCATGTGGCCGATGGCGGGACAAAAATATCTCACAAAGCCTTTTCTTCTTTCTCTACTCAGGTTCTATACCCCTAATTAGCTCTCAATAGTACCACTTGGAAATGATTTATGATTATATAGGGTGGGCCATTTTAAATTTGAATTATCTATATTTCGACATTGGAAACGTCAAATACCATTCGGAAAGTGACAGATATTCAGTAAAAAGTCTAAAATTTAAGAATGGGTCGCTATTCACTAGAAAAAAAGCCGTCTACAGATCGCAGATTGCGCAGAAGATCGTTTGACCGAGGATGGTCAATTTTACCGAAAAATCATCTTTTCGGATGAGGCCGTCGTAACCATCAATGGTGAGCGATGTCGCGCTATTTTAACCGAATTTTTCTTCAAGCAAATTGAAGAGGAAGACTTGGACAACATTTGGTTCCAGCAGGACGGCGCTACGTGTCATACAGCAACAGCTACACTCAATCTTTTACGCCCTATCTTCGAAATTTCAAATTTTATATGGCCCACTCAAGTATATCTACCAGTTTCTAAGCCACATCTCTAACCCAACTTGGTTTGAGGATTAACTGGTACACAATTTTAAATTTCCTTCCGATTTACGCAGACCAACCCCACAGTCTTCTAAACTTTGCCACCGTGTCAGTATGTTAATGTGCCGTTATGCAAAACAAACGTGTTAATATGCTTTCATTTACCAAACAAGTATGTGCGATTTTATATTTATTTTTCATAGACTTGACTTACATACACACATACTCCCACCTTTGTGACAGTTCAACAATGGAAAATGTGTCTGTAGGTGAGCAGACAATCATTTTCAAACACAAAAACAAATGCAACGGTGTTGTTACTTGTGGATATGTGAGGAGCTTTCGTGCTGATGTTCAAATGATTATTCGTAAGAATATGTGTATGTATGTGTGAGTATTCAAGGTGTGTTTTTTAGTCTTCCTGCATATTTTATGTGTGTGGGTGTTCGGGTAGGTGGGGTTTTCATGCGAACGGCTTGCGCTCACTTTGTTAATTACACGCATATTTGGCACGACTCGGTGAGCAACACATAATGCACACAGCGAGAACAATTAGAACAACAATTACAGCAAAAGCAAGTGAACAATACAAATGGAGTGAGACTGGAAATAAGAGCAGTTGGAGGTAACAGCAAGGGAGTGAGAACGGCGGAGAAAATAAACCGTCGGGGAATGAGCCAAAAGCGCAAATGATAAAAAACAATTTAGGTCATTAAAAAGGGACAACAACAACAAAAACTCAAATGAAAATGAGCAGAGTTTAAGGAAAAGATGCTGGTGCGGAGCCGTGACATGAAGTAGAAAACAATATGCAGGCAAACGAAAATTAAAATGAAATGACTATGCTTTATGAACACGCCGCCCCCCATTCGAGTTCCGTTGTGGTAACCGTACAGGTATGATTATGAAAGAAAAAACAAATTGAAATCTTTAATCAAAATATGAAAGAATGAAGACATCAAACAGTGAACAGTAATAAGAAAGGGTAACTAAACAACCAATTCCGAGGTGCAGCGATAAGAAAAACCAGCGGGGGATAGAAAAATCACATTTACCTCACTTATATTAGGTATTTAAGCAGCGGGCCTATTTTACAATTTACTAAACTGTTTAAGCATTTGCCGTTACTTGCAATAAATCTAAATTAAGTTTTTGGCTTTTTAACCTGACAGAGGAAGTAAAGTTTGCACCGGTTTTATGAGACATGTAGGGAATCTTATAACAATGATCAAGAACCATAGTAGACAATATAAGGTTAGTACGCGATACAGAGGTGTCCAACTGCACGATAAAGCTTGGATGCAAATCAAACGTACACCACGTGCTATGAGGCAGCATAGACCTGAGCTTTAAAAGTTACAGAAATATTGGAGAAGGCTTTTTGGTGTAGCTAAACTATCCTAGGTAGAAGAGGGCAGGGACAGATATTTCAACCTACTAAAGCCATATTTAAGAGATATATGAAAAGCTCAAAAAAAACTCTTGGAAATCCTTTTGCTATGATATCCAGACTACGGCAGAAGTGCCTAGTTTATGAAAAATACTAACAAAGTATGTGCATAGCAATGGATATATTAAAAACACAGTTGGAAGTGAACAGAATTACAAATTTTCGTTGGCCTTTGGAAACAAATAAAAAAACGGCATACTATTTTAATTATAGCATCAAAAATATTAGCGGAGCACTTGAGTTCTGTCGAAGAACTGGCGTATAAATGTGAATGAACAAAAGTGTAAGCATGTCCCATTTTCACTTAGACCAAAAATGTGCCCGGCAGAAAAAAATAAACAAAATTAGTACCCCAAGCGAATGAAGTAAAATGACTTGGTATGCCCCTAGATGAAAGACTTACGTGGAGAAAGCACATATCGAGTAAAATAACTTGCAAGAAGCTGAAAATTTTAAATACGCTTTAAAATAAAAACTCCAAACTTAGCCTAGACAACAAAGTGCTTTTATATATTATATATATAATGTGCTCATGAAACCGATTTAACGGTGAGGTACGCCGTTCAACTAATTTTGATATAATACAAAGATTCCAATAAAAATTGATTAGAACAATCACGTATTCACACATGCGTAATGAAAATATCCTAAAGACCTTGGTATTCCTGTGGTAAAGAAAGAAGTAGAGGACAGTAGAATTAAATATAACATACTACTGTGTCCACAAAATAAGGTTTGAATTTGAATTTATTTATTTAAACTGCGCGCGTCAAAGGATTTGGAGTATTATTTTTTTTTTTAGGTTGGTAGTACTGTCAGTCACATTTATGTCAAATTTCATGTTCTTTAGTGTTTGAGATACGTGTCGTTTTGTGAGCTGCTAAAAGTGAGTTTTTCGTTTTTTGCGATGCCAAAATTTGTTGAGCAAAGAATTTTCATTAAATTTTGTTTCGGAATCAATTTTCTGCTGCGGATACGTTGAGGATGGTGCAGAAAGCCTTTGGTGATGAGGCTATGTCTAAAAAAAATATTTACAAGTGGTATAGTGAGTTCCAAGTCGGCCGTGAACGTGTCGAAGACGAAGAGCGTCCAGGGCGACCATAAACCTCAACCGACGAAGCTCTCTTTCAACAAATCAAAGATTAGAGACAATTAGAGACCTTGCTGGTGAAGTTGGCATATCGAAAGGTTCAGCCAATACCTTTTTGAAGGCTGTTTTGGGCCTCATGCGCGTCAAATCTCGACTGGTACCAAAAAAATTGAATTTTTTTGGGAAAAAAACGTCGCATTTGCATTTAACTGGTGAGAGACTTGGACTATGCTTACGACCCCGAAACAACCGATCAATCGAGCGAATATCGTGCCTAAAGAGAGCCGAGACCCAAAAATTCGCACCAAAGTCGCTCAAAAATCAAGGTCATGTTGACTGTTTTCTTTGATTATCGTGGTGTTGTGCATTATGAATTCTTTCCAACCGGTCAAACAGTCAACAAGGAAATTGTTTGAACGTTATGCGTCGTTTGCGTAACGCTATCCGCCTAAAAAGGCCGAAATTGTGGAAAGACAATTCTTGGTTTTTACGCCACGATAATGCACCATCCCAAACTGTTCTCGTAATTCGTGATCATTTCGCCAAAAACACAACCCATATCGTTCCGCAACCACCGTATTCACCTGATCTAGCGCCGTGCGACTTCTGGCTGTTCACCAAGCTCAAAAGACCGCTCCGGGGACACCGTTTTTATACGATAGAGGAGATTCAAGCCGCAGCGAAGACGGAACTGAAGGGCCATCCCGGAAAGTGACTACAACCAGTGTCTCGAAGATTCGAAAACCCGTTGGCATAACTGCATTGCATCGGGAGGGGATTACTTTGAAGGGGATGAAATTGATTTCGAAGAATAAATTAAGAATTTTCGAAATATATACAATGTCACCATTTATAACTTATTGTTAGGCCTTAAAAACAAAACGCAGATTCAAAAAATAAAGAAATATTGCAAACAAAAAAATATTACATACCCCAAAAAGAAGAGGAAGAGGATGAAAATCTCACAGCGATAAGTTTCTCTCGAATAGCAATCACGCGTTTGACGAACAACAAAGCGGCCGGGACCGATACATTGCCGGCCGAGAAGAACAGATAAGGAGTATGCCTCAGCTTTTTTGTAGAATATGGTCGGACGAAAGCATGCCGCACGATTGGAATGAAAGATTAAAGCCCACCGTCAACAAACTGTTTGGACCTTATCAGTGACTTTAGGTCTGGAAAATCAACAACTGACCAGATATTCACAATGCATCAAATCTTGGAAAATAGCGTTAAAAAAGAAGGTCGACAACACGAAAAGAAGCCATAACAACCGCGACGTTAGCTCTGCTTTCTTCAGGTTGGACAAAAAGGCGAAGCAAATTGGTCTGGCAGTGAACGAGGCCAAGACAAAATATCTCCTGTCATCAAACAAACAGCCGCCGCGCAAGCGACTTGTTTCCCACGTAATTGTTGATAGTTGTAAGTTCGAAGTCGTAGAAAATTTCGTCTATCTTGGAACCAGCAGGAACATCAACAACAACGTCAGCCTAAAAGCCTTGTAACCAGCAGGAACACCAACTTTTGCCAATAAGTGGTACTTCGGACTGAGTACGCAATTGTTAAGTAAAATCCTCTCCCGACGAACACAGACCAAATTCTACAAGTCACTCATCATCCCTGCCCTGCTATATGGCGCAGAGACATAGACAATGAAATCATCTGATGAGTCGGCTTGAGGGGTATTCAAGAGACAAGTTTTTCGGAGTATTTATGGTTCTTTGCGCATTGGCAACGACAAATACCACAGTCGATGGAACGATGAACTGTATTAGATATACGACGACTTTGACTTAGTTCAGCGAATTAAGAGACAGCGGATACGTTTGCTAGGTCATGTCGTATGAATAGATAAAAAACACTGCGGCTCTGAGAGTATTTGACGCAGTACCCGTCGGCGAAGCAGAGGAAAAGCAATACCTCCACTCCGTTGTAAATACCAAGTGGATAAGGAACTGAAATACTAGTTATTAATTTCACAGACAGCCAGGCGGCTTTGAAATCATTCAAGATCCTTTCTTGACAAACTTTCCTAATTGATCAACTTGATCAAAGTCAAAGGATAGTTCAGAGAGGACGTGACAGAAAGAGAAGTGTCCAGTTCTGGTGGCATCACAGTAGATATCCTAAAAGTCTCGGTTTGTCGTCAGGCAACCACAATATATACCTACCTAGCAAGGTTTACCAAAGCTCTTCATATCAAACAGTTCATCTTTAGGCACAAAAACCGACCGTGATGTAACCTATTAAATGAGTTGATTAAATTAATTAAAGCAACTTCGAGTTTTCAGTAATTGAAGTGAGAAGAGCAAGAGCATTGAGTTGAAAGACATGTAAAGCAATGCAGCATGATTACAGAAAGTGCAAAAAGTTGCTAAGAAAACGGAAGAAAAACAAATGTAATGAATTAAAGAAAAACTACAGACTTAAGAAAAAGATGAAGCAAAAGTCCACGCTGGAATGCAAAGACTTTGAATTCCCAACTAAGCTATTAACAAATTAACAGCAAAGAATTTGGATGAATTGAGGGTTAGACAAGAAGGTGGAAAAAAAAATTAAGATGAAAATAAAAACGACAAGCAGCAAGTAAGGCCATTTTATTCGGACAAAACCAAATATTATAAAACTAGCATATGGCGGAAGCCACTTGGAAAAACTACACTCGCTAAAATTGGGATACGGAGAATACCATAAATGGCTCTCAAGTGGCACCCATGAATAAGGCAGCCAGGTCATTAATGACGAAGTCACTGTAAGACTCAACGATTTCATAACGTCTAACAAGGAGTGAAGTTCTTTCATTCTCGACTGCATCTTAATAGATTGGCCCAATGCGCCACACAATCCACACCTGAGGTTTTTTTTTTGTGCTCAACTATGCACGAGAGATAATTAGGTAGCCTGATACAGAAGCAAAGTGAACTTTTATAGAAACTAATCATTAAAAGAGGTCGAATTTCAGAAGGAAGGGCAAGAGCTCTACGTGATGCATAGTTTCAGGCAACTAAATTGGATTGAATTCGAACTGGATTTCGGTTGTCGTTTACGGTTTAATGCTGACCTATGGACTTCGTGTGCAGCTCTTGCGTGACTACGAGAAGCCTCAGCTAAAATTCTTACTTTTATCGAGGTTCCTCTTTACGCATTCATAGCAGTTTTCCATAAAATTAACTAATAAGCATACATGCGGAGAAGCTACAAATCATTTCGGCTGCAAATTGCCAAAGTTGGATGGAGGAAGGTTATATACTACTGTGCCAAAAAAAAAGTGACATTGTTTTTATTTTGAAAATTCTTTTTTTGTTATTCTTCCAAATAACTTCATCCCCTTCAAAGTAATCCCCTCCCGATGCAATGCACTTATGCCAACGGATTTTTCAATCTTCGAAACACTGGTTGTAGTCACTTTCCGGGATGGCCTTCAGTTCTGTCCTCGCTGCGGCTTTAATCTTCTCTATCGTATAAAAACGGTGTCCCCGCAGCGATCCTTTGAGCTTGGTGAACAGCCAGAAGTCGCACGGCGCCAGATCAGGTGAATACGGTGGTTGCGGAACGATATGGGTTGAGTTTTTCGCGAAATGATCACGAATTACGAGAACAGTTTGGCATGGTGCATTATCGTGGCGTAAAAACCAAGAATTGTCTTTCCACAATTTCGGCCTTTTTAGGCGGATAGCGTTACGCAAACGACGCATAACGTTCAAACAATATTCCTTGTTGACTGTTTGACCGGTTGGAAAGAATTCATAATGCACAACACCACGATAATCGAAGAAAACAGTCAACATGACCTTGATTTTTGAGCGACTTTGGTGCGAATTTTTGGGTCTCGGCTCTCTTTAGGCACGATATTCGCTCGATTGATCGGTTGTTTCGGGGTCGTAAGCATAGATCCAAGTCTCATTGCCAGTTATAATGCATTTCATGACACCCTGGTAGTCGGAAAGCATCGTTTCACACACTACAACGTGACGCCCAAAACATGCTTCAAAATGTATGAAGGTATTGGCTGAGCCTTTTGATATGCCAACTTCATCAGCAAGGTCTCTAATTGTTAATCGACGGTTTTTCAACACCAAATCTTTGATTTGATGAACGTGAGCTTCGTCGGTTAAGGTTGATGGTCGCGCTGGACGCTCTTCGTCTTCGACACGTTCACGGCCGGCTTGGAACTCACTACACCACTTGTAAACATTTTTTTTAGACATAGCCTCATCACAAAAGGCTTTCTGCACCATCCTCAGCGTATCCGCAGCAGAAAATTGATTCGGTAAACAAAAGTTAATGCAAATTCTTTGCTCAACAAATTTCGACATCGCAAAAAACGAAATACTCACTTTTAGTAGCTCACAAAACGACACGTATCTCAAACACTAATGAATATTTTGACATGAAATTTGACATAAATGTGACTGACAGTACTACCAACCTAGAAAAAAAATAATTCTCTAAATCCTTCGACGCAGTTTAAATTCAAATGTCACCTTATTTTTTGAGCACAGTAGTATAAGTACTCTCATGTCAGTCAGTCATTTTTTGAGCACAGTAGTATAAGTACTCTCATGTCAGTCATAATTAGAAAAACATCGTGACAGACATTTTATATGTTTATAATGGCCTTTTCGATCAACACGGTGTACTCAGCTGTCGAAGTGAGATTCCTATTGGGTTTTGTAATAGGATCGATCTTCTAACCTAAACTTACCCAATTTAACCTAAACCCATGCTTATCGAAAATAATTAGCACTTAGAAGATCAGTTTGATAAAAACTTTCAGTTAAGTTCGGTTATTCCCCATCTTAGATAACTTTAACAAAGTTAATGTACCTTTGACCAGCATGCCGTCGGTATAAATTCATGCCAAACTTGTAACTTGTTTCGTTTACTGTCTCTGCACATTGCAACTCGTGTAAAAACGATTTTACCGTTATTTAAGGTTAATGGCTCCAGAGCAGATTCTCTTTTAGTAAAAGTTTCTACCACACCTTTTTTTTGTGTTTTTGCTTGAAGTTTTCAGACTTTTTTGCGTCATTTTCACTGATATTTACTCTCATTTTAACTGGGCGATGCTAAAAGGAATTTCAAAATTTCCAAACTGTTGATTGAAATATGCGATTTATCTTGCCAACACACAAACAAACACGCAAATACGCGCTCCAGCACCTGCTATCTGCCAGCATCCAAGCGCACATGGAGGCATATGTGTGCGGAGCCAGTTGGCGGTCGCTCTCAATCTCCCTCGCTCTTGACACCATTTCTTAGCACTTCAGCGACGTGTGTTGTACATCCTTGTAGTCGATTTAGTGCAGCACATATTTTCATTTCATGTCAAATTGTTTTAACAACTTGTAACGTTAATATTGGCAAAGGTGCCAGATGTCAGAGCCGGGTCCCCGAGCCCGCCTTTGATCCCGTCCCGGTGGATTTCGCTGGTTTTGAACGTTGTCGAAGATGTCGAAGGAGCAGCAGCTATTTGTCACTCCTTGCCACTGACACAGAGCGCGCACACACACACCTACTCTCGTACTTAGGTTAAACGCTATAATACAACTTTATAAATGTGTATGTGTGTAAATGTGGGCAGCATGCGTGTACGTGCAGTTGTCTGGTTGCCCATTTGGGCGGACTGCTGTCCAATTTGTTGCACAATTGCTTTTCTTGTCAAGTTAACTAAACAACTGTGTCAGAGTGTGCACAATTGATGTATGAGTAGAGATATATACACCGGCGCCCGTATGTGTGTGTATGAGTTTCCGTAGAAAGGCGTGTGTGCCGGGGTACACAATGCACAAATGGCGTGCACAACATGAAACATGGTCAGGGTTACGACGCAATGCAACAAAAGCTAAAACAACAACATATACAATAACATCATAAGGCACAAGAACAATGCGGTGCATACAACGATACACCAACTTGGTTGCTGCCTTGCAAAGTCGGTAATTGCCAATGGGCTTCACATCTTTGCCGTTATGTTATTGTCTCTGTTGTTGTTAGTGCTTAATGTATAGCAGTACAGGGACATCACGACAATAAGAGACCAAGTATCATCCATATATGCATACAGTAAAATCATAAATATGAATATGATCAAACATTTCAAGCTTAATCCCTCAACTCTTGGAAGTATATCACGACAGCGTTGCATTCCGTGTTGAGATTCTGGAAGAAGGATAACTTTTCTCTGGATCCTGATAGTGAGTTATTTACTGGAAGAACTGGAGAATGAGGCTTGCTCTAGATCCTGGTGGTAACCGAGAAAACTGAGATATGTAATTAGCTGTAAGGAGGTAGAATCCCCCAAATGAGAAGCTCTAGTCTTCAAGTATATCTAGAAGTTTTGGGAACCCAAAGAACCAGCTGGCGAAATGAGATCCCACAGGAGGTAAAATACCCCAAGTGGGAGGCTCTAGTGTTCAATTATATCTAGAAGTTTTAGGAACACAACGGACCAGCTGTCGAAACAAAAAAGGAGGTAAAATCCTTCAAATAGGAGGTTCTAGTCTTCAACCATACCTAGAAGTTTTGAGAACACAAAGAACCAGCTAATGAGATCATGCAGGAGGTAAAATACCCCAAGTGGGAGGCTCTAGTCCTCAATTATATCCAGAAGTTTTGGGAACATAACGGACCAGCTGTCGAAACAAAAAAGGAGGTAAAATCCCCCAAATGAGAGGCTCTAGTCTTCAATTATATCTAGAAGTTTTGGGAACACAAAGGATCAGCTGATGAGATCATGCAGGAGGTAGAATACACCAAATGGGAGGATCTAGTCTTCAACCATATTTAGAAATTTTGCAGAACAAAGGAGTAGCTGTCGAAATGAGATTATATAGGAGGTAGAACTTCCCAAACGAGAGTCTTTAACCATATCTAAAAGTCTTGGAAACACAAAGGATCAGCTGTCGAAATGACATCCTTCTGGAAGTAGAATACCCCAAATGAGAGGCTGTAATCTTCAACCATATCTAGAAGTTTGGGAAAGAACCAGCTGTCGAAATGAAATCATGCATCTGCTTTGGTGGAAAGATTAGCTTCTAAAACTAACTTATCTTAAATTAATCTCGGTCTTCATTAAGATCCTCAACTTTGAACACATATCCTAAAGCGAATCATATTCATTTCAGTAAGCTGCCAGAAATATTTCTAATGAAAAATTCAACGTTCCATCTCTAAAACAAAACTTAAAGGAGAAAATCGCTTCGAAATTGGCTCTAACATTGTCATAAAATTAGTTTCAACAATTGGTAACTTTGGTGGTGGCTCTGCCTACATAGTAATGCTATGAAAAAAGTAGGCTATGAAAGAAGCCATGTACCCAGTGACATTGACACATTACAGATAAATCTTTTTCTTCCTTTTCGCTGTTTGGTGTTAATTGAAGATTCCAAGTGTAACCAGGTCTTCCTCCACCTGGTATTTACAACGGAGCGAAGGACTTTCTCTTCTTCTGCTTCCCCAGGCAGGTACTGCGTCGAATACTGTCGGAGCTGGAGTATTTTCTTCCATTCGGACGACATGACCTAGCCAACGAACAGTCTTTTAATTTCATGTCAATGTCGTGGTAAACCTCGAACAGCTCATGGTTCCATCGACAGCGGTATTCGCCGTTGCCAATGTGCGCCATAAAGCAGGACAGGAATACTTGTAATGAGGAACTTATAGAGTTTGGTATTTGTTCGTCGAGAGAGGATTTTATTTTTCAATTGCCTATTCACTCCGAAGTAGAACCTATTGGCAAGAGATATTCTTAGTTAGATTGCGAGGCTGGCATTGTTGTTGGTTCCAACATAAATGAAACTATCTACGCGAGTGCGACGTCTGTTTGTTTGATGACAGCAGACATTTCGTCTTGCCCTCGTACACAACAAGACTCGTGCTGTTCGCTTTCTTATCCAATCCGGAGAAAGCAGAACTAACGCGCGATTGTTAAGGCCAATATCATCGGCCTACGTCAGCAGCAGTACACTCTTATATAAAATTGTAACTTCTCTCTGATATGCCTTGCAGCTCGTATAATTTTCTCCAGGATGAGACTCTCTCTCTCACACGATAGAGATTTCCTTGTCTGAAACCTCGCTGGCTATCGAGCGGAACGAAGACGTCCTTCCTAAACCTGACGGAGCTTTTGGTGTTTTCTTTAATTCAAAATAATTACAATACTAATAAAAACATGCATAATACTTTGTATCTAGGTTTATGAATAGACCAAAATATCACATATCCATTAAAAAAATTGGTTGACTCTTGGATAACATCACAAGGTGAACAGTTTTGCCATAATGGTATCCGAACTTTGCCAGAATATGGGAAAAAGTTCTAACTAGCGATTGCCACTGCTTCAAATAATTCACTTGTAAATTAATAATAATATTTATAAATTAATAATAATATAGTAATAAAAAATAATTCACTTTAAATTCCTTACAACAAAATTGAATTTTCATAAGAAAACAGCGAAAACTCAGTTTAGCACCTGATGACTACTAGTCTAGGACTTAGCAACTGAACTCCATCTGCTATCGCAATGGCCCAAATTGGTCTATGCGTGGTTTTTTTGGTCTACCATATTAACTTAACCTAACCTGGTTGCGCACCGAATACTTAGCTTCACGTAATTTGACATAGATTATTGTCCAAGACATATAAGGCATAGAATGACACGGTATGCTGGTGCGAGCAACACATTAAACTTTTATATTCACGGCTCGGAAATGGAGTGTCGCACAGTCATCGATGGCAATGACATAATGGCCGAGTTTGTCAAGAGTAGTCTACGGCTGTGGTCCGAAAACGTGACCGCCATTATACAAACTTTCTGCTAGCACTCGATAGAAGGAACTGTACGGACATGATTGGAATACTCCCTGGTCGCAGTCTGTTGACGGCAAATGTCTGCAGAATGGGGCTGGCAGATCGAGAATACTAAGGAAAAGGTGAACAGCAAAGTACCATAGAAACAATGTAGTATCTCTTGTGCCTTGTTCCGCATTGTCAAGGCAATAACTAAAGCATTTGGAAGCGCCAGAGTATCAAACACTGGAAGAGGTATCGTTAGGAAGGCCAGACAGTCTGTTTAAAGGCGAAGGCATACATACAAAAGGATAATCCAAGCCTAGAAGACTTAACATAACCTATTACCCAAAACAATATTGCATTATTCAATAAACAGTTCGGATTACTATGTAATGTATGGCAGCTACATTTATCGTCAAGATCAATCTTTTTTTTGTATTTTTCTATGCTATAAGAAAGATACGTGAAAATAGTATGATAGCATCGTCGAAGTTGACGTCTTCCAAGTATATATTATTTATTGTTTTTTTTTTAATAATTTTTTCCAATTATTATATTTTTTTATGTTTTATGTTATTTTTTTAGTAGCCCCAACTATTTAATTTTATACAACTTTTTGTTTATTTTATGAAATATCACATTTAAACTAAATATAGTTCCATTATTATATTCCCCACTGTTCACGGACATGTTATTACACTCAAACCTTATGTACATATTAGTGCGTTTACAGGAGCCAGTGTGCGTGTGTAGTTGTCATTGCCATAGAACTGCTGTCAATTAATTGCTGCTCGCCCTGAAGTGTACACAATAAATTTACTTTCTACAAAAGACAATTAAGACATCAGATTGACAATAGCCGCTTACGCATGAGTTTACAGATATCTATACAAATGAACATATATATACATATGTATGTACAACAGAATATATGGCGAGTGAGAGCAGAGAAAACTTTGCGAAAATGAAATAAAAATTACAAGGACATGCAGTTACCCGGAGCTTTTCGTAAACTTGTATTATGCATAGAATGAATATTAGAAAGAGTACTAATAAATGTTATGTCTCAATTTTTAAATATGGCAAGATATTTAATATTCACTAAATATGAAATAGAGGCGGGACAAAAAGGAAACGTAATCATCGTATCCGGATATTTTAGCGTTGTCGCAAGACATCTTGTCTTAGGTATAAATTTTTAATACCAGAACTTGATTTTGATCGATCAGTTTGTATGACAGCTATATCTACAGTGGTACGATATTGGCGGTTCCAACAAATGACCAACTTCTATGGAAGATATGCATCCTAAATTTTATGTAAATGAACTGTAGAACCTGATCCTGGCGACCGCATCGTAAAAATAACTAGTGTCGAAAAACATATTTTAAGTTCTAATGCACCTGCAGGCAATTCCAGAGTCAACATCTACAAGGTTTATCCGGAAAGTAATAGAACTGAGTCGATTTAAACAATTTATTGAAGCAATCGTTAAAATTCTTTAAAAACTTGTAAACAAGTTTCCTTGTGCGTCGATATAGCGCTGCCATTGCGATTTCCAAGCATTGAAGACGTAACGGAAGGCATTCTCCTAAAAAAAATCAATCCTATTACTTTCAGGAAAAACCTTGTATGTACTAAAAATTATGGATTGGGTCATTGGTCTCTTATCTCGCTTTAAGAGCAATTGAGTCATTTTTAATTTGTTTCATAAGAATTATATCAGTTAGCAGGTTTTACTTAAGGTGAATCAGTATTTTCATTGACGAAAATGAAGAACACTTCTTCATGCAGACTTCTAATTGAAAAAATATGAACTGTTACTACTTTGTGCTGGAATGTTTTGACTACTTTAGCAAACTCGACGCAAGAATGGATGTGAGTTGTCTGGTCTGGTGAGTTGTCAGTAGGAATTTACCGAATACTTCAATGATTACAAATAAAGATAATATGTTCCCTTTTAAGCTTTGTATGTGGCTTAAATTAATACAGCTTTAAATTATAATAAAGTAATTTACGGAATAGAGGCCCGAAGTTAGGTAGAAGAAACTGTGTTCTGGAGCGCAATAAGAAACGGTTTTAATTATAAATCCATCTATTAATAGGCAGTTTCGGAGCATCAAACCTTAGAAACAAGAGGTTCTATTGTGTCAACAACAATCATTTTTAAGGCAAGAGAAACCGATAAAGCAGTTAAAGATTCCAGACGGTTGAATTGCGTGAATGTTTAAGAGAAATATATTCATCGAGCTTGTTAATCACCCCTGGTATTGGTGCGACCTAAGAATATTTTGTTCAGCGAATTATTTTTTTTTTTTATATTTTCAAAGCTGAACTATTCAAGAATATGTGTACCAGAGGATTTTTCAAAATTCAAATTATTTTCGGAGACATAGGCATTTTTCTGAACCGGCATTCAAACTGGTTCTGCCGGAACTAATCGAACAAAAGACATTAGGGAAACTTTAAACGCGTTTTTCTCAAAACTGACTTTTTCGGAACGAGACCCACGATTTCTCAGGTTCTACTGGACCGATTTACTTGAAATTTTTATAGAGTCTTCTTTATAGGCTCGTCTATGGTTGGAACTAGCCCCATCTCCAAATTTTTATTTTTATTATTTTTAAAGAATTCTAAATAGTCAGAAAAAGTTATCAAAAACAACTTTTTTTTTCAGGCAGTCGCTATTTTGTGAAAAAATTTGTTTCCCACTTTTCCGTAGTTCCGGCCATTTCGACGTTATTCTAGATTAATAATATTTTTTTCTTTTTGATTTCAGATAACTAGGAGGGTTGAAATCATGGGTATGGACACGTGGAAATTTTTAGAGACCCCGCACTTTAACAGCTCATAATTTTTGAAATTTTTTCCTTTTTTATTTTTGAATTTTTGCTCTACTCTTCTAAAATTAACAAATAATTAATAAAACAAGAAAAAACGTTAACTTCGGTTGTACCGAAGCTAAATACCCTTCACAGGTGCATTTCTGTTAGTAACTATGTGTCCAGTTTGTATGGAAGCTATATGCTATAGTAACCCGTTCTGAACAAGTTTTAGAGATTACATTGTTACCTTAAAAATTAATCTATACCAAATTTCGTGAATATATCTGGTCAAATGTGAAAGTTGTCCATACAAGAACTTGATTCCGATCGTTCTGTTTGTATGGCAGCTATATGCTATAGTTAACCGATCTGAACAATTTCTTCGGAGATTACATTGTTGCCTTAGAAAATAATATATACCAAATTTCTTGAATATATCTTGTCAAATGTGAAAGTTTTCCTTACAAGAACTTGATTCCGATCGCTCAGTTTGTATGGTAGCTATATGCTATAGTTAACCGATCTGAACAATTTCTTCGGATATTACATTTTTGCCCTAGAAAATAATCTATACCAAATTTGGTGAAGATACATTGTCAAATGCGAAAGTTTTCCATACAAGAACTTGATTCCGATCATTCAGTGTGTATGGCAGCTATATGTTATAGTGGTCCGATATCGGCCGTTCCGACAAATGAGCAGCTTCTTGAAGAGAAAATGACGTCTGTAAAATTTCAAAAGGATATCTTAAAAACGGAGGGACTAGTTCGTATATATACAGACAGACGGACAGACGGACAGACAGACGGACATGGCTAAATCGATTCAGCTCAACAAACTGATCATTTATTTATATACTTTATAGGGTCTCCGACGCTTCCTTCTGGGTGTTACAAACATCGTGACAAACTTAATATACCCTGTTCAGGGTATAAAAATGGATAGTAAAAATATTAATTGCCTTTTTTTACGACAATTTAAAAATTATCTGAAATTCATGCTTCTAGACTAGAAACCCCCTTAAGAGACAGCGGTTACGCTGGTCAGGTCATATCGTCCAAAGGGTGAAAACAATCCAGCTCTGAGAGTATTCGACACAGCAATCGCCAGAATAAGAGGAAAAGGAAGGCCTGCATGCCGCTGGAAAGACCAGCAGGAAAAGGACTTGACTATACTTGCAATCTCCATTTAGCGAAAAAGGAAGGACGGTTGGCGCGTTGCAGTAAACTCGACTATAACCGCGTAAGCAGCGTCCACGCCAATAAAGGTGAAGAATAATAATGTGTGGATTAACCGCATAACTGTCTATTATTTGGTAGTTATTGGGTTAAAATTTTAGTACCAAACTTCTAAAGATACAATTGGTTTAATCTCATTTGAAAAGCTGTGAACTTTAAGAACTGTAGAATCATGTTGTCTTTTTTTTCAAATTCCACCTAATAGTGCTCTAAGAATCCAAATAACATTTAAAATGTTTTTAAACAAGTGTAATTAGTATATAGATACCGTTATCTGCTCATGTAAAGTTAAACTTTGCGCATCCATCACTTTGTCACCTTCACCTTAATGAGCTGTTTGCTTAGTTGGCTCTTTCTCTCTCTCTCTCACACGCTTGGTCACATATGTTGCCACACACAACTTCTGTTAATATTTAGTGCAGTTCAGTTACATAACGGGTTTTGCGAACTAGCGATATTGTTCGCTTGTCAAAAACAAACAAAATAAAAGAGAATTAAAATTGTATAAACTTTTCTTGTGACTGAAAAGTTTTTCTCTTAACTTGTCCTGCAACTGGACTTCGCAACAACTCGGGCATATTTCGGTGCAAACTTTGGACGCAGCAGTTGAGAAAAGTGAATAAGAAATATGAAATGACATGGAAAAACACTAACGAGCTTAACTGTGTTTGCACAGCGTTACGTATGTACACCTTACTTGAAGGTGCTGCTTTACGGGCCGACAAGGGCCAACTTGTCGAACAACAACAATGAAAGCAATGATAACGCTACAAATAACACACATCGTTGAGGCGAGTAAGCGGCGGAATGTCGGTTGGGGTTAAAGTATTCGAAACAGATCTTATGAGTCGCTTGTAATGAGTCTTCTTGGCACGCAAGCGGAAGGAAGAATAAAAAAAATGGAAAAAAAACAAAGAGCAACAACAACAAAAGCGCTGTCACTGTAAATGTTTACCAAAGTGTTTAGCAAATTTTGACAATGACAATAACAAAAGCAAAGTGCAAAACTTACCCCACAAGTATGAACATCACAGCAGCAACAACGACAACAAATGAAAGTTGCAAATCCTTTTTGGCGAAAACTTGCACTTGCACAGGAACTGCGCGTCGCCGACATACGCCCGCGTGTAGGTTAGTGTGTGTGTGTCAGCATGTGTGGGAATACATTAAAATCCGGTAATAACTGTAAAACTATTTTTTGTTTAAAAGCATTTTCGGTTACTTTGTTGTTAGTTGACAGCAGCGCATATGCTGCGGCGGCAACTGAGGATGTGCTCATTGTTTTTCCGTGTCCGTCCGGAATTCGCTGCTGTTTTTGTTTCAAACGGAACACTAGTTTTTACTAAGCATACGAAAATTGTTTTCTGCTGTTTCGAATATACAGGAAATAGACACAAGAAGTTTTTTTTTTATGTCACGGCGCGCTTGTTTTTAGCTCCAAAATTAAATGCGGTTTTCGTGCTACAAGAAAGTGGATAGAAAAAATACAAATCATATTCGTAATAAAATTTTTATTATTACATAAAATTAAGTCACAAATTTGTTTTAAATAATAACAATGATCAGTTTGTAAAATTAGTCATTGTGAAATTTGTATACTTTTGAAATTTACTTGGATTGGCGGCTAAGCGCCTTCTATTGACACAGTTATTAGATTGTTTGAGATTATATTATGTGCACCCTGAGGAAAATATCGCTGCTGTATCAGGCAGTGTTAGTAATGACCGTGAATTATTGATTCGTCGGCGTTGGCAGGAATTGTGCTTTTGCTATTCAACTAGGAGCAAATGTTTGGGGTAGGAATTAGATGAAAAGCTTTTCAAGATATAGCTAGTTCAAGAATTAAAGCCTGTTAAAAAGTTGGTCGAAGATCTATTTTTTTTATTGAAAATTTGTGTTCGATGGAGCTCATTTCTAGTTGAATGGTTACTTGAATACTCAAAACCAGAACTACCAATTCATCTATCAAAAGGCAAGGATTATACAAAATCCAACTGTGAGCTGTGAATAGTGAGCACTAAGTGTGTGATGATAACAATTTTTTTCTGAGGAAACTCCGAATCCATTTGTCATTACATTGATCATTTACCTTGCGACGATGCTGCAGGGTCATGTTGTTCCGACTGTTTTATGTGAATATAGTATAGTAAGAACGAAATTAAAGAAGAATCCCCGGTGGACATCGAAAGGCCTTGATAAAGGATGATTCGTTTTCATAACGTTCTAGGTGCATTCAAAACATCGTTTTTTTTTTTTAATCTCTTAAATCTCTTTAAAAATTATCGAAGAATATGCCTCCAAAGTTATAGATGGTAAATCGAAATGTCGAAATGGTCGAAGCTAGAAGGGAAATAGTGATCGAGCATTTAGCAGATATATGAACGCTTGAAAAGAAAGGGAAAACTGTGACGCGCGATTTCTCAGTTTTTCATTTCTCTTAATTGGCAAGCAGGATAGAAAAAAACTAAACGCAGTATGGATTTATTAATTTATTATCTTTGGCATTAAATTATCTTCTATTTAAACTAAAAAAAACTAAGAAAAGTTAAGTTCGAACATATTTTTAAACAACGTAAAAAAAATTTTGTTAGTCAAAAACCACTTTTTTCAATTTTTAAAAAATTCTTAAAATTTTAAACTTTTTTTTTGGAATTTTCTTAGTTTAACTAGAAGATAAGTTATTAAAAAATATGAATCTCATTAAATTTTTTGTTTCCGATAGATATTGCGACCTGCATCCTAACCGCCGTCCGACAAATGCACATGCGAGATGCATCAGGCAATTGCTTCCCAAAGGCGGACTACTAGTATCAAGGATTTCGTATCCCAAAATTTTTCGGTTGGTATTTAAATATACAAGTATAACTATAAAACCTAGAAATTTCGCTTTAATCAATTATTTCCTTCCCTCTCCAAAAAAAAAAAAAATTTCAAAAAAATCGATTTTTTAAAGCCTTTTTTTAAGCCCTTAAGTACTATTTTTGGTGCAGCCCGCAGAGTACGGGAGATGCCGAGAGAGTCGCTCTTTGGACATGTTCAATGTTCTCAGCAAGTGTAGCCTTTACGGGCGCCT
Source organism: Bactrocera correcta (assembly GCA_027475135.1). Taxonomy (NCBI): domain Eukaryota; kingdom Metazoa; phylum Arthropoda; class Insecta; order Diptera; family Tephritidae; genus Bactrocera; species Bactrocera correcta. Next base: position 25,645,504 of record CM050323.1, on the reverse strand, counting down.
TCCACCAGACAACTACCACATTTTCTGTATATCTACAGCAATATAAAAGTAACCATTTGTGTCAAAGAGCAACATGAAGGGATTCAAGAGTTATCATTTTATATAAAAAAAAAAAACAACGGTTTGGAGAGATTTATGAACCGATGAAATCATCATTTTCTTTAATAAAGTAGAGAACCTCGAAATGGTTCACCCTTTCTACTTTCTATTTCCCCCCTCATTAAGCAGTCATTCCCGATGTGAAACGAGAAAACGCCAACCGGAAGAGCGCCTCCTTTTATCTCTTTCTTGCAGCAGAGACACTGTTCCTTCGTCTACGCGACAATTCAGTTACATTTTTATTGAAGTGCGAAATATTTTCTGCCAAATTTTAATTTAGCGTTTCTTAAGTGCCCTTTCGGAGGTCATCAAAAGTGTACATTTTATTTCTCATAAAAAAGCATTTAAAAAAGAATTCAATAATATGTATTTTCCTCCATACACTCATTAACAAAGTCGCTGCGGAAGAAGGGCGCAAACTGGTAATAGTGCGAAATAAAAAGGCGACATAAAATGACCAGCAAATTTATGGCAATAATTCGGGGACTATCAATGCAAGGCGTGCCGTAAAAAAATTATGGCTTAATAATTTGAAAATTGAATACCTTTTTTCTCATAATTTGTTCGAGCTTAAATGATTACAAGAAATGCGGGTTTTCGCTTTGTACATAGGAAAACCGAAGCAAAACTCGACCTCTCTAAACCAAATAAATAATAGAGTTGTCAAGCAAGTTGTTCGTGTGCGGCTATCATACATTTATGGGTCATACATGATGACGTCAGTGCAACGTTTTTGGCAAATAAAACATAAAAAGTGTAAAACGCGTAATAATAGAAGCGCAATGGCAACAAAATTATTTATAACTTTCGAGATAATTTTTATGCATTCATTTTTACGACAATGATACGAGTATAACACATAAAAGTTACACTTCGCTTTCATTTTACTCTCGTTCTTCTTCTGGTTGGATGTGCAAATTGATTGCGACACGGCAGCGGCGTAGACTTGACATTAGAATAAATTTCCAGCAGCTGTTGTTCAGGGTAGTCAGGATAAAAAGTTAGCGAAAATAAAGTAAGTTCCGCCAAGTCAAACAAGAAGTCAACACTGATAACAACAAATAAACTAAACAAAAGAATAAAATGCAAAAGAGAAAGTAGAAATGATGAAAAGTTATGCGGCAAATTTTTAAGTGGTTTCAAGTGTCAAAACACTACTAAACAAACAAAAACTTACTCGAAACACCAACTCAGTGATAACGTTTGTTTAGTACGGAACCACACACCCTTTTAGAAAGAGAGCAATTTATGCGTTTTTTATATGAGTATTTGAAGACGAAGAAGTTAGCCGAGTTGCTATGGTCACACTTAAATATTAGACCGTTAGTGGACCACTTTACAAATCTGCCTAGCGAGGTTAGACACCTATTGGGATAGAGCTTAACATAAAAATGTGATTGAATCCTCTCAATTTTTCGGACAATCGCACATACATATGTATAACACTACATAGCTGTTTTCCCTTTTGTAAAAGCAAAGATCTCTTCCGGGTTTTTGGGCACTAACACTCGGTGGTAGGGAATTAGAGGTGTCTAAAGAGGTCAAATTATTTGGTCTCACATTAAAATCAACCTTACGGTCGAGTAGGCATGTAAATTTAACACTGTTCAAGTCAAAAAGGCACTCATGGTATGCAGACGCCTAGCCGGCAGATCATGGGACTGCAAGCCCAGTATCATAAGATGAAAGTACCTGAATACTATGATCTTAAGGCCTATTGTGCTTGGGCATCTAAGGCAACGCAGTCTTCGGTAGGCCTTGAACTATCGAAGCAGCAAAGTCTCATCTGTGTTTGCATTTCAAGTCATTCTGCACACAGCTGCAGCAGAGGGTTTTGACAAAGGGTTTTTTGGAAGGGACTGGTCTTTCTTCCAAATGACGGCGAAACGAACAGAGTTAACTTTACAAAGAAGTTTTGAGTTACTCTTGGCAGTAAGGCGGAGTGAAACTATTCCACGCTCGACATACTACTGAGGGACAGCACTATCCACTGGTACACTGACGGCTCGAAAACACCGGAAAGCATTGGAGCAGGCATTGCAGGACCGCATACTAAACTATCCATTCTAAGAAGACATTTTCCGTGCATCTTCCTAGCAGAAGTCTGAACCGCCTATCAGCTTGCACCGGTGTACACTTAATCTGAGTGCCGGGGCATAAAGGGATGCGGCAGTGTCCAGGATGATGTTGCCAGCAATTGGAGAAGCAGGTTCACATCACCTCAGTCGCAGCAGCAGGCTTCTGGAATTAATCAGAATGATGGAACTTATCATATGGGATATAGGAATGGGAACAATAGACCATAGGTCGCAGTGAAAAGCCTCAATTTCTCTATCTATCTATCTAATATGCCTGTTAACAACCAAAGCAATGAAAAACACAGTAAATGACTCCAGGTTCTACGACAAGCAAATTAACGACTTCAAACAAGCCGTGCGAGTACTAAAAAAAGATGATCTCTAATGGTAGCTGTTACGAATAAAAAAATCAAAAACCACTAAATTATGTTGGTTGATGGTAAAATGAGTCCATCGAGCTACATCGAACATATTATTCATGAAAGAATTGAGTATTTGAAAGCTTTAAGCCGCCTGAATGCTCGACGAGTTTGAGGACCAAAGATCCATCGGCCTTCATAATTTCTGGGGAATAATTCGTTTGAGTATGAAAGAATCGCCGACTTCTTCCGAAGGGAACCTAGAAGATTGGCTGGTACACAAAATCTGAAAAACATTCGCAATGATATCAACCACTTGACACCATTGCGCTCAATGCTACTTTTCTCTTTGTTGGTAGGCAATTAGTATAAAAAATAACATCTTCCCTCAGATTTATTTGCACTACCTGCCTTAACACCACCCGCTCAAATAAGTAATGCTTATGGTCTACTATTTTTTCGCCTACTTACACCTTAGCATTCGAAAAACATTGTACATAGATTCTGCGCAAACATATTTACCCCTTCCTGTTGCGCTTAGACTCGCGGCTACAAACGTACAAATTTCCCCATCAGAACTTTTTCCGACTTTTATAGGGCACGTTGGCTCTGTAACATTGTTATTACTTTTTATACTTTTGGCGCAAAGCTAACACTTCTGTTGCTTTTGCACACTCATTTTTTGGTTCGTCTTTTTTTTACTATACAAGGGTTGTTTAATAAGTACGCGACTATCGGAATAACCGTCTATCATGTAGTACGTAATGTAAATGCTTCTAGACGGGTAGTATCGAAATTTTAGCGAAATCGGACGCATTCAGGTCTTCGCCCGATGAACCTGCTTCGAAAAAGACGAAGTCTATCGCATCGACTGGAATCTCGGTTGCCAACCACTTTCTGGGATTCATCCGGCGAACCTGCTTCGAAAAAGACGAAGTCTATCGCATCGACTGGAATCTCGGTTGGCAACCACTTACTGGGATTCATCCGGCGAACCTGCTTCGATGAGAACGAAGTCTGTGCCAATGGTTGGAATCTCGGTTGGGAACAATTCTCTGGGATTCACAAGGTTTGATCTACATCGATGACGTGAAGAAGTGCAAAACGGTCACAGGGCTTCATTGAGACAAATTTCCAGGCGAAGAAAAAATAAGCTATCCCTCATCACATCAGGTCGGTCAGTTCCCACCCTTCCCGTTTCACATTCAATTTGGTCGAATTGGGTTTTTAGCCTGTCCTATCCTAGCGTAGTCTACAAATTTGAGTCTTTGACTTTTTGTTTACAAACTTGAAAAATTCACTCATCCGGCTGAAGTCGAATCAAGATCTCATGCAGATCTCAATTAAGGGCGTATCTCAGACAGTTTAGAGAAGCTTAAGCATAACTGGATCTGGATTTTCTAAATAGTGAGATCCAATTTTCAAATAAATTTCCGTTTTTCATTTGAGACTAGGCAACTAACGATCCACCCTCGTATGGTAATCTTTCAAATGCTTTTTTACGATCGTTTACTTTACGGAAAAATCTAATAAAATATGACGAACGCAACAGTCAGCAACAGCACGACTTCCGCCCACAACTTCCGGCTGTTGTTGTGGCTATGTATGAGTAACACTATGTATGTGTCTATATATAATGTCTATGTATGTATGGTATGTATGTAAGTGTACTTAGTGGGATTCTAAACACTACAGACTACGTTTTCAAGCCATTCACTGCGTTGGGGCAACATTTTACCTATTTCGGTTAACGACATTCGTTTTATTATTATTTTTTATTTTAATTTTTTTTTTTTGTTGTTATTTCGAAATTCCCTCCACAAATACAACGCTGTGTGGGGCAGAATAGTGTACGGCAAAGACTAAGCTAGTGCTGCAGGCTTAAAGCGGACATTATGGCAAATTTTATAAATATTTTACTTTGCACTGTGTTTGTGGTGCCACTACCACCACAACTGACTAAGCTGCACGTCTGTCCAACTGACGCGAGTTGCGCGTTTTGTCATCCTTACGTTGGCAAACGACCAAACCTCGTGGCCAGCCCAACAAATCGACAATTGCTCTTGAGTGTACATCTACTTGGCCATTTATAGAGTTCCTGCCACAGACGGTATGCTCCATATACCCTTCATACACACATCCAGACATACACTCACATGCACACTCTGTTTAAGCTAGCTTTCGGCTAGCCGTTATTGCCACTGCTGTCAACGTTGCCGGCAGCATCATTGATGACAGCTGAAATGTAATTTAGATAAAAGTGTGAAATTCTTTTCACTCACTATTTACTGATTCGTTGTTGTTGTGCTTCTATTTCTCTTTGTATTTGCTCTAAGTTCTGGTGTTGTGTACATCCCCACTTATTTGCTGCTTGTTTGCTTCCTTTTTCATGGATTTCAAGCGGCAAATTGAAACTTATGTTTCCCTTTATTTTTACGCCATTAAGTGTCGGTCGAGAAAGGCGCGACAAAACAGCAGAGATTCACACTTTCATTTCGTTACAGCAACAAGGGTTCATTGGTTTGATAGTCGTTTTGAAAAGATGTTGGTTTTTTAGTGGACTGTTAGCGGTCAGAAGATTAAATGAGTGTTCACCGAGATATTTTTAAAGGCAAAAATTAGAATCATGTCACTCTTAGTTAAAAGGCGGTTCATTTCGCTATGGCAAAGAGAACCATAAGCAAGGAATTGCTGTAGTTTTCAATTTGATAAAAGAAAATATTCAGTATTATCCCTACATAAAGAATTTTCAAGGACTTTTTTCATGGACATTATAGCGAGAGCGACGCTTTTCTTACATTGTTTTAGGGAAATGATCGCAACATTATGAAATATCCTACCACAGTTAAACCTAAATTTCTCTAAGCGATCTTTAAATGGTCCGAGCCAGTGTGGAGGATTGATTGTAATATATTGAACATATAGAGCAAAATATGTGGATAGGAAGTATCAACAGTTGATCTACGTCGACGCAATAATAACCATCAATACTGCTACTTGCATATTTTCAGCTATGTGAGGTCCGAAAGTTTTGTAAGGTTCGCCTTCATCCGCGGTTTTAAAAAATGTTAGGTAGCCTTATAAAAACTATTCAGTAAATCCTCACTTAATTATATGATCAGTATATATTATCATCTAAATAGAAACTTTGTTTTTCACTATCGTCATAAGTAGAGTTATATAATATACATAAATTGTTTCAACTTTTTCATAGAAACCTAAAAAAGAAAACGATACCCACAATACATTTCCATTGCACAAGTATATTAGTAATTATTTTCAACTCAACATTCCTTCGTATAAACCCAGATTTATCTATATACAAAGTGCGTTTCAAAGTAAACAGGACTTAAAAAAAACACCACAAATGTTTTTTTCGATGAGATTAATTTTTTTTTTATTGAAATAGTCTCCTTCTGCTTCAATTCAGCTTTTTGCACGATCCAAAAGCATGTCGAACGAGTGTTTTAGCTCGTTGGCCTAATATGCCGGTAAAAGCATTTTGAATGGCCTCACCTTCACACACAGTTTCGATGGAATTTCCGGTGATCAAGGATTTTGATTGACCCACATATTGAACGTCATTTATGTCCTCACGACCACTTTCAAAACGCTGAAACCACTCGTGCACTCTTGTACGGGATGGGCAACCATCGCCATAAACATGCTTCATAAATTGAAACGTTTCGGTAAAAGTTTTACCAATTTTAAAACAAAATTTAATGTTGGCTCTTTGTTCGAAGCTCGTTTTCGCACCGATATGACAACTGTGCCCAAAAAATAAGGTGACATTGTATTTATTTTGAAAATTCTTTATTTATTCTTCCAAATCAATTTCATCCCCTTCAAAGTAATCCCCTCCCGATGCAATGCACTTATGCCAACGGATTTTCGAATCTTCGAAACACTGGTTATAGTCACTTTCCAGGATGGCCTTCAGTTCCGTCTTCGCTGCGACTTGAATCTCCTCTATCGTATAAAAACAGTGTCTCCGGAGCGGTCTTTTGAGTTTGGTGAACAGCCAGAAGTCGCACGGCGCCGCATCAGGAAAATACGGTGGTTGCGGAACGATATGGGTTGTGTTTTTGGCGAAATGATCACGAATTTCGAGGGCAGTATGGGATGGTGCATTAACGTGGTGTAAAAACCAAGAATTGTCTTTCCCCAATTCCGGCCTTTTTAGGCGAATAGTGTTACGCAAACGACGCATAACGTCCAAATAATATTCCTTGTTGACTGTTTGACCGCTTGGAAGGAATTCATAATGCATGACCTTGATTTTTGAGCGACTTTGACGCAATTTTTTTGGTCTCTCTTTTGGCACGATATTCGCTTGATTGATCGGTTGTTTCGGGGTCGTAAGTATAGATCTAAGTCAGTTATAATGCGTTTCATGACACCCTGGTAGTCGGAAAGCATCGTTTCACACACTTTAACGCGACGCCTTTTTTCCAAAAATTTCAATGTTTTCGGTACCAGTCGAGATTTGACGCGCTTGAGGCCCAAAACATCCTTCAAAATGATATTGGCTGAGCCTTTCGATATGCCAACTTCATCAGTAAGGTCTCTAATTGTTAATCGACGGTTTTTCAACACCAAATCTTTGATTTGTTAAACGAGAGCTTCGTCGGTTGAGGTTGATGGTTGCCCTGTACGCTCTTCGTCTTCGACACGTTCACGACCGGCTTGGAACTCACTATACCACTTGTAAACATTTTTTTTAGACATAGCCTCATCACCAAAGGTTTTTCACCATCCTCAACGTATCCACAGCAGAAAATAGATTCCGTAAACAAAATTTAATGCAAATTCTTTGCTCAACAAATTTCGACATCGCAAAAAACGAAAAACTCACTTTTAGCAGCTCACAAAACGACACGTTTCTCAAACACTAATGAATACTTTGACATGAAATTTGACATAAACGTGACTGACAGTACTACCAACCTAAAAAAAAAAAATAATTTTCCAAATCCTTCGACGCGCGCAGTTCAAATTCAAATATCACCTTATTTTTTGGGCACAGTAGTATGTACTGACACTGAAAACGCAATAACTTCACTTCCAATCTATGAAATCTCTTGAAATTTTCACTGGACAATCGATAAGGAAAGCAGTCGACATATAGATGGCGCCACCAGAACGCGCTAGATTCAAAAAGTTCTCTTTACTTTGGAAAGCACCTTGTAAATAGTTGTTAGTTTATAACAGACACTCCGTACCGTTTTTCATTATTTAGGATACATTTAAAAAAACGTTTGAAGCGCTTGGAGAATGAATTGTTCGATCATAGGTTGTATACGCAAGCCTCCGGCGATCAGTCTGAGCAAGCCGAAAATTGAGTAAAAGTTGAGCTATCTTAATGAAAGTTTGGACATATGTTCCTTGTTCAAATCGAATGGAGGGTATAAAAGCCATTAAAAAAAACCTGTGAGTTAAGTAGAGGTATTTATTAAAACTCAGAGAGCATTGTGTTTTTTTTTTTTTTTGTTATTCCAAAAATGAACAAATCGGGTCTGGCTTCCAAATACTTTATATAAAAATGTTAAACTTCGCATTGCATATGTCATAGTTTAATGCGGAAAATGTGCAAAATTGATGCACATATTACTCCCGCCCAGATATACTCCTAAAAGTGATTTTTATCCTTTTTGACTTTTAAGCGTTTATGTGTGATATTTTAATAAATTAAAGTGGACACATTTTCTTTTTTCATAATCACTTTTTGGGATGGCCTTTAGCTCTTTCAGCTAATTTTTATCTCTTTGATCGACTGAAAACAGGTTCCACGGAGCGGCAATTTCGGTGACTACGGTGATCTATGATATTTATTGCTATTTTTGGCTTTAAAATCAGCCACAAACGTCGATGCGATGATGCATTATCATCGTGTAAAATCAATAAATTGTTATTCAACAATTCTGACCTTTAAGTGGCTTTAGCGTGTTTTTTTATTTCGGCTCATTTTTTTCCATTCCGATGATTTTTGACTTGTTTGTATGTCAAACTCATAAATTCATGTCTCAGCAGTTATAACACTTTCCATAAATGTGCGATCGGAATTCGCACGTTCAAGCATGTCCAAAGAGACTGGTTCGATACTCTTTTTTAAAAAAATTCAGCTTTATTGGGACGAGTCGCGTTTCATAATCATTTCGTATAATTTCTCTAACACTTACCTGGTGACTTTTAAGCACCAAATATTTCCCTTTTTTAATATTTTATCAGCTGAGAAGGTGGAAAGTCGTCCAGAACAGGGCATGTCCTCAACGATCTCTCGACCGTCTTTGAAGGCTTTGTACCACTTGTGTTTTTGATAAAACTGAATCACAGTAAGTCTTTTCCAACATTCGCAATGATTTCGCACACGAAGTTTGATTAGAAAAACAAAATTTGTGACACATTCTTTGTTCGAGAGTAGGTGTACCGATTTAAACGGCTGTCCTAAACAAACTGGTTGACAGATCGCGCTCACATTTGGCATAGTGATTAAGGACAACTTAGGAAAATGGATATTTTTGAAATATCATTTACAAGTGGAATTTAAATTTCAATTTCTCAGTACATTTTTCACAATGTATATTTCATTTAAAGTTAAATAGATGAGAGTGAGTCGGTTTCGGATCCTTTCGTAAAATTCCTTAATTCCAAGAGGTATTGCCAAAAAGTAAAGGTATTTCCCGGCTTTGGTACTTTCGAGAATATAAAATATTCGGTTACAATCGAAATTATCCCCTATGTATCTATAGGATATAATATTTTTCGATGAAGCAAATTTTCATCTACCCTCTTTGGGACCTATGTTTCGTGGAAAATCTGCATAAAAAAAAATTTCGGTCACCTGTGAAAATTACGTCTCGAAACGAAATAACGAATGGACTACCACCGGAATAGCTGAAGCTCCCTCGCCGAAATCAAAGGAAAGCTTATAAGATCTCACCAGAAGCTTTTAAGATTATTAACGGTGCGCAAGATCTTCACCAAATTTAGCATCACTGAGAAAAGTTGGCTGTTTCACTGCTGTTAGACTAAGAGAAGCCTAAGGGAAGCTTGTTACTTGTTCCAAGTTCTCACAACCAGAAAAACGTTTGTTCAAATCTCAATGAGTGAGTTGGAGACAGTATCCTCACGCGAACAGCGAATGCTTTCGCAAGCTATTAAATCTATGCAGCTTCTTCAGTCAGTTATACACATCTTACTTTACTAAGAACATGTTACAAGCTATCTGTGCCTGTGTAATATCCGATTGGAAATCAACCAAAACTGCTCTCTACAGAATCTGCACTAGAAACCACTACACATGAACCATCCTGCATATTCGCATTACATGCACATTGTTACAGTCCACAAATACAGACGAGCACATAATGAACTCATTTACAAACGTTTAACTTCATTTTGTCTCCAGCAATAAATACTTTTTGTACTGGTTACCATTTTTGTTGTTGTTAATTTCAGTTATGGTTGCAAGAACAAATTGCATGTTGTCAGCACACATACACATAGAGCCCTTGGCCTGACCGATCCAGACTCATCACGCTGATGAAGTTGCGCGGTTGCGGTGCATAATTTAACTGCAAACTTTGATTGAGATTTTTCACTTACAAACTCACGTAGCAAGCTCCCGTTGCAAGCAGCTCCACAGTACCGCGCTTATCTATTTGCTTAACTGTCAGTTTGCTGCATGCAAGTTCTGTTTTTTTTTTTTTGTTTTTGTTTTGCTGCGAATGTGTTTACTTTCTTCCTGTTTACATGTATCACCAACAACAACAACATCTTCTTGCTTTGTGTATGTTGGGTTTACACTTGCATGTGTGTGCGTGTGTTTGTGCAGCGCAAATCGTTTAGTCGCAAATTGCTTTCGCAGCTTTTTTGCTCTTCTGCTTTGAATAAAATTTTTTTGTTTTTGTTTTTGTACCAGAATCTCATCAAAGTTTATAAATTGTATTTACTTTTTATTATTTATTATTTTCGATTTATGTACTTTTCGTATTACAGCCACAGGGGATAAAGTGATTACACGCAAGCTTATACGCATAAATTTCGGGATTATTCTATGCACAGCAAGGACATGCATAGAGAAGAGAGAAAAAGCCGTTGCAGCGCATAATCGATTAGCGTTTTCAATTATTAGATTTTATTAAATGTGATTATTTTCACAAATTGTGTTTATTTAAGTTCGCTTAAAGTAAATGTAACATTATTGGAATTTTTAATGTAAGTTACAACTAGCTGTGGGCAAAAAATATTAAGGCTTTTTAATTTAATTTTAATTAATTTCGCGCGATAACCCATTCGCTGAAATATTTTTTTTACGAGCTATGACAATTAAGTAATGAGACTGATTCCATAAACACCATATATTTGAAAATTATTTTATAACTCTGCCATCCCCTTTAAATTACTCCCCTTGGGCAGCTATACAGCGATTCCAGCGCGTTTTCCAGGCTTCGTAACATTTCTGGAACGCTTCGACTGGGATGTCCGCGAGTACCCTCGTCACGGCCGCCTGATTTCCGTAATCGACTCAAAATGGGTTCTTTGACCACCGATTTTGTTTTAGGAAACAAACAAAAGTTACAGGGTCACATGTCGAGCGAATAAGTCGGCTGTTGCAACACGGCGATCCCTTTAGAGGCCAAATACTGGGACATGCTGAGGGCGGTGTTGTACGACGCGTTGTCGTGATGAAGGATCCACTTACGAGCGATGTCTGGGCGCACCCTGTTGACTCGTTTTTGCAACCTTTCGAGTACTTGGCAATAGTAGACTTCATCCACAGTTTTCCCCGGTGGAACTAATGGAATTAATGCGCGAACACACTGTGCATTCGCGTCAGTCCGCACACGTCTCAACTTGACATAGCAGGCGAACTAAACAAGCTAGAGCGATGGTACATATATCAATGGAGAGGGGAGGGATGCCGAAAAAAAAGAAAGGGGATTTCAAAGCCACAGATTTACCACAATCGCGGAAATAAAATCAGTCTCATTACTTAATTGTCAAACCTCGTAGGTTGGTATGACTGTCAGTGATATCTGTGCCAAATGTCACATCGTAATAATCTTTAGTGTACAGTACACACTTTCTGAACTACAAAAAGGGCATTGGGCGATTTTTACGATGCGTGAAATTATATGATCAAAACGTCACTAAAATAAAGAAATTGGTGCTTGAGAATCGACGATTAATAGTCAGAGATCTCACTGGCATAGTTGGAGTATCGGAAGAATCAATGAAAGCTATTTTGAAAGACCATTGCAATGCTTTCCGATTACCAGGATGTCGGGAAACGTTTTATTACGGACGATAGGTCTTGGGTCGATACTTACGACCCGGAAACAGACTATTAAACCGCAGACGAAAAAATTGTGTCAAAAGAAGTCAAAAATCATGGTTATGTTGACTGTTTATCATGGTGTGGTGCACTAAAAATTTCTTCCGACTGGCCAAGCTGTAAACAAACGTAGAACTGTTGAATTATTGGCAGACAACTCCGGATTTTTGCACCCTGATAATGTACCATCGCATAGTGCATTGATTCTTCATGAGTTTTTCGCCAAATTTTTCAGCCGCACTTATCGCATTCGCCTGATTTGGCTTCTGGATATTCACCAAACTCAAACGACGGCTCCGGGGCGACCGTCTGAGTCAATTGAAGACACTAAAGAAGAATCGCTCTACACATTGAAGTCTATTCCGGAAATTGATTTTAACAAATGTTTTGAGGATCGGAAAAAACTTTGGCACAAGTGTATTGAGGCCAAGGGGGATACTTTGAGGGAGACCACTTACATATATTTTGAAGAATAAATTCAGAATTTTAAAATTATGAACAAAGTCTTACTATCTTTTGCTCATTTTAGTAAGTTTACAATAAATGATATTATTTAACTAACTTAAGAAAGGACTAACTTCGGATGTGTGTTTACAATTGCAACAAATAGTATGCATTCAAAGGAAATACATTCAGGTGTTGGCGAAATTTATATTAATTTATGGGGCTATTCTGGTCTAAAGCAAGAATTCCAGGTAATTTTTAAAGTGTCGTAAAAACAAGGCAATTAATATTTTTACTATCCATTTTTTTATGAGTTATGTGTTAATTACAGAAGAGTACAGAAGAAAATTAAAAACTAAAAAACAAAATTTTCCACGTGTCCATACCCATGATTTCAACTTCACTAGTTATCTGAAACCAAACAGGAAAAAAGATTATTAATCTAGAATAATGTCGCAATGGCCGGAACTACGGAAAAGTGGGGAAAAAATTTTTTCACAAAATGGCGACTGCCTGAAAAAAAACTTTTTTGGGATCACTTTTTCTGACTATTTCGAATTTATTAAAAATAATAAAAATAAAAATTTGTGGATGGGGCTAGTTCCAACCACAGACAAGACTATAAGAAGACTCTATAAAAATTTCAAGTAAATCGGTCTAGCAAAACCTGAGAAATCGTGGGTATCGTTCCGGAAAAGTCAGTTTCGAGAAAAACGGGTTTCAAGTTTAGGAGACAATTCTAGTGAACACGGACGCCACGTCACAAAATCGGCTGTATCTTCGAAAATAAGTCGAATTTTTAAAAATCCTTCCAAGATCATATTTTTAAAAGTCTAAACTATCAAAATAAACAAAAAACTCGATTTTTTCAAAATCCTAGACTATAATACCCCCTTATATCAGAGCGGAAGCGAGAAGCGATACGAAGACTGAGCGATAATAGTTCAAGTGAAAACCGATGCTATTGGATGTCAGATTGAAAACAGTAAAGCGAAGCGAGCTATTGCATGGCTTTTTGAGACGAAGAGTTCTATTTTTCAAAATGTGTTGTTAGGGATTACATTTTTAAACGGATTTTAAAAAAAATCGATTTTTTTGTTATCTTATTAATTTCTACAAACCCTCTAGAATATTGTCATGAATTTTGAAGATGCTCCGAGTAACAGTTGCGGAGATACAATATTGATAACTTATGCTTTCTAGGCTAGCTACGCTAATTGCGTCGTCGTTGAAGGCGTTTTTTTTCGAAACTGTGTTTTTGAAGTCGTTTGGCAAGCCTACTCGAGAACTTTTCAACCGATCTTCATGAAATTTTACACAAGTTTTTAAGATACAATTTTCAAAGTCTTGGACTAAGGAACTTTTTTCGATTACAACTATTTGAGTAAAAAATATGTCGCGGCATTTTCACTGAAATTTAATTCTTTTTTGCAAATGACTGTCAAAAATCCAATATTAATTTTTTTTTTCTTTCGTCCAAGTTGTAAATTAAGGTTTTAACTAAAACACGTATTTTTTCACTTTAGATGATTCTGTATCCTGACTTATCCTAAAAAAAGTCGCAATAGTCGAACTTAGTTTTTTTTTCAAAAATTTCAGAATTTCTATGTTAACAGTGTAAGTTTGTGACAATAAAAAATTCCAATAAAATATTTAATTTTATTAAAATTGTTGAAAAAGCCTGTCTTTACCCGAGGTAACCCACGCCAAAATCGCTCAAAAATCAAAGTCTTGCTCATTGTTGTTGTCGATATTCGTGGCTTGGTGCATCATTAATTTTTTTTTGAAGGAATGGCCGTATTGAGACGTTTGCGTGAGAAAATCTGTCGAAAGTAGCCGAAATTGTGAAAGCACAATTCATGGATTTTACACAATGATAATGTAACATCGCATCGAGCAACGATTGTGACCAAATTTAAAGCCAGAAACGCAATGAATACCTGATTTGGCTTCGAGTGATTTTTTCTTCTTCTAAAAACTGAAACTGCTACTCTGTGGAACCCATTTTCATTCCATCGAAGAGATAAAACAAAATTCGCTGAAAGAGCTGAAGGTCATCTCAAAAAGTGTTTATGGAAAGTGTATTACAGCTGGAGGGGATTACTTTGAAGGCGACAAAATAAATATTTTGCGTTTTAATTACAATTTCCGGGTACTTTTTTGTCAAAAATTTGAGCAACAAATAGAAAATATATATTTTTTTAAGTATAAGAGAAAATGAGAAGTAATAAAACGAATTTATTTTAATTCTTACTGATTATATTTTATTGTAACACTATAAAAAATATGTGTACTAAAATTTGTTGCTATTTTAAAAAAATAACCAAAATTGTAGAAACGAAAGCAGGCAAAAGCGAAATTTTATTTCTAATTACATATTTCTTTCTATAGGATCTTTTTTGTTTGTTGTCTGTTGCTTTTTTTTAACAAACTGAAACTGAAAACTAAACTGATTAAATGTTTTGTGTTTTTTTTTTTGGCTACAAACAAATTTAAGCCGATTTTTGATGGTATGCCTACGTTATTAATTTAGGAATAAGAAAATAATTAAGTACATATCTAGACACCCTATAACTCCACTCACCTGTTGACAGTGTTTATAGTCTCTTGCATCGTTGAAAGGCCAATATACATACATATGTAATTAACGCAGAGCAACGAATGACGAACAACAAACAAGGAAAAAGAAACGAACGAGCGAACGCTACGAAAAATGTTTCGGCACCAATTTCCTTACTAATCACATTTATAACTTTGTATAAAGTATTTGTATACATTTAATCCAACACTTTGCATTCACAAATTTATCATAAACGAAATAAAAACGATTTTAGCTTTGCGACTATTGAAATGAGACATTTATTTTATTATTGCACCTCTTTGCACTTCACTTTGATTCATTTACACTTTACACTATAAACTTTATCACATTTCATCATTCACAAAACCAATTTTCACTTCATTTTCACTAAGAACTGCTTTCACAAATTTACACAACACCAAATATTGCTCTTTACTTATTTTACTAACGCGTTTGCTATTATTTATCACGATCGCGAAATGACCCGAGATTTCACCGCTGACCGACTGACCGAAGACAATTCCAATTGACACTGCACTTATTTGCATTAAAAATACCAAAAATGATTTTCTCCACACCAAGAGGGGTGCTGTCGCACTTGTAGCGAGAGGGAAGAGAGTGCATGTGTTTGTGTGGCGCACATAATCTACTCCTTCGTGATCACACAGGAGAAAATGCAGAAAGCATGCAGCAAAGCGAAGGGGTAATGCAGTCGTGCATGAATGCCGGTTGTTATTGCTTTCCCTTAATACATAGATTCATTTGTAAAATGAATTTTATAGATTATCAACAAAAGAACACAAAACATATGGCATTAATCTTTAGTAATAAATTAAATAATATCTATCTTAACTCAAATTTTGTATTTCTAACCGAATTTCATGTGCGAATTTTGGGTAAGTCTTTTCTTTTCCACTTTTTTTTTTGTCAAAAACACAAGCCTACGAGTGGTACAATGTCTTCAAAGACAGTCAAGAGATTGAATAGCTTTAAAGGCTACAAAAGAAATAACTGGGTTTTTAATAAGAGCACTCCAAAGTAGCGCATATAACAAAAATGTTTTGGAATATCAATGAAATTCCTTACTCCTGTAACATTTGCTGAGTGGCTTGTGGCGCCGTTCTGTTGGAACCACATATTGTCCAAGTCTATATCATACAATTCGGGCCAAAAATATTCGATGATCATTGTGCGGTAGCGATTCTCATTCACAGTAGCGTGCCGGTCTTGATCACCACAAAAGAAGTACGGCCACAAGACGCCGTCGCCCCTTTAACCGCACCAAACCGTAATTTTTCGCGGGATAGATATATTTTTCCATGATGAAATGACAAACTTTATGGAAGAGAAAAGTCAAAAGAGCAGGAAAAATATGACGTTGTTTGGTGTCCCTTATGGTCTACTTTTGTAGCGTTCCTATTGAAAAGCAAATAATTAAATCTGTTCGGTTCTATTTAAAGTTTCTGAGTACTTTTTTGACAAAGAGCCTTCAAAAATAATTTCATTAAGATAACTCATATATTGACTTTATACGATGTTGAGTCAGCAGGAAGTTCGAAAATCATTATATTAGGTATATGGAGTGAATTATTATAAGACAAAGATTCTTTTTGAATTACAAAAATATATATCAAAAATTCACCGCTATTTTCGGCAAAAAGCCAAATATAAGCACTGAAGTCCATATTTTCAGTAAACTATATAATTAGGTGTAAGAAGGACTTCCTTAAAGCAAATTTTTAAATACGTTCTTACTTTTAACTCCCCTTTTATTATGCTTTTTAATTTTACTAGACATTACGAATAGAGTGGTGGTCAATCGACGGCGGTTTCAATTTACCGCATATTGTAAATTTTATTCAGTTTAAATTAAGCCATTTTAATAATATACAATTCACACCTCGCTGGTTACTATGGGTTTAGCATATAGTGCAATGTCTTATGTGGAAGAATAACATGGAAAGCCAAACACTTTAGGCTGTTATCCAATAGGTTTTCACAAATACTATATATATGATATTGTGGAAAAGCGCAAAAGACCGAAAACAAGCACAACATCATGTCAGGTTTTGCTATTATTCATTACAAGTTTTGTGAAATATAAAATAAGAAAGTAATCGAAATTCAGTCTACTCTAACAGATGCGCTCGCCTTGGCAGGATATTTCCTTAGAGGATCATCTAAAATGAAAAATACGTGTTTTGGTTACAACATTCACTTAGAACTTGGACGAAGGAAAAAAACTGAGAATTGCATTTTTGGCAGACATTATTAAGAAAAATTAAACCGTAATTGACAATTTCGCAAATTGTTTTTTTTTTTTAACAGTTGTAATAAAAAAAATTATTCGTCCAAGTCTTTAGGAATTGTATCTCAAAGGCCTGTGCAAAATAAAGATCGGTTTAGTAGTTCTCGATAAATCTTGCCAAACGACTTCCTTCAAAATAACAGTTTAAAGAAAAACGCCTTTAAAGACGACGCACCTCGCTAGCCTCGAGCGAACAAGTTCTCAAGGCTGTATCTTCGAAACTATTAGTTGGCTCAACTGGAATATTTAGGATAATATTCTAGAGGTGTGTATAATTTAATAAGATAATAAAAAACTCAATTTTTTTAAACTCGTAAACACATGCTACCCCTTAAATCAAAACTTCTTGAAGGCCATTCTATATCACAATTTCTTGAAATAATCGAATCTGCAAACTTGTCTCGCAATAATTCAGTTGTTGCACCTGCGGGATAGCGCGTAGGCCAGTTTTGTTGGAACCAGATTTCCCAAAATCAACTTCTTCCAATTGCGGCCAAAAAAGGTTGGCTATCATCGATCTATTCCACTATTCAAAGATAGGAACGGTCTCACCAGCTCCATTTCGAAGGAAGTACGAACCAACGATTTCACCAGACCAAAAACCTCACCAAACTGTCAATTTAGGTGAATGCAATGGTTGTTCATGAATAATTTGTGGATTTTCTTCGCACCAGTATCTACAGTTTTGCTCATTTACAAACTACTTGGATTAAAGTGAGATCAATCGGGAAAGGTGATTTTCTTAAAAAAAAAATTTATCGTTTTCAAGTTGTTCCAAGGCAAAATCAGCTAATTCACGACGTTTACGGTTATACAAAGGCTTCAGTTTTTGGATGACAACAATTTCATACGGTTTCAAGCCCAAATCATTTCTCAAAATCCGACACGTTGTGGTTTGAGACAGTCCCTATGCTTGAGAACGAGTTTTGGAATCGGCAAATGGTGGCCTTCAGCAACAGTTGCTTGAACGGCAGCAATATTTTCATTTCTTCGACCGGTTCTTTGTCTTATTGGCACTTGAACATTATGCAAAGAAAATGTACACTCAGAAATTTCAACATTTCGAAGAATAGCTAGCACAGGTGGATGATCATTACAACAATAAAATGCCAAAGGCGCACGAAAAGTTGCAATTGGAGAACGATTTTGATAATAAAAGGAAAATGCCGATGAATTTTTAACTAAATATCTTAAGCGGCTTTCTGAAGCCATTGTCGAACACCAGTATTTTAAATTGCTTGTAAAAAATCTTCCATCGGCATTTTTATATAAAAAGCGCAGCCTTGAACCGAAAACCTTCCAACTTTTAAACTCATTTCTGTTCTTGGCTGCTGCAGCGCTTCCAAAAACTCCTATTATATGCAAGGCATTTTATCGTCAAAAATTTTTATCCACACGCTGTCACATGTCATATGCACACCATAAAAATTGTCTAAAGGTTTATGCGAGAATTTCCAAGGAAAATTATCTTTATGATGGAGTTATGCGCACCGATAACCGCTAAACAAAAGCATCTCCGTATGCGCTCACGCACCAAAGTTTGCGCGCAGCAAATTTTGAAGTGATTTGTGAGAAAACAAAAACAAAAACCAAATCATTGTTTGGTGTAAATTTCGCCGTTTGACAACAACACCGTTGGTGTGGTGATGAAAATGCATAAACTTTACAAATTTATATGAGATACTAAGTGTAGATAAAATGAAAGCACATATTTGCATGTGCGTGTGTAATTTATTTATGTTTGTATGGGTAGGTATGAGACACATTAATATGTGCGTTCTTATGTGGCGTGTAAATGCCTATAATTATGTGCGAATAACTTTTAAACTTGTGAATTGTTCACTCAACTCAAAATATATACACACACATACTTACGTATATACATACATATGTACATACACAGTAGCGGTCAAATCAATCGGTACGTACAGAAAATACACATTTGGTTATTTATTTAGAAAGTGTTAAGGTTTGACGAAAAGTTTTTATTAAATTAATCACATGATTATAACGGGTGATCCAGTGGTACCTTTTTTAATAGCCTTTTTGACAGCTCACGTGTGAGTCGTGTCAAGCTGTCAAGTTATGTATTTTTGCTGTATATTGTTTGACATTTCAAATCAACATAATCGGCTTACTGAGTGAAACGCCAAATCTAACAAAATAAGCATTGATTTGCGAAAATTGATTGTACAGGATCATTTAAATGGACTGACGTACAGCAAAATCCCCAAAAAATATTTGATCAGCAAGGCAACAATCCAAGAAGTGATAAAAAATTACTAGAAAAATTATGGACTAGAGAATGTGCCAAGATCAAGCCGCTCATGGGCAACCACTGCTCGCGAAGAGGCAAAATAATCAGAGAAGTTTAGAAAGATCCGACTATTTTAGCCCTATTTATTCAGCAGAGCCTTCAAATTAATGTTTCTGAGCGAACAATTCAGCGGACAATCCGAGAAGATGACTATTCCAGCCACTAAAAGGTCAAAAAGCATTACATCAGCAAAAAGAACTTAAAATTTGAAGCGATTGGCATTTGTTGGAAAATACTATCAAATACCACCAAGTTTTTGGAAAAAAATAATTTGGAATGCTCAGAACAAATTCGAATAAATAAATGCCGGTCTCTTTCGACCAATTCAGCGATTTCTTCGCAATTTTCGACGACAGGCCTTCCGGAGCGTGGCGCATCTTCGACCACCTCTACACCAGAACGAAAACGTTGAAACCATTGTTGAGCGGTGGAAATGGAAAATGTATCGGGTCCATAAATTGCACAAATTTTATTGTCGGCTTGAGATGCATTTTTGCCTTTATCGTAGTAGTACTGTAAAATATGCCGTATTTTCTCTTTATTTTGCTCCATGTTTGCGACGCTATAACTCACGAACGACATAAAAGAAACGACAATCAATCAAATACGCGCTTGAAATTAGCTTTCCAAAAAGGTATAGCATGACTCGATGGGACGAATAAAACTAGAACTACGCGCTTTCAGCGCCAACTAGCGAAAATACCGCAAGACTTTTTGACAACCTAATATTTAATTTGGTGTTCCTTTAGTTACAGTGATATATCAAAACTGGTAATCGTCAAAGGCAAATTACAGGATGCTATTTTTACAAATTTAGAGACCACAGCGTAAAAAACTGGGCTTACAGGATAACTTAATATATCAGCAGGGCAATGACCCCAAACATACAAGTCGGATTGCGAAAGAATATCAAATATCGATAGAGCACATACCATGGCTTGCCCAAAGCACTGACTTAAATCCTCTTAAACATTTACGGAAATAACCTTTGGATGATAAGCACATACCTGAATTTCGATCGGTCGGTCGGGTTCCGAAATATGTAATTTTACCTAAAAGTGGGCGATGTCACGCCCATCGTCCAAGTTTTGATACTGCTCTTCTAACGATCTGCCTTACGATTTGTCGCACTTTAGTTATAGTAGTTTTTAACAGTACTATTATATGTGGAGTGGACGGGGTTAGCTTCCAATTTCACCTATTTTTACAGTGTAGAAAGGATACTTAGATGGCTTGCCCTGAGTGAAGTTAGTTTTTGTAGTTTCAGTGGTTTAGGGGATATGTACAATTAACTATATAGAGACCGGCCCTCTCCAGAAAGGTGCCCCTGAAGAGCCAATTTTTGGCAGACCCTGGTCCTACGAAAAAATGCTTGACGGTAGTACTGCAGTCGGAGTTAGGGTTTAGTACATAAGTGTACTGTAACGCAAGTTCAGCATGGTAAAATCATCCATGCTGGGCGTGGTCCCGAAAGAGGTGTACCCTTAGCGTGCAGTATGTATCGTGCATGCCATCTGCTACTGACAGTATCTAGTAAAGATTCCCCCTTCGAAAAAAAGAAACAAAAAAATGGCCGCTCGCCCACTTTTAGTTTAGACCCTTAAGAACATATCTTCCAAAGGCTTTTTAAAAATTAAAATTATTTTAAGAGCTATAGTTACTTTAGTGACGAAGTACCTAGCCCGGTTCGGCCGGACTCACTTTTTAAAACGCGTTTTTCTCGAAACTACTTTTTTCCACACGATACCGGCATTATCTCAAGTTCTATACAATTTACTTGAAATTTTGTGTGAACCTTCTTTATATAATCCTTTATCGTTCCTACCAGCATCGTGTCAAAATTTTTGTATTTAATATTTTAAAAAAATTTAGGGAATTTCAAAAAAAAGCGTAAAAAATGATTTTTACCATTTTTCTAAAAAAAAAAATCGTGTTCCCTGAGGTAGGGACTATAACAGCATCCATACTGATTAAGAATTTCTTTTGATAATTTTTTCAGACCACCAGGAGAGTCAGGATCAATGTCACCAGGATGCGCCATGTTTTTACATCTGTTTCCCCCCTCTAATTATTTTTTTGTAAAATTTTTTTTCTGTATTCTTGAGATATCAATAAAACACCATAAAAAATTGATAGTAAAAATATTTTTTGTTTTTTTTTTTTTAAATAAAATTCAAAAGACTGCCTGCCTCGTCATCCTGATCGTTTAACCCTATATCTAACTCGATTAGTTCCAGGTGATCCATACAACCGTTAGGTAGACCAAACTAATATATATTGTAGCAACATGTTGCAAGAGTATAAAAAAGACTGTTTAAAACCTTTTTACATTTGCTTTGTTGATTAGAAAGATCGCCTAGGCGTAGGACTTTTCTGTCCGCCACTGTATATACACACGTATATAACTGCTCACACATACATCGTGATATTACACGCGGCAATAAATTGCATATGAAATTGGCGAATAATTTTCAAAGAAATAAGAAACACACAGCTTAATCTAAATTGAGAAACTGAAAGCAGAGAAAACAAAAACAACAAATGCTCAAAATGCGACGCGCCACCACAAGGGCGGCGGCAGCGCAACGAAGCGTGGAAATTTGTGTGGCGGAAATTTGGCGGTAGGTATACAAAAGCAACAAAAAAAATAAAATTCAAAGACAACAGCAACAACGAAAACCAAAAACAACAACCACCCGAAAAGCAATCGCAACAAACCACCAGCAAACCGACGAAACCGAACGTCAACCGAGCTTCGGAAAACACACAAACAAGTAACCGCAAACAACGTGAACGCGGCATAACCTCAAAACAAATAGCAATAACAACAACAATAAATGTTGCAATAAGCAAAGTAAACATGACGACGGCTGAAGTAACGCAGAAGATGTGGCAGAAAGCACGAGAAGGCGAGCACGCTGGATGTGTTAGGAACTGTCGGCTTTTGAGACACTCCACCATGTTGTTGGTACTGCTGTTGTGTCACTAAAAGTATACGCGTTGATACCAGCAATGCCCTGCTGTGCGCCAAAGCGACAGCGCCGAAGTTTATTCACCAAAACCGACGACATTTTCCATTAGCAAGTTCGCTACTTGGCAGGAAGACGCGATGCAAGAAGGACACGGCAAATATGAGAAAGATGCACGAAACCCACCCGCAAGCGACAGATGAAGTGTGGGTAGCGTCGCTTAACAGGCAACCAGCCGTCGAGTTTGTTCTGTTTGCGCAAACCTCAAATGTGTTGTGACACCAGCAAGTGGAGTTCACGACCGCATTGCCACTTAGCGGGTTGTTGTTATGTCAGGCAATTGTTGCAACTGCATAAATGCAACAACAGCGCAACATAAATGTTGCAAATATGCAGCTCTTTACGAAGTCGTTCGTAAATACCGCGGCGCTGGCACAGGGGACGAGTTGTTGGCGGCAAAGTTGAAAGGTGCCGTAATGTAGTGCCGCTTGAAGCTGCGCCTCGCAATATTCTGTCTCACCTCATCGCATTTATGCTCATTGACCCCTCTCGAAAAGTCAAGTGATGTTGGAAAACCTAAAATTACTTAGTAAAACGCGAATTTGACTGCAGTTTACGGCTGTGATTTTGAATGTAGAGCGAACTTTTGTGGCAGAGGGAAACCTTTGTGGTATGCAAATATCGAAAATTAATTATTAAGTCATTGTGCAATGAGTTTAACTGCGATGTAAAATAATATAGTGAAGGTGTGTTTATATGGAATCGGAACCCTTTCTAACAGCGACTTTTCCCCAGCCGGCTATTTTGAGCTTAAGAATAAATTCATGACAAAACAAAACCGGTACGAATAGTATAATTGCCGTTCTCTTACAAAATGGTGCAGACTGTCTCACCACGTTGCTAATCCATGAAGTAATGCTTAATCCAGTGGTTCCATGGGAGGAATATTAGTTAGCAGTAGGTTAGGCTTAGCGGATTCAAAATCCACACTCCGGCTTTCGATGCTTCCTACTATTATAAAAACAAACCCCAAGTAGGTGACAGGAGGCCAAAGTTATCTTCATATCAATTCTGGCACCCCGCAAGGCGGCATTCTATCCCCCTTGCTTTGGGTCACTTGAAGATCGTCTGTTATGCGGACGATCTCGCTATCCTCAGTTCAGAAAAGAGGTCTTGAGATCTGCGCCAACTGGGCGGAAGATCACGATCTAACTGTTAGTCAGGAGAAAACAAATATCAGTATTTTCACAAGAAGAAAAACAATGTCTGAATTCAATCTCCCCTTTTTATGGAGTAGAAGTATTGTACTCTCGAGCTCTGTCAAGGGCTTTCAAAGTACTTCGGATCTAGATCTTCAGGAGAAAAGCTATTGCCTCAAATTGGGGTTTACGATTTTCACATGGTCTTTAAGTTTTACACAAGTCTCATCCGCAGCATAATGGCATATGGTGTGGTGATATGGTGGATTGCATTATCGAAATAGTGTCGTATTAATCCCTTGGAATATGTATAATGGGACTACTTGCTGTGAATTACAGGCGCAATGAAAACTAAGTCAACTAAGGCACTGGAGGTTATCGTTAACATCCTGTCGATACATATAGCTACAAGAGCAGTAAGGGGCAATGCATACGGCCAGCCAGCCCATGATTTTAGACCATTGAAGTCAGACTCGTCACCATGGGCATGACATAGGTCGAGTATGATGAGCTTATTAGTAAAATTCGACAATGCGACCGACAAAGGGGAGAACGTAACATAAGTTTTCATTACCCAATAGAGAAGAATGAGCCAATGATTCTGTGATTGGCAGTTCCAAACTACATATTCAACGACGGATCAGAGGCTTCACCCGGTGTAATCACCTTTTGTAATAATTCATACACAGAAGGCAGGTTCAAACTATGATAAATGCCTTCAATTCAGTCTTTCGGACAGAAGGTCTAGTTTACATCGAGCTCTTATTTAATTTCTAACCTAAATTACCTGTTTAGCTGAAAAAATCGTATTCAAAAAATGATTATGTATGATCTAAATGAAAGATTTTGAAAGTTCAGGACAAAAGCGATTACTTCGCGACCCAAAACAAAACCGGATTGGTGGTTGTGAGCAGTCTTTGGAAACAAAACATCTGATCAACTCTGACTGGTTCATTTAAACAGCGCTTCGAGTTTAAAATTCTCTGCTTCCAAAGAAATCACTTCTAGTAAATCGTTGAAAATGTTGCAATAGTGTTTTAGTCAATGTACTTTATCAGGAAAGCAATCAGTGAAGGATAGAAGTCATCGAAAATGTGTCTTATGCGAATCGTTCTTCTACCTGTGTTAATGACGATAACGTCGAGAAAGTTAAAGAAATAGTGCCTGACAATCGTCCTGTTGGCTTCAGAGAGATAACGGAGGATATTTACGTATCTTAAGGATCAACTCTTTTTGATTAATGTTATTGATCAAAACTTGTGCTGAATATATGATATATTGTTATACATCGACGATTTTCTTCAGAGTTCTGCAAAATTACGAGTTCTTAGCTTTTTAACTATAGGCACGCAGCCGTGAAAAAATACATATAACTGAATAATCAGCCATATGGGATATGTGGGTTATAGTTATCCGACCTGGCCGATTCCGACAAATGAACAATAGCATTTTAAATGCATCTACGAATTAAATTTCATTCAAATATCTAAGAAAGAAATTTTTATAATCCCTAAAAATTAATTTTAGCCTTGAACATCGCTAGCTTTACAGCCATGTTCTGTTAGGCAAAGTTGTTCAGGATGATCCGTAGTACATTACCGACATACACGATTTTATAGAAAGAAAAAATTGACCCCCTGTAATGTAAACACACTTTATCGAGACTTCCATTCAAAACTTAAAATCTTTCGCCTCAAAATTAAACCACCAATTTTCTGCCATTGTGACCTATATAAACGGATTTAGACGGACAATAGGAGTCGAGTCTAGACAAACTAAAAATTAATTGAGCTTTAATCATATTAACTTTAAAGTAAGAAAGAACGCGTAAAAAATACCTGTAATTGCTTAGACCAACATTATTTCCTTATTCATCAAAGCTTAAACCTCAAACTCACTTTCATCAAAAGCGACAAAACCAACGATACCACGACACATAGGATAACAACTGCCATAAAGGCAATTAATTTTGAGGCGGTGAATGATTTGAAAGACTATTGAAATTATATAGAAAATGAGGAGAAAGTGCTGGAAACAAAACATTGTTGTGGTTGACTTCAAATTTCTTTACATAACACTGTTATTGCTGCATTGTTGTGTCAGTCATTGTTACCGCTGCAATTACCGTTGCATCAGCTAACATTCATTAGAGCGCTCCGTTAAAAAGAGATCACGGAGACTTACTTCGCTAAAGGATATTACACTTTGTTCTCAGTGATGGCTTGGTTAAAACAATCTATGAAGAAAGCGAGCTAATTAAAAACTATAAAAACGAAAATTTATGGAATCAACGATTCCGACCCGATTTTGGTCGACTTCGAAGAACCACACCTCTTCAATCCAAAAACGCTCCACCATTACTTTGTCATTAAAACCGGCTTTTTTAGACTGACGCAGATCATAGGTGTGCCCCTTAAACTA
The DNA here is from genome assembly GCA_027475135.1 of Bactrocera correcta. Classification (NCBI taxonomy): domain Eukaryota; kingdom Metazoa; phylum Arthropoda; class Insecta; order Diptera; family Tephritidae; genus Bactrocera; species Bactrocera correcta. Next base: position 25,619,392 of record CM050323.1, on the reverse strand, counting down.
ATTGGTTTTTTTTGTTCACCCAGAAGATGTTGAAGAAATATTTTGGACCCGAAAAGAAAAATCTCAAGGTTAGATGACACTTATTAGCCTTTAACTAAGGTGCGCATTCCATCGCCTCTAGACGAAATATAACAAACCACCGCGCTCATTTGATTAACCGAAGCGCGATTTGGCAAACAATTCCATTTCGATTTTTTTGCGACAGTCGATAAGGTTCGTTTGCGCTCGAACTAAGCGCCACCTTACTTCGTTGGTTGAACAGTTTTTATGTCAGCAGCATTTGTTGTTGCCGCCACTTGTTGTCGTGCTATATGTATTGAAGTTGGTTTGTTGTTGCAAACACTTTTCTGACAAAGCACTTCCTTGTGCCTGAGCCGGCGCAACCGACAAGAGAAAGAACCAGCGTGCCAACCAACTAACCGAACAACCCACCGGCTGTGCTCATTTCAACTTCAACGAACGGTTAAAGCAATGCAGCGCTTTGCCGCAACGCGTTGCCAATACTACTTTATGTGTGTGTGTGTGTGTGTGCGTGTGTGTGTTGCTGTTGTTGTTGTCCACTTGCAACTCAATACTGTCAGCGAGGTGTTATTGTGTGCAACAAACAGCAAAATAACGTCAACACCCCTGAGCACCTACAACAACAGCAACAGTAATGGTAATAGGAAAATCAAACAGAGGAAAGACAAGCGCACAGCGGTGTCAGTTAGCTGATGGTACCAATGAGCTAGGTGAGAGGCCGCAAAATGCCACAACACAAAGCTCAGTGTTGATAGTTGGATTTCGCATTTGTGTTGGCAGCAACACTCCACAATCCAACGACTATGAGTATTTACTCCATTTTCCACCGGTGCACAGTGGGAGAAATGGTCAATCTAGCGGCGCTTTCTTAATAGCTTCTTAAATACAATGAAAAAATGCATTACTTTATTCTAAAAATATGTGTTAATTATTTATTTATATGTTTTTATGTTTTATTAGAAAAAAACAAACTATTCAGAGTCGGAGCTCTCAGAATTACTGCCGTCAGGTAGATCATTTGTATGTAAAAGAAGGTTTTTGACCTCATCATCTATTTCAACGTGATTTTTGGAGTACTTGGAGGTGCTTTTAGACTTAGATGTAATAATAGGATCTGAAGAAACTAAAAGAGTGTGTATTAAGTCTTCCATTGTATTCAATCTTGAGTTTTTTCGCGTATGGTTCAGTCTATAACTGCGAAAATCTTTATTTCTTGCCTCAAGTGCCTCTTCTGACATCATTCCTATTGGTAGCGAAACTTTTTCAATAATATCTGCTCCGTGTATTAATATTTTATGTATAGATTGAGGCATATAAAACCAAGGATATTCGGAAACAAATAATTCTGCTGTATTCCAAGCATATATGCGAAAAGCCTCTATGTTAACTGCATACCCACATGCCATAGTACGCAAAATTATACCAAATCTTTTTATAAGTTCTACATTTACGCCAGTTACTGTAGAGGCTAAAATTGGATGCTGGAAAAATATTCTTGCAGTATTCCCAGTGTTTGTATTGCCTGATCCTTTCGTGGGAATGTCCACCAATATACCCATTTTTTCTTTTAGCTCAAGTTGAATCTTTCTTTTGGTTTGCTGAGCGATTTCTTTATGTTCTCCACGAATTTGCCAATTTTGTATTGGTATTCTATAGGCGATATGAATTATACACTCAAAGCACCGTATCCAAGCATGGAGTGTTGACAATCCGTACTCATACAAGTGATCCTGTGGTTGTCTCAATTGAACATTATTTAGATTATTCATGAATTTTGGTGTTGCTCCACAAATTCCACAGGCCTGCGATGATGAGCCCGCTAAAGTGTTAAAAACTTTCCCATCAATCATTGTTAAATGGAATTCATGTACTACTTCGAAAAAACTCAACTTTGTCGGAACAATGCTTACAATTTGCCTTTTAATATTATCTATCTCAACCTTAACTAACTCCGCTGACTCTTTTTCAAAAATTATTTTAATGGGTCTGCAGAACCGAGTTGAAGAAGGCCTGTTATTTTGCCATAGAACAGCGTCTCCTTTTTTAATTTGTAAAGGCACAATACATACAGCAAATAAATACTCATCAGTTATTTCACAATCAGAAGCACTAAAACGTTGACGGTAAGTGGAGTGACCACTGCTGCCGTCACAGCCCCATTTAAATATTGCTTTTATGCTGTCATTAATATTGCCTGCAGTCAAAACACCTTCAAAAGATTTGGAAAATCCTTGTACTATACGTGCAACAGTATGGTCTACAAGACGTTGCAGGGCAATTTCCGCTGAAAGTTCAGTTACGTGTATGCCACTGGGGTAACACTCTGTTTTAGCCTTAAGTAAAATATCGTAGCTTGGATAAATATTGCAGTTTCGTTCTTTGGCACCATATTACATTATTTTGTACGACCTTTTTGAGTATCCGCCATCTATATAAAGAGATAAAGCTTCCTCAGGTGTATACGGAATTGGGGTTTTTTGTTCAGAGCTTACAGACTTAAGCATTTTCGAAGCAGTCGAACTTTCTTCAAACAATTTTGAAACAACCTGTGAAGCATTTCTTTTTCCAGCTTTGTAAAGACTTACGCTTGCCGCTACCATTAACTCTTGGTTAGGTGTTTCGTTAACAACTGATGCAATTTTTTTTTTTTTTAGTTTTCATTGTACACTCTGAAAAAGGTTTTTGTATACGGTGATGAGCAGTTGGCTTAGAAAAAATTATATTTTCATCCAACCATTTTTTATTTCGCTCTTCGAACACTGACATAACCCTATGACATTCCTTCCACTTTTCTACAAGTTTGCTTATGAAATTTCTTAATTGTTTTTGAATTTGGCGAGTTTGCTCTTCACTATACTTTGAGCGATCAATGACGTTAGAAAATATATGATTTTCAACCATTAGAAATTTTTTTGTTGGTACTGGTTCACTGTGCCATATTAAAAAAAGCGTGCGTTTAGACTCTGCCATAGTATCTAAAAAAGGAAAAAAATCAGTAACTTGCAAATACTTGCAGCCAATTTTTGGACAAGACGTAGACCACAACATATTTTAACAAATTATACAAACATTGAATCGAATCCCATCGAATCCACCACACTTATTTTCTACGGAACATTAGATTACACATATAAAAACACTTTGATATAGAACAATTTCTTTTTCCATTGTAAAGATCTAAAACATATATTAACAGACCACAATGACTTTTTTTTTTTATTTAACACATACCAAATAGTAATAATTAAGTCACAAATCTTATTACAAAATATTATATTTAAGTTTTTCAGTTCAACAAAAATTGCACTTAAAAAGAGGTAAATAGTAATTATTGCACTTGCTAAAACATGTGTTAAATTCGAAAGCTCACAGTTATGCGAATATTTGGAACAAAACAAAAATGAGAACAGAAAAGACCCCGTTAGGAAATAAATTTTCAATAAAACAAACAAAATTTGGAGAATTCTGAATTTAAAAATTTCGCTAAAGCGCCGCTAGATTGACCATTTCTCCCACTGTGCGGTGCACACTTGCGCATTTTCCGCGCCCATTTTTGATTTTGTCGCTGTTGTGAACTCATTTGTTTGTTTAGTCGTCGGTTGATTTACTCGTTTATTTGGCCGTTGGCTGTTGACAGTTGTTGACCCGTTGGCCCTATTGCCTCGGCCGAACGATTCACTGTTGAGGCACACATTTTCACTTTTGCTTTTATTATTCGTTCGGTGTGAGTGGAAAGGGTGACGTTGCTGGTTGGTGCAGACAATTAAGGCAGGCATTACTCAATGCAAATAGAACTGAGTGCAGTGCATGGGATGGAGGAAGGGAATTATTATCGATGCCCAAGAGTTAATGCAGGCGGAATGGAGGTCTAAATGATACAAACGCTAGATGGAGCTAAGTACCAGGTTGAATACAATTTCTTAGAAATGTACTTTGTGTACCATATTTTGGCAGCTACATTGGAATTTTTTTCCAACGCAAGGCAATATGCTCCAATTTCTAACGGCGGTTGCACCTCTCATTGGCCGCAAAAGAAATTCTTTGAATAGAAAGAGATAACAAGGAATAATTGAAGCAACCGAAAGAGATTAACTGTTAATGTTGAAAAAATATAATCCGACTGCATACCATATTTTTTCTTAGAACCCTATTCCATATTAGCTAACATTCTTTTTTGTATTAATGTACTTTAAAACTTGTCTTCACTTTTACATATTCATTGCCAATGACGATACCGCAGTCGATGGAACGATGAACGATATCTACGACGACATTGACATAGTTCAGCAAAAAGTACTCTGGCTAGGTCATGTCGGCCGAATAAATGAAAATACTTCAGCTCTGAGAACATTCGGCGTAGTACCCAACGGGTGAAGCAGAGAAAGAGGAGAACTTCCACTCCATTGGAAAGACCAGGTGGAAAAGGTCCTAACTGCACTTGGATGGCGCCAAACAGCGAAAAAGATGAACTACTTACGTGCGACTCTAAGCTCTGAAGAGCATCCGTTTCCGAGTATATTGGAAATTCCGATAAAGCACTAGAAGGAGCCTCTAACAACTCTGATAACGATGCAGAGAATGAAAAAATTCGCAAACATTGGGGTGTGAGGGTTTCCATATACAGGGTAGGCCATTTAAAGTTGACCCATTTGTTTCTAAAAAAAAAAAAACAAAAGAAAACAATGTTTTTTGTTCATTTCAAAAATAATTTATTTTGGTCCAAGGGGATTTGTTTCAGCTAATATTTAAAAATTAGATCGCGTAAATGGGCACCTTTAGCTTTGACAGCTAAATGCACTCTTTTTTCGACATTTTCCATGACTTTGGCCAATGTTTCGGATGATATGGCGGCTGTTTCACGTCGAATGTTGGCTTTCAGTTGAGCTTAGGTCTTTGGCTTATTAGCGTATACCTTGGATTTCAAATAACCCCACAAATAAAAGTCTGGTGGCGTCAAATCTGGTGATCTCGGTGGCCAGTCAACATCACCATTTTTCGATATCAATCGCCCGGGGAAAAATGGTCGCAATAAATTGATTGTTGGTCGAGCTGTATGGCATGTAGCCCCGTCCTGTTGAAACCAGAAGTTATCCATGTCATTTTCGCGAATAATGGGTATCACAAAATCCGTTATCATGGCTCGATAACGCTCACCATTGACTGTTGTCGTGGCTCCATCATCGTCTTCGAAAAAATACGGTCCGATGATCATATTCGCGCAAACACCGCACCAAACTGTTACTTTTTGGTCGTAAAGAGGCTGTTCTTCAATTAATTGAGGATTTTCGGTGGCATAAAATCGGCAATTTTGCTTGTTTACGCCTCCATTCAACGAGAAATGTGCCTCGTCTGACATGATGAGTTTCAAGTTCGTTTTCAGCCATTTCGATGGCCCATTTGCCAAAATTAAGGCGTCGCGGATAATCAGCTGGGTTTAGTTTTTGTGCCATTTGAATTTTATATGGAAACATCTTCAAATCTTTATGAATTATGCGTTGGAGAGTGGTGCGAGAGATGTCTAATCCCTGAGAGCGGCGATAACTCGATGTCGATGGAGTCTCCTCAATACTGGCTCGTACAGCTTCGATATTTTCATCAGAACGTCTTGTGCGTTGTCTGGATGCATGACTGGCATTACTGAGATTACCGGTGTTCACAAATTTTGCGTATAAAGACTTAATTGTGTTCTTAACTGGAGCACTTTTCACTTTATTTTTTTTGCGAAACGCACGTTGAGTTAACACAATTGAAAAGTTATTTTGAATATAAAGCTGAACAATTTCAGCGCGTTCTTTTGGAGTGTACTGTTCCATGGTATAAATTGTCTTCGAATGACGCTTCTAACGCGGTATGACATTAGCCGATTTGTCAGCGCTGTTAAAAGTTACAGCGTTGCCAGATGGGTCAACTTTAAATGGCCTACCCGTAGATACGGTTTTGGTTTTTGAGCACTTTCTCATCTCACGCAATTTTATGAAAGCTTTAGCATTTCCTTGCGTCGGAACAAGTGTTCCAAATAAAAAAAAATTACCAATTATTACTGACCGTTTAAAAAAGGGGAATCTCTTATATTGAAGCGGTTATAATGGTAAAAAAACGGCAAAACTCACGCAGTGTTATGAGTAATTATCCCAAGCCTACTGTTTTCACAGTCTTAGGACCGCCGAAAGATGGATCCTAGTTTTCTGTCAACTGTCCCGAAGCCTTGGTTTTCCATAATCAGAGTATGGGCTAGTTCACATATCTGATCAAAAAGTGAAAAGCAATGAACAAAAAAACCAATGAAAAAAATGAAAATCAACGCAACGGTGGCGTAAAGTTTTTTTTTTTCAAACTTTAAAGTACTACTACTGTAAATGCAAATATTATTTATCAAGAAGACAACCTCTAAGAATCAACTTAAAGAATTCGTGGCTCTACTTGCAGAAAAACTAAATGTGCAAGGTTGAGCTTGGGCAATAGTCAAACGAGTATCTACAACGTAAGGTCCTAGGTCAAAAAAAGTTCAATGTGGGGAACCATACTGCAATAAAAAAAATGAACGCAGACCTTGTATTTAATGCATCTCAATGAAAAAGGAAAAACGTAATAATGTTCAAGTGCCAATAAGACAAAGAACCGCTCAAACTGATGAAAGTATTGCTGATATTCAGGCAAGTGTTGCTGGAGACCGCAATTTGTTGATTCCAAGACGTTGGCAAGAATTGGAACTCAAAGAAGCTGGCGGATTTTGAGAAAAAATTTGAGCTTGCCCATAAAAAATTATTCTCACTCAAGAATTAACGCCTTTAGACCAACGTAAACGTCGTGAATTTGCTGATTTTGCTTTGGAACAACTTGAAAACGGAAACTATTTTTTTAAGTAAATCATCTTCTCTGAAATCAAATGAATCAATGAAAGTAAATCATCTTCTCTTCATCTGAGTGGTGCGCTAAATAAACAAAACTGTCGATTCTGGTACGAAGAAAATCCACAAATTATTCATGAGCAACCATTACATATATTCATCCAATTGAGAGTTTGGTGTGGTTTTAAGTCAGGTGGAATCATCGGTCTGCATTTCTTTCGAAATTAAGCTGAAGACACCGTTACTAACAATGGAAAGCAATGATAACCAATTTTTTCATCCGTAATCGGAAGAAGTTGACCTTGGCAACATCTGGATCCAAGGAGAACCGTGCCACGTAGCATATGCAACAACTGAATTATTGCGAGGAAAGTTTAAAGATTCGATTATTTCATGAAAATGTGACATAGAATGGCCCGGAAGAAGTTGTAATTTAACACCATTAGACAACTTTTTGTGGTGTTTTTTGAAGACGTTGGTCTTTAGCAATAAATAAGACTCTTCAAGCATTAGAAGTCATGCTATTAATGACACGACTTAATTTAGTGGAAAACGAACTCGTATATGCCATTTGTATGATGCTATATACAGAGTTTAATTGCATCGATTGTAACTACTTCATACGAAATAAGAAATATTCAAATTTCCTTAACAATTTTTTTTTTTTTTTTTTTTCTTTAAGGGGGTAAGTCTATTCTTTTAAGAATATAGTATATATAATGTATATATAATAGAACAATAAAAACAAAAATTTTGACACGATGCTGGTAGGTACGATAAAGGATTATATAAAAAAGGTTCACACAAAATTTCAAGTAAATCAGTTGTATAGAACTTGAGATAATGCCGTTACCGTGTAGGAAAAAGTAGTTTCGAGAAAAACGGGTTTGAAGTTTAGGAGACAATTCTAGTGAACACGGACGCCACCTCCCAAAATCGGCTGTATCTCCGAAAATGAGTCGAATTTAGAAGAATCCTTCCAAGGTCATATATTTGAAATTCTAAACTTTAAACATATGAAAAAAAATCGAATTTTTCAAAATTCTAGAGTAGAATACCCTCTTAAAAAAATCACAACACTGTAATTGTAATTCCACATATTCGCAATAGTTGTCTCAGAAGTCAATGTTTTTTACTAAGCGAAGTTATGGATTTATTTGCATTCGAGTTCTCCACTTTAAAATAAGCCGGAAATATAAAAATAATATGTTTATGGGAGCCAAGAGAAAATATACATATATATATTCAGTTTGTTTTTTTTTTGAAATATTCATTAATACCTCAAATACCTATTGGGAACTCAAAATATGATGAAAGGTTTTTTGTTGTCCTAGTTTTCCTCTGAAGGTTGATTTTCGTAAATTTCCAAATTTTTAAAACCACTTTCCCATTGTGTGATATTGTGCGATATTTTAAAACTTGAGATAATTATCTTATCACCATTCGGTTTACCAAACTACGTTAGGAACTATGGAAAGTGGTACAAAGCACCTTGCACAAGCCGTCGGAAGGACAGACCGAATAAAACTTAGCGCTAGATATCCATTGTTTTAAATTTCCTTGCCCTTGTAAAAATGTACTGGACGTAAAAATTAAAAAAATATAGGTGTCACCGAATTTCAATCCCTTTAAGGTTTGAGCCCACTGGCACGAAAATATCTTTGTACCAAAAGCTATCGAGCTTGGCTCTGTACACAAATATATAAATATGCACGCATTGATATACATAACATACACATATCCATATTTGTATGATTACAATGCGGAACACAGTTTTGCAGTGATGCAATGCGCACTTCCCGATAATTAAAAGCTCATAACTGCACACATATACTAAACATAAGCCCTAGTTGCTAGTGTTTTTCACATTTATTGTAATTTCAATTATAATAAATAATAAATAATAATAATAATAATAAACATAAGCCAGTTTTGTACAAATATAAATCTACATTCAAATGCATTGTGTGCATATGTAAATATTTATGAGTAAAGTGCCATTGCTTAGCTGGAAAATTTTGCCTTGGTATTCACTATGGTATATGTATGATATGTATAATTGTAAGTAACTGAAAGTCAAAACACCGTATGTCTATGGTATTAATTCGCCATATCCCAATAGAATTTGCATATGCTAGAAAAACTTTGTAATGTATTTTAATTTCCTGCTATAATTTCCGACCGGCATTGTTTGCATGAAGTGACAAATACACTGGAAAATTTTAAATCTTAAAAATAGGCCTTTTTGAGATTTTTTTTTCAGGAATACTATTAAATAAATCTGGTTTTCAACAAAAGGCGGGCCTTTAAAGGGACAAGTAACAATTTGGCCTAAAAAATTGTTCGAAATTTCTTAAAAAAAAACAAACTATGCATAAAAAACAATCCTACGTACTTCTGTAGATAATGTATTTCTGAAGATGTTGTCAAAATTTCAAGTCAATCGGTGGTAAATAATGTGAGTTATGTTTCCGGCCAACTTGAAAAAAAAACAGTTTTGAGATAAACGCGTTTAAAGTTTTGAGTGGGCTCCCTGCCGAACGAACAGCCTTCGACTAGATAACGAAAATGAGGCATTTAGAATTTTTTTCCTGTCATAATCTTTCGGGATAACATTTATGAGACCATAATGTGTCATTTGAACAAAAAAATCAATTTTCGGAAGATTCTAGAGTGGCCTATCCCCTTAAATTGAAGATCCTCTCCTATTTCCTAAATAAACTTTACTATTATATAAATGTATTGGCCTAATGTCGCATTTTAAATACTTTTTTTTCTACTTGACGTTCAATAACATTGAACATAACATGCAATAAAAGCATTAAATAAACGCTTAGAAAAAATATGTCATATGCGAACTACTTCCTCAGTTTTTGATTTTTTTCACACGCTCTTTTGTCAGTTTTGTTTGATATTTCTTGATGGAAAGACACGCCTGAACAGTGTTTAGAAAATGTTCAACTTTATTACGATTCACGTTCTTTTCGTTCACATTCAACTTATGGTCAACATAATCATTATTGGATAATATTTGACGGAGTAGACTACATCCAGCACGAAGAAAATGTAGGAGCTGAAAAAGTACACGAATACCGCGAAGGGTCGCTTTGGCTCTTTCGTTCACAACAACTAGGACTGACGTATGGAACGACTTGAAAAGTTCCAAGAAGATCCGAAGTTTTCGAAAGAAATTTTGTTCAGCGCTGAGGCCTATTTCTGACTCTATGGGTATGTAAACAAGCAAAACTGCCACATTTGGGACGAAAAGCAACCAAAAGAGATTTAGAAGCTGCCATTTTATCCTGAAAAACAACGGTTTGGTGTGGTTTGTGGGCCGGTGAAAACAGTGGTCCATATTCCTTCAAAAATGATGCAGGTGAGAACGTTAATGGCGACCGTTATCGCGCTGTGATAGCCGATCAAATTGTCGGCCTGAAATTGAAGCTCGTGCTCTCGACGACTTTTTATTTCAAGAAGGCAACTCCACTTCCCACACATCGCATAAATCAAAGGATTTATCGAGAGAACACTTCGTTGAGGAAATAATTTCTCGTTTTGAGCCGGTCGATTGGCCACCAAGATCGTGTGATATCACATCGTTAGATCTTTTCCTGTGGTGATATGTAAAGTCTATGCGGACAATCCCGATGCCATTGAAGCCTTGTTAACTCAAGCCAGTCGAAATGCTCAAACGAGTCATTGAAAATGACACTACACGGATAGACCATCTGAGACGTAGCCGTATCTTCAAAAAATAAACGCCAAAGAATGTTATTTCGAATGATAATCGACCTTCCTCACTAAATGTAAAATTTGTGTGTTTTTTTTTTTTCATTAAAAAAAGAAAGGAACTTCGAAATAAATCACTCTATGTACAGCGACAGATCAGTTTGGAATTTGTTCGCTTTGTCAAAAACAAGGTCTGAATGCCACTTGTTTATATCTGCAGATTGGATGAAAATATCCCTAATACATGTTTTCTCTCTAACTTTTTGCCTTCTTTTGAAAGCTATCAAAATATATAAGAAAGATCCTGGATGTGGTACTTTTCAACACACCAAAATAAGGCTAATCTCTCTCTTTTTTTACAAGTATTTTGTGTTTCCTCCGTGTAGCTCGCCGAACAAGAATTCTATAGCAGATTTCGGTTGTCCCCGACAACAACAGAAGTAATGAGCACAAACAAAGCTCAGCGGAAAATCGCAAAAGTACAAGTTAAAGAAAATGGAAAACCAAAAATCATAAATGAAAAGCTTCAAACACACAAACACAAAAATGTAAACCAAAAATTAAAACTGTGTGCATAGATGAATGAATAGCCAAGCGGCAAGTGAACGTGTGAATAAACTTAAAGAATGGAATAATTTAGTGCAGGTACGAGTTGCATTATATAACCGAACATACACACATAAAGAAATGGAAATAATGTGGAGCGTAAGTAATCGGCGCCCAGTCAACAGGAAGTCAGACAATCAGTCAGCTGCACAAAAGCAAGTTAATTGTGCCAGTTAACTAGAAAGTGAATCGAACAGTCGACCGACATGTTTACGTAGCTGCATACACACACAAGTATATAGACGTACATATATATTTACATAAACATTTGCAAAGCCAATGAAATATTGGAGCCACTGGCCCGCTGTCTTAATTACCAGTAACATCAATAACGGCAATATTGACACACATACATGCCTGTATATGTAACCACATGCTTCTATACTTACCGTCGAGTAAATCTATGTATATATGATACATGGTTTCTGTTTCAAAATACTAGCCATTGTCTGCGGTCATTGTACCGGAAGGGTGTGCTGGTGTAATCGACGCACAAATATTAATTAAACTGCAAAATAAACAAGACGGCTAATGAATAGGTTCACTGTTAGGATAGCCAGCTTTACATAGACTGTTGATAGGTAGGTGCAGAGTTCAATGGACAAACAAAGCGTTACGTTGAACGCAAGCAAATAAATAGTAGCGAAACATACACAATATACACAAGCCTACAGACTTCAATGGAAAATAATTGTTTAGTCTCGTGACACGTTTATTTTGACTCTTTGTGGTGCAACAAATTTCCGAGCTTTACAAGCTGTTTTCGTAAGAACTAATAGAATAACCAACTAAAACACTTGATGCAGGGTTCAGAACACAGATCATATGGATTGTTCCAATAGCCAACCATTGACATCCAGGAAAATGAACTCGAGCAATTACATCAGCTATCGGCGCCTAAAAAAGTATCGGCAAAGACAGAGGAGAGGAACAAGAGCAGCAAAATGTGGCGACAAAGATGGCAATCCTCATCCAAAGAACTCTCAGACTTATTCCGGACTTTCACTGGTGCATAGATAGACGGCACGGGGACCTGGGTTTCCATCTGACCCAAAATTAGTGGGTGCTTTTGAAGCTACCTCTATAGATTCCTCCATTACATTGTCCGAACTGTCCGACGTGTGCAGAGTATATAGAAAGCCTTGAACATTTAAAGTTCCGCACTCAGGCTTTCAATGCTTCCACCTAATACAAAACACAAAAAATCACATTGATTCTCCCACAAGCGTATGCGTCACTGTAATTCTTATTTCAAAACCTCTCTCTCAAAACTTGACGAAAATAGCGAGAAGTGATGTTACACTAAATATATTCTGGAACCCAACAATAAATGACAAATTGAACTGCATATTAGAGATTGAGAACCGAAGTCCGAAGACCAGAAAGAGAATGTTAATACCAAGGAATAGAACGCTGAAGAGGCTTTTGGAACAACATATTAGGGACAATATACCGAGAGACATGATATTAGAGGGTTGGGATGCCTACAGCAAAGAGTGGTCGCTAAACACTGCTCTGCACGCCGTTGGTTGATGGCTGGAAGGAGTTCTCATGTAAAAGGAATATACGATGAGAAGATTTCTTGTCATTGAGAGAGCATTCAACGATGTGCAGCCGGAATCCGTAATCAATGCTGTTTAGAGGTTTGAGGTCGAAACAACACTGAATCACATATCATATATTGTCTTCTCTGCAACAGGACCGTCGTGGCGGAGTGGAACAATGCGCGTTCACTACGAAAGGTCAATTGAGGCCCCTCCTAAGATGTGTACCGTCTCCTTTATTCTGTATATTAATGGCAAAAGACATATTGAAAGTACGCTTGAACGAGACTGTCTTTATCACCCGACGTTGTTGTTCGCCTGGTAAAAAAAACTTCTTAGATACCGTTTACGAGTTAAAACAAGCTAGCGGAAAGAAGTAGCACAGCTATCAGTTCAAATAAAACTGAACTAGTTTTATTTAGCAGCAGGTATAAAATCTCGAATGATACGACTTGCGTCATTTGGGGCTCTCGGCATCACACTGTTTAAAAGTATTTAAACATCATTCTTGATATTAGGTCGTTTACTATGTATTTTCATTTTTTTGGTGCAACTTAAACACCATTATTATACCCTGAACAGGGTATATTAAGTTTGTCACGAAGTTTATAACACCCAGAAGGAAGCGTCGGAGACCCTATAAAGTGTATATATAAATGATCAGTATGTTGAGCTGAGTCGATTTAGCCATGCCCGCCTGTCTGTCTGCCTGTCCGTCTGTCTGTATATATACGAACTAGTCCCTCAGTTTTTAAGATATCGTTTTGAAATTTTGCAAACGTCATTTTCTCCTCAAGAAGCTGCTCATTTGTCGGAACTGCCGAAATCGGACCACTATAACATATAGCTGCCATACACACTGAACGATCGGAATCAAGTTCTTGTATGGAAAACTCTCATATTTGGCATTAAATTATCTGCATAAAAAAAAGCAAAAGCCATTTAAACTAATTGTTTGTTTTTTTTATATATAAATATTTTTTTTTATATTAATTAATTTTTTTTTAATTAATTTTTTTTTTTAATTTTTTTTTTTAATTTTTTTTTTTAATTTTTTTTTTTTTTAATTTTTTTTTTTTTTTTTCAATAAATTTTTTTAATTAATTTTAACATCCCTTCGTTACCTATTTGGCCACAACCATATTTCAAAAAAATGTAAAAGCCTGCAATATGTTGCGAAAGCGAATACTTTTATATTGTACCCCTACTTGGAGTCAAACACACAACTAACCACTTTACAGTCAGGCTTTCGATCAAGAGCCCACTAGGAATGTTGCAATTACTTTTGCATTAGAAAGAAATGCATTTATTTTTTTATATTATAGGAAATAGGACTCGAACAAATGTTATTATATCTAATTGATAAGTGGAAGAAAGTGAGGAGGAGGATGTATGCACTTATATTTGCCGTAAACAATTTCAGCAGGGGCATTCCATACCAAAAGGGTAAAAAATGCAAACTTTAGAGAGCAATTTTTTTAGAGCATTCTTCTGTGTGATCATATTATTTTTACCAATCCACAAAAATACAGAAAGAAATATATCAAAGACACATGTAATAGTAGTTTAACACGCCAATTGTGTAAAGTTACTGAATTATAGTATACCGGTAACTTTGCCTGAATGTGATCGAAGCAGAGGTACTTTTTTCAATAGCCTTATTTGACAGATCATGCATGAGTTGCGTATAGCTGTCATGTTATTTTTGTTCAGTACTGTTTGGCATTTCATCATGGAAAGACTTACCATTGAACAACGTTTACAAAATTTTCGAAAATTCACGTTCTGTAAAGAATGTGTTTCGTATGCTTCGCTAAACTTATGGTCAACATAATCAGTCAACTAAGCGTACTATACGAAACACCATCACCCATCATCATTAATAGATAATATTCGTCCGAAAATACCACGTCTAGTACGCAGTGAAGAAAACATAGCAGCCGTAGCTGAGAGTGTACTCGAAGATCGTGGCGAGTACTGGAGTCGTGGAACGACTTGGCGCATTTTACATCAAGATCTTAAATTGAAAAATTACAATATACAGCTTGTGCAAGAACTAAAGCCGAGCGACATCCCTTCACTATATGGGCTATTGAATAGTTCCAAGATATTTCGACGTTTTCGAATTTTGTTCATCGCTGAGACCTATTTCTGTCTCAATGGGTATGTAAACAAGCAAAATTGCCGACGAAAAGCAGCCTAAAAAGATCCAGAGCTGCAATTTCGTCCAGGAAAAACAACGGTTTGGTTTGTGGGCCGTTGGAATCATCTCTCCATATTTCTCAAAAATGATGCCGGTGAGAACGTAACCGTTAATGGCGACCGTTATCCGGCCATGATAATCGACTATTTGATGCCTGAAAGCTCGTGATCTCGGCGACTTTTGATTTCAACCAGACGGCACAACTTCTCACACATCGCATTAATCAATAGATTTATTGAGAGAACACCTCGGTGAGCAGATAATTTCACGTTTCGGACCGGTCGATTGGCCACCAAGATCGAGTGATATCACACCGTTACTCTTTATTGGGTACAAGTATAGTTAGATAGTAAACATGGAGAAACGGATTTCTACCTGACGCAGTTTTTGACGGGGCACGGGTGTTTTAGAGAGTATCTCTATAAATATGGACACGACGACGAAACGAATTGTTTCTTCTGCGATAGCAGCGAGGAAAAAGTGCCGATCTACAGAAATTGACAACGGAACAAATAACACCTGATATTACAGTGCGGTTTATGACTGAATCGAAACAAGTGTGGAATAATGTGAGAGCGTGGTGTGCTATCGTCCTGAAAGAACTAAGAAGGAAAGAGTGGCAACGCAGCGAAATCAGAAGGATGAATGAGGAGAAGGTCTGCATGGCGTGACTGACGAGCCGAATGGCAAAGCTTGCCCTCACGATGTAATGCTTAACAGCAGTTTCGTGAGGTAAATAAACAAGCAAAGACAACGGCAGTTCCGTGAGGCAAATAAACAAGCAAAGAAAATAGAGTCCAGGGTTTAGTACGTAGGCATATTGGTCTCCGCTTTAGCATACCGTCCGGAAAAATTTCGGTATCTTTCGAAGATTCTCCCTCCAAAATCAAAAACGGGCCTAGGAACAACACATCATTCGCCAGTTACCAGTCGAAAAGCTCGAAACCTCGAAAATTTAACCATCGGATGGACCATCTGAAACGTAGCCACGGTCAACATTTTAAAGAGATAATTTTCAAAAAATTAATGCCAAAGAATGTTCTTTCGAATCATACTAAACATTTCTCATTAAATGAAGTTTCTGTGTCTTTTCTTTAAAATGAGAAGGGAACCTTAAAATGGACCATGTATTATATTATGTATTAGGGTGATTTTTTAAGAGCTTGATAACTTTTTTAAAAAAAAAAACGCATAAAATTTGCAAAATCTCATCGGTTCTTTATTTGAAACGTTAGATTGGTTCATGACATTTACTTTTTGAAGATAATTTCATTTAAATGTTGACCGCGGCTGCGTCTTAGGTGGTCCATTCGGAAAGTCCAATTTTGGGCAACTTTTTCGAGCATTTCGGCCGGAATAGCCCGAATTTCTTCGGAAATGTTGTCTTCCAAAGCTGGAATAGTTGCTGGCTTATTTCTGTAGACTTTAGACTTGACGTAGCCCCACAAAAAATAGTCTAAAGGCGTTAAATCGCATGATCTTGGTGGCCAACTTACGGGTCCATTTCTTGAGATGAATTGTTGTCCGAAGTTTTCCCTCAAAATGGCCATAGAATCGCGAGCTGTGTGGCATGTAGCGCCATCTTGTTGAAACCACATGTCAACCAAGTTCAGTTCTTCCATTTTTGGCAACAAAAAGTTTGTTAGCATCGAACGATAGCGATCGCCATTCACCGTAACGTTGCGTCCAACAGCATCTTTGAAAAAATACGGTCCAATGATTCCACCAGCGTACAAACCACACCAAACAGTGCATTTTTCGGGATGCATGGGCAGTTCTTGAACGGCTTCTGGTTGCTCTTCACCCCAAATGCGGCAATTTTGCTTATTTACGTAGCCATTCAACCAGAAATGAGCCTCATCGCTCATCGGACACGGACGCGAAACACATTTCGAACCGAACACTGATTTTGGTAATAAAATTCAATGATTTGCAAGCGTTGCTCGTTAGTAAGTCTATTCATGATGAAATGTCAAAGCATACTGAGCATCTTTCTCTTTGACACCATGTCTGACATCCCACGTGATCTGTCAAATACTACTGCATGAAAATCCTAACCTCAAAAAAATCACCCGTTATAATGAGTTGTCAAAAAAGTCTTGCGGTATTTTTATTGAATCAATTCGTGTGGCACCCATACATCGAGCTTCTTAGTGACTCCAAGCTTCTTCAAATGGTTTAAAACGCTTTGATGACTACTATGCCGGTCTCTTTCGACCAATTCATTTTATCGCAATTTTTGACGACAGGCCTTCCGGAGCGTGGCGCGTCTACACCAGAACGAAAGCGTTGAAACCATCGTTGTGCGGTGGAAATGGAAAATGTATCGGGTCCGTAAACTGCACAAATTTTATTGGCGGCTTGAGATGCATTTTTGCCTTTATGGTAGTAGTACTGTAAAATATGCCGTATTTTCTCTTTATTTTGCTCCATGTTTGCGACGCTATAACTCACGAACGACTTGAAAGAAACGGCAATCAATCAAACACGTGTTAGCGCGTGAAATGAGCTTTCCAAAAAGATGTGACGAATAAAACTAGAACTACGCGCTTTCAGCGACAACTAGCGAAAATACCGCAAGACAAGTCGTCCATCTAAATGAACACAATGTCCTTCAACTATCCACAGGTTCTATCTTACAAGAAATGCGCCATTTCTTCATCACACATATATATGTACTTCGTATAATACAGTTAAAATGAAAAAAAGGCAGTTTAAAAATGACAAGTGCAAATATGTAAAGCAAATTGATAATAATTAACAATGCACTAGCACAAAGAGGGCAGACACCTAGCGCTGGGAAAAGGCAAGTGCACTAACGCTATCAGGTAGCGTCTGAATATCGAAAAGAGGGCAACGCATAGGTCGAGGCAGGCGTTTACTCACTTAAGTGGGTGCAAATTACAGAGCTGCACTTTGAGAGCTTACAAACACACATATCCCACATGAGTGTACATATATATGTATAAGTATATCTATGGCATATGTGAAGACCGGCATATAATTACAATGACTGGCAGAAGGACTTGCCAGCAGATGCTACCAACGCTAGCTGAATCTGAGCAACAAAAGCAATAAAGTTTAAATTTATAAGTTGTGTGTGTGCATGAATTTATAGTTGGTGCCTGTTTGCATACTTATGTATATTTTACAAGCATATGTAAATGTGGGCGTATCCTACGCAATGAAGGATATCCGGTTATTAACATTTCTGTTGTCAGTGTCATTGCAATTATATGCACGCATTGTGTGTTGGCCACTTAAGTAAGCGCTTAAATATATACGTACATATGTATGTGTGAAGCATATGTAGTACTCTGTATTGCATAGTAGCAACAACAACAGTGACATAGTAGATTGGAAAGGAAAAGTAACTTTATAATTATTAAAAGCCCCTCCATATTCTGTGAAAAATTATGGGCTATAATTAAGTGCAAGGAAGCGTAGAGTGAAAAATAAAATACTTAAGCACATATTCAGAGCTTCATTTTTACGTGTATGAGTTACCCGGTAATTAGAGGGTCCTCAACTTTCCCCACTCCATGAGGATATCACAAGCTTTTTTTTGTTAAAACTAATATCTGATTTCTATCGACCAGCATATGAATCAACCTAATTCTGAGTGGTGGTTAAGAACTATATTGTCTTTTTTTCGTTTCAGCGGCGTATAAGACGGGTTTGATATCATTGATCTCAATAACCACGCCGCTAGTTCTGCTTTCTCTAGACTGGATAAGGAAGCGAAGCTAATGGATCTGGTAGTGAAGGAGGGCAAGATGAAATATCTCTTGTCATCAAACAAACAGTCGTCGCACTCGCGACTTGGATCCCACGTAGCTAAAGTCTTCTATCTTGGAACCAGTATTAACACCAACAACAATGGCAGCTTTTAAATCCAAGGCAGAACTCTTACATTGGACTGAAAAGTAGAGTCCTCTCTCGGCGAACAAAGACCAAGTCACTCATTATAATCTTCAAGTCAGTCATTATAACTGTCCCCCAAATAACGCCTTCCTTAACTTTAACGAACCCATATTTGACTTTCGGCACCTGGTAAATTGAAAGATCCGACTAGATTTCCGACAGTTCAGGAAATTAAAATAAATTTGACTATTTGAATTTTACATGTGATTCGATTTAACGATCTAACGGAGACAATATATAAATTACAACGAACGTGATCTCAAAGGAATTTTATAAAAGTGAACCAGTGCTCCGTCCTGCTATATGGTGCAGAGGCTTGGACGATGACAACGATGAGGCAACATTACGAGTTTTCGAGAGAAAGGTTCTGCGAAAGATTTATGGTCCTTTGCGCGTTGGCCACGGCGAATATCGCATTCGATGGAACGATGAGCTGTACGAGATATACGACGACATTGACATAGTTCAGCGCATTAAAAGACAGCGGCTACGCTGGCTAGGTCATGTTGTCCGGATGGACGAAAACACTCCAGCTCGGAAAGTATTCGACGCAGTACCCGCCAGGGGACGCAGAGGAAGAGGAAGACCTTCACTCCGTTGGAAGGACCAAGTGGAGAAGGACCTCGCTTCGCTTGGAATATGCAATTGGCGCCACGTAGCGAAGAGAAGAAACGACTGGCGCGCTGTTGTTGACTCGGCTATAATCGCGTAAGCGGTGTCTACGCCAGTAAAGAAGAAGAACCAGTTTATAATTTGAACAAATATTAACGAGAATAAAATAATTTATTTAGTATACTCCTCAAATCCTGTTAGAAGCGAAGATGTGTCTGAAGCTTCATCAAAGCGATCCGAAGCTTACAGGTGCATTTCTTATAGCTACTATTCGGATTGACTTAATTTCCGAAACTTAACTAGACAATGGGTTGCATTCAATAGCAGAGGTTTTGCTAGTATTTTTCTAGTCAAGTCGTTTGATAGAAACAACCTTAAAGAGGATGATGAAGAATAGACCCATGTGTAGAAGTTCACGCAAGTGAGAAAAGTTCTCTAATATGCCTCAAGCAGCTCACGACTACTGGTCCTAGACCAAGTATCCCCTGGGTAGCCAGAAAACATCCGTTTGAAGGTGAGCTAAATTGAGAAGGCGAAACATCCCCTCCATACGGTTGTGCGCTGGTTTTGGAACCCGCCGCGTACAAAACACTACCAATGCAAAGGAAACAATGGCCTAGGATAAGTGACTGTTCTTTTGATGACGACCCCTGCAAACGTGTGATTTGAGGACATGCACCTGGAATGTACCGTCCCTTAATTGGAAAGGTGGCGCTGCCCAATTGGTTGATGTCCTCATTAGAGTAAAGGCTGACATCACCGCCATCCAAGCAATGCGATGTGAAAATCGTTCTTGGCGACTTTAACGCCAGGGTGGGCAAAGAAGATATTTTTGGCACAACGGTCGGTAAATTCAGCCCCCATGATGAAATATGCCTAAATGGATTGAGGCTGAGCGACTTCACCGGTGCCCAAAATATGGTTATCTGTAGTACTAAATTCCAGCATAAGAAAATTCATCAAGCTACCTGGCTATCTCCAGATTGAAAAGTCAGCAAACAGTTGGGATAGATACCGTGAGTTGAAGAAGGAAGCGAGACACATTTGTAGACAACAAAAGACAGGCCGAAAGGCTTCAATATGAACAACTTGAAAAGCTGGCTGACATGGCTAATGCTCGAAAATTCTACGAAAGGATGTGGTAACTAAGAGGTTTCAAGACCAGAGCATATTCTTCCAGAACTGTCAGAGGAGATCTAGTGATTGATGACCATAGCATACTGAACTTATTGAGGGAATACTTCTCCAGGCTGCTGAATGGCAGTGAAAGCATAACGCCAGGAAATGGTGAAACCTATTCTCAAATCAATGACAATGGAGTGGACGTTCCATTGCCCGACCATGAAGAAGTTCGTGTAGCAATTAACCATCTGAAGAACAACAAAACGATGGTGGCTGATGGAAGAGGTCTTCCTCTTTCCAGTCTGTTGGAAAAACCAGATAGAGAGGGACCTGACTACACTTGAATCTCCAACTGGAAAGGAATAACGACTAGCAGGCTGTGGTAAATTCAGCTTTAACCATGTAAGCGGTGTCTACACAAATAAATAAGAAGAATATATAGTTTAATATAGTGTTAAGTTAATGATTTTTATTTCCTTGATGAAACATTACTCCCCAAGAAAGGAAGTCCAAGATCTCAATATCAAAAGCAAATAGTTCTGTTATAGCTCTTAAAATATCGTCTGAGAGATAAGTTCACCGAGCCTGGCATAAGTTCCTCTTCACAACTATATCTTAAATTTGTAAATTAATGTAAAAGTCTGGAGCGTTTTCGACAAGATTTAAAAGATTGAAAATCATTTAACGAAATTTTTATGTAAAATTCTTGCTTCTTAACTTATGAGATTAAATGCCTTCAATAATTGTATGTACCCAAACAACAACTATTACATAACATTTTTTGGACATGCCAATCAGCAGACAATAAGAGCTTATTGGCACGACCACTTTCAAAAGAACCCAACTACACTTAGGTTGATGCTACTTTGCTTAAACAAGAACTCATGAAGTCGCCAGCGAATACAAGTAAGAGCCTTGTGATCAGAGAGCAAACCAAAAAATGTTCTTTTCTTTGTGGAGGTTAAATACAATGTGGCTCATTTAACCTCCCACAGCACTCAGCCATGTCCGCACTGTTGACCTCTTGTTAAACCTTTCGAGCACCACTTGGAAATGTTGCCTTCATTTGCGCTTTGTAGTCAGCGGTGGCTTGTCACAGTGAGCAATCATAATCTGCTTATGCTGATAATGTCATTTGTGCGTCGCAGCATAATTTTCACCAACTACAACAAAACACACAATCACAT
This sequence comes from Bactrocera correcta, assembly GCA_027475135.1. NCBI lineage: Eukaryota > Metazoa > Arthropoda > Insecta > Diptera > Tephritidae > Bactrocera > Bactrocera correcta. The sequence continues at coordinate 25,597,596 of CM050323.1, read as the reverse complement.
ACAAACACCGTTCACATAGATTTAAAATTGCGCCCCCTGCTGGCTGCAGCTGCTGCCCCAGCCACTTACGGCCACTCCATCTGCTGTAGAGGTGCATTGACGTAGAAGGTGCCGGTTGAACTGCAGTTACCGTTGCGCACAGCCGTTGCAAGTGCATTCTACTCAGAGATATGCAAGTGCATACCTATGCTAGTTCGCTATGTGGTACAGCGTAAGCGTGCCAAAGTGGAATTCGCATCATAACGCTGATAGAGCAGAATTTGCAAATTTTTAACTAGCTTAAATGCACAACAATTAAGGGGCGTCATAACTCGAGACGGACCAAATTTTTAAAAGTCCAATAAATGTTCGACTGTTATTAAATTACATTGAGAAACACATAAAAAACCAAAAAGTATATACCGTCGATGAAATTTTAATTGCGGTGACTTATAGAAGAATTTAAGACCGGAGCATACAGCTATTTACTCTTGTAGAACCACCCAAAGGTGATCTAATACTGCTGCCCGGAGCATACAGAAATTATGGAGCGAACACTTCTCCAACCTGCTAAATTACAGTGAAAGTATAACACCAGAATATCATAAACAAAGTTCCCCAATTGATGACGATGGAGCCCGACCATGAAGAAGTTCGAATAGCAATTAGCCGTCTTAAGAACAACAAGGCGATGTATTGCCGGCCGAGCTATTCAAACACGGTAGCGAAGTACTGTTAAGGAGCATGTATCAGCTTCTTTGTAGAATATGTTCGGACGAAAGCATGCCCAACGATTGGAATTTAAGTGTGCTCTGCCCAATTCACAAAAAGGGAGACTTCACAGTCTGCGAAAACTACCCTCAACATCATATATAAGGTTCTATCGACCCTACTGTGTGAAAGGTTAAAGCCCACCCTCAACAAACTGATTTCATATTATCAGTGTGGCTTTAGGCCTTGAAAATCTATAATTTACCATTTGCCTTTATGCGCGATGTCTGAATTTGGTATTCCCGCTAGACTAGTAAAACTAATACGGTTGTTAAAACCGACGTTGAACAATATCAAAAGCTCCATCAGGATCGTTCGATACCAAACAGGGTTTCAGAAAAGGCGACTCCCTATCCTGCGACTTCTTCAATCTAGTGTTGGAGAAAATAATTCGAGCTGCAGACCTTTATAGCGATCTGTTATAAGAATATACAGCTGCTGACGTAAGCTGATGATATTGATATAATTGGCCGCAACATGCGCGCCGTTAGTTCTGTTTTCTCCAGACTGTATAAGGAAGCGAAGCAAATGGATATAGCAGTGAGCAAGGTGAAATATCTCCTGCCATCAAACAAACAGTCATCTCACACACGACTAAGCTTCCACGTCACTGTTGACAACAGTCGAGAGTGTTTTACGTGGGATACTACCTACGAACTCTAACTCCACGGTGCTCAGAAGCACAACGGATCAATACAATGCGTCGATCAGCGCCCTGAAAACTGGGTACCGATTTTCAGTACCAATCGGCAGTGTGGCATGGACACACTAACCACCTTGGTAGGGTTCGAGGCCCATCTAAAACCTCTTCCGTACACATTTGAACTGGTAAAGTCAGTCCTTCCCTCGATTTGGGTTTTAACCACAGCCACCACGAATCTCCACAAAGCGCCAAACCCAATGAGCAGATTGGAGTTTTACCTCCAAGGGCATTACTGCTCCCCGTGGTACCAGGTTAAAGTCTCTGGTAAGACCTTTAACCGAAGTTACTACCAGTTGAGTTTCCACACAACTCTGGACTGGCGGCCAGGATCTTAGTCGCCTCTTACGACAGGCATGCCTTACCGCGGGTATATTCGGTTCCCCCCTGCACCAAGGGGGTCCTCCCTACTCGCAGGGGGAAACGTCACTGTTGACAGTCGTAACTTCGAAGTCGTAGATAATTTTGTCTATCATGGAACCAGCATTAACCCCAACAATAATGTCAGCTTCGAAATCCAACTCAGAATAACTCTTGCCAACAGGTGCTACTTTGGACTGAGTAGGCAATTGAGAAGTAAATTCCTCTCTCGAAACGAACACCAAACTCTATAAGTCACTCATTATTCCAGTCCTGATATATGATACTGAGGCATAGACTGTGACAACATCTAATGAGTCGACGTTACGAGTTTTTGAGAGAGCTGGGTAATGTCGTCCGAATGGATAAAAATACTCCAGCTCTGGGAGTATTCCACACAGTACCCGTCGGGGGAAGCAGAAAAAGAGGAAGACCGTTTAAAAAAATCTTTACTGATCTTGGGTTTGAGTTTGTTAGCAGTCTTTATTAATTTTTAACCGTATTACTTATAGTCCGAAAAAGTCGAGAGCAACAGAAATTGTCTATAAAATTGATCTCAGAAATAAAATAATGAGTGAACCATTAAGAAAATATTTATAGCAATATTTAATACACTTAGTTTGGTTGTAATAATAAATAAAGAAGCGGCAGGTGGATCCATCTCATAAGAAAGTCGAGAAGGATTTTTAAATAGCTCGACATATTATCGTTCTTTGCGATTTAGAAAAGGCAGAGCCGGTTAGCGTTGAGTTTTTATTCTACTGCCAGGGTGCCTATTCTCTCCAGCTCGTCAGCTTTGCAGTTCTCTGCGATTCCTCTGTGGCCTGGCATCCATACTAGTCTAAGCACAAAGTGACTCGAACTTTATACTGGCTTATTCTTAATCCAATCGGGACCATCTTAAAAACCGGATTAGGTGAGCCTAAATGTAGAGTGACAAAAAAACAGGCGAATATGCTGGCATTGTTCAACCGAATGTTAGCTTAACGAAATTAAAACTCCGTTACGCGACACATGTTGCTCGGGTATGAAATCAGAGAAATAACATCAAAAGGCAAATTGTAGTTTTAAGCGAAAGAGTACAAAGGATATCGTGGCATAAGCTGATGTGTAACTGTAGTTGGGACGCAAACCATGCAACACAACAACAACAAAGCTGACAACAACAACGTCCTTACTCACAGTATGTTGGCCTCTGCCACATGCCACTTGCAGTTTAGGAAGGAAATAAGTATTGCAAAAAAAAACAACAAAGTGAATGTGTGTATATGTGTGAGTGTGCGTGAGTACGCCACTTGGCACGGCTATAAATCGTGTGCGCGCATTCATAAAAACGGAATTATTGCGCTCTTCAACAGTACAGAGTTGTAGTGAGCATATCAGATGTGGCAGCATCAGCAATAACCCATGGTATTGTAGCAACAACAATAACAACCAACCAACTGTATATGAGTAGAAGCAACAACCACAACCAACGAACTGCATATGAGTAGAAGCAACAACAACAAACGAATATAGTTTAACAACAATAATAACAACAAACATATGCATAGAAGTAAAAATAACAACGACAATCAAATATATTGTAACAACAACAAGCAACTGTATAGTATCAGCAACAACAAAAACAAATGTATAGTAACAAAAAAACAACAACAATAGACAATACTACAGTGATAACAACAACCTGTTTAGTACCAACAACAATATTCAAATATAGAGTAACAACAACAATAAAAACCAAGTATATTGTAACAACAACAAATATACCAACAGCCAACCAACCAACTGTGTTCGTGCAACTGCAACGTCACTGCTTATCAGCAGCGACAATAGCTCACTGTGCACCCGACAAGCAGCCAAGCTACCAACTGCTCATCGACAACTCTTGACAATTCACTAGCAGAAAATTCAGTTCGTCTTTTGCATAATGGTGAGCATAGCACCAACTCACGCACATACGTACATATTTATAGACGGGTGCGTGTGTGTGTGCACTCGCTCGCAATTAAATTAGCTGGTTGTTTGTTTGTTGCAAGCAATTGCAAGCGCTAATCGTCCTTGTGCAGCATCCACATTGTGTAACTACAGTTGGTGGCGTTGGCAATAAAACTGTTGAAACTCACTTCAATTCAAAGGGCTAATTTAACTGGAATAAAGTTAATAATACGTTTTGATTGCTCGCTTGATTGCCACGTGATTGTAGTTAATGATTTCAAAATTGTCTGCCACCGAGCACTCACACACACGGCTTCCATTAGTAATTTAGAGTTTTGAGTTTTGCAAATGATATCGAAGTGTTGCTTGAAAGCGCGAGCGGCGGGTGTTGATGCTTCGAAGAACGATTTGCAAAATGAAAAAGAAATAGTCATCAATCACGCTAATTAAAGCCGCTTGAAAAGGCTTTATATGTGACCCACAAGTACCGTTGTATAGTAACTTAGTTGGGTTTAAGCAGAATTTATGAAACAGTCATGAACTCATCAATGTTGGATCAGTTGAGACTACTTCTAAATAGGTTGGCGGGCAGACGTTATATTTCTGATAGTTTTCGGTCATCAACCTTCAGCACCTTTAAGAAGGGGAGCCTACTTTAGAAGCTTAAAAAAATGGATTATTTTTTTTGCTTAAATCTCTCCCAAAATTATAAATGGAAATTCGAAATATTTTCGAAGCTAGAAGGAAAATAGTGACCGAGCGTCTAGTAGATATATGAGCGATTGAGCAGAAGCGGAAACTTTGACGGGCGATTTATCGGTTTTTCATTTCTACGATTTTACTGAATTGGCGGGCAAGATAGGAAAAAAAGTAAACGTCCTTTCTAAACGAATCAAAAAGCGTTGTATTTGGAATTAAACTCTCTTCTAGGTGAAGTTAACATTAATCCGGGTTTTAAATGATTTAAAGTAATTTTTGTTTTGTTTTTGAAATGCATTTTTTTTTTAAGTCTGCGAAAAATTGTTGAATTTTTCAATTTTTGTTAAATTTTCTTGGTTCACCTAGGAATTACACTATTGAAAATTAAAAATTTCTTTTGTTTTTTTTGTCTCAGATGAAAATTGCGACCTGCATCTTACCCGCCACACAGAAAATGCACGCTGGAGGCGCCTCCGTAAATTTCTCCAAACATGAAGAATATCTAATGTATAATAATAAAAAAAAAAAATTGAGAAGACTCTTCAAATATATAAGAATAAATCCTAAAAGTTTCATTTCAATCAATTTCTTTCCTTTCCAAAAAAAGTCCTTAAAAATATAGATTTTTTGAAGCCTCTAAAGAGGCTTTAAGTAGTATTGTATACTAAACCACAAAACAGGTTTTGTTGAACTTAAACTTAAATCGTCTAATTAAAACGTTCTAATTTTGCAAGGACTACTTATTTACCAACGAAAGTAATTATAAAGTTTTTGGAAATGATGGCCGATATAGAACTTGGAGAAAACCAAACGCTGCGCTTCGTGTGAAGATTATTACCATATACAGGTATTGTCCGGAAAGTAAAAGGATTGAGTTGATTTAAAAAACTTTACTGACCCAATCGTTGCAATTCTTTAAAAACTTTTAAAATAGGCTCTTTCTGCGTCGCTGCAGAGCTGCCAACGCGGTTTTTAAGCATTGAAGGCGTTACGGAAGGCATTCTCTGGTATAGCCTTGAGAGCCGAGGGGCATGCTGCTTGAATCTTTCCTGTCGTCTCAAAATGGTTACCCTTCGTCGGCCGTTTCAGGCAAGGAAACAAAAAAGTCCTAGGGGCCACATCTGGGCTGTAAGGCGACTGCAGAAGCGTTGGGATGCCAGCCGTGGTTAGGTAGCTGTTCACAGGAAAGGCGGTGTGAGCCGGGGCGTTGTAGTGGTGCAACTTCTAATCGGCTGCGATATCTTATCTTGAGGACTTTCACGTAAAAATTGGCGTTGATGGTTTGTCCAGGAGGAACAAATTCATGGTGACGATGCCTTTGATTTCAAAAAATACAATGCACATCGTTTTCACTTTGGATTTGTTCATTCATCAGCGACCTCTTCTCGGCCCTCCAAAGAGGCCTGGTGCCACCGAAACACACCACTTCTTATTAGAGCAACATCTGGGTAAGCCTATTTGATCATATCAAGCGTCTCTATCGCAGATTTACCGAGTTTCACACAGAATTTAATTGCGTACCTCTGCATTTTCGGTTTGCACCACTCATAGGCGTCGCGCGAAAATGTTTATCCTGACTTTCCAGCCGCTCTGCCTGTACAGATCTGTACCTCCGAGATTAGCTGGAAACCGGAGAGGGGACGTTATGCACCTTCTTAGACATCGAAGTTGCTTTTGACAACACGTCTCACAGGAGCGGCACAAGGGCACTGGAGAAAAGGAATGTGGTACCTACAGTGCGCAGATAGATAGAGGCCGTAATGCGCACCAGAATAGCCAATACCACATTAGGAGATACCAGTATTCGTCACGGCACTGCAATGGGCTGCCCACAGGGATGCGTGCTATACCCCCTGTTGTGGAGCGTAGTCGTGGACGAACTACTTGTATTGCTAACTAACAATAGAATCCGCTGCCAAGGATATGAGGATGACATTTTTATCATAGCCAGAGGCAAATTTGAGGGTACTCTCTGCGATATGGTACAAAGGGGACTAGGCTTGGTCAAGGTTTGGTGCAATGGCGTTGGACTAAACATCAACCTCTTGAAGACGACCATTGTCCCGTTTAGGAGTCGCAGGTTTTTGCCTGGCCGCAGAAACCTAACACTCGGAGGCAGAGAGGTGGAGATGACCAATATGGTCAAACATCTGGGTCTCACGCTGGATTCCACGTTGGGATGGAAACAGCAACAGACAGTATTACCAAAAATGTGAACTTCACTAAGAAGTTTAAGATCTCCCTCAGCAGTTAAGCCGAATGATGGTACACCGACGGCTCGAAAAATCGGAGGGAATTGGCGCAGGGTTCGCAGGACCACGCGCAAAACTCTCCATACCTATGGGTAGATTTCCGAGCATATTCCAGGCAGAGGTATTTGCTACAAGTCGGTGCGTAGAGTTAAACCTCGAACGTAGCTATCGCAACGAACGTATAGCTATACTAAGCGATAGCCAAGTGGCACTCAAAGCGTTGTAGGCTTTATGTAAAGCGATCTCGTCATCCATACGAGATAAAATCACTATTGGTGGAGTGTATAGAACGGCTGAATAGTCTGACAGAATGTAACCAAGTGCACCTTATTTGCGAGCCAGGTCACAAAAGTATTGCCGGGAATGAATGGTAGGACCAGAACCTTTAATAGCGGTCGGTCCCCACACCATAAAGGAACTGCTCCGCAAGAATGAAGCAGTGGGTAGGGAGAGGCATTGGCATCAACTCCCAGGCTTGCGCCACGCAAAGTTGCTGATCCCTATTTATTTATCTTATCTTATCTTACAGCCGCTTGTTCGTTAGCTAGGAACGCCCTCTACCGAATCCAGTTGGTGCACGCCCGCTCCGAAGTACAGTCGCGGCGGAAGAAAGTCAATCCTATTACTTTCCGGACAAACCCCTGCAGTAAAATGTGAGGTGGCAGCAATATGGTTTGAGATGCCGTGCCTTCATTTCGAGTTCGCTGTTTGGTTCTGATAGAGTGTATAGTTCTCATAGAGTCTTGTAGTAGGATTGAGTCATATGTAGCAGTTCACACACGTGAGGAAAGTTCTCTGAGCGTCATCCACTTGGGAGCTGCAAGAAACGATTATTTAACATATGGCTGTAAAAGCTCACGAATTCCCATCTTAAATTCAGCCTCCATGATGAAACATTTCCAAATGAGTTGAGGCTGATCGACTTCGCCGAGGTCCGAAGTATGATTATCTGTAGTTCTAGAGTCACCAACCAGATCGGTCATGTTGTGATAAGGATTGACGGCCGACCTATTCAAATACGGTGGCGAAGAACTGATAAGGAGCATGCATCAACTTCTTTGTAGAATATGGTCTTAAGATAGCATGCCCGACAATTGGAATTTAAATGTGCTCTGCCCAACTACAGTGGAATAAGCCTTCTCAAAATCGAATATAAAGGTACATATATCGAGCGTGCTGTGTGAAATTAAAGTCTACCGCAAGCAAACCATATCAGGTGACCACCTCTTCGTCGACACAATTTGAACGCAACTGTGGATAGCATTGGACTTTTCAAAAATAACAGCGATCCAAAGCACTTTGTTGGCGACCAGCTTCTACATAAAGCACCCAGACCACTAAATACACCACAACAGTCACCAAATATAAATCCGATTTCATATATTTGTAACTTTTAAGAAGAAAAACTACACAAACATAAAGTCAGCGGCCGCAAAACTCTAGAAACGGTCCCTACGCTAGCTTTGGTCGAAATTTATGACGACGTAACAGCAAATTTAGTGACTTCAACGTTTCAGACGTTGAAATGTCAAGGGGAAAATGCTGAATCGGTATGGTCACTTAAGGAAATTTCGGAAGAAACAATCACGTCTTCGTTATTGAGAAAATAGCAGAAAAATTATATGTTTCTAAAATCGATTACCTTCGGTATGGTATAAACACAATCTTCGAGTTAGTCAATGATAACTAAGCACTAAGCTACCCTATATAAAGCCACAAAATCAGAAACCATATATTGTGTAACTGAGATCGTTATAAATTTTATAGTCTACATCATACAGGCATATCGTTTCGGTAAAGATTTTTTTTAGTACGAGTCTAGCATTGACATGAACCATACCTAAAACATAAACCAAAATACTATGTTGAGTCGATCTATTCTGTTCTATCTTACTGAAGCCAACACGAGATTTTCAAGCATTGTTTCACTACCTTTTTCGATGTGTTATCATCATTAACAAAGAAGGCTGAGCTACTCCTCTGAGACAAGTTTTCGATGTCTACAAGAGCTTCACTGAATGCTTTGTGCCACTCGAGTTTTTGTGTTTTTGATGAGGTTAGATTCGCCAAAACCACAAATAAAAAATCGTTTGCGAATTTCAACGGAATGAATCAGAACTACATATATTATTTTGTAATAGAAGGCTTGCCTGTTAATTGCTTTTGATCAAGTCGACAGAGTCTGCTGTACGCATTAACTAAAAATCGTCCATTTGGCCCCATGGTTTAAAAAAAATTACTACAAAAAAGAACAAAGAAACATTTTAAAAATTGTGAAACGAGTGATATTCAAAAAGAGCCATCGCCAAGAGCATAACACTGGCGTTTCCACACGAAGAGTTATTCACCACCACCAAAGCAGAACAGACAATCCGAAAAGGACCTGTCGAAAGGTAACAATTTATGGTTTCTCATTAAACGCAGCAGAAATTCAGCAGGGGTAAGAAGAAAGAAAAAATACAAAAAGGATAATGCCAGTAAGCGATGAATCGTATCAATTGAAATCCGGTTGTTACTAAATACATACATGAGTTGAGTCCACAAGCGAACAGAACGAAAGATTACAACTACAAATACATGCCAGGAACACACAGACGCACGCCCACAGCAAGGAGTAAGTACCGCAAATAGCAGAGCAGCCATTTCCCATAAACGGCCGTGAGGATATGCAGATTACAGTGCATAGCATAGCATGGCATAGCACCGCAAATGCACATCTGTAGCAATGAATATGTATGAACAAATAGTAATGTGTGTGGATAGTTGTTGCCACTTAGCGGCAAAAGCGTCGCCGATAATTGCCATAAATCATTTCGAATTGGGCCACTGAGAACGACACCAACAAGAAGGATGTAAATATACGAGTTTTCGCATGTGTGTGTGCGCCAGCAGATGGGGAGCAAGATAGGGTATGTGTGAAGGCAAGTGTCCGGAGAATAAAGAGACAAACTGGCAGACTGTGCATACCGTCTGGTAAAGAGGCGTACGTAAGGTACTTCAGCGTGCCGCTATATGATATGATTAACGCTATGCGCTCTTGCGAATAGGTAAGTGCTCAGACAGACGTTTGTGGCTTGTAGCGAGCGAGCAATTAAAAATTCAATTTCGCTATGCTGCATTGGCACACATACTATACATATGCATATGGCGTGTAATGTGTCGCTGGTACGCATATTTAACAATGCATTACTACAAACACATTCCAAATACAGTTGTTGGCCAGTAAACACAAACAGTTTAGAAATTGCAGGAGAAACAGGTTTAATCATTGTGTCTTCGTTGCGCACCCTGGAAACGTGAGTAACCCTACAGCTAAAAGAAAGGAAGCTTCAGCGAAGCCACGCCGACACATTAGGTTTAAGGGTACGCTGAGGTCTAATTGCACCGTCTGTTCGCCAATGCCGCGGCTGTAAGCGGATGTCAGTTTCGAAACAAGCGGCTCGCTATATAAATGTGTATACAACTTTATACTACTCTTAAGGTGCTTGTGCGTTGGGTTTGGGACACGCGAAGTAGAAACCACTTCTAATAAAAAAAAGAATAAAAAAAGAAACAACAGCCTCGAATGAAAGACCCCACTTTTGATGACGTAAGAGTAAAGGCTGACATCACCGCCGTCCAACAAATGCAATGGACAGAAAAAGGACAGTGACGAGAAGGTCCGTGAGACATTTACTACAGCGGTCATATAAAAAAGCACGAACTAGATGTGGGATTTGAGGTAGAAAAAAGACTCAGTCGTCGATCCGATGGATGAGCATCTAATTACAATCCGCATCAGAGAAAAAACACTGATTTGCGCCTACGTCTTGACGGAAGAGAAGGACAATATGATCAACTGCCTCTGCTGTAAAAATTGTACCAGGCAATTTTAAGGCCAGGGTGGCCAAAGAAGGCATCTTCGACACAAGAGTTGAAAAATTCAGCCTCCATGACAAAACTCTCCGACTTCACTGGTTCTCTGTACTAGAATCCAGCACGAACTTGCCCGACGATTGGAACCTAAGTGTACTCTGCCCAAACCACAAAACGATTGACCCCACAATCTGCGCCAATCTGAAGCCCATCATCAATAAACTGATTGGACCTTTCAGCGACCTGGACCTGGAAAATCTATTATGGTCCACATTTTCACCAGGCGTCAAATCTTAGAAAAGGTCCGTGAAAGGCAGATCGACACACACCACCTCTTCGTCGATTTCAAAGTCGCCGGGAATGGCGGAAGATTTATGGTCGTTTGCGTATTGGCAACGGCGAGTACCGCGGTCGATGAAACAATGAGCTGTACGGCATAGTTCAGCGAATCAAGAGACGGCGGCTGCGCTTCTAGGTCATGGTGTCCGGATGGAAGCAGAAGAAGAGATCAGGTGAAGAAGGACCTGGCTGCACTTGGTATCTCAAATTGGCGCCGAAGGACGAAAAGAAGAAACAACTGGCGCGCAGTTGTTAACTCGTCTACAACCAAGTAAAGAAGAAGAAGCAAATAACCATGAGGTGAAAAACACTATTCTACTCTGTAACAACTTTCTAACACTCTCATGCTCTCTAGCTTAACATATTGCGCGGTTTCAATTAGAACATTATATTGCTTAAAAGTCCTAAAACAAAATAATGTAGCAACATGCTAAGGTAATCAGAAGTGCATATTGTAAGTCTCTAAAGCAACTCGTCAAATTGCAGCGAACGAACAAAAAAACGCCAGAAATTTGCGACTACACACGAGGCAATAACATAATCATAACAACACCCAGCCTCATGTTGGAAGCTCGGTCAAAAAATATTTAGGAAACCCGCCGACCGCCTTATAGCCCATTCCTTGTCCCGACTGTCTACTACGAGGGCTGCTATATACATTTCTGGCCTAGGCAACACTAAGTGTTGCCAGGTGCAATCTGACATTTCCATTAGAAAATTTGACATTTTTTAGCAGAACATCACTCAGAACGTTTTGTCATTTAATCGTGAATTGTTTTATTTACAAGGAATTAAAAAATTCATCTCGGCCAAAAAATGGAATTAACTCGTGAACATTTTCGTGCGATCATTTTTCACAACTTTCGACGTGGATTATCACGACAAGAGTACATCGATGAACTAAAATCTTTGTATGGCTATGAAGCACCATCCTACAGCACTGTGAAAAACTGTTACAACGAATTCAAACATGGCCGACGCTCGCTCAAAGGCGAATTCCGTGAAGGTCGTCCAAAACCAGCCGTTGTGCCAGAAAACATCGATGCCGTACGTGAACTGATAATGCAAGACCGTCATGTAACATACCTTCAGATAGAGGCATACCTATGCATTTCTCCCACCAGCATACATTCGATATTGCATGAACACCTGGCCGTAAAAAAGGTTTGTTCTCGTTGGATCCCGCACAATTTAACAATCGCTCATAAAAAGGCTCGTGTGGATTGGTGTAAAGAAATGCTGAAAAAATACGATCGCGGTGCTTCAAAAGACGTTTATAAGATCGTCACAGGTCACACGAATCACGGATCTATGCGTATGAGCCCGAAGCAAAACAGCAATCGACCGTGTGGGTCTTCCAAGACGAGCCAAATCTAACGAAAGTTGTTCGTGGAAGAAGCACTTCGAAGCAAATGGTCGCCTGTTTCTTCGGCAAAACTGGTCATGTGACGACTGCTCCGCTTGAGCAATGTAGGACGGTCTATTCTGAGTGGTACATCACCATTTGTTTGCCTGAAGTCTTCGGAGAAATTCGAAAAATGAACAAGAGAAGACGAATCATTGTGCACCATGACAATGCGAGCTCTCACACATCAGCTCAAACCAGCGCCTTTTTGACCGGCCTAAACGTCGAATTGATGGGTCATCCGCCGTGCAGCCCTGACTTCGCACCCAATGACTTCTTTTTATTCCCACACAGAAGATGCTGTTGAAGCATTCAAAAACCATGTTTTGGAGGTGTCTCAATCGGAGTGGAAAAATTGCTTCGAAAATTGGTTGGAGCGAATGCAAAAGTGTATAAATCTTGATGGAGAATATTTTGAAAAAAAATAAAACCATTTTCGTTGATAAATATTCCTATTTTCATTATTAGGCCAGAAATATATATAGCAGCCCTCGTATTTGTTCCGGTCGATGCAGGACGTCATCACTGGAATACGATTCCTATCAGAACAGCATATCAACTGCTTCATTACTGGCCACTAAGCTGAAGGAGTTCTGTTGGGATTAAGTTCCCAAATAGATAGGAAATAATTTTGAATATTATTGCATTCGTCTTCTTTATTGGCGTAGACACCGCTTACGCGATTTTAGCCGAGTCAACAACAGCGCGCCAGTCGTTTCTTCTTTTCGCTACGTGGCGCCAATTGGATATTCCAAGCGAGGCCAGGTCCTTCTCCACTTGGTCCTTCCAACGGAGTGGAGGTCTTCCTCTTCCTCTGCTTCCCCCCGGCGGGCACTGCGTCGAATACTTTCACAGCTGGAGTGTTTTCGTCCATGCGGACAACATGACCTAGCCAGCGTAGCCGTTGTCTTTTAATTCGCTGAACTATGTAAAGGTCGTCGTAAATGTCGTACAGCTCATCGTTCCATCGAACGCGATATCAGGACGGGAATTATGAGTGACTTATAGAGTTTGGTTTTTGTTCGTCAGTATTATTGTATTAGTTTTTCTTAAATAAGCATTAAAAATTTGGCGAAAATGCTTTCATTTCCATTTCATTGACCAACAACTGTAATTCTCCACAGCATCAACTCTCTCAAAGCATTGGCTTAAATGCGTTTGTTTGTATGTCAACTGCAGTCAAGCACTCAAGCACAGATGCACCGCAAACGCATTTAACGCGTTTATTGTCATCGTAAATTCAAGTTTACGCACACCACCCCCACACACGCAGCCTACATGGCGTATGAGTAGCGTGCTATAGGTAAATTGCGAAATGGCAAACGCACACACACACCACAAGCTGCGGCAATGCCGAAGGTGGAGCACACACGTATTGCTGATCGACTACTTTACATGTTGCATGTCACTATGAGTTAATATCGTTGATTTGCGGATACATTGGCCATTGCAAATGATGGAAATGCAACGAATGCGGCATGCCGCTGCCGCTGATTCAGATTGATGTGCATACAGCGAAAGGGACCGCCACGCGTACAGCTAATTAATCGTAATCACAGCCGTTAGTAAAGTAAATCAGCGTAAAAAGCACACAGTTACCAAATGACTGTGCCACTCCTATAAATGTGCGTGCTTCGGTGGCTACAAGTGCGGCGTATTTGACTTGCGGTGCGGCGATCGATATGCCTGCTTCTGGCGTCAACTAGCCACATTGGCATGCCGTAGGCGCATAAGTGCCTCATGTGCTGCATAAAATTAGCATTTTTCGCATAAATTTTGTCAACGGCAGAAGTAAACAATAATAACAACAACAGCAGCAGCATTGTCGCGCAACGACACTCAAAAAGCAATGCAACATTTTACACTTAATATTTATGTGTATATACGTATATGCATACAGTTACGGTAACCAATGATCGTAAACGTAATGGGAGCCATCGCTATCGAGTACATCATTTTCAATGACTAGGCCTCATAGGGATCACATCACGCCCATCGCACTCAGCTACTGCAATTGTTCAGAGTGGTGGACATTGGTGAAGGTATGTGATTTAGGAGGGAGCAGGTCGCAGTGCAAAACCTCAATTCATTTTTATCTATGACTCTACCTCCTTGTGCAATATTTACTTTCAGTTTTTCAAGGTTGGGCCGCAATGGTAGTTGTCTACGGCTCATTTGTACGCCCTGGTAGTCAACCGACGACAGATGAATTCAAATCTTTCTAGACGAAGAGGTACATTAATCGTCGCTGGCTTGTTGGCATGGAGCATAAGCTTGACGTAGCCCCACAGGAAATAGTCTAACGACGTTAAATCGCACGACCGAAACGACCAATTGACTGAACTTGGTTTTCAATAAATCGATTGTGGCTGTATGGCTTCTTCGTCCTGTTGGAACCACATATTGTTCAAGTCCATATCATACAATTCCTGCAAAAATATTCGGTTATCATTGAGCGGTAACATGCCGCTCTTGATCATCATGGGAGAACGTAATTTTTAAAAACCGTAATTTTTTCTCGATGCAATAGTGACTCGCAGAGTAGGTGTGGATTGCTGCCTGACCAACAATGCACAATTTGCTTATTGATGAAGCCATTCAGGCAGAAATGAGTCTCATCGATGATGATGATTTTTCGATGAAAACCGGGATCATTTTCAAGTTTTTGCTTAGCTCAATTCACGAAAATTCTGGTGGTCAAACGGCTACAGTACTTAACGAACATTCTGGTGGTCAAGCGGCTTCAGTTCTTGTGTCAATTCGTCACAACGACGTCACGGAGATGCCCAACGCTTGAGAACGTTGTGTGAGAGACTAAGGCTTCCTCAAATGATGCGCTAGCGGGAGAAATATTCTCGACACAACAGGCACTTCTTTACCTCACTGACACGGGAATACTTTGCTCTTAAAGTTGAGGCCGCTGACTCCGAATTTCGGTACTAAATTTTAATAATTTCGACTCATTGTTGGATCGTATATCTTTCCATGATGAAATGTCAAACATTACTGAAGAGAAATGTCAAAATAAGCGGAAAAAATGACGTCGTTTGCTATCCGTATTGGTCTTCTTTTTCTAGCAAGGAGCAAATATCACTCTCCACAAAAAAACACATAAGAAAGCGCGAATCACCAAAAAAATTATGCAGAAAGTTGGTAGGAAGTGGGCAGGGAAAAAACCATCCGCCATTGCAAACTCGGTCAAAATCACGTAGGGTATTATGGAGAAGAAGAAGAAGACAAGGAGTGTTCTGATGAACGATAATCACATACATATGAACTCATTCCACCACAGGAGTAAAGTTTTTGTCAGACAGTAAAATTTTGAAGATGACAAGTGTTGTGAAAGGCTTACTGAAGTGAACCGTTAGCTCGATATAAAGAAATATTTTATATTCCTTGCTTGTATCCCATTTGAACAGTGAGGCCCGCATACGTCCAGTTAAGAAGCATAATGAACTCATCTCCACGCAGTCTTTGCTGGTGTACTTCCTTAGAAGTCATCCCTGCAGTCTCCCGCTTGTAGGGGAACCGCCCCCAGGAGTATCAAGAGGTCCCTTTTCAACTACGTCCGCAACATATACATCACCAAACAGGCTACGGAAGCAACAAACCATTAACGTTTACCGACACCCCCTCAGTGAATGGCGTACTTGGAGTCAAATCACCACATATTGCAGGCAAAGAGCTCGAAATGCGGCGAGAATTCGACATCCCTCTCCTTATGGTCCGACCCATCGAAACAGCACTTTTCCTACCGTTAGATGACTTCGATGAGAACTTATCTGAACCTTACCATCCTAAAGGGAAGTAGGTAACTGTTACAACCACAGATGTACATATCTAAAACTACTCAGCTTGCAAGTCTGCATAAAAATCGGAAAAAAAGGGAAAAAGAAGCTTAAAGAAAAAACTTTTAATTGGCATGAAATAATTTAGACAAAAGATTGAATCAAGTCTTCTGAAATATTTTAAAAGAAATCATATAACAATTTGAGATTCGGAACACTATTGTGCAACACTGTATTGCGACATAAATACTCATAATCACAAGAGTGGCATTGCCAGCCGCAGAACAGCATGTGGATGCGCGACAGTGTGTACGTATGTACAACAACAAAATGTTGTTGCTACGCGTTACGTATGCCGCCTCCATAAAGTGTTTGTTTTGTCATGGACTCACCGAAGTGTCCTTGTAAAGCCATTTTCAAATTGTTTTTGCCTGGCAACTTTTCGCAATGCGTTGGAACACCCACACAAATCTGTTGGCTTCACCCCGCAGCTTGTCGTGACTCGCACTCTTAACGCATCATTTGTGTTTTGTAATTATGCAAAATTACATTGCTTTCCGTTCACGCCTATGGCTGGCAAACTGGAGTGCTCGTGGTGCTTGGTGTTCACAAGTGGACACTTTGTTGCAGAGCAATTGGCTATGCAACATTCTGTGGACCGACATGTGGTATGAAGTGAGGGTAGAATTTCTTCCACCTCCAGTTTCCTCCCAATAACTCTTTGTTCATGTCGGATCGGAATACCATCTGGTCACTGTCTGGTGGCGACAGACGCCCACTGAATGGGGCTGACAGATCGAGAAGACTGTAGGAAATATTTTGAACAAAGCACTAGGGAAAAAATGGAGCATCTCTTATGCACTTGTCCCGCATTGGCGAGACTACGCTGTAAGCCTCTGGAATCCCCACGGTATGATATACTGGAGGAGTTATCGATAGTGAGGACACAATGTCTGTTAAAATACGCGCCAAGTGCAGGCATTCTGAAGGTTGACTACTCCTCATGTTCTTAGTAACTGAACTCCACCTGGTATCGCAAAGGACCAAAAGTGATCTACGCGTGGCTCATTGGTATACCGGATTAACATAACCTAACCTAGTTCTTATTATCTTGGGTATGGCTGTGATCTTCGCCTCAGGGATCGCTCTTGGAAGATAACCTAAATTAGTCCATGAAATTAGGTTATATTCTATTATAGAATACTAATTTCAGTGGGTTCCGTTTTCGATGGATGTTCTCATCCAAGCACCTCAATCCAGCCAAATAGAACTCCTTATTGACCATCTATCTCACCGGAACAAAGTCATGATGCACCAAACCACGACTATCGAAAAAAAAACAATGAGCATCACTTTGATTTTTGAGCGGCTTGGCGTGGTTTTTTGGGTTCGGCTGGTTTTTTTCCCCATTCCGATAATTGTTGACTTGTTTGCATGTCAAACTCATAAATCCATGTCTTACCGGCAGTTATAATGCTTTCCATGATCGAAATCACACGATCAAGAATGTCCAAAGAGACCTGATTAGGGTACACTTTTTAAAAAAGGTTCAGCTTTATCAGGACGAGTCGAACAAGAACGCGTTTCATAGCCAAAATATCCCAAAAAATCAATCGAGGGGACGTGAGAGAGATGTCGGGCTCTCTTACCATCTCTCTAACACTTGTCCCACGAGTTTCAAGCACCATATCCTTCACTTTTTTAATATTTTCATCAGTTGGAGAGGTCGAAAGTCGTCCAGAATGAGGCATGGCTTGAACGTTCTCTCGAACATTTTTGAAGGCATTTTACCACTTTCAGGCTTGTGATTTTTGACAAAACTAACATCAACATAAGCCGTTTCAACATTCGCAACGATTCCGCGCACGGAATTCGGTTATAAATACAAAATTTGAGACAAATCCTTCTTCGCTATTTTTATGTATTATAAAAATCGCAACGTACTACTAAGATGTAACGACTTAAGCAGCTGCTGTAAGCAAACTGGTTTACAGATCGCGCTCATATTTGGCATAGTAATTAAGAAAAGTTTTACCAACTTAAAAAATACATTTACAATTTCCGGGTGCTTCTGTGTCACAATGTAAATTATGACTTCAATTCGAAGGCTCTACCAAAATTGTATAAGGCAATAAAGCGGCAAAAGATAAATTGTCAAAGTGCACCCAGTAAACTATAAGATTGTCAATTACGGTTCAAACGTATATGCTATCGCGCCGCTCCGACATTATGAAAGGGATTTGTGTTTTACATCCAATACGGAAGCATTCTGAACCCATCCCGTTTGAGAATAAAAAGTTTAAAAGAATGCATCATCGTTGCATGAGAACCTTTTTTGGCGTTGAAGGATAGTGGGGCCACTATAACAAATTTATGTACGCCGGATGTTGTAATTTAAATCGAGACCGAAAATTAGCTGTCAATGTGTTGGGATTAGAATAGTAATTGGGTACGAGTTTAGTTGAACGTATGAAATATGTGTGAACATTTTGAATATTTCAAAATCAGAGCTACGTTCATGGGAAGTGAAGTTCCGATAGTATCCTGATCCTAGAAAGGTGCAATCAAAAATGCGTAAAGAAAAGGGTGTTTTTTTTAACAAGTGGTTTTCGAGAAGTAATATAATGCATTAGGGTGATTCAAAAAAAAAAAAAATTTTCGTTTGGTACTCGGAAAAATAGGTTCCTAGACACCTTTAAGAAAGCCTCTCCAAGCATGAGTTCTGAATTGTAACGGAAGGTCCTCCTACATACAGTTTTCTATTTTTTCTTATTATCGGATAGAAAAATTTATATGTATCTCGCTTCTTGAAAAAATATCTTGCTCCTTAGATTTTGTAGGAAATTTAAATAGAAGATGGATAAATTGGAGGATGGAGTCATGTGTAGAAGTTCACGCAAGTGAGGAAAGTTCTCTGATCGCCATTCACTTGGGAGTGGCCAGAAACGATTCTTTTACATATGACTCAAGCAGCTCACGACTTCCGGTCTTTGACCAAGTATCCTCTGGGTAGCCTAAGAACATCCGTTTGAAGGCGAGCTAAAGTGAGAAGGCGAAACATTCCCTACTTAGGGTTGTGCGCTGGGTTTGGGACCCGCCACGTAAAAAAACACCCCCAGTGAATAGTCATAAACAGCCTCGGATGAACGCCGTGGTTGGCTCGAATAAATTCCAGCGCAGAGGACCAATTTTCGTCCCCTTTTGAAGCAAATGTATGTCAGCAATATGCTTTAGTCAATACACAAAAAAAACACCTCACAATCTGTGCCAATTAACGTGAAAAAAGCCTCCTTAATATCGCAGATAAGGTCTTATCTAGCTTTGTGTGTGAAAGACTGAAGCCCACCGTCAACAAACTGATTGGACTTTATCTACAAGTCTCTAGTCATTCCCGTCCTGCTATAAGGTGCGGTGGACAATGACAACTTCTGATGAATCGACGTTACGAGTTTTCGAGAGAAAAGTTTTGCGGAAGATTTATGGTCATTTACGCATTGGCGAGTACCGCAATCGATGGAATGATGAGCTGTACGAAATATCCGGCGACATTGACTAATAATGAAAATAGGAATATTTATCAACGAAAATGGTTTTATTGTTTTTCAAAATATTCTCCATCAAGATTTATACACTTTTGAATGCGCTCAAACCAATTTTCGAAGCACTTTTTCCACACTCCAATTGAGACACCTCCAAAACATGGTTTTTGAATGCTTCAACAGAATTTTCTGGCGACGAAAATCATTGACCACGCATTATTTTCTTGATGTGTGGGAATAAAAAGAAGTCATTGGGTGCCAAGTCAGGGCTGTACGGCGGATAACCCATCAATTCGACGTTTTGGCCAGTCAAAAAGGCGCTGGTTTGAGCCGATGTGTGAGAGCTCGCATTATCATGGTGCACAATGATTCGTCTTCTCTTGTTCGTTTTTCGAATTTCTCCGAAGACTTCAGGAAAACAAATGGTGGTGTACCACTCAGAATTGACCATCCTACGTTGCTCAAGCGGAACAGTCGCCACATGACCAGTTTTGCCGAAGAAACAGGCGACCATTTGCTTCGGAGTGCCTCTTCCACGAACAACTTTCGTTGGATTTGGCTCGTCTTGGAAGACCCACACGGTCGTTTGCTGTTTTGTTTCGGGCTCATACGCATAGGTCCATGATTCGTGTGACCTGTGACGATCTTATAAACGTCTTTTGAAGCACCGCGATCGTATTTTTTCAGAATTTCTTTACACCAATCCACACGAGCCTTTTTTTGAGCGATTGTCAAATTGAGCGGGATCCAACGAGAACAAACCTTCTTTACGGCCAGGTGTTCATGCAATATCGAATGTATGCCGAATAGCAAGTCATACGGAACTAAATTAGACGAATACTGTGGTTGCGGCACGATATTAGTTGGGAATTTGGGAAAAAACTCAGGAGGAATCAGTGCTGGATGCGACAGTGCATTATCGTGGTGCACAAACCAAGAGTTGTAGGCCCATAATTCTGGCCTTTTTTCTAAATAGCTTCCCGTAAATGGCACATAACACTGAAATAGTATTCCTTGTTAACAGCTTGCCCGGTCGGAAGAAATTTAGAGCGCACCATACCTCAATAATCGAAGAAAACTGTCAATATAACCCTGATTTTTGACCTCCTTTGACGTGGTTTTCACAGCTTCACCTTTGCCGCGATATTCGACCGACTGATTGTTTGTTTCTGGGTCGTAAGCATAGATCCAAGACTAATCTGCAGGAATAATACATTTCATTACATCCTGGTAGGTGGAAAGCATTGTTAAGAAACGTTAATGCGATGATTTTTTTCGAAAAAGTATAATGATTTTGGAACCAATATCCCTTGTTTTAAAAGTCTATAAAAATAGCAAAGACCTTTCAAGTCTCTATGTAATCACCCTGTATGCCTTGAAGAACTTCCTTAACCAGCAACCACTTTTCATTTGCATAGCAAACAGTTAACTCCTTTAAAGGAAACTGTAAGCAACCGAGACTGCAGTACATCAAGAGCGCCAAGTACAGTACGGAACCCATTTAACGGTTATAAACTACAAGGAACATCAAAGCGTCCACACAATACGACAATTGGCAAGCCAATTCCGAGTATTACACAAAATTAATGAGTGACGCCTTGGCGGCATTTTAGGCGCCAGAGCTGCTAATGGCCTCTGTGCTCATATGATCAGCATCTGCTTTTCGCTTGCCAACTGTGATGAATAGCAAAACCAGCAGAAAGGCAGATGCGGGGGGTGGGGGTGGTTGAAATGTGAGTGGCAGTGAAAATTGGAAACTAACACGCGTTGAGCCTGAGACAAAACGCAAACGCAATGAAAGACAGATAAACAACTCTGTGAATCACAACAACTGTTGCAAGAGAAACCACAACAAGAGCAACAACAACAGTGGTAGTCAATAGCGCTAGCAGTAGAGCTCACAAACGGACACAGTGAGGAAAGTGCGAAATTTATGATCCCTCTGGTGCGTTCAGCACATTCCCACTTTGGAACGCACGCAGATTTCAAACAGTCAGCCGCCGCCGCCGCAGCCGCTGCCGCTGTCACCACCAGCGATGCGGCTGCCATTGCCGATGGGCTCAGCCTCACTTCCTGTCACTCCATTTCCGGCCATAGTGTCGTTTCCGCATGCCAAGCAATCGTGCTGTCGTGGTACGCTCACAATTGCCTGCTTTTAGGCGCTATCTTTCGCAATGTCCTTTAGCGGTTTTTGCCTCACCCCGGCATTCATACACCATGCATCGCTATACAGAATTTGGTTTGCGTGCCAGTGAATTCAGAGCCAGACACGTGTGTGATTTACACATATGTACTACTTATGTTTCATGAATGTATATGTGTGTGCATATGTCCAAAAATACAAGTCTCGCTAATGTAGCTGTCATGTCGACGCTGTTGTTATATGTTTTTGATATTCTGTAGATATGTATGTATAAATGTACAAATTTCCCATATTATTTTATATTTTCGCTGGCATTTTTGTTTGCTTCGTCGTTTGTGGCATCATAATAAGCCTCTAATCAAAATTGTCAACTAAGCCGCCGGGGAGTCGCAGCTTATATCTCTGCCGGCAGAGCACTTTTGAAAGCGGAAAGTGTGCCACTGCCGCCATATTTGTCACATAAATATCAAATGCACGTACATATGTTGGCAATGAAAGCGAGAATTCCCCGCTGAGCTCGCTATTTTTGCGCTCAGAACAAAATACATTGGAAATCATTGATTCTACTGAAATATAAATAAGCGCGGGATTTAAATTTTAAATAAAATTTCATGAGGGACAAGCATTTTATTGGTTTTTGAAAAAAAAAAATAATAATAATAAAAGCAAAAGAATATGTGGAAATGCTGCACGCGCGGAAGTAACACTGGAGAGATATTATTAACTAAGCTATTGCTGCCATGCTTAGAAGAACGCTTAACACGTCGCAATCAGGGATAGTCAAGCTACACTAAAGGCGATCTCAGCATATGAAGGCAAATCACTATTAATGGACGAATGTATGAGGAAGCTGTACTGCTTATCAGTTTGTAACCGTGTACACCTCATCTGGGGTAACCGGCAAGAAGTTGGCCAACGAACTAGCCCGCGCTGCAACGGTCTCCAGTATTATGGGGCCAGAACCATGCAAGCAGTAGTAATATGTAGAGTTGCTCAGCACGGAAAAGAGAGCGGGAAGAGAACGAGACTGGCAGTAGGCAACAGGAATGCGCCATGCCAAGTTAATATTAGGAGGTTACATCCCAGCAAGGTTTAGATATATAATCCAACACATCCCCCGCGACAAATTCCGTCTGCTTGCCTCGTTTTATACTGGCCACTGCAGACTCATGAAACACTTGTCCAACATGGACATAGTCTCTAGTGCAAACTGCCGGTTGTGCAAAATGGAACTGAAAAACTCCAGAACACCTGATTCTAGATTTCCCAGCAATTTTTAGGAGCAGGATTAAGACCCTTGGATCCATCTACGTGAACAGGGATTTTCAGAGTGCTGGACTTTTGTGACCATATGTTATATAGGAGATCATAGGTCGCTGTGCAACCTAAATAATGTAATGTAAAAATAAGTTCTATTATAAAGTCAAAGCTGCCCGACTTAATCAAAAAAGGAAAACAGACTCTAAGACTTCCGTAAAACCTTCACCATCGAAGAGCTGCAACTAGCCACTGGTAAGCTCAAGACCAAAAATATCACCTGACGCGAGTGGGAACCCAGCAAAACCCTGAAAATAGTCACTGCAGAGCGATCGGCATTATTGAATGTGTACAACGCCCGCCTCGAAGCCGGAATATTCCCTGAACCCTGGAAAAAGCAACGGCTAGTGCTAATCAGTACGCGAAAAGGAGGTCCATGCTTCATACAGCGGGAACGAAGCTGGCGGACTCTCACCTAGACAACACGGTTTTAGAGCCGGCAGATCAACCCTAGGAGTTATAAAATCCGTCATTGAAAGTGTAGAAGCCGCACAGCACACATAGAGTAAATATAAAGAAATGTTGCTGGCAACTTTAGATGTCCGAAATGCCTTCATCAGCACTAAATGGGTAGATATGATCTCGATCTCGAAAAAAAGCTTTAAAATCCTCGACTACATCAAAGCTGTGGTGTGGAGCTACCATAGTAACAATAACTGCTGTACCAAACTAGAGGAGGATCACGAGAGATAGCGGTCACGTCAGGAGCAGCACAGGGATCCATTGTAGGCCCACACTTGTGGAACATCAACTACGATGCTATGCTAAAACTCGAAATGATCGACAAATTGTACTTAATTGGCTACGCGAACAACACTGCGGCTGTAATTACAGCAGGAGACACAGAAGAAGCGCGAAGAATACTTAATCAGGAGTACGGACGCAAGCATGGCTCGACTCACATGAAGATAAGAGAATGACAGATAAATAAAAGACCTAAATTTATGAACAAGCCGTAAATTCGGAGAAGTCGACTTTTACACAACTCAGTTGTTATCCAGTCACGGATACTTTAAAAAGTACCTCCATAGAATGGGAACGTCGTGCAACGTTCAACTAGCTGCTCTTGAAGCGAATCCAATTGGTGGCATATGTAAGATAAAAGCACTAAAAAGTGCTTTATAGTAAAGGTATAGTGCTATTATTTTGTCCAGCAGTGTATACGCATATGTAAATGCGAACATATACATATGTAAGAGAAGATTTAACGCGCGTGAGTGCACAGTGTGGCCTAATCCGCGCGCCATGTCTTGCAAATAACGGATTACATGGATATTACGCGCGCATATGTATGTATGTGTTATGTAAGTTTCTATGCATATGCAACAAACACGTCGTCCTTGATGTTCTCTCTGATTTTTTAGTTGCGCGTGGGGCTGCAGATTTGGGTTTAGTGGTCGTAAAGTGTTTACCAACGCAATAAACAAAATTAACAAAATAAAAGGCAGTGAAGGCGCCGCTTTCCACTTCTCACTCTCCCTTACTCTGCTTTTGTTTCGCTTTTTACTAATATGCCTTATTCAACACTTCTACTGACGACTATCCCTCGCACTTGTAATATCAGCCGCTAACTTTTGTGCGGCGCTAATTCTTGTTGAGCCTAAATTTTCCATGCTGAATGTGTATTTTTCCACACTTGCAACATGGAGCACAGAGTATAAGAGTTTTCTTTGAACACCCGAAACTAATCGAGATAAATATACATATATTTACTATATAACAAAATGACCAGAATGACCAAATAAAATAATTTTCGGATATGTATATTTTATATTCCTGGAAGTTTTAATCGGTCAATTAGTATGGCAGCTATATGCTATAGTGGTCCGATTTGAACAATTTGTTCGGGGATTGTAGCATTGTCTGATACAATAGACCATGTCTAATTTCATGAAGAAAACCTTTCCATGCAAGGAATTGGGTTTGACCGATCTGTTTGTATGACAGCTGTAATATATCATATAAAGGTCGAATATCAGCAGTTCTGATCAATGAGCAGTTTCCTGTGGAGAAAGGATCGATATACAGACGGACGAACATGGGTAAGCATTTATGTGTTTATGAATGTACATATATATATACAGGGTAGGCCATTTAAAGTTGACCCATTTGTTTCTAAAAAAAAAAAGAACAAAAGAAAACGATGTTTTTTGTTCATTTCAAAAATAATTTATTTCGGTCCAAGGGGATTTGTTTCAGCTAATATTTAAAAATTAGATCGCGTAAATGGGCACCTTTAGCTTTGACAGCTAAATGCACTCTTTTTTCGACATTTTCCATGACTTTGGCCAATGTTTCGGATGATATGGCGGCTGTTTCACGTCGAATGTTGGCTTTCAGTTGAGCTAAGGTCTTTGGCTTATTAGCGTATACCTTGGATTTCAAATAACCCCACAAATAAAAGTCTGGTGGCGTCAAATTTGGTGATCTCGGTGGCCAGTCAACATCACCATTTTTCGATATCAATCGCCCGGGGAAAAATGGTCGCAATAAATTGATTGTTGGTCGAGCTGTATCGCATGTAGCCCCGTCCTGTTGAAACCAGAAGTTATCCATGTCATTTTCGCGAATAATGGGTATCACAAAATCCGTTATCATGGCTCGATAACGCTCACCATTG